>JAYESA010000012.1:166147080-166747080 GCA_036927795.1 Iris macrosiphon
ATTTAATGTAGGAGACCCCTTGAGCAGTTGCTAGCCTAATGGTGTGCATTATCCTAATCCATAAATTTTCTTATGTATATATATATATATATATATATATATATATATATATATACAAATATATATATTTAAAAAGAAAAGAAAAGAAAAGAAAGTATAAAGAAATAATTAATAATATACTAATAATAATAATACTAATAATACTAACTTAGCAATTCCAACTAGCAAGCTAGCAAATTTGCTAGCAAATGCACAACCCTTAAAGCAAAGCAAGCAACTTACAATGTAAGCACAGCACTCCTATCCCATTCCCACTTCACGGACACAGCACCCCCACGCGGACCGCCTCCTATTCTCTCTCTCTTCTTATCCTATATATATATATATATATATATATATATATATATATATATATATATATATATATATATATATATATTATTTCATAAAACCCTAACCTAAAATATTCAGACCCCCACTTCTCATCTAGAGCCGCCACCGCAGCCAGAGAACCCCGTCAGGCCGTCCAAACCATCCCGACGACCCTGACCTCGCGCACTGCAGATTCCCACACGAGGCACCTTCGCTTCGGAGTGGTTTCCCGTCGACTCGCTTAACCAAACGTCGTTTCGTCTTCACCGGTATGCTCACCCCTTAACCCTCTTCCATATTTGTATAATAGCCGACCTCGAACAACGTGTATCCATAGGCGAAAAACAGCGTCCAAGTTGGCGCAAGCAGACCGAATTCTGGGATCGCAGAAAACTGCGGTGACCACCCATGTTGCCGAGTTCGTATCTTCCACCACAGAGATCCGAATTCGGTGATTCTTTTTGATATGTGTAGAACACTTGACCTAGTTTATTTTCTGTTAAATAACCCTAGATTATTAGCTGCTGTGGACAGAATTAAATTCGTCACAAAACTCCACGAACCCACTTTTTTCAGAATTCTAAAAGTTATGAAACGGAGCGCGCCCCGCCAAACGCGACCGCCCCGCCGTGTACCAAGTGTACCGAATGGTGCACGCAGCGTAACCGGACACATAAAAATTTATGGAAACTGATTCGGACACGTGTGCGCGCCGAAATCAGGACGTATCTGCGGACACACCCCGTATCAAAATTTTTATGGAACTCGTGCATATTTTGTGCACGCTTGTCCGATTGCGACGAAACTTGCGTCACTGGACTCGTGGTAATGCGCTGGTTCTGTGACCCAATTTTCACGCAATTCTGAGATGGTTTACCAAATCGCCAATTGGCGGGACCCACAGTTGACTTTTTGGACAAAATTGTGTTCGGCTCATCGGAATTCACATTTGGACATACCGTTGGGTTCGTATTGACATCTAGAGTTGTTTGACCTATAGTTTGTCCCATTTAGAGACTGTTACCCTTGGCACGCTTTTCGGTGCAAAGTGGGCCACGCGTGGACCCCACTTTTGCCCGAAATTACCGTTTTGCCCCTGTGTCCAAATTGGATGAAAGGGATGTGCTTTTTAGCTATTTTGCTCATTCCAAAAATGTTGGTGATGTTTATTTCAGCATCCGGAGATGTTTGTTCGGAGTCCTTAGTTCCAGGTTCCGTGTCCTTGACATTTGGGCGCGTACACTTTACAGATTTCTTGCCAGGCAAGTATACCTTGCCATTGTACTGTATTTACATTCCATATAAGGCATGCATGTTTATTTTCTGTTTATTTAGTTTATTTATTTTAACTGCTATATAAACTTTGCGTCCAAGGAAACTTGGGTGCAATGACGGTATCGTCGTACTATATTTTTATTTATGTATATGCATTGGACCTACTTTATGAGACTACCCCATCTTCATGAGGCATTTATGTTTCATTAGCCATGACACTATTCTTACACGGGTGTGAGTCACATGTAGGACACGGACTTACGTACTCGGCTGGCCACTGGTACGTATAGGTCGTGCGACGGATAGGGATAACTGCCAATAGAAACTTTGCATGCTAGTAGACCTGGCGGTTATTAGAGGTTTATCGTGTCATGGACATGGCATGCTTAGAGCATTGGGTGGGGAGAACAACAAGTACCGCATTTGAGCTCCTTTACACTTTTTCTATTGTGCGCCCGGATTCTCCTCCGGAGATATGGGTGGTGATGACCACTATATATTATGTACTATCAGGCGGGCCACCGGCATTCAAAAGACGACGTGCCTTTTAGGCCCCTGGATCTCCAATAGAGAACCATGCCAAATCCTAGATTTTCAGCCAGATAGCTCACTTGTGGGGAAAGGTGTTCTTAACTGCATTCACTTAGACGGTTAGGCGACCCCAATGGATGTTTATTTTCAGTACTTTATTGGTATATGTTTTTTTGTATCTTGTTACGTCCCTCTGAGGACCTGGTCCCTTTCCAGATATAGATGAGCAGGAGTACCCGCAGGAGTATGGACCTGGACCTGACGCTACCTATCAGTCTGATGCGATCTTACCTTCTGATTATATGTGATTCATTTACAGCCGTTTAGAGATTCTAGTTGCTATTTTTTTTCTAGACATTTACTCTTATATTAGAGTTTATTCTCTTCTCTCTTTAGTAGTTTATTATAGTCGATTTGTAGTGGATTTGTTTCCACCCGACTATCACACTTTGAGATTCCTATTTGAGACTGCTTCTTTGATATTCAGTTATTGATTTCCATTATTCTATTATTTGTGCTGTGGATGAGATATAGAACTGCGTGTGACTTGTTGTGACATATATTACCACTGTGGATTGGATATTCATGTACAGCGTACGTGTGTATATGGTTTCCATATATTGGAGTTCGTATACATACGGCTGGCGTGTTACGTATTCCTAGTCCTACGTATTTTGGGACTGGGGCGTGACATATTTTTGTGGTGGCCCATGCAGGTCAAGAATATATTGTCTCGGTTACGTAACTGTACCGAACAAGCCTGCGTATAGGAATAGAGTATAAGGATCTCATCCACGCTTGACTGAAACTCATCCTTCCTATTTATACTTGCATCCTGTTCGATTCCTGTACTTTTTTAATCGTTTCGTACATCACCTGCAGAGAGATGGATTTGCAAAATGGATGTACTATCGTCAATGGCGACACAACTTCTGGAGTCAATGGTCAGACTCAAGGAGGGACCCCAACGATTCTTAGGCTTCCGGGGCCAGATGGACAGACTCACACTCCAGTTCCATCTGATCTTCCCGTCTCACCTATTGGGAACCTTCCACCTGTCCCAGTACCGCAAGATGGCCAAGCGCAGATATTCTAATTCTTTCAGATGATGATACAGGAACAGCGACAGCAGGCAGCCGAGCAAAGGCAAGAATTTTTGGCAGCACTGGAGAGGATGGCTGCACAGGCTACTGTACAAGCCCAAGCACTAGCTCTAGTACCTCGAGCTAGGGTTAGATCAGTAAAGGATTTTGTTCAAATGGGTCCAAGGCAGTACAAGGGCACTGAGAGCCCGGAGGAGACTACCAACTGGATCACTCACACGTAGAAGCTACTGGAGGCATCGCAGTTACCTACGGACCTATGGATGACGGGTGTACGGACGCTTCTAGATGGTAATGCTCATCACTGGTGGGAATCCATAGAGCGCCAGTTGGGTTCTTACCAGACTTGGGAGCAGTTCTTGGAGTGCTTTGAGGGAAAGTACTTCCCGGACACTGTCAAGGACACCTTGTATGATCAGTTTCTTCACTTGGAGCAGGGGAACTGAACAGTGGACGAGTATGATGCCGAGTTTAGTCGACTCAGCAAATATGGCGCTGCTTTGATACCAAATGACTTGGCTAAGGCTAAGAGGTTTCATCGAGGACTGACCCAGGAGCTATAATATTATACAAGCTCGTAGTCCCGAGTCTCTTATGCTAAACTACTGACAGAGGCCAGATTGCAAGAAACTATTAGCAAAGGAAAGGGAGGTCAGCTGAGGACACAAGAAGGATCGGCAAGGATACAGCAGGGACCAGTTAGGACACAACAGGGAGGACCTATCAGACGTCCCTTGGCACAGCAGCATCAGCAACACAGAGCTGGACCGTACCAGATTTCGGAGAAACCCCAATATAATTATTGTGGGAGGATCGGACATGTTTCGAGAGATTGTCGGACTCGCTTGGGTCAGTGTATGAGATGTGGCTCTGGACAACACCTGGCGAGAGACTTCCAAGTGCAGTAGACACTTCCACCGCCAGTTCAGAGACTAGCGCTTCCAGCACCGAAGACAGCACAACAGATGGTTAGACCGGGAGCACTGTAAACACCCTGATTTTGAGAATAATTTTAAAATGAGATATTCCGAATTTTCGGTATTTTCTGGAATTTAAAACAATGGTGATTGTGATTTAAAGAAATTTTAAGTGTTGCCAATTAGGGTTAAAATATTCTGGAAGTAATAAATTATTGTGTAAAATGGAAAACCGGACGCCTGGTATTTTTTGGTGAATTTTTTGGACTCCAGAGCAACGATTTAAGGTCAAAAAGCTATTGGATTGTGAACCGAACCCAAACGAACCAGACCCCAGACCAAACCCATCGTAGCGGGTCAGACCCGAACCGCCGAAGAACCCGACCCGCTGCAAACCCTAGGTGGCCGTCAACACTGTAGCAGCCTATAAAATCTTCCTCGATTTCCGTGCTAAGCCATCTGAACCCTAGCCGCCGCGCCGTCTCAAACCCGACAACTTCGCCTGAACCCTATTCTCCGCCGTGCCCCTCCCATCCCGACGACCAACCACCTCGCATTGCTCCTCATCCCCCATGAGCGACCCATCGCCTGACCCGAGCACTCTGCTCGACTCTCCGCCGCCTTCCACTACGCCCGACCTCGCCGCTGACCCGACGACCCACCCATCTGAACCCTAGGTCGCCGGCGACTTCTCCCAGCAAGCACCGCCGCTCGACTCCACGAGCGACTCCTCGACCTAGCACCTGACCACGATCCTCGCCGAACCGTTGATCCCGCTGCCCTCACCCCGCCGAGCCGACGGTTCCTCCGCCCAGTCCTCCCCACGTCAACCCGACGCCTCCCCGACGCCGACTCATTGAACGACCTGTCAACCCCGACCAGAACCGCTGCTGTCGACCCGGCCCAGATCAGCCTGTCATCGACGACCCGACGTCTCCCGAGCGCCACCCCGCTGCCCCGATACGACCCCTCCGGCGAAGGCCAGCCGCTGACACGAACACAGAAGAACCCTAGATGCGAGCCAGGACACAGCGGACACAACTCAGCCCGTGTCGAGTTGATCCTCGGACACAAGGGAATTCAGAACTCACGGGGCCCTGTTCATGTACCGGTTTCTTCCTCATCGTAACACCATTTTCGATTTCGTCAGTTGCTATGCGTAGACTGTGTAACCCTCTCGGTGCCCGCGCTACCCACTTGGAGCATCGCGTCCTGTGGTGATCGCACACCGCGATCCAAAAACAGGAAAAATAACGCCCCATTTCACCCCGGAATTGAGTGCGCCCCGCCAAACGGGACGACTTGGTCGCACGCCGTCTTTACCAAACCGTGCGCGATGTTGATACGGTCGTGTGGGATTTCGCAGAAGTCAATTCGGATGTGTGTGCACACCGGAATCAACGCGTATCCGCCGACGATACCCCGTATCCGACCTTTCTGGAACACGCTGTAACTTTGTGTACACACGTCGGATCGAGACGAAACTTACGCCATCGGACTCGTAGTAATACGCTGGTCCTGTGACCCAAGTTTGGTTCGATTATGAGAACTTGGGCAAAATCGCGTATCGTGGGCCCCACCGGCTCCACTTGACGGGTGATTTTGTGAACGGCTTATCGGAATCCAATTTTGGAAGTTCCGTTGGGTTCGTATCATCGTTCCTGACTTGTAGACACTAAGTTTGCAGAATTTGGAGACCTTTGACCCTGGCACACTTTTTGGTGCAAAGTGGCCCACAGGTGGACCCCGCTTTGGCCGAAAATAACCTTTTTGCCCCTGTGTCCAAATTGGACGTAAGGACTGGCATTTCTAGCAGTTTGACATCTTCTGAGATGGTTGGTGATGTTTGTTACAGTTTTTGGAGTAGCACCTACCGGACCCACTGATACAGGGACAGTTGTTGATACCCAGACATCAGGCAAGTGTACCTTGCCAAACTCTGCAGTATTGTTATATATTTTTCTTGCTTTATTTATATTGCTGTGCATGCTCAACCTAGGACCGTGTGACGTACTTAGCATCCGATTATCAGTCGGGTGCCAACACTGTACGCAGTGTTGGGTACTGTCATCTAGAGATGGACATACGTGACACTTTATATTCTCGTACTTGTCTTACCAAGTACATTATGACCCAGGACACTTGATACTATTCATGAGACAGGATTTTCCCGAGATATTCGTGGTAATTCTGTATAGGATACAGGACATGGACATTATATGCTTAGATATAGTATGACTGGTTGCATTAGCTATGATCCCGCTTGACATGGGCATGAGACGTTGTGGTCATGATATGCGTGGTTACATTGGGTAGGGAGAGACACACAGGCTATAGGCTGTTCCATATATATATACATCCACTATTATTGAGAGATCGTAGACTCTCGGAGCAGAGCTAGACCCACTACCGGTTATTACCACTACCGGCTCCCCGACACAGAGCTTGTAGTGGCACAGTCTGAGTACTCGTGTTGCTCTCACTTGCATTTTCACTTAGATGGTTACTTACTTGCCCTACTTATTCTATTTATTTTCTGCACTGTATTTATTTTGGCTTGAGCTTTCTTGTACCTTGCTATGTCCCCTGAGGACCTGGATCCGGATTATGTCCCCAGGATTTGAGGACGAGATCTACCCCGAGATATACGGGACCGGAGCAGGAGCTGATCCGAGGACGAGGTGTTAGCCGAGGACTTCTCCTGAGCATCCATGTTTCATGCTCAGTATTTATTATTTATTTCAGTCATTTACTTTCTGTTCTGTTGAACCAATGTATTATATATTTATCGGGTTATTTCCCCGAAGTACTTGGTTGAGACTAGCTGATGATTTACATTCCTTATTTACTCTGTGGATCATGTTTATTTCTTGTGTGGATGAGATTAGTTATGCCATGATTGTCGTAGACTTGTTATTTTACAGCTTAAGTATGCCCTGGTGGATCCATTAAATTGGGTTGTCCATCGGTGCGTGCTGCTGGCCATTATCACGCGTCTGGTCCCACGGTATTTTGGGACTGGGGCGTGACATAGTTTTTGTGGTGGCCCATGCAGGTCTACGACTAAAATTGTTCGGTTTTAACTTAGGGACCGAACCAGCCTGCCCTAAGAATAGGATAAGCTATAGGATCTCATCCATTAAATAAACCATTATTGAACTCTATACCGAACTCGAAATTGTCACTTGATTTGCATCCTGTTTGATTCCTCTGAGCGTTCTTACAGTTTATCTTTTGATTGCAGAGTAATGGATCCTAGAAACAGAGACGAGATTCCTTTGGATACGCCACACGATGCTGTAGTTACATATACAGACGGAGTAACCCCAGGGGATGGAGGACAAGCATCGCAGAGCGATCAGACCGGCCAGCCTAATCCAAGGTTTCGGAGAGATGACATCCCAGCTCCACCACAGTTCACTCCCCAGATGCCAGCTTTCCCGCCCGAACAAGCCATGGATGGGCAACAGATGTTCCAGATAATGTATGCCATGATGCAGGCCCAGTAGCAGATTCAGCAAGAGGCCCATCGCCAGGAGGCAGAGTATCTGAGGACCAGCCTGGTATCCGCATTGGAGCAGGCAAATCCACCAACGAGGCGAACAGCGACGGAATCTATCACCGATTTCCGTCATCTCAAGCTTCGTATATTTTCTGGCAAAGAAGGGCCGACAGAAGTTCATGAATGGCTCACTAACATCCAGCATCAGTTGGAAGCCGCTGAACTTCCGAGAGAGAAGTGGATGACTACAGTCAGAATGCAGTTAACTGATAATGCGCATCACTGGTGGCTAGCAGAAGAGAGTAGGCTCGGACAGGACCGAGTCACTTGGGAAGAGTTCTCCAGACTCTTCCAAGAGATGTACATTCCGGCAGTTGCACGATCAGAGCTCAGAGACAAGTTCAACCGCCTCATCCAAGGCAGTATGACAGTAGAGGAATACAATGCAGAGTTTATACGCCTAAGTCGCTTCGCTCCTGCATTGATTTCGACAGAGGAAGAAAAAGCTAAAAAGTTCTTTGATGGACTGAAGTTCGAGCTTCAGAGATTAATTGGCTCCGTCGCACCTACATCTTATGCTGAGGTCCTTGCAGCAGCACGACGCATGGAGCACGTCACTAGAAGGAAATCGAATATGAAGAGGCCAAACCCATCTGCACCATCCAAGACAGCACCAGAAGATTCTGCGAAAAGATTCCAGAGGAGTATACCGGAAAGAGCAGCACACAGGGACATACCTCTTCCTACTTGTCACCACTACTGCAAAGTAGGACACATTGAGAAGGAATGCAGACGTAAGTTAGGACTATGTCTGAGATGCGGATCCAACCAACACTTTTCTAGGGACTGTTCTGAACGCAGAGACGGAGCACAGAGACTAGCTTTACCTGCACCACGACCAGCTACAGGAGCAGTAGGAGCACAGCAGACAGGAGCTGGAGGAGTCAGACCACCAGCTACAGGAGGCTACCAGCAGAGACCACCACTGGCACCGCAGACAGCCCTATTTCAGCAACAGCAGCAGCAGAGAGGACCAGCTCAAGGTCGAGGCCAGGCATTCACCTTAGCTGTTGAGCAGGAGGCTACAGCAGGCGAGGTCATCGCAGGTACTATTTTAGTAGCTTCATTACCAGCTGTAGCATTATTTGATTCTGGAGCATCGCATTCATTTATAGCAGCTAGCTTTGTTGCCACCCATAGAGTAGCTACTGCACCCCTCCCGAAGATGAAGAGGATTCTTACGGGAGGTGGAATTATTCTGGTTAGTGACGTCTGTAGATCATGTTCAGTAGTAGTTTGTGGCCGAGAAATGCGAGCCCAATTTCTGATATTTTTGATGCCTGACTATGATGTCGTACTTGGTATGGACTGGTTAAGTCAGTATCATGCGACCCTTGATTGTCGGCTTGGAAGGGTTATATTTAGACCGCCTGGACATCCAGAATTTGAGTTTCTTCGAGGAGCAGTAGAGCAAGGAGCTCAGCCTACTCTTAGGGTACTATCTATAGAAGAGGAGACAGGTTACCCAAGAGTCATATCAGAATTCGTGGATGTATTTTCCGATGATCTCCCAGGTTTACCGCCTGATCGGGAAATAGAATTCACAATAGACTTAACTCCAAGAGCAGAGCCTATCACTTCATCGGTATATCGGCTAGCACCTAAGGAGTTAGTAGAGTTGAAAGAACAGGTAGATGATCTTCTGGATAAAGGTTTCATTCGGCCCAGTGTTTCACCTTGGGGAGCACCCATATTATTTGTGCCAAAGAAGGATGGAACAGTACGATTATGCATTGACTATAGGGCACTGAATGCTGTGACGATCAAGAACAGGTATCCCTTACCACGCATTGATGATCTATTCGATCAATTGAGTGGTGCAAGGGTATTCTCGAAGATTGACTTAAGATCCGGCTATCATCAGATCAAGGTGAGGAAGGAAGACATCCCGAAGATAGCTTTCAGGACCAAGTATGGACATTATGAGTTCTTGGTGATGCCGTTTGGTTTAACCAACGCGTCAGAAGTGTTTATGAGCTTAATGAACAGAGTCTTTCATCAGTTCTTGGATAAATTCGTAGTGGTGTTCATAGATGACATCCTCATATATTTCAAGAGCCACGAAGAGCACGAGGAGCACCTCAGAATCGTGTTAGAGACCTTGAGACAGGAGAAGTTATACGCCAAGCTCAGTAAGTGTGAGTTCTGTATGGACAAAGTACCTTTCTTGGGACATATCATATCAGGAGAAGGACTTTCTGTGGATCCAGAGAAAGTTGCGGCGATAGAGACTTGGCCTACACCCACATCAGTTGCAGAGGTGAGAAGTTTTCTCGGACTTGCGGGATATTACCGAAGGTTTGTAGAAAATTTCTCGAGGATTGCAGAACCGATGACGAAGCTGACACGCAAAGACCAGGAGTTTGTATGGACCGAAGACTGCCAGAAGGCCTTCGAAGAGTTGAAGAGAAGATTAACAACAGCACCGGTGTTGACTCTTCCTTCAGGGTCAGGAGGTTTTGTTGTTTACAGTGATGCATCAGGCAGTGGACTGGGATGTGTTTTGATGCAACATGGCAAAGTTATTGCTTATGCGTCGAGACAGTTGAAGGTTCACGAGAAGAACTACCCGACCCACGATCTGGAGTTAGCAGCAGTTATTTTTGCATTGAAGATTTAGAGGCACTACCTTTATGGGGAGAAAGTAGACATCTTTACAGATCACAAGAGTCTGAAGTATGTATATACTCAGAAGGAGCTTAACATGAGGCAGAGACGGTGGCTTGAATTGATGGTAGATTTTGACATCAATCTGCAGTATCATCCGGGAAAGGCGAATGTTGTTGCAGATGCGCTCAGCAGGAAGCCTACGACTTATTTCTTGACGATGCAGCCCGAGTTATTAAAAGATCTACAGGAGCTTCAGATAGAGGTTGTCTTACCAGGACAGAATGGCTTGATGGCTAATCTTGAAATTAAGTCATCACTCGTGGAGAAGATTAAGGAGGCATTGCCCACCGATGCTAGGTTCCGAAGACTGAAGGAGAGGACAGAAGCGGGCATGCAGACATGACTTCGCATTCACGAAGACGGGACAGTGAGGTTTGGAAATCGCCTGTATGTTCCAAATGGAGAATTGAGACAGGAGTTAATGACGGAAGTACATAGCTCTATGTACTCTGTTCACCCAGGAGGAACCAAGATGTACCGAGACTTGAGACAGTATTACTGGTGGCATGAAATGAAAAGAGAGATTACAAGATTGTGGCCAAATGCTTAGTCTGCCAGCAAGTAAAGGCCGAGCATCAGAGGACTGCAGGCATGTTACAGCCGCTTCCGATACCAGAATGGAAGTGGGAGCACATCACGATAGATTTTGTCACAGGATTTCCGAAGAGCCCCAGCGGAAGAGACGTAGTATGGGTTATAGTGGATCGACTCACTAAATCGGCACACTTCTTGCCATTTAGAGTTGGACAGTCCACAGAGGTACTAGCTGACATGTATATGCGATAAATTGTCAAACTACATGGAGTGCCTGTTAGTATTGTATCGGATCGAGATTCTAGATTTACCTCTCATTTCTGGAGGAGCATGCAAGAGAGTCTGGGCACCAGACTCAAATTCAGCACGGCATACCACCCACAGACAGATGGCCAATCGGAGCACACCATTCAGATATTGGAGGACATGTTGAGATCATGTATGCTAGACTTCGGAGGATCTTGGGAAGACCATTTGCACTTAGTAGAGTTCTCCTACAACAACAGTTATCAGGCCAGCAATCAGATGGCACCATTTGAAGCTTTATACGGAAGGAAATACAGATCGCCTATATGTTGGAGTGACGTGGGTGAACGTCAAATACTGGGACCAGAATTGGTAACTCAGACAGTGGAAAAGGTGAAACAGATTCAGAATCATCTACGAGCAGCTCAAGACAGACAGAAGCATTGGGCAGATACGCACAGACGTCCCCTGGAGTTTAAAGAAGGAGAGCACGTGTTCTTTAGGATTTCGCCCACTCGGGGTACTATCAGATTCGGGAGCAGAGGCAAGTTGAGCCCAAGGTATATCGGGCCCTTTGACATTCTAGAGCGCGTTGGTGAGGTGGCATATCGTCTTGCATTACCACCATCCTTAGAGGGAGTGCATGACGTATTCCACGTCTCACAGCTGCGCAGGTACGTGACCGACCCAAGTCATGTAGTCGATCATTCAGAGATTGCAGTGGGCCCAAGCTTGAGATATGAAGAACAACCAGTTGGCATTCTCGACGTCAGTGAGAAGACATTGCGGGGACAGACAATCAGACTGGTTCGAGTAGCTTGGAAACATCATTCTTCTGGCGAATCAACTTGGGAACGAGAAGATAGTATGCGCCAGCGTTACCCCCACTTGTTCGAGGAGGCAGTTGTAAACTAAGCAACCTTGTATTTCCATAACTCTTTCTTTAGTAGATTATTCTTTGATTGCGAGGACGCAATCCTTTTAAGGAGAGAAGATTGTAAACACCCTGATTTTGAGAATAATTTTAAAATGAGATATTCCGAATTTTCGGTATTTTCTGGAATTTAAAACAATGGTGATTGTGATTTAAAGAAATTTTAAGTGTTGCTAATTGGGGTTAAAATATTCTTGAAGTAATAAATTATTGTGTAAAATGGAAAACCGGACGCCTGGCATTTTTCGGTGAATTTATTGGACTCCGGAGCAACGATTTAAGGTCAAAACGCTATTGGATTGTGAACCGAACCCAAACGAACCAGACCCCAGACCAAACCCATCGTAGCGGGTCAGACCCGAACCGCCGAAGAACCCGACCCGCTGCAAACCCTAGGCGGCCGTCAACACTGTAGCAGCCTATAAAACCCTCCTCGATTTCCGTGCTCAGCCATCTGAACCCTAGCCGCCGGGCCGTCTCAAACCCGACTACTTCGCCTGAACCCTATTCTCCGTCGTGCCCCTCCCATCCCGACGACCAACCACCTCGCATTGCTCCTCATCCCCCACGAGCGACCCATCGCCTGACCCGAGCACTCTGCTCGACTCCCCGCCGCCGTCCACTGCGCCCGACCTCGCCGCTGACCCGACGACCCACCCATCTGAACCCTAGGTCGCCGACGACTTCTCCCAGCAAGCACCGCCGCTTGACTCCACGAGCGACTCCTCGACCCAGCACCTGACCACGATCCCCGCCGAACCGTTGATCCCGCTGCCCTCATCCCGCCGAGCCGACGGTTCCTCTGCCCAGTCCTCCCCACGTCAACCCGACGCCTCCCCGGCGCCGACTCCTTGAACGACCTGTCAACCCCGACCAGAACCGCTGCTGTCGACCCGGCCCAGATCAGCCTGTAGTCGATGACCCGACGTCTCCCGAGCGCCACCCCGCTGCCCCGAGATGACCCCTCCGGCAAAGGCCAGCCGCTGACACGAACACAGAAGAACCCTAGACGCGAGCCAGGACACAGCGGACACAACTCAGCCCGTGTCGAGTTGATCCTCGGACACAAGGGAATTCAGAACTCACGGGGCCCTGTTCAGGTACCAGTTTCTTTCTCATCGTAACACCATTTTCGATTCCGTCAGTTGCTATGCGTAGACTGTATAACCCTCTCGGTGCCTGCGCAACCCGCTTGGAGCATCGCGTCCTGTGGTGATCGCACACCGCGATCCAAAAATAGGAAAAATAATGCCCCGTTTCACCCCGGAATTGAGTGCGCCCCGCCAAACGGGACGACTTGGTCGCACGCGGTCTTTACCAAACCGTGCGCGACGTTGATACGGTCGTATGGGATTTCGCAGAAGTCAATTCGGATGTGCGTGCACACCGGAATCAACGCGTATCCGCCGACGACACCCCGTATTCGACCTTTCTGGAACACGCTGTAACTTTGTGTACACACGTCGGATCGAGAAGAAACTTGTGCCATCGGACTCGTAGCAATACGCTGGTCCTGTGACCCAAGTTTGGTTCAATTCTGAGAACTTGGGCAAAATCGCGTATCGTGGGCCCACCGGCTCCACTTGACGGGTGATTTTGTGAACGGCTCATCGGAATACAATTCTGGAAGTTTCCTTGGGTTCGTATCATCGTTCTTGACTTGTAGACACTGAGTTTGCAGAATTTGGAGACCTTTGACCCTGGCACACTTTTCGGTGCAAAGTGGCCCACAGGTGGACCCCGCTTTGGCCGAAAATGACCTTTTTGCCCCTGTGTCCAAATTGGACGTAAGGACTGGCATTTCTAGCAGTTTGACATCTTCTGAGATGGTTGGTGATGTTTGTTACAGCTTTTGGAGTAGCACCTACCGGACCCACTGATACAGGGACAGTTGTTGATACCCAGACATCAGACAAGTGTACCTTGCCAAACTCTGCAGTATTGTTATATATTTTCCTTGCTTTATTTATATTGCTGTGCATACTCAACCTAGGACCGTGTGACGTACTTAGCGTCCGATTATCAGTCGAGTGCCAACACTGTACGCAGTGTTGGGTACTGTCATCTAGAGATGGACATACGTGACACTTTATATTCTCGTACTTGTCTTACCAAGTACATTATGACCCAGGACACTTGACACTATTCATGAGACAGGATTTTCCCGAGATATTCGTGGTAATTCTGTATAGGATACAGGACATGGACATTATATGCTTAGATATAGTATGACTGGTTGCATTAGCTATGATCCCGCTTGACATGGGCATGAGACGTTGTGGTCATGATATGCGTGGTTACATTGGGTGGGGAGAGACACACAGGCTACAGGCTGTTCCATATATATACATCCACTATTATTGAGAGGTCGTAGACTCTCGGAGCAGAGCTAGACCCACTACCGGTTATTACCACTACCGGCTCCCCGACACAGAGCTTGTAGTGGCACAGCCTGAGTACTCGTGTTGCTCTTACTTGCATTTTCACTTAGATGGTTACTTACTTGCCCTACTTATTCTATTTATTTTCTATACTGTATTTATTTTGGCTTGAGCTTTCTTGTACCTTGCTATGTCCCCTGAGGACCTGGATCCGGATTATATCCCCAGGATTTGAGGACGAGATCTACCCCGAGATATACGGGACCGGAGCAGGAGCTGATCCAGGAGTTGTATCGCCATCCGAGGACGAGGTGTTAGCCGAGGACTTCTCCTGAGCATCCATGTTTCATGCTCAGTATTTATTATTTATTTCAGTCATTTACTTTCTGTTCTGTTGAACCAATGTATTAGATATTTATCGGGTTATTTCCCCGAAGTACTTGGTTGAGACTAGCTGATGATTTACATTCCTTATTTACTTTATGGATCATGTTTATTTCTTGTATGGATGAGATTAGTTGTGCCATGATTGTCGTAGACTTGTTATTTTACAGCTTAAGTATGCCCTGGTGGATCCATTAAATTGGGTTGTCCATCGGTGCGTGCTGCTGGCCATTATCACGCGTCTGGTCCCACGGTATTTTGGGACTGGGGCGTGACAAGCACCTCGACCCCCAGCAGCAGGAGGATTTTAGAGAGGACCACCGCTACCAACTCAGGAGGAGCAGTATATGAGGACTGGACATGGACAGCCGCAGAGGAACGGACGAGCTTTTGCATTGGAGGTAGATGACATGGATCATGAGGTGGATGTCATAGCAGGTATTACCCTTGCTTTTACTTTTCCTGCTGTGACATTATTTGATACGGGAGCCACCCACTCATTCATATCATCTAGTTTTATTGCCAAACACAACATTGCTTTTACACCATTATCTAGTTGTGTTAGAATTCTAACCGGAGGAGGAGTTGTACCAGTTAGTCGAGTTTGTAGATCGGGCCCTATAGTGATACGTGGCAGAGAGATGAACGCCCAACTATTAGTCCTTCCTATGCCATCTTTTGATATTGTGCTTGGAATGGACTGGCTAAGCAAGTACCATGCTTTCTTCGATTGCTTTGGAGGAAGCATTCTTTTTAAGGTACCAGGCCAGCCTGAACTTGAGTTTGCCCGAGGATCCACAGAAATCCTTGATGGTATGCAGCTCGCAATGGACAATGTTGTCTATCATCCTATTATTTCAGAATTTCAAGACGTCTTTCCAGAGGATTTGCCAGGACTACCCCCAGACAGAGACGTAGAGTTTTCAATTGAACTAGCACCCGGAGCAGCACCTATAGCATCGCATGTTTACAGACTGGCGAAGAAGGAGATGGACGAGCTGAAGTCATAGTTAAAAGAGCTAGAGGAGAAAGGTTTCATCCGACCGAGTGCATCACCCTGGGGAGCACCAGTGTTGTTTGTACCCAAGAAGGATGGGTCAGTGCGTATGTGCATTGACTACAGAGCCTTGAATGCAGTGACAGTGAAGAACAAATATCCATTGCCACGCATTGATGACTTATTTGATCAACTCAGTGGAGCTAAGGTATTCTCGAAGATAGATTTAAGATCGGGATATCACCAAGTGAAGGTACGGAAGCAGGACATTCCGAAGACCGCATTCAGAACAAGATATGGACACTACGAGTTTTTGGTCATGCCATTTGGATTGACCAATGCTCCAGCGATCTTCATGGACTTGATGAATCGAGTCTTCCACCAGTACTTGGATCAGTTCGTGGTCGTCTTCATAGATGATATACGTGTCTATTCGAAGAGCCACGAGGAGCACGAGGAGCACCTGCAGATTATTCTAGAGACTTTGAGGAGAGAGCAGTTATATGCTAAACTCAGCAAATGTGAGTTCTTTTTGGACAGAGTTTCATTTCTTGGACATGTTGTTACAGGAGATGGTATTTCTGTTGATCCAGAGAAGATCTCAGCAGTTGAGACATGGCCTGTTCCTAAATCAGCAGCAGAGGTTAGGAGTTTCCTTGGACTTGCGGGATATTACCGACGGTTCGTGGAAAACTTCTCAAGAATAGCGGCACCTATGACTCGTTTGACTTGTAAGGACCAAAAATTTATATGGACCGACGAGTGTCAAGGCGCCTTTGAAGAGTTGAAGAAACGACTGACTACAGCACCAGTATTGACTATCCCGTCAGGATCAGGAGGTTATGTGATCTACAGTGACGCATCAGGAAAAGGCTTGGGATGCGTATTGATGCAGCATGGCAAGGTGATTGCATATGCATCTAGGCAGTTACGAGTGCATAAGAAGAATTATCCAACTCATGACTTGGAACTTGCAGCCGTTGTATTTGCTCTGAAGCTATGGAGATATTACTTATATGGGGAATGAGTGGAGATCTATACAGACCACAAGAGCCTCAAGTACGTCTTCACGCAGAAGGAGTTAAATATGAGGCAACGTCGATGGCTCGAGTTGATGAAAGATTTCGAGATAGAGCTACATTATCATCCAGGCAAGGCTAACGTTGTAGCAGACACGTTAAGCCGGAAGCCAGCAGCTTACTTCTTGACAGCACAGAGGAAACTATTGGAGGACTTGCAAGAGCTTGGCATTGAAGTGATATTACCCGGAGCAGATGGGACACTAGCCAACTTGCAAGTTCAATCATCATTGGTAGAGAGGATTAAGGCAGCTTTGCCTACAGATGCCAGATTCAGGAGACTAAAGGAAAGGACAGAGGCCGGAGAGCAGACCGGATTGCGCATGCATGAGGATGGGACATTACGATGTGGTGATCGTCTTTATTTTCCAAATGGAGAGATTCGACAGGAGCTGATGGCAGAGGCTCATAGTTCAATTTATTCTATTCATCCTGGAGGCACCAAGATGTATCGCGACTTACGACAGCACTTTTGGTGGCATAGAATGAAGAGAGAGATAGCTCGCTTTGTAGCTAAATGTCTGGTATGTCAACAAGTGAAGGCGGAGCACCAGAGGACAGCAGGATTATTGCAACCACTTCCGATTCCAGAGTGGAAGTGGGAGCACATCACTATGGACTTCGTCACGAGTTTTCCCAAGAGTCCAAGTGGGAGAGATGCAGTGTGGGTAATAATGGACCGACTCACCAAGTCAGCCCATTTTATACCTTTTAGAGTGGGTCAGTCTACAGAAGCTTTAGCTGACTTATATATGAGACAGATCGTGAGATTTTATGGCATACCAGTCAGCATTGTATCGGACAGAGATTCATGCTTCACATCACACTTTTGGAGGAGCATGCAAGAGAGTCTTGGTACTCGTCTGAAGTTCAGTACATCTTACCACCCGCAGACAGATGGGCAGTCGGAGTGTACTATTCAGACCTTGGAGGATATGTTGAGGGCTTGCATGTTAGACTTCGGAGGATCATGGGAGGACCACCTACATCTTGTAGAGTTTTCTTACAACAACCGCTATCAAGCGAGTATTCAGATGGCTCCGTTTGAAGCATTGTATGGAAGAAAATGTAGGTCTCCTGTGTGTTGGAGTGACGTGGGAGAACGTCAGATTCTGGGACCCGAGTTGGTGGTCAACACCGTAGAGACAGTCAAGAAGATTCAGGGACACTTGCGAGCAGCGCAAGACAGGCAGAAGCAGTGGGCAGACCTTCATCGTCGTCCCTTGGAGTTCAAAGAGGGCGATCACGTCTTCTTGAGGATATCACCGACCAGAGGCACCATCCGATTCGGAGGGCGCGGCAAGTTGAGTCCAAGGTATATTGAACCATTTGACGTGCTCGAGAGAGTTGGAGAGGTGGCATATCGACTTGCGCTACCACCTTCACTGGAGGGAGTACATGACGTATTCTATGTGTCGCAGCTCAGGCGATATGTGGCAGACAGCAGTCATGTTCTCGACCATTCAGAGATCATCATTGGGCCGAGCTTGTCATACCAAGAGCAACCCGTGGAAATCCTTGATCGTCGAGAGAAAGTGTTGAGGAACCAGTCTATTCCCTTGGTTCGCGTAGCATGGAGACATGGCGCGCCAGGAGAATCAACTTGGGAGCGCGAGGACGACATGCGCAAGCGTTTTCCGAACCTATTCGCAGACCAAGGTATTAATTTACATTGTTAATTTATATCTTAAACCATCATTGCATTCTATCGTGGCTTAATTTTAATTTCGAGGACAAAATTTTTACAAGTTGGGTAGAATGTAAAATCCCTTCCTAGAGAATCGTATATACCTTTTTATTTATTAATTATTAATTTAAATTATAGTAATTAGGGATAAATAGGAAAAATAGATTTTTAATAATTTTTATTTTAGGTGTTCGGGCACTTAGAGGATTTATGGGACCATCAGAAATTTTTCGGAATTTATTTCATGTAGGAGACCCCTTGAGCAGTTGCTAGCCTAATGGTGTGCATTATCCTAATACATAAATTTTCTTATGTGTGTATATATATATATATATATATATATATATATATATATATATATATACACAAATATATATGTATATATATATATTTAAAAATAAAAGAAAAGAAAAGAAAGTATAAAGAAATAATTAATAATATACTAATAATAATAATACTAATATTACTAACTTAGCAATTCCAACTAGCAAGCTAGCAAATTTGCTAGCAAATGCACAGCCCTTAAAGCAAAGCAAGCAACTTACAATGTAAGCACAACACTCCTATCCCATTCCTACTTCACGGACGCAGCACCCCCACGCGGACCGCCTCCTATTCTCTCTCTCTTCCTATATATATATATATATATATATATATATATATATATATATATATATATATATATTATTTCATAAAATTCTAACCTAAAATATCCAGACCCCCTCTTCTCATCTAGAGCCGCCACCGCAGCCAGAGAACCCCGTCAGGCCGTCCAAACCATCCCGACGACCCCGACCTCGCGCACTGCAGATTCCCACACGAGGCACCTTCGCTCCGGAGTGGTTTTCCGTCGACTCGCTTAACCAAACGTCGTTCCGTTTTCACCGGTATGCTCACCCCTTAACCCTCTTCCATATTTGTATAATAGCCGACCTCGAACAACGTGTACCCATAGGCGAAAAATAGTGTCCAAGTTGGCGCGAGCAGACCGAATTCTGGGATCGCAGAAAACTGCGGTGACCACCCATGTTGCCGAGTTCGTATCTCCCACCACAGAGATCCAAATTCGGTATTCTTTTTGATATGTGTAGAACACTTGACCTAGTTTATTTTCTGTTAAATAACCCTAGATTATTAGCTGCTGTGGACATAATTAAATTCGTCACAAAACTCCACGAACCCACTTTTTCCAGAATTCTAAAAGTTGTGAAACGGAGCGCGCTCCGCCAAACGGGATCGCTCCGCCGTGTACCAAGTGTACCGAACGGTGCACGCAGCATAACCGGACACGTAAAAATTTGTGAGAACTGATTCGGACGCGTGTGCGCGCCGGAATTAGGACGTATCCGCGGACACACCCCGTGTCGCAACTTTTGTGGAACTCGCGCGTATTTTGTGCACGGTTGTCAGATTGCGACGAAACTTGCACCACTGGACTCGTGGTAACGCGCTGGTCCTGTGACCCATTTTTCACGCAATTCTGAGACAGTTGACCAAATCGCCAATTGGCGGGCCCCACAGTTGACTTTTTGGACAAAATTGTGTTCGGCTCATCGGAATCCATATTTAGACATACCGTTGGGTTCGTATTGACATTTAGAGTTGTTTGACCTATAGTTTGTCCCATTTAGAGACTGTTACCCTCGGCACGCTTTTCGGTGCAAAGTGGGCCACACGTGGACCCCACTTTTGCCCAAAATTACCGTTTTGCCCCTGTGTCTAAATTGGACGAAAGGGATGTATTTTTTAGCTATTTTGCTCATTCCGGAAATATTGGTGATGTTTATTTCAGCATCCGGAGACGTTTGTTCGGAGTCCTTAGTTCCAGGTTCCGTGTCCTTGACATTTGGACGCGTACACTTTACAGATTTCTTGTCAAGCAAGTATACCTTGCCATTGTACTGTATTTACATTCCATATGAGGCATGCATGTTTATTTTCTGTTTATTTAGTTTATTTATTTTAACTGCTATATAAAACTGTGCGTCCAAGGAAACTTGGGTGCAACGACGGTATCGTCGTACTATGTTTTTATTTATGTATATGCATTGGACCTACTTTATGAGACTACCCCATCTTCATGAGGCATTTATGTTTCATTGGCCATGACACTATTCTTACACGAGTGTGAGTCACATGTAGGACACGGACTTGCGTACTCGGCTGGCCACTGGGTACGTATAGGTCGTGCGACGGATAGGGATAACTACCAATAGAAACTTTGCATGCTAGTAGACCTGGCGGTTATTAGAGGTTTATCGTGTCATGGATATGGCATGCTTAGAGCATTGGGTGGGAAGAATAACAAGTACCGCATTTGAGCTCCTTTATTACTTTTTTCTATTGTGCGCCCGGATTCTCCGCCGGAGATACGGGTGGTGATGACCACTATATATTATGTACTATCAGGCGGGCCACCGCGTTCAAAAGACGACGTGCCTTTTAGGCCCCTGGATCTCCAATAGAGAACCATGCCAAATCCCAGGTTTTCAGCCAGATAGCTCACTTGTGGGGAAAGGTGTTCTTAACTGCATTCACTTAGACGGTTAGGCGACCCCAATGGATGTTTATTTTCAGTACTTTATTGGCATGTAATTTTTTTGTATCTTGTTACGTCCCTCTGAGGACCTGGTCCCTTTCCAGATATAGATGAGCAGGAGTACCCGCAGGAGTATGGACCTGGACCCTGACGCTACCTATCAGTCTGAGGCGATCTTACCTTCTGATTATATGTGATTCATTTGCAGCTGTTTAGAGATTCTAGTTACTATTCTTTTTCTAGACATTTACTCTTATATTAGAGTTTATTCTCTTCTCTCTTTAGTAGTTTATTATAGTCGATTTGTAGTGGATTTGTTTCCACCCGACTATCACACTTTGAGATTCCTATTTGAGACTGCTTCTTTGATATTCAGTTATTGATTTCTATTATTCTATTATTTGTGCTGTGGATGAGATATAGAACTGTGTGTGACTTGTTGTGACATATATTACCACTGTGGATTGGATATTCATGTACAGCGTACGTGTGTATATGGTTTCCATATATTGGAGTTCGTATACATACGGCTGGCGTATTACGTATTCCTAGTCCTACGTATTTTGTGACTGGGGCGTGACAACACTTGCCTGGGGTTCGAACTCCTTCAGTTGCTCCGATAACAGCAAATTCTCCAGGTACATCTCTGGATGCTGAAATAAAATTACCATCACTCTCAGAATACATAAAATAGCTAGGATTAACTACCCATAAGTCCAATTTGGACACATGAGCAAAATTGATAATTTTTGGTCAAAGTAGGGTCCACATGTGGTCCACTTCGTACCAAAAAATATGTCAGAGACAAAGTTCTCAAAATTAGTCAAATTTAGTGTCTATGAGTCCAGAATGATGATACGAACCCAACGGAATATCCAGAACTGGATTCTGATGAGCCGATCACAAAATCGCCCGTCAAGTGGACCGTGGGGCCCACGAAAACGGGATTTCGTCAACATTCTCAGAATTAAACCAAACTTGGGTCATAGGACCAGCGTAACGCTACAAATCCAATGGTACAAGTTTCATTGTGAAATGACAAGCATACACGAAATTGTGATGAGTGTCAGAATAGGTCAATACGGAATTTTTTCGACGGATAAGCGTTAATTTCGGTGTGCACGCACATCCAAATTAACTTTCGCAAAATCTCATACACCCACATTGATGATATGCGTCTTTCGATGTAATTTGCACACGACAAAGTTGCCTCATTTAGCGTGACGCACCCCATTTCGAAAAATTTTGGGTTTTAAAAACCAAAATTTTGGTCAATTTTAACCGCGAATAAAACTGAGCATACATCAAATTAAAATAAACTAACTAAAGGAATTTAACCTCAGTTATGTTTTCTTTAATTAGGAAAATTAAATTTAAATTTTGGTTTGTTGGTTTGAAAGAAAACGGCTCTGGAAAATGGGGTGTTGGGATATTTTCTAATGATCCAGAAATCAAGTTTTTCTTGATTTTGGATTGTGATTTGCGATCAACACAGAATGATTTTAAGCAAACTATTTGAAGGGAGTTGAGCGTGTATAGGTTGTGAGTTTACCTGCAAAATTGGTTTGAAAAACCACGGAGCGAGGGAGGAGAAAACTCACTGCAAAATGGGGGTTTGGGTACGCTGCTGCTGCTACTGTTCCCGCGTCATTCGCGATCTCGGCCGACGATTTACGGCGACGGCGACAGCGTGTTCACATGCGACGACGGGGTCGTTGGTCGTCGGGGCTCGCCGTAGAGGTCGTCGACGGCGGAGTGGTGATGGCGGTGTCTGATGATGGTAGTGGGTGTTCGGTATCACTAGGATTTTATATGAGGTCGGAGTATGGCGGTTACGGGGAGGTGGACGGAGGGGTTGCCGCAGTGTGGGAGATGAACGGATGTGTCACCACGGTTGAGGGAGGTGAACGGAGAGGGCGGCCGACGTGTAGGGGAGGTGAATCGAAGAGGTCGGAGTCGCGGCGGTGTAACGGTCGAGAAATTTGAAAATTTCTACTGTTACTGTAGATAGGGTCAGCGGGTCGGGTTCGGGTCGGGTTGTGGGTTCGGGTAGGATTCAGATCCATTAGGGTTGGGTTGGTTCGTTTGTGTTCGGTTTGGTTCAGTTTGGTTTGGTTCAGTTTGATTCGGGTTGGTTTTAGTTGGTTTATTTTAAAAAATGTATTTTAGCTAATTAAAAATAGTTTTTGAGCCCAATAAATTCTAGAAAAATTACACAATATCTTATTATTAATTATACACTCAAAAATATAATTTTTATAATATTTTAATAATTAATTTAATTCACAAAAATATTAATCACTGAAGAACATTTATTATAATTAATTAAAAATTACAAAAAATTTCAAAAATTTATATTTAAATTCTAAAAATCTGGGTGTTTATAGTTGGGGCAAACCTGCTAAGCCTCTAGAACTCTGCTGCGTAGCCATCCACCGTCCTCCCACACTGCTAGAGATTGATAAACCTCTGCTTTAGCTCATACTGTACTACCACTCCGAAATACTTGAACCTGAAATAGGTTTTGAAGTTGTCCCATAAAACAGGTTGTCTTAAACCAACCTCTTGTGCTGTCCACCAATCTTTGGCAAGGTCCTGGAGTTGCAAACGAACCTGATCAACTTATTCCTCAGCTGGAACCCTTGCGACTGTCAGTATTGTCTCAATGTTCTGCAGCCAAGCATCTACGGTGATGGCGTCCTCCGTGCCATCAAAGTACCTAGGGTTGAGTTGGCAGAACCTTACCGACGTCCCTGAGTCTGTTCTAACACTTCTCTCCAAGGCCGTCTATAATCCTTGATGCAATAAGACATTATGCTCATGCTGCTGAAGCTGCTGATGTTGTTGAGCCACCATCATTCCTCGAATAATCTTTAGCAATACAGGTGTATCAAGTGCTACTGGCACTGCTGGTATGATCGAGGTTACTGGAACTACTGGTACATGTTGTTCCTCGTGCTCCTCTGTGGGTTATACCTTGATCCCTCCAAGAACATGTGATATCTCTCATTATGGGCTAACAGATCCTTGTCCTGCTGAAACTACTGGTGCTCCAACCCCCAATTCTGGAGAAGCCCTAAAGAAAAGGACACAAAATAAATAAAAAACATGATAAGAAAGGTTCGAGGAATTAATTTCACAGAATTAAAGCTGAGTTCGAGAAGGCAGATTCAGGATTTTAAGGAGGAACATGTTTGATTGAGATTTTCTATAATCAGGCCACCCCATAAGTCTGAAAAATAGACCTGCATGAGCCACTACTAAAACTTTGTCACTACCCAGATCCAGAATACTGGAGAGCGGGGGAATGACTTAGCCAACCATATATTGCAAAATTTTGAAGCAACCCGCAATGTGTTAAGATTGTCTAGAGACAAGAGGGTATATACTACAATCAAGTCTTCTAGGGTCAAGAACTTCTATATCTCAATCACTCAAACAAGTAGCAATAACATAAAACATTTTCGAATAAGCAGTAAGGTGCTCCCATTGCCGCATCAAAATATTCTAGAGATCTAGCAATTACGAGTGATATCCAGATACACAATCAAAAGTATACATGACAGTGAGTCAGTTGTAGTCTGAATATATTATATGTTATGTTGGTAACTAGTGTACAGATTATCTGACTAACAGATACCGGTTGACTAAATGCCCAAAAGATTATAGTTTATAAAAGATGAGCGGTGAATAAAGGAACCCACTCGTAACCCTCAACAGCCATCCTTCTGGTGTATGCCATCAGTGAGGGAGAGATACGCTTGATCCTCCTGTGCTGGCTCTATACCTGGCCATGCAAAACTAGTGGGGTCAGACCCCAAATAGCAAGTACCACAAAGAAAGCACAAAATAAAGTAACAAAACCAGTTATATAGCATGAGATGCTTAAACCAACAATCAATGACATATGTTCCATCCATGACATGACACGACACCCCTTCACCAAATAAGAACAAAAAGTACCACATCACATAAAGATAGAATACGTTCCTTGATTATAGTCAAGCTAGAATATCTCTACGTAACCTAACAACCAAATAAGGACATAAGTTGAACTATCATGCCACGACAGTCTATGTCCCTAATTTCACTCAATAGAAGGCACAACACACAAGCATGGATACAATATTAAGTAAATTAACATAGTGATAACAAGTAGCTTTGATCTGTGTCCCGTTGTAACTCAATAACACAACTCAACAACCAAACAAGGACATGTGTTGAACTTTCATGCTGCAATGGTCCACTTCTCTAACTAAAATAGATTTGACGGCCAAACATATGTTACGGCTTGATATGTGATCTCTGGGTTATCCTAGTAATGTAATATATAAGTATCCTTAGATCGTATCCTAATCGAGCAGGGCTGGCTGAACCAATGATATACAAGCAAGAATATATGATGCACCAGTCCCTTATAAGGGCCCTGAGCAAATTTAATGATCAATAGCAGTTCCAGGCTTTCTATAGGAAAGATACTGGCTCAGCTTATAAATAAGTCAGATACCGCACTCCACTAGTGCATATAATATAGAGTATCCGTTGTGGCCAGCCTTTACTCCCAGCTAACTTAGGGTGGTTCGAC
The DNA here is from genome assembly GCA_036927795.1 of Iris macrosiphon. Lineage (NCBI taxonomy): Eukaryota > Viridiplantae > Streptophyta > Magnoliopsida > Asparagales > Iridaceae > Iris > Iris macrosiphon. The sequence continues at coordinate 166,172,877 of JAYESA010000012.1, forward strand.
ATGCACGATCTCGAGATATCGTTCTCTCCCAATGCTTTACAAATTAAGTTTCCTTATTAACCCTAGGTGATTTAGAATCTCATGCCATGGTCACATGAATATTCTTTCCTAAATGTCATACTTTAAGTACGGGCACTCTTGATACGAATTCATATTGTCTCTTAAAGTAAAATCTGGATTCACCCAAGTGTGATACAACAATCAATACTATCTAGCCACGGCTAAAGTCACTTTCCAACTACCAGATTCATATAATAAAATAATTACATATATCATGTAGCAAGTGTATATGGCACGACGGCTCACTAAATATCAAGTAGCACTCTTGGTGCGATCAAGTATATCAGCACAAATACAATATTCAGGACATGATCGAGTTCTAGTATCAAGGTTGTGGACAAGTTATCAAGTAGCAATGTATTCAGGATATGACAAGCAATGATGGTCACAATAATTTGTCACTTTATTATATCGATAGATAAAATAAGAGTAGTGCGAGAACCTCTTGAGATCAGATCCATAATCCTTAAACCAAACAAGGACCGGGATTGCAGACCCTCCCTCGAGTTGAACTACGCCAAACATTATGTCCAACGTATAATAAGGTGATCTAGAGAAAGTAGCCTAATCAGAAGTAAGTACATGTAGGACCATATCTACAGGCTCATGCCAGGTGCTTAGTCATTTAGCACATGGTCACAACTGGGTCATACAAGTCATTTCTAAGTTAACACATAGCATCACAATCGTTCAATCAATATCCACATTAAACCAAGCAAGTGTCCAAAGTGTGTAAGAAATAATAGGCGCATATGAGCAAAGACGCATAACAAGGTGCCGCATAACGTCGAGGCCGCATAGGGTCAAGGCCACATGAGTTCAAGGCCGCATAACAGAGCCAAGCCCACTCTTCGTGTATTGTGACAAATCATAAATGCAAGTCAAGTCAAGTTAGAAAAGTGACTGATGTGAACATGTGATAAAAGTGTGTCCGTAGAAAAGACAAATTATAAAAAGCCATTCCAAGTTAGTCAAAAGTTATGCGTCCAGAAAGATAGGGACGAATAGCTCCTGGCCCCATAGACAACGAGGCCGCATACTCCTCTTGGCCGCATACACACTTGGCCGCATGAAATATTTTTGGTCTTAGTATAATTTTATTCGTTCAAGTTCATGCATTTGGCCAAGGACTGCATGTGCAAATTCAGTTATGCGTCCAACAGGGTTGGCCGCATGCTCACTCGAGACGAGACGTCCAGGCCGTATAGCACTTCGTGCCGCATAGCACTTTATAGTTTCTACCAAACAACAACTTTTCGGCCATAGCCAAAAGCTCAAAAATGAGATTTTGTTTCTTTATAGAAACCTCAAATGATGTCCAAATCCAGCAAAGTAAATTTCTAAACTACTCAAAATCAAGTGCTCATCAACATAGAGCAAGTAGTTTTCAAAAATATTAGGTTTTAAAAGATTAAAACCCAAGAACATTCAAGAACACATAAAAAATCTTAAAACTTAAAACTTAGATCTACACTAATCCATCCACCAAATCCAAAAATACCAAGTTCTAAATGCATGGAAAATCATATAAGGAACATAATGGAACAAAAATATAAATGATTTTTTAATTTCTTACAAGATGTACTTGCCTATGGAGGGGGAGAGAAAAACCTAAGAAAGAGAATGGAAGAGAAAAATGAGAGGAGAGAGAGTGAAGTTGGGTTATATATGGAGGGTTTGAGGTTTGGACCAGGGGTTTATCTTATGATAAAACCAAACCAAACAAATAAACCAATAGCCAAGTGAACCAAAGAATGGGTTTAGTCTATCTAGAACATATAACTACGCTAGCAAGAAAATAATTATGCTCCAAATACGTATATTGGGAATGGGGAGTGACACCTGATAACCGCCGTTGTGAGGACGCTTTGGCGCGTTGTGACCTCCTGTGGTTCTAGGGTGCTTGTGGTAAAATTTGTGCACAACGCCGGTGCGAACTGGGGGGTACTGCGGCTCTAGGGAGAGGGCGTGGTTTAGAGACTTTCGTACGGTACGTTATTGGGGGACGATGATGTGAGCATGAATAGAAGGTCGCAATCCTATCTTAAATCTGCGGGCTAGACTTTCGGCGTCACAGAGATGAGGCTTGGCAAATTTTGCAAGCCCATTGAATTATGTGGCATACTGCCGCACTGTCATATTTCCTTGTTGAAGATGTGTAAATTCGTCTTCCTTCTTGCGAATGACGGCTGGCGGAAGGTACTCCTCTTCTAAGGCTTTACGAAAGTATCGTTTTCACTCAAGATAGCTTGTTTGTGCACATCTCACCAATTATGTGCATTTAAACGGAGCTGGAGCTGAGCGCAAGCAACTTCCTTCGTCTCATCCATGCGAAGCACTTCAAAGTGGTCTTCTAGCTCAACAACCAGTCTAACGCCACAGATGGGTCCTCAGTCCCTTTGAAGGTAGCATGACACATCTTCTTAAACTCTAAAATTTGAAGGATGGAACCCTTCTCGTCTGAGGGCGGAGGTTCCTGAGAGCCCTGAGGTCCCGCGGTCTCGGCTACAACTGGCAATGTCGCGGCGGCCGCTGATGCGAATGATTGTTGGCGACGAGCGTCATCGTAATTGTTTACAGAGTATTCATCTGCTTTTGCTGCGCCTTAGCCTGAGTCCGATGCGCCTGGAATTAAGCCTCAATCCGGGACTCGAATTGACTTTGACGTAATTTCGTCTGCCTCTACTGCGTTTCCATCAAGTGCATCATCCGCTCGAACTGATCAACAAAGGGCGCGACTGCTTGACTTTCCGAACTGCCCGAAGTGCCGGAACTGCTCCCTTGCACCTGCGCTTGTGCGTCCGGCTCTAAGGCCATTCCATCAAAGAAAATTAACTTACATCAGTCTCAAAATATATTATGGATTCACTGTATAGAACGTATCTCATTTTGGCCAAGCGAATTCAAGGGTTCAACTAGGGGGACATGGTCGTTTCAAGTAAACTCTTCTGACACGAAGGTCAAAGGATCTGAAGCCATACTCTGATACAAATATGTCACGTCCCGATTTTCGCTAAATCGATAATCGTCCCCGGACGTGATGCTGTGTGGGGGCGCCTTACGCTCACACGACATCACATCTGGTGGACGATTATCGATTTAGCAAAAATCGGGACGTGGCAGCCTCCGTCTCCCGCCTCCTCCTCCTCCTCCTCCTCTTCCATCCTCCTTCTCCTCCTCCTCCGCCTCCTCCGTCCGCCTCCTCCTCCTCCGACGGGTGGGGTTAGGGTTAGGGTTGGGCTGTCTTGAGTAAAATTTGGATTGTCATGGGTAAATGTTTTAAAAACTTTGACTGTCATGAAGTAATGGCTGTCCTAAGTAAGTTTTGGAGTGCCTATAGAATTTTTCTTGTAGGATTTATGGTGGCTTATCACACCTGCATTGTTCTGAATGTGTATTTTTTTCAAGAAAATTGCATATACATCATTAAAGTTTGCTGAAATTACACAGAGGACATTGAAGTTTTCGAATTACTTCCGCGGCAACAAAACGTCAATTAAATAGACGTTTTTAGGATTTGGTAAAAAAATGTCCATTAAAAGGATGTTTTCAAAACGGATGATGTCACCCTCTGCGTGCCATCGTCCATGTTAACATTTATTGCTAACTCATAAATTAAAGCCGAACTCGTAAATTAAATTCGAATTAGTATGAAAAAGTTCATTTAAAGGACGTTTCTACAAGTAAACGACCATTTAAAGAACGTTCTATGAGCATACTTTTTTTTTATAACGCATCCTTAGTGTGTGACTCTAGTGCTGAGACTCATAAACAAACAAGCCAATATATTAAATGCAATGAAAGCCCACATTTACTTATGTTGGCTTTACTTAAAAAAGTAAACTTTATAAACATAATTTGACCAAGGAGTGCTTTGAATCAATTCTCATGGTTCATCCCGGATCCTTAACATTTTGGCTTTAATGGGACGGAATATTAAAAACATTAATATTCCTTTAAATGGGAGATTAAATGGGCAAAAAATGACAGGTTGTTAAGAAACGTCTTTTAAAAGAATATTTGTGTAAAAAACATTCATTAAATAGGCATTTTATTGCTTTTATTGCTTTTCATGTAATTTAGAAACTTCATTGTCTTTCTCACAATTTCAGTAAACTTTAATACTATTAATGCATTTTTTTTTTTTCAACAGCAAATTAGATTGAGAGATTTAAGTCGAGACCAGTCTCTCATTTTTGGATAGTGATAAAGTACTTTTTTTTTAAAGCGATAAGTACTTGAGCATGAATTTGTAAACAGAGAATTACATATTTGGCATCAAAGTTATCTGAAATTGCTCTGAGAGCAACGAAGTTTCAGAAATTACAACAACAGACACAAAACGTCATTTAAAGGATGTTTTTAAGTTTTGAGCAAAAAAAGTACTTTAAAAAGACGTTTCTACACCTTCATTAATTAGCCAGCACCACATTCTCCTTAACTCCTTCCATTAACTCTACTGCCTCGGCTTCATCGGCTGCCGTTGGATAATCAATTAAAATAGTCGTTGTTTCATTGCCGTTGGATAATATAGTCGTTGCTTCATCGGCTACCGTTGGATAATCAATTAAAAAAACATAGGTTCAAAAATGTCCTTTAAAAGGACGGATATGTGATAGATTTGTTCTTTTAATGGACGTTTCTATGCTAATATTAATAACCGCACACGGTTAAGAGGGTTATCCCGGTTAATGGATAAATGTTAAGGGGGTTAACGGATAAGTGTTAGGGAGTGACGCCAGCTGCTATGAAAACGTTCATTTAAAGGACGTTTTTTCACCAAAACACATAGACTTAAATGGCATTTTGTTTGTCTACTCATAATTTTTTAAACTTTATTGCTCTTAGTACAATTTTAATTAACTTCGATGCTGAATATACAATTCTTACATTTGTAAATCTCCTATTTGTTAATATAAATGTTTACCAAAAATTTGTCCCCGGAAAATTGTAGGGGCTAAATTGAATCACAAGATTATATGTGCTGGAAAATATTCAACCAAAAATTAGAAATATTCGTTACAAATATTCAAGACAGTTCACAAATTTTCTAATAGAAATATTCGTTACAATTACTACAAATACAATTTTTTATTTTTTATTTTATTTATTAACAGAATAGTACTTAGAATAATAAATTTCTAATACCAATTTTTAATTAATATATGATCTAAAACAATTAAAAATCTATGTTGCACTTTGGTATGTAAGCAGTAATACTCGTTAAACAAAATTTGCTAATTGAACAGTAAACTACAAGTTTGCTACAATAAATATTCGTTAACAAAAGAAAACCTTTGTTTGGTAAGCAATTAGAAAAGTATTTGTTTGCTACAGTAAATATTTTAGTGGTGACAAATATATTGGTGACAAAAATCAGAATCCAGTAGTAAAATTGCTACAAAAATATATATGCTCACAGAATATTTGTTTTGATCAACTCTTAGATTGATAATAATATTTATAATATAAATATAAATATATTATTTTTCAGAGAACAAGGAAACTAAACAATAAAATTGTTACCGGCCTCCGGGAAAGTCGTGCACGAAACACTGCCTTAAGAGTTGATCAAAGGTCTATGTGCAGACGTTTCTCGGAAGCTCCTAGTGGTAAAACCCCCTGACTACCGGGTTCTCTTCGTCGCACACAACTCGGAGAGAGAGACCGAACTTAGCTCTGCCCAGAGCAAGGATTTGGAGATCAGAATGTGGTTTGAGAGAGGAATGAAAGAGAGGTTTCACGTAGGATTATTTTCTGTAAAGAAAGGAGGAGGTGACCGCAATATAAAGACAGACCAAAGACACAACCAACCGACAAGAGATTAAATGACTCTTAAAACTAGCCATTAAAGAGAATTACAAAAAAAAAAGTGGAGGAATGGCTATCCAAAGAGTTGTTACAAGGGTTCAATGAACCTGGACATGGTGCCTTACGTTCAAACATAATTAACTTGTTAATGTTAATTATGTGGCTGCATAGAAATTCAAGAAACTTGTTTGAAAACAACCTTTCTTTGGGAGTTCTAGTTATCAATTGTTATTTTTTAGAAACTGTGTGCTTTCGTCACAATTTCATTAAACAATTTAAACTTCAACTCTATATATAAGAAAAATTCCATCAAAACAAAAGAAGATATGCAATATCAGTAAGCATTACTCAGCTCCATTATTGCCTAGAAAACATCTCTTTGCACACATAGAACACTGCTATTATTCAGTACATCACACTAAATCATCTTCAAATGCTGGACAAGCAAGAATCTAGGCAGAGATAGTAACTTCATGCTCTGGATAGTCGGCCGTGTCCGTGTCCGTCCACCTGGTAGATCCTATTTGGTAGGACACCAACAACTACAGGTACCCCTGCAACAAAGTAACATCGAATGTTAAGCACGGAAAATATTTTCATAACTGTGCAACATAAGGCCAGTTATTTGCAACTCATTGTTTCTCATGCTTGATTTGTTTGAATATATACTAAATTGTTAACCAAAAAAAAAAGGAATCGACAGAAGAAGCAATGAGGGAGAAGAAAGAAATTACTCGATAGTTTGGAAGCTTGTTGCGGAGTTAGCTTGGCAGCAAATCCACCTAATTTGTAGTTGTATACCAGTGCCTCCCTAGCCGCCTTCTCGCTGCAATAGACAATACAAAGGACAACAAGAAACAACAAGAACAAGAAGGATGAGCTTCTTAATTATTTTCAAGATAGTATTTTTTTTCATTCGATTCAATTACGATTACGATTACATTGCAGTGAACCAAACGGACCCTTAATTAACTTGATTATGAAGAAACATACCTTCCGAGAATAGGGGTGAGGATCTTGATGTGGACATCCTTGTTGCTTGGAGGTTCCAATAACACAATGTAGACGTCAGATTTTCCATCCTCTGCCGTCGCCACCAACATGGAGGAAGAGGATAAAACGAGCACAAAGACGAAGAAGAAGACGGCCAAAGTTTTCTCCATATTTTACGATATCCGGGGAGCTCTTTAGGGGCTCTTTAGGGGAGCTCTTTAGGGGCTCTTTACAATGTTTGGAATGGTTCTTGATCTTTGTTGTTGAGGAAATTTGTAGAATGTATAGTGTCACCACTTCTGTGTTTAATTGATCTTTCTAACGCCGATTGTGAGTAAATGTTGCTTTAAATCAACTAAGTAACCCCTAGAATAAGTGTGGCAGACAAATGTCTATTTCTTCCGTTCCACATAAATGAATGTGAAGTCATCAATACTAGACTTGGTCAATATATGTAAGAAATTCTAGATCAATATAAACAGTTTCAGAGATGTTAATGACAATAGTATTTCCAATGTGTGTTATGAGGAGCTAGCATTTAGCATTGATAACATATGAAGCTCTTATAGTCAAATCTACCTTTCTAGCAACATTGATAACAAATTTCTAAGCATTTAGGTGCTTGTTTAGATGCAAATTATATAAGTATATGAACTTTATATCAAGGTTCACAATATCGGTATTGAAATCAGTATCGGACACTTCTTATGTGACATAACGTGATAGTGGAACGGGCTTACCTTCATGCATGGCAATGGTCAAGTCGATCGGTAGCTTTTAGAAGCATTGCCCTTACAGTTTCAAGGGCTTAGTAAGGCAAGGGTCTTTACCAGACTTTCGTTCCTGCCGTGACGATAACTAGACCACTGTTGCTTGGTGAGAGCGAAGCGGTGCGGCAAAAACTCCGACGGATGGCCTGGTGAGGGATCCGCACGAAGGTTGCTTGAAAACCTCAAGTGAGAGGCTTCCGAATCCACGGAACAGTCGAGTCCACGACCAAGAAAAGCAGAGAACAAATCTCAGAACTCAAAGAAGAATTTTATTAATTAAAAGTTATTTTTCAATTGAATATAAAAGGTGCATATTTATAGGACTTTTATGGCAACCTAATCCTAATCAAACTCAAATCTAATCATAGTCAAATAAAGATAAAACCTATCCTAATAAAAGATAAAGTCAAAATAAAAGTTCTAAAAGAAATATGATTCTTAACAACTCTATCATAAAAAAAATAAAGCTAAAAAGAAAAAGAAAAAATAGAAATCCTAGAGGGATTAGGAATCTACGCTACGTCATTATGAGTATCGGGATCAACAATATCGACGATTTCTGTAATAGCCCACTTCGTTCACTTCTGCAAGATGACTCAAACGACATATCAACACTTGTATTTGGAGTTTTCAGCGGTTTACTCGGAGTCTTGCTCGGCCGAGGCAAGCCCTCGTTCAGGTTGGTGGCTATGATGAATATGTCTTTGCTTGGCCTGCACACCTAAGAATTTGGAATATATATGCTAGATCGCTAGGCGATAACCCTTGCATACTAGTAAAAGAAGTGAACGCACACAGCTAAGGGATTAATCACATCTTATATTACTTGAATAGAACATGGAAAAGACTTGGTTTATTGTTAGTTCCTCGTACTAGCGTAATCGCTTATGTTTTAAAGTAAGACTATGTCGCAAGTTTTATTAAAGTTATATTCATCTTGTTCTAATGCTTATCTGCTATACGTATTCGCTATGCTTGTCATAAAGAACATGCCATGAATCGTTGCACTTTACTATTAATGGTTCACTCAGTTGAGGCTGGAATGCTATCAAGATAGTTGTTCTGAGCCAGTAATTGAAGCATTGAAAGGCTTCGGGACCATTAGGTCGCCAAGCCTGTTCCCGTACTAGGGGATTACAGCATGAAAAGTAAAGCAAGAATCATAGCTCGTAGAGCAATACTCGTTCAGGACAAGAATCAGACGACTCTGGGAGCCATCAAGTATAAATAAGAATCAAGATTTAATATGTCGTATCGTGAATCTGTAGACCCAAAACTTGCATGTCGCAAGACAACTTGTGCACAAGGTATTTCAATCTGTTCCTGCGGACGGTTATCGGAGCACTGAAGACGATCCAATCCGGACGGAACATCGTGTTAGTCTTCGTGTTCGGACATGATAGCAGGTAGCTCCTCGCAATCCTTTCACTGTACGCCATTCTCGCTTAAAACTAAGTAGTCTCGTGATCGGGCAGGATGGCATGTGACGTCTCGTGTTCTTTAAGTCGCATACCATTCTCGCTCATGACAACAGTATGGTCCTTTTTGTCTATGCCAGCGATAATTGTTCATATAGATTAAGTCATCTCGCTTAGCGGCAATCCGCGTGCGAGTCATTACATTGTTTCAGTAATTTGAACACCTGAGCAATCTACTATAATACATCTGAGTAATCCGTGTAACTCGTACACCTGAATCAGAAACCCGCTCGTGACACTTGTGGTTGCTTATGTGATTCCTTGATTATATATATATATATATATATATATATATATATATATATATATATATATATATATTCGTTCTCGGTTTAACTTGGTTTACCTTGGATAGGGAAGGACGAATGGTAAGTTGGTAAGTATCGTTGTCCCGCCCCAGAACCAGAATACTAGAGCGGGGGCGGACACAGCCAGCTACATACACCAAAGTACTCTATACCCCGAGATACAATTACGGTTGTCTAGACATGTGAGGGTTTACTCACAATCCAACGGGCATCCTGGGTCAAGAGTCCTAGTGATCTCAATCTCAAGCAAGCAACAAGTTACAAGAAGTATAATCACCAAACATATAATAGTAAGGCGTCTCAAACTATACATACATAGATGATCATGAAGTTAGTTACCAAAATAAAGAACTAGCATAGTACAATATTACATGATCAGTTCTAGCTATAGTCTAGAATATGCTTTACATGTAGGACCGCGAGCTAGAATATCAAATACCAAAACACGAGCTAAACACGTGCTCGGTGGCTAAATGCCTCAAAATTACAAGTATAAGATCAGGTCGGTGATGAAGAAGAAACCCAATCAAGTCCTCGGGTGTTCCTCGTGTTCACCATCTGGTGGCCCGATGTACGAAAGATCCTGCGGTATTTCTTCAAAATCTGGTCATACAAAACTAGTGGGGTTAGACCCCAAAATAGTAAGGTACCACAAGGGAGCCAACTTAGGAACTAAACCAGAATACAAACATTCAAATAACATAAGAAAATATAAATAAATGTGATAGGAAATTAAGTAGTTAAAGCCGTTCTGGAATTAATAACGGACACAGTTCAGGATTAGTAGTTGGGTGATCCAAGACAAGACAAGACTAGAAAACATGCAATCACGGCCAAACATGACCTACGGCTTACTACCATTAACTAACTAGGGTTATCACAATCTTGGTTACTAACAAATACAATTAAGATTATATACAGCCATGTGCCCTGCAGACTATTTGGGTTATCCAGACGTAAGAGTACATAGAATAGATTAATTATGTATAAAGTATTTTCTGGTAAATTGTAACACTTGACGGTGTACTGGAAGTGTGCCCCTCTCGACGGAGAATTCCAAATCCATCAGGTGTCGCTGGGATACCGAAATTGCATGTAACCAAAAAATCTCTCTAGATACTTCTAGATAATTATTCTAGTTATTAACTTAGGCAAGTTATCAAGAATTTTTGACTGTGGTGCTCAGGAATCTGCCTTAGACATGATGCAAGACTGGACAATAGCTTGACAAGTACAATCAGGACAAGGACAAGCAATCAATCACGGAAATTTATCTTATCAGTACAAGCATTTCAGTTTTGGAGATTCTAGCATGTCAGGAGTGAGCTACGTCGAGCCACTATCCGGTTTATCAGTACATGTCAGTTATCTGGAGTCAGGGATCAAGTTTATTCAGTACAAGTGTGGTTTCGGGAGTTCTCAGTTTAACAGTGCCATTATATTTCATGTTCCGGGAATTTCATGTTCTTGTAGGTATAGCATCTAGATTATAAGCAATTTAGAAATAATATTCATCATATGAATTTAACTAATTGGGCCAAGCACAATGTAAAACCCCATATTTTTAAATAATTATTTAATTAATTAGTTATTTAATTATTTATATTATTTCATAGTTATTTAGATAATATATACGTAGTGGGTTAATTACCAAGATAAATATTCATTTAGAGTTATTGTACAAAAACCTATTATTTTATTTTAGGAATAATTTTAGAGGTGATAGAATTTTGTAGAATTTAATTGGGTGCAAACGTATTTTATAAATACCTTAATTATATATGTAAATAATATATAGTCGTAACAATAATAATAATAATAATAATAATAATAATAATAATAATAATAATAATATTATTATTATTATTATTGGCACAGTCTCGGAGAGAGGCTCGGTGAAATAGACATTATTATTATAAGAAAAAGAATAAGATTAGAAAAGAAAAGAAAAGAAAAGAAAAACAGTAAAACCAAACCCCCCCCCCCCCCGCTGTACAGTACTACCCCCCCCCCCCCCCCCCCGGCGCTGGGAACCCGCGGCCTGCGCCCCTCGCCCAGACCCGCTTCACCCCGCTCCCTTTTTCTCATTCTCTATATATATACATATACAATAAACAAAACCCTAACCCTAACCTACTCACCTGAGCGCCGCGCAGCCACGAGACCACCGCCGCCGTTCACCGCAGATAATTTTTGACTGACTGACGGAAGATATCAACTTAAAATTATTCCATAGTTGAGGATGATGACTGGTTTGCTATTAAAGTTTAAGATATCAAGTTAAAAAATATGAATAGTTGAGAATATATATATATCAATGATGGTATATATATATATATATATATATATATATATTAAGCAAGATTTTATGTGCTAAAAATACTAAATTATAGTGTTAAATTGAATCACAAGATTATATGTCATGGCAAATATTCAACCAAAAATTAGAAATATTCGTTACAAATATTCAAGACAGTTCACAAATTTTCTAATAGAAATATTCGTTACAATTACTACAAATACAATTTTTTATTTTTAATTTATTTGTTAACAGAATAGTACTTAGAATAATAATTTTCTAATACCAATTTTTAATTAATATATGATCTAAAACAATTAAAAATCTATGTTGCACTTTGGTATGTAAGCAGTAATACTCGTTAAACAAATTTGCTAATTGAACAGTAAACTACAAGTTTGCTACAATAAATATTCGTTAACAAAAGAAAACCTTTGTTTGGTAAGCAATGTAAACCCCTGATTCTTCAAAAAAAATATTAAATTGGGATTTTTCACAATTTTCTGAAATTTTTTGGGAATTTTTCTGTAATTAAAATCAGGGTTTTAATTATTAAATAATTTTTAATTGATAATAAATAATATTAAAATATTTTGAAAATAATATTTTTTTGGTGTAAAATGGAAAACTGGACTTAGGGTAATTTTCCTAGAATTTATTGGGCCCCGGACCTATTTTTAATCACCTAAAAATATTTATTTATTAATTGAGTATTTATTTATTTATTTATTATTTATTTATTTATTAATTAATCCTAATTAAATACCCAGCCCAAAACTCAGCCCGGCCCAGCCCACATAACCCCGGCCCAAACCCGCTCGGCCGCCCGCCTTAACGGGTCGGGTCGGTTCACCCGCACCCTCAACCCGGCCACCCCACTCCCCCGCATCCCTCGCCCCGCCCCGCGACTCCCGCCGGACCCGCCGGCCGCCTCCGCGCTGCCCGCGGCCACGCGCCCCCGCCCCCGCGCTGGCCGCCGCCTCCCTCGGCCCCTAACGCCACCGCCTCCTCCCCTATATATCTCCCCCCCCGAGCCTCTCCGGCCACCGTCGACCCCTCTCTCCTCCGCCCGTGCCACCTCGCCGCCACCCGAGCCACCACCGGCTCTGTCTCCTCCTCCTCCCTCTCCCCTCGCCGTGCCCAGCCCACCGTCGACGCCCCGACCACCCTCGATAGCACCCGCAGCTCCGGCGCCCACGAGCAGCAGCAACCGCCTGAGCCGCCCCCGGCGCCGCCGTGCCTCCGCCCGCCTCCGCCAGCGCCGTCTCCGGCCTCCCCCACAGCGGCGCCGCCCTCCTCCGGCCGCTGGAGCGCCTGAAGCCCTGAACCCTAACCCTAATTCTCTTGACTCGGACACGGACACGTCGAACCGAGTCGGACACGGTTTTTCACGGTTTTCGGACCCTGTTCAGGTACGTGTAACTTTCTCCTCGCTGCCCCGTTTTCAATTCCGTAAATTGCGTTGCGAAGCCTGCATGACCCTCTCGGTGCCCGTGCAACCCGCTCGGGGCATCGCGTCCTGTGGTGATCGCACACCGCGATCCAAAAACAGGAAACAATGACCCGATTTACCCCGGAACTGGATACGCCCCACCAAACGGGACGACTTGGTCGCGCGCGGGTCTTCACAGATACGTGCGCGTCATTGATACGGATGTGTGAGATTTCACAGAAGTCGATTCGGGTGTGCGTGCACACCGAGATCAACGCGTATCCGCAGACACCGTCCCATATCCGCCTTTTCTGAATCACACCCTAACTTTGTGTACACACGTCGGGTTGAAACAAAACTTACGCCATCGGACTCGTAGCAATACGCTGGTCCTGTGACCCAAGTTTGGTTCGATTCTGAGAACGTTGACAAAATCGCGTGTCGTGGGCCCCAACAGGCCTCGCTCGACGGGCAATTTTGTGATCGGCTCATCGGAATCCAATTCGGGAAGTTCCGTTGGGTTCGTATCATTGTTCCTGACCTTTTGACACTAAGTTTGGTGAATTTGGAGACCGTTGACCCTGACACGTTTTACGGTGCAAAGCGGGCCCACATGCGGACCCCGTTTTGACCCGAAATTGCCGTTTTTGCCCTTGTCTCCAAATTGGACCCAAGGACAGGCGTTTCTAGCTATTTGATACCTTCTGAGCATGATGGTAATGTTTATTTCAGCATCCGGAGACATTTCTGGAAATTTCCTCGAGGATAGAACTCTAGTGGGATCCAAACATCAGGCAAGTACCTGCACTTCAAGTTTATTCTTTATATTGTGATAATTAGTTCCTTGCTCTACTAGCACCATTGGATGTTTACACGTAGTGTTAGAATATTAGATTTCATGTCTTGCTTTTCGTGTCGGGAGGGAGAATACTAGGAGGCATGTGGTTTACCCTTCCCCTTGTCATGTCTGATAGCTGTTGGTACGCGACTGTACCATCAGCCTGATTCTCGATTATTCATGTCTGATAGCCGTCTATGACGGCCTGATTAGCCTTATAACCCCCTATATGCCGACTATGTATTCTAAATACACAATTACACACACATAGTTTCTTGTCTTGTTACAGTTGCATTTTCTTGTCTCATTATATCCCTGTTTTACTCATGTCCCTGGTTTATAGCAATTAATCATGTTTTACTTATATTCCTGATTTTTAGTGCTTAATTCTTAGTTAATTTTACTACTTTTTGTGCATATTCTTATCGTGATTGTCTAGTCAGTTCTTTCCTACTTGTCATAAATATTTAGTTTAATCTTGTTGTGCATTTGGTACTTTGCTCCTTTCCTGACTGGATCCGTTGATTTAGGTGATGATGAGGACTATGCCCCCACCTATTATGGTCCCTATAAGGTAGCAAGTGATACTTTTGAGGAGCCGGTTCCCACTCAGGAGACTACTTCTGAGGAGTAGTTAGCAGATAGTTATTATTTTTCTTTCAGTCTAGTAATCGGGTTTGTCCCCGATTTATCTTCTGGTTCTGTAATAAACTGTGGATTTGTTGTCACATTTTGTCTTATGAAATCTTAGCATTCCTATTTCTTGTTATTATCCTTGCCTATTTATTCTTGTGGATGAGATAGATTTTAATTTACCTGTGAATATGATCTAGACAGCGTACTACCGCCGACACTGCGGCGTAGGCTGGACGTACCCACGTACTCGTGCCCGAATATCCGGGTACGGGTCGTGACATATTTTTATGATGGCCCATGCAGGTCCACGACTAAATTGTTCGGTTTCAACTTAGGGACCGAACATGCCTGCAATAAGATTAAGGATTTTAGGAAAAGCTCATTCACAGAATAGGATCTTTTATTTCAAATCTCGATATCGTTCCTAGTAAAATTTTTCTATCGCCCTTGATTTTCAAGTAATCTATTCTAATCTTCCTATCCCTTAATCATTCAAAATGGTTCAGACAAGGAATACAGTAGGAGGCACATCCGAACCCGCCGAGCAGACTGTGCCTGAAACTCTTGCGCTCCCTCCATCTCCAACTACTCCGACAGTTACTATGGATGGGGCACAGTTACTCGGAGTATTCCAGGGACTTATAGAATCCCAGAAGGAACAGACTGCCCTGCTACGAACTAGCCTTTCGGATGCTCTTCGCTCCCAGGAGTCACCACAAAAGAGGCCAGGAAGTGCCAAGGACTTCAAAAACCTTAAACCCCTGGAATTATATGGGACTGAAGGTATTCTCTATGCCGATGAATGGATAGAGAATGTGGAGCGACTCCTGAAGACTGCTCGGGTCCCTGATGATCTTAAAGTGGAATCTGCAAGCCTGCAACTATTTGACATAGCTCAGACCTGGTTTAGAGATGAGCCTCAGTTATCTGCTCCTGAGCTAACTTTGGAGGATTTTAAGAGGCTGTTCAAGGAGAAGTTCTATCCCGAAGTGGCTCGGAAAGCTCTCGAAAGTCAATTCGAGAAGCTGGAACAAGGAAATCTTTCTGTTGATGAGTATACTGCTGAATTTAGCAGACTGAGCCACTTTGCAGAATATATGGTTCGTACCCCTGAGGATAGAGCCCGTAGATTCAAGAAGGGGTTGTCTCCTGATATTCGCCTTGCTGTCACCACTAGTCGAGCTCGTACCTACGAAGAAATCTTGAGCGTGGCACAAGGTGTTGAGAGAGACATGGGACATAGACTAAAGCGGGAGAGAGATACTGGAAGTATGGGACCCCACAAACGCCCATTCCAATAACAACCACAGCAGAGGGCCCCGCAGCAAACCCAGCGTCCTCTCCCTCGAGCCACAGCGCCCCAACACCAGACTCAAGGACAGAACCAACAAGCTCTCACTTGTGGCTTTTGTCATAAACAAGGTCACATTTGGCGAGTTTGTAGAAAGAGTCTAGGTGCCTGTCTATATTGTGGATCAACAGCACATCAAGTGAGGGACTGTCCTGCTACTCAAGAACGCGGACAAGCTTACGTGATGACCGTGGAGAACGCGCAGACTCTGGGAGCAGCTAATGCGCGTAAGTGATTCGTAGATACCTTTTCTAGTATTGTTTAGGTCGTGCCTATTGGTCCGTGACCTCGGTCCCAACCTAGAAATTTTGAACTTGCTAATAACCTGGTATGCTTTTATAACTATAGAGATTGTAGAGTCTTTTGCTGTTGTGCTTATTATGTGTTATTTTATGAACTTAAATAATTTGTACCTCCTTTCATCATCATCTAGCGCACTTAATTTTGTTGTACTTGACTTATGCTGCTATTCTATAGCCTAGTTTTGCAAGCTTACTCTTTATCAGGCTTGTTCATGACATATGTGTTAGTGAGGCCTGATCAACCCCATTAATACAAGTGTCTATTCAGAATCAGTGTATTACGGTCTGATCAACCTTAGTGCATTTTGATTCGCACTTCGCACGACTACTTTACGTGGATTGAGATATATAGTTGACTAGTATACTTGTCCCCTAAATATGTCCGAGCATATCGTATCAGTTACATAACTGTACTAATACGAGCATGCGAACAAATGATTACCAGAATAGAATTTCAATCCATAACCGCTTGACAATTCCCATTAGAATTTTTTAAACGCCTTGATCCCTATACCTCTGTTCTATCACCTCGCCCTTGAACCCTTTATTATTGATCCTCGTCTTCCCTTATTTCGGAAAGACGAAATCTTGTGCTTGGTATAAGTTTGATATATAGATAGTACTAGATATACCCCACAGACTGGTCGCATTGATGATGACCCTTTATACATGATTAAGGGAATACCATAGGTGATGTGTTGGTGTTAAAAACTTAAAAATTCAATACCATGATTAAATAAGTTGGGACATAGCTTTACTAGTTGTATAGCCTTAGAGGATAGATGGGTAAAA
This sequence comes from Iris macrosiphon, assembly GCA_036927795.1. Classification (NCBI taxonomy): domain Eukaryota; kingdom Viridiplantae; phylum Streptophyta; class Magnoliopsida; order Asparagales; family Iridaceae; genus Iris; species Iris macrosiphon. The sequence continues at coordinate 166,189,947 of JAYESA010000012.1, forward strand.
AAATCTAAGTTGGGTAGAGACCGCAATGTTCACTTGAGAAGAATCATTTAGAATGTAATCAAGTGAGATTGGATAGAGAGAACCCTACCATATTTTAATTTCGAGGACGAAATTTTTATAAGTTGGGTAGATTGTAAACCCCTGATTCTTCAAAAAAAATATTAAATTAGGATTTTTCATAATTTTCTGAAATTTTCTGGGAATTTTTCTGTAATTAAAATCAGGGTTTTAATTATTAAATAATTTTTAATTGATAATAAATAATGTTAAAATATTTTGGAAATAATATTTTTGGGTGTAAAATAAAAAACTGGACTTAGGATAATTTTCCTGGAATTTATTGGGCCCGGGACCTATTTTTAATCACCTAAAAACATTTATTTATTAATTGAGTATTTATTTATTTATTTATTATTTATTTATTTATTATTTAATCCTAATTAAATACCCAGCCCAAAACTCAGCCCGGCCCAGCCCACATAACCCCGGCCCAAACCCGCTCGGCCGCCCGCCTTAACGGGTCGGGTCGGGTCCACCCGCACCTGACCCGCACCCGCAACCCGGCCACCCCAATCCCCCGCATCCCTCGCCCCGCCCCGCGTCTCCCGCCGGACCCGCCGGCCGCCTCCGCGCTGCCCGCGGCCACGCGCCCTCGCCCCCGCGCTGGCCGCCGCCTCCTTCGGCCCCTAACGCCACCGCCTCCTCCCCTATATATCTCCCCCCCCGAGCCTCTCCGGCCACCGTCGACCCCTCTCTCCTCCGCCCGTGCCACCTCGCCGCCACCTGAGCCACCACCGGCTCCGTCTCCTCCTCCTCCCTCTCCCCTCGCCGTGTCCAGCCCGCCGTCGATGCCCCGACCACCCTCGACAGCACCCGCAGCTCCGGCGCCCACGAGCAGCAGCAACCGCCTGAGCCGCCCCCGGCGCCGCCGTGCCTCCGTCGTGCCTCCGCACGCCTCCGCCAGCGCCGTCTCTGGCCTCCCCCGCAGCGGCGCCGCCCTCCTCCGGCCGCCGGAGCGCCTGAAGCCCTGAACCCTAACCCTAACCCTAATTCTCTTGACTCGGACACGGACACGTCGAACCGTGTCGGACACGATTTTTCCCAGTTTTTGGACCCTGTTCAGATACGTGTAACTTTCTCCTCGCTGCCCCATTTTCAATTTCGTAAATTACGTTGCGAAGCCTGCATGACCCTCTCGGTGCCCGTGTAACCCGCTCGGGGCATCGCGTCCTGTGGTGATTGCACACCGCGATCCAAAAACAGGAAACAACGACCCGATTCACCCCGGAACTGGATACGCCCCGCCAAACGGGATGACTTGGTCGTGCGCGGTCTTCACAGATACGTGCGCGTCGTTGATACGGACGTGTGGGATTTCGCAGAAGTCGATTCGGGTGTGCGTGCACACCGGGATCAACGCGTATCCGCGGACACCGCCCCATATCCGCCTTTTCTGAATCATACCGTAACTTTGTGTACACACGTCGGATTGAAACGAAACTTGTGCCATCGGACCCGTAGCGATACGCTGGTCCTGTGACCCAAGTTTGGTTCGATTCTGAGAACATTGACGAAATCGCGTGTTGTGGGCCCCACAGGCCCCGCTCGACGGGCAATTTTGTGATCGGCTCATCGGAATCTAATTCGGGAAGTTCCGTTGGGTTCGTATCATCGTTTCTGACCTGTTGATACTAAGTTTGGTAAATTTGGAGACCGTTGACCCTGACACGTTTCACGGTGCAAAGCGGACCCACATGCGGACCCCGTTTTGACCCAAAATTGTTGTTTTTGTCCTTGTCTCCAAATTGGACCCAAGAACAGGCATTTTTAGCTATTTGATACCTTCTGAGCATGATGGTAATGTTTATTTTAGCATCCGGAGATATTTTTGGAAATTTCCCCGACGATAGAACTCTAGTGGGATCCAAATATCAGGCAAGTACCTGCACTTCAAGTTTATTCTTTATATTGTGATAATTAGTTCCTTGCTCTACTAGCACCATTGGATGTTTACACGTAGTGTTAGAATACTGGATTTCATGTCTTGCTTTTCGTGTCGGGAGGGAGAATACCAGGAGGCATGTGGTTTACCCTTCCCCCTGTCATGTCTGATAGCTGTTGGTACGCGACTGTACCATCAGCCTGATACTCGATTATTCATGTCTGATAGCCATCTATGACGGCCTGATTAGCCTTATAACCCCCTACATGCCGACTATGTATTCTAAATATACAATTACACACACATAGTTTCTTGTCTTGTTACAGTTGTATTTTCTTGTCTCATTATATCCCTGTTTTACTCATGTCCCTGGTTTATAGCAATTAATCATGTTTTACTTATATTCCTGATTTTTAGTGCTTAATTCTTAGTTAATTTCACTACTTATTGTGCATATTCTTATCGTGATTGTTTAGTCAGTTCTTTCCTACTTGTCATAAATATTTAATTTAATCTTGTTGTGCATTTGGTACTTTGCTCCTTTCCTGACTGGATCCGTTGATTTAGGCGATGATGAGGACTATGCCCCCACCTATTATGGTCCCTATGAGGTAGCAGGTGATACTTTTGAGGAGCCGGTTCCCACTCAGGAGACTACTTCTGAGGAGTAGTTAGCAGATAGTTATTATTTTTCTTTCAGTCTAGTAATCGGGTTTGTCCCCGATTTATCTTCTAGTTCTGTAATAAACTGTGAATTTGTTGTCACATTTTGTCTTATGAAATCTTAGCATTCCTATTTCCTGTTATTATCCTTGCCTATTTATTCTTGTGGATGAGATAGATTTTAATTTACCTGTGAATATGATCTAGACAGCGTACTACCGCCGACACTGCGGCGTAGGCTGGACGTACCCACGTACTCGTGCCCGAATATCCAGGTACGGGTCGTGACAAGCAATTAGAAAAATATTTGTTTGCTACAGTAAATATTTTAGTGGTGACAAATATATTGGTGACAAAAATCAGAATCCAGTTGTAAAATTGCTACAAAAATATATATGCTCACAGAATATTTGTTTTGATCAACTCTTAGATTGATAATAATATTTATAATATAAATATATTATTTTTCAGAGAACAAGAAAACTAAAAAATAAAATTGTTACCGGCCTCCGGGAAAGTCGTGCACGAAACACTGCCTTAAGAGTTGATCAAAGGTCTATGTGCAGACGTTTCTCGGAAGCTCCTAGTGGTAAAACCTCCTGACTACCGGGTTCTCTTCGTCGCACACAACTCGGAGAGAGAGACCGAACTTAGCTCTGCCCAGAGCAAGGATTTGGAGATCAGAATGTGGTTTGAGAGAGGAATGAAAGAGAGATTTCACGTAGGATTATTTTCTGTAAAGAAAGAAGGAGGAGGTGACCGCAATATAAAGGCAGACCAAAGACACAGCCAACCGACAAGAGATTAAATGACTCTTAAAACTAGTCATTAAAGAGAATTACAAAAAAAAATGTGGAGGAATGGCTATCCAAAGAGTTGTTACAAGGGTTCAATAAACCTGGACATGGTGCCTTACGTTCAAACATAATTAACTTGTTAATGTTAATTATGTTGTGGCTGCATAGAAATTCAAGAAACTTGTTTGAAAACAACCTTTCTTTGGGAGTTCTAGTTATCAATTGTTATTTTTTAGAAACTGTGTGCTTTCGTCACAATTTCATTAAACAATTTAAACTTCAACTCTATATATAAGAAAAATTCCATCAAAACAAAAGAAGATATGCAATATCAGTAAGCATTACTCAGCTCCATTATTGCCTAGAAAACATCTCTTTGCACACATAGAACACTGCTATTATTCAGTACATCACACTAAATCATCTTCAAATGCTGGACAAGCAAGAATCTAGGCAGAGATAGTAACTTCATGCTCTGGATAGTCGGCCGTGTCCGTGTCCGTCCACCAGGTAGATCCTATTTGGTAGGACACCAACAACCACAGGTACCCCTGCAACAAAGTAACATCGAATGTTAAGCACGGAAAATATTTTCATAACTGTGCAACATAAGGCCAGTTATTTGCAACTCATTGTTTCTCATGCTTGATTTGTTTGGTTTCTACAATTTATTTGTTTGAATATATACTAAATTGTTACCCAAAAAAAAAAAGGAATCGACAGAAGAAGCAATGAGGGAGAAGAAAGAAATTACTCGATAGTTTGGAAGCTTGTTGCGGAGTTAGCTTGGCAGCAAATCCACCTAATTTGTAGTCATCAATACTAGACTTGGTCAATATATGTAAGAAATTCTAGATCAATATAAACAGTTTCAGAGATGTTAATGACAATAGTATTTCCAATGTGTGTTATGAGGAGCTAGCATTTAGCATTGATAACATATGAAGCTCTTATAGTCAAATCTACCTTTCTAGCAACATTGATAACAAATTTCTAAGCATTTAGGTGCTTGTTTAGATGCAAATTATATAAGTATATGAACTTTATATCAAGGTTCACAATATCGGTATTGAAATCAGTATCGGACACTTCTTATGTGACATAACGTGATAGTGGAACGGACCTACCTTCATGCCTGGCAATGGTCAAGTCGATCGGTAGCTTTTAGAAGCATTGCCCTTGCAGTTTCAAGGGCTTAGTAAGGCAAGGGTCTTGACCAGACTTTCGTTCCTGCTGTGACGATAACTTGACCAGTGTTGCTTGGTGAGAGCGAAGCGGTGCGGCAAAAACTTCAACGGATGGCCTGGTGAGGGATCCGCACGAAGGTTGTTTGAAAACCTCAAGTGAGAGGTTTCCGAATCCACGGAACAGTCGAGTCCACGACCATGAAAAGCAGAGAACAAATCTCAGAACTCAAAGAAGAATTTTATTAATTAAAAGTTGTTCTTCAACTGAATACAAAAGGTGCATATTTATAGGACTTTTATGACAACCGAATCCTAATCAAACTCAAATTTAATCATAGTCAAATAAAGATAAAACCTATCCTAATAAAAGATAAAGTCAAAATAAAAGTTCTAAAAGAAATAGGATTCTTAACAACTCTATCATAAAAAAAATAAAGCTAAAAAGAAAAAAAATAGAAATACAAGAGGGATTAGGAATCTACGCTACATCATTATGAGTATCGGGATCAACAATATCGGCAAAATCGACGATTTCTATAACAGCCCACCTTGTTCAGTTCTGCAAGATGACTCAAATGGCATATTAGCACTTGCATTTGGAGTTTTCAGCGGTTTACTCGGAGTCTTGCTCGGCCGAGGCAAGCCCTCGTTCAGGTTGGTGGCTATGATGAATATGTCTTTGCTTGGCCTGCACACCTAAGAATTTGGAATATATATGCTAGATCGCTAGGCGATAACCCTTGCATACTAATAAAAGAAGTGAACGCACTTAGCTAAGGGATTAATCACATCTTATATTACTTGAATAGAACATGGAAAAGACTTGGTTTATTGTTAGTTCCTCGTACTATCTCTTAGACTCGTTCTTAGCGTAATCGCTTATGTTTTAAAGTAAGACTATGTCGCAAGTTTCCTTAAAGTTATATTCATCTTGTTCCAATGCTTATCTGCTATACGTATTCGCTATGCTTATCATAAAGAACATGCCATGAATCATTGCACTTTACTATTAATGGTTCACTCAGTTGAGGCTGGAATGCTATCAAGATAGTTGTTCTGAGCCAGTAATTGAAGCATTGAAAGGCTTCGGGACCATTAGGTCGCCAAGCCTGTTCCCGTACTAGGGGACTACAACATGGAAAGTAAAGAAAGAATCATAGCTCGTAGAGCAATACTCGTTCCGGACAAGAATCAGACAACTCTGGGAGCCATCAAGTATAAACAAGAATCAAGATTTAATATGTCGTATCGTGAATCTGTAGACCCAAAACTTGGATGTCGCAGACAACTTGTGCACAAGGTATTTCAATCTGTTCCTGCGGACGGTCATCGGAGCACTGAAGACGATCCGATCCGGACGGAACATCGTGTTAGTCTTCGTGTTCGGACATGATAGCAGGTAGCTCCTCGTAATCCTTTCACTGTACGCCATTCTCGCTTAAAACTAAGTAGTCTCGTGATCGGGCAGGATGGAATGTGACGTCTCATGTTCTTTAAGTCGCATACTATTCTCGCTCATGACTACATTATGGTCCTTTTTGTCTATGCCAGCGATAATGGTTCATATAGATTAAGTCATCTCGCTTAGCTGCAATCCGTGTGCGAGTCATTACATTATTTCAGTAATTTGAATACCTGAGCAATCCGTGTAACTCGTACACCTGAATCAGAAATCCGCTCGTGACACTTGTGTTTGCTTATGTGATTCCTTGATTATATATATATATATATATTCGTTCTCGGTTTAACTTGGTTTACCTTGGATAGGGAAGGACGAATGGTAAGTTGGTAAGTATTGTTGTCCCGCCCCAGAACCAGAATACTAGAGCGGGGGCGGACACAGCCACCTACATACACCAGAGTACTCTATACCCCGAGATACAATTACGGCTGTCTAGACATGTGAGGGTTTACTCTACAATCCAACGGGCATCCTGGGTCAAGAGTCCTAGTGGTCTCAATCTTAAGCAAGCAACAAGTTACAAGAAGTATAATCACCAAACATATAATAGTAAGGCGTCTCAAACTATACATACATAGATGATCATGAAGTTAGTTACCAAAATAAAGAACTAGCATAGTGCAATATTACATGATCAGCTCTAGCTATAGTCTAGAATATGCTTTACATGTAGGACCGCAAGCTAGAATATCAAATACCAAAACACGAGCTAAACACGTGCTCGGTGGCTAAATGCCTCAAAATTACAAGTATAAGATCAGGTCGGTGATGAAGAAGAAACCCAATCAAGTCCTCGGGTGTTCCTCGTGTTCACCATCTGGTGGCCAGATGTACAAAAGATCCTGCAATGTTTCTCCAAAATCTGGTCATACAAAACCAGTGGGGTTAGACCCCAAAATAGCAAGGTACCACAAGGGAGCCAACTTAGGAACTAAACCAGAATACAAACATTCAAATAACATAACGAAATATAAATAAATGTGATAGGAAATTAAGCAGTTAAAGTCGTTCTGGAATTAATAACGGGCACAGTTCAGGATTAGTAGTTGGGTGATCCAAGACAAGACTAGACTAGAAAATATGCAATCACGGCCAAACATGACCTACGGCTTACTACCATTAACTAACTAGGGTTATCACAATCCTGGTTACTAACAAATGCAGTTAAGATTATATACAGCCATATGCCCTGCAGACTATTTGGGTCATCCAGACGTAAGAGTACATAGAATAGATTAATTATGTATAAAGTATTTTCTGGTAAATTGTAACACTTGACGGTGTACTGGAAGTGTGCCCCTCTCGACGGAGAACTCCAAATCCATCAGGTGTCGCTGGGATACCGGAATTGCATGTAACCAAAAAATCTCTCTAGATGCTTCTAGATAATTATTCTAGTTATTAACTTAGGCAAGTTATCAAGAATTTTTTACTGTGGTGCTCAAGAATCTTCCTTAGACATGATGCAAGACTGGACAATAGCTTGACAAGTACAATCAGGACAAGGATAAGCAATCAATCATGGAAATTTATCTTATCAGTACAAGCATTTCAGTTTTGGAGATTCTAGCATGTCAGGAGTGAGCTACGTCGAGCCACTATCCGGTTTATCTTTACATGTCAGTTATCTGGAATTAGGGATCAAGTTTATTCAGTACAAGTCAGGTTTCGGGAGTTCTCAGTTTAACAGTGCCATTATATTTCATGTTTCGGGAATTCCATGTTCTTGTAGGTATAGCATCCAAGTTATAAGCAATTTAGAAATAACATTCATCATATGAATTTAACTAATTGGGCCAAGCACAATGTAAAACCCCATATTTTTAAATAATTATTTAATTAATTAGTTATTTAATTATTTATATTATTTTGTAGTTATTTAGATAATATATACGTAGTGGGTTAATTACCAAGATAAATGTTCATTTAGAGTTATTGTACAAAAACCTATTATTTTATTTTAGGAATAATTTTAGAGGGGTGATAGAATTTTATAGAATTTAATTGGGTGCAAACGTATTTTATAAATACCTTAATTATATATGTAAATAATATATAGTCGTAACAATAATAATAATAATAATAATAATAATAATAATAATAATGATATTATTATTATAAGAAAAAGAATAAGAATAGAAAAGAAAAGAAAAGAAAAAGAATAAGAAAAAAAAAGTAAAACCAAACCCCCCACCGGCGCTGGGAACCCGCGGCCCGCGCCCGCGCCCAGACCCGCTTCACCCCGCTACCTTTTTCTCATTCTATATATATATATATATATATATATATATACGTATATAATAAACAAAACCCTAACCCTAACCTACTCACCTGAGCGCCGCGCAGCCACGAGACCACCGCCGCCGTTCACCGCAGATAATTTTTGACTGACTGACGGACTGACGGAAGATATCAACTTAAAAATATTCCATAGTTGAGGATGATGACTGGTTTGCTATTAAAGTTTAAGATATCAAGTTAAAAAATATGAATAGTTGAGAATATATATATACCAATGATGGTATATATATATATATATATATATATATATATATATATATATATATATATATATATATATATATATATATATATATATTTGTCACGCCCCAATCCCAAAATATCAAGGGACTAGCCACGTGGCAATGGCCAGCAGCACACACCGATGGACAAACCCAATTTAATGGATCCATCGGGGCATACTTAAGCTGTAATACAACCATAATCAGGGTCTACTAATCTCATCCACAGAATGAATATATCAATATCAATAAAAGAAAATATAAACATCATCATCAATTCTCAAGTAAATAAATCGAAGAACAACCCGATAACAAATCTGATACAACTGTCAAGATGCAAGAATAAAGATATCAACAATAATACTGAGTATGGAAAAAGTATATACTCATAAAAATCCATGGCAATCACCTAGTCCTCGGTTCCTGGTTCTGCTCCACTGTAAGCACCTGATCCTGCTTCTGCTCCTGCTAATGCTCCTGTCCTGTATACCTCGGGATCGATCTCGTCTGTAATTCCTGGGGACATAATTAGGATCCAGGTCCTCAGGGAACATAGCAAGGTACAGAAAATATAAGCCAAAGATAATATAGCGCAGCAAGTAAATGAAATAATAGGGTAAATATATAACCAGCTAAGTGATATGCAAGATGAGAGCAGCACTAGAACTCAAGCTGAAACTACTACAAGCTCTTTGTCGGGGAGCCGGTAGCAGTGATATCATGTGGTTGTCTAGCTCGGAGAGAGACTAAGACGCCGGTATAATATATAATCAACCTGTAGTTTGTGTGTCTCTCCCCACCCAATGTAATCATGCATCTCATGTCCACGACGTCTCATGTCCATGCCATACAGGATCATAACTAATGCATCCAGTCATATAATATCTAAGCAAAGGAATAAGTTATGAAAACTGTATCCTATACAGAATTACCATGAATATCTCAGGAAGATTCTGTAACATGAATAGTGTCAGGTGTCCTGGGTAAAACATACTAGATAAAGCAAGTACGAGAATGCAAAGGGTCACGATAACCAGCTCTAGGTGACGTACACAACTCCGCATACGGGGTTGGCACCCGACTATTAATCGGACGCTAAATAAGTCACACGGTCCTAGGTCAAGCATGTACAACAATGTATAAATAAGTCAAAGAATATGTAACAAGAACTGCAGGATTTGGCAAGGTACACTTGCCTGGGGTTCCGGCTCCAATTGTAGCTCTGACTTCAGCGGGATTTGCAGGTAGTACTCCGGTTGCTGAAATAGACATCACCATCAGATCCAAAAAATATCAATCAGCTAGAAACGTCTGTCCTTGAGTCCAATTTGGACACAGGGGCAAAAATGACATTTCAGGGCAAAACGGGGTCCAAATGTGGGCCGCTTTGCACCGAAAAACTTGTCAGGGTCAAAGGTCTCCAAATCTGTCAAACTTAGTGTCAACAGGTCAGGAACGATGATACGAACCCAACGAAACTTTCAGAATTGGATTCCGATGAGCCGATAACAAAATCGCCCGTCAAGTGGAGCCTATGGGGCCCACGATACGTGATTTTGTCAACGTTCTCAGAATCGAACCAAACTTGGGTCACAGGACCAGTGTATTGCTACGAGTCTGATGGAGCAAGTTTTGTTTTGATCCGACGTGTGTATACTAAGTTACAGCGAGAACCAGAAAGGACGGATACGGGGCGCTGTCGACGGATACGCGTTGATTCTGGTGTGCACGCACATACGAATCAACTTCTGTGAAATCTCGCACGTCCGTATCGACGGCGCGCACGTATCAGTGAAGACCGCATGCGACCAAATTGTCCCGTTTGGCGGGGCATACTCAGTTCCGGGGTAAAACAGGGCGTTGATTTTCCTGTTTTTGGATCGCGGTTCGCGGTCGCCACAGGACGCGATGCACCGAGCGAGTTGCACAGGCTCTGAGGGGGTCACACAGCCTATGCGATACAACAAACAGAATCGAAAACAGAGCTACGAGGAGAGAGATATTGTAGTGCCCCGCTCCGCGTAGGCACTATGTACAAGTGAGATCGCCTTGCTTGCTCGAACGGAAGTCTTCTCGGAGAGTTCCTGACCGATTAATCAATATGAGTGGGCAGAACTGCATTCTCTGATTCTTGCATGACTTAATAATAAATCTGTGTTTTTGAATGCTTGTTGCTAAAGAAGATTGTTTCCTAAGAAGAATGCTAGAACCGACTCAGTATGCTAATAAGAGAACTCACATAGCTTATCATTAAAACAAATCTGCTTGCTTGCCTAATAAGAGAACTGAAAATGCTTGCCTAAATGAGATAGAACCTTGCCATGCTAATAACAAGAGTAAAAATGATTGCTTGCACTTATTCTTGATATCGTATACTAGACTAGAATACTTGGATGCTTGTCCCACAAGAGATAGAATTTGTATGCTAGAGTTATAAGAACTGTTCTTGCTTGTTACTTGTTTAACGAGTTAGCTTTGCTTGAACATGCTTCATTTATTGCTTGTCATAAGATGGAACTTGGCGAATGGCATGAGCTTATGAATCTAGACTAATAGTCCACCCTGAGGCTTAGCACATCTTACTTACGGGGGGGTGTGGCTATTAGGAAATGTGTATCGAGAGTGTGAGCTTCGGCTATCTGGACTTGATAGATGTGTGTGCTTGCTTGTTCTGATTATGTGTGCATCGTCTTGTATGGATAGGAGCTTGCATTGCATTTGGTCAGGACAACTTGTGCACAAGGTCATCTCTCGGGCGTTCCTGGGGCACTGGGATCGTCCGGCCTAGGAGAGATCTATATACCCTGAGGCTTGAACGTCCTTACTTACGGGAGGGTAGACTCATCTATTAGTGAGATGGGCTTGTATGTCCCAACTGCTAATCCCGTGGAGGGGACCATCATATAGTTAGGGCGCATGCTAGGTTTATCTTCTTGCATACCTAACAAATTGATGCCTATTTTCGATTCATAAGTTATTCATATGCAAATTGTGACTAACTTGTGTGTCTGCTGCAGGGATAATCGTTCGGCCGTGGGTAAGAAATATTATGAGTTTATCTATAGCCTGCTTAATCATTCAGTATGCCTCGTGGGTTATCTGCTAGTGGATTATGCATTCGCATCGGTTGGACAATGGCTATTAGTGCAAAGCTGAACCTTGGTCACAGCTGCTAATAGTACCAGTATGTGAGTCATTGGATAGCTGGATTTCCACTGCCAATCCTGAGTTTCTCGGGGACCAAAATCATATAGATGTGTTGCCTTAATCGCTTGAGTAAATGATAGTCCACTGGATATGCTTGCCTTGATAAAAGATTTGCCCCGAGAGTTAGATTATGGATGCACAATACATGCTGTGCACTACACGATGAATATTGTCCCTTATAGTTGCTGGAATGCTTGAGTATCGAATATGCAAAAACTGGTTTCCAACTCGTATTTTCAAAGATGTAATCTGACTAGTTCTGAGCTGCATAAAACGAACATAAGTAAAACTAGCAAGATCACTAGTAATGCAATATTTTCTCACTTGATTACTTAGTGTGGGTTTCAGGGGGTGTAGCTTATGTTCAGTTGTTTTATCTCACCAGTACTTGTATAAAGTGCTGACCTACCAACAGTTTGCTTGTTCTCAGGTGCTCGTTCGTCCGAGGAAGCGATAGCCGTGCCTCATCCCAAGGAACCGGAAATCTGGAGTCGATGCCTCGAGCCGCATCGAGATTGTGCCTGCTTTGAGCTGCTTTTGTATAGAGGGACATGATGTATGGAACGGTGTCATTGTAATCGAGAGAAAGAGTGCTTGAGCGATTGTAACCTCGGCCATGTGCCGCTTGTAACACTTTCGATTATTAATAAAAGAGCTTGTTTATCATGTGCCACTGTGTTCATTACTTCTCTGCAATATGGGTGCCGCTGCTTCAGTATTTGAATAGCTTACTTGCCCTTGTATCAAAGCTTTGGCCTTGTGCAAGCGCACTTTAGCCTTGCACGGCATCACGTCCCGATGAGAACGATGGTCCCGCGGGAGAGCTGTAACGTGGTGATTCACGTTCAGCAGGGACTATTGGGCTTGCGGGAGATTGGGGCGTGACAGATATGAGTACCTGAACAGGGCTCCGGAAATCAAAATTCTTCGTGTCCGAGACGTGTCCAAGTCGACACGAAGTGGGCCGTGTCCGAGTCCTCTGCGACCTAGGGTTAGGGTTTGGGTCTGCTGTTGGCCGGAGGCAGCGGCTCAGGGCTGGCCGGAGGAAGCGGAGGCGGTCGAGGGCGGTGCGGCGATGTGCTGGGAGGCGGCGCAGGCGGTCGGGCGGAGCGGGGCGGCCGGAGGATGCTGCGGGTGTAATACCCCGTTCCGCTCAAGCGGACTGCCGTCTCAATCGGCAATCGTGCAGCTGTCCCGACCTGCTTTGCCTCGATCAAGAAGCAAAGGATATCCAGACTTGTCCCTACAGGAATCCGGGTTGGACTTTCAGAGGCTCGCTCAGACGTATCGCTCTACCGAGGCGAATCATCGCTAAGGTGGGTGGCTACGGTAAACTTGTCTTTGCTTAGCCAGCACACATAAAATCTGGAATATTTATGCTAGTCGCTAGGTGATTCACCCCTGCATGTAATAAATCCAACGCACCTAGCTAAGGGAATAATCCCAACCTGTATTGCTATGCTAGAACATGGAAAATAAAATACTGCTTATATATGTTCAGACCCTCGCATGCTAAGTCCCTTAACGGTTTCATCTCTCGGACTACCTTAGGGCCCGAGCAAACGTGCTGATTATGTTCCTTAGAACGCATGCTTGTCTGCTTGATAGTTACCGTATTTTCATCCAAACCCCGGAAGACTACTACGTAGTCGTTCCGTGCCTGAACGAACCTGCAAGTATCCGGGACCGTTAGGTCACCAAGGCAGCCCCGAACCAGGGGAATACATCAAGACAAGTTATTGTACAGAACCAAGATTCAAGTATCCCGTATACTCGTGTACTCGTGTTCCCGTGCACTCGTGTTCTCGTGTTCTCGTGTTCTAGTGCACGCGTGTTCTCGTATATCTCGTGTAAATCGTTTTGCCTGAGATTGGTTATATCGTGTTGCCTGAGATTGGTTAAATCGTGTTGCCTGAGATTGGTTAACCCTGACTTGCATGTCGCGGACTAGTTCCACGGACGGTCACCAGGGCACTGGGGCCGATCCAGTCCGGATGGAGCTCGTGTGTAGTCTCGTGTGCAGGAAGGATAGCTTGCAACGCATCGTGTTCGTGTGCCTCGTGTATACGCGTAGCATGCTATCCTTGTCCTCGACTACGTCCATAATGGCTTTGCCAGCGACCGTGTTCATATAGATAAGTCATCCTCGCTTAGCGGCTATCCGCGTGCGAGTCATTGCATCGCATCAAGAACAACTAAACACCTGAACGATCATGTTAAAATGACCCTCCTGTTTGCATATGCTTGCCTCCTGAATGTTTATACATGCCTCTGCTTGAATTATCATGTTTGCCTCAATGTTTGCCTTGGACAGGGAAGGAGATGGTAAGTTGGTAAGTCTCGCCGTGTTTCCTCTAACATCGTACGGCGCACTGCCCAACACGTTAGGCTATTCAATATCTGCATGAAACTGATCCTAAGGCAACTAGAAAGACAACTTAATAGTTGTGCACGGAACCTGTATTACGTGTTTGGATTTGTCGAGCGGGTGAGTAGCTTCCCCACCAGTGCATTCAATGTACTGATAATCCACCAGTTTGTATGCAGGGTGCGGGAGAACCTCGTTCGGTGCGGACGCCTCCTTCGTGCGTGCTAATGCCAGGAGTTCCCTCTGAAGCCTTGCAATGGTGCATCCGGGACTGAAGCGCATATACAAGACATAATGTTGGAGCGTCGCCTGACCATCGCCTGTACAATCATTCCACAGTTGTAGCCACTTGGCACGCTTTTACTGTTTCAGAGAGAGAGGCTTGAGCGACTTGTAATCTCGGCTATACACCGCCTGTAATACATGTTTCATATCAATAAAGATATTACTTTACTTGTTTCAATGCTTCCGCTATGTTTGTCGACTCAGTGAACCTGTTACCGATCGCCTATGCGTTCATGACTCCGCTGCACTCGGACAATCTGTGCGACTCTGTGGCTTAGAACTCTAACCGCCAGCCAATGAACCATGGCCTTGCACGGGCATAGATCAAGCTCGTGCGGCATCACGCCCGGATAGGTTAAGCGATCGTTCCGCGGGAGCGCTGGCGAGGGTGATTCCCGCCTAGCGGGAACGGCCGATTTGCCTGCGGGAGATCGAGGCGTGACAGGTTGGTATTAGAGCCTGGCTTCTACGCCTTTGGACTTCGATTCGATATCTCTGTTTCGAAAGCTCGTTCGTGGGTTATGTGCACGCTCTCTCTCAATGCCTCGATGGGATGTTCCAACAATAAGTCTAAATACTTTCTAAATGCGTTTTGAATGATATGCTTGCTTGTCTGGTTGTATGCTGCGAGTGGCCTTTGTGCCAACCTGTGCGAACCCTTGAGAGTATCGCTAGTAGCTTGTCCAATTTTCACTAACCCTAAGTTTGGTTGAATGCATCTATTCGAGGGACGCCTTGAACTAGTGCACCATCCAAGACTTAGAAAAGGTGAAATTCGAGTGCTAAGACTTCGCTATCACTGAGCTGGTTGACGTGTTCACGCTAGAGGGTACCTTCGAAAGTGCGCACGATCCAGTCTAAGCGATATGCTGATTTTGAAGCTTGTGCAAGTGAATATCCAAATGAACAAGTGCAACGACTTGTCTAGGATTGCCTCAACCCTAGATTACTGCTTGTCCTTAGTAAGTCTCGAGGACGAGACTTTTTCTAAGTTGGGTAGGATGTAATACCCCGTTCCGCTCAAGCGGACTGCCGTCTCAATCGGCAATCGTGCAGCTGTCCCAACCTGCTTTGCCTCGATCAAGAAGCAAAGGATATCCAGACTTGTCCCTACAGGAATCCGGCTTGGACTTTCAGAGGCTCGCTCAGACGTATCGCTCTACCGAGGCGAATCATCGCTAAGGTGGGTGGCTACGGTGAACTTGTCTTTGCTTAGCCAGCACACATAAAATCTAGAATATTTATGCTAGTCGCTAGGTGATTCACCCCTACATGCTAATAAATCCAACGCACCTAGCTAAGGGAATAATCCCAACATGTATTGCTATGCTAGAACATGGAAAATGAAATACTGCTTATATATGTTCAGACCCTCGCATGCTAAGTCCCTTAACGGTTTCATCTCTCGGACTACCTTCGGGCCCGAGCAAACGTGCTGATTATGTTCCTTAGAAAGCATGCTTGTCTGCTTGATAGTTACCGTGTTTTCATCCAAACCCCGGAAGACTACTACGTAGTCGTTCTGTGCCTGAACGAACCTGCAAGTATCCGGGACCGTTAGGTCACCAAGGCAGCCCCGAACCAGGGGAATGCATCAAGACAAGTTATTGTACAGAACCAAGATTCAAGTATCCCGTATACTCGTGTACTCGTGTTCCCGTGCACTCGTGTTCTCGTGTTCTCGTGTTCTAGTGCACGCGTGTTCTCGTGTATCTCGTGTAAATCGTGTTGCCTGAGATTGGTTATATCGTGTTGCCTGAGATTGGTTAAATCGTGTTGCCTGAGATTAGTTAATCCTGACTTGCATGTCGCGGACTAGTTCCACGGACGGTCACCGGGGCACTGGGGCCGATCCGGTTCGGATGGAGCTCGTGTGTAGTCTCGTGTGCAGGAAGGATAGCTTGCAACGCATCGTGTTCGTGTGCCTCGTGTACACGCGTAGCATGCTATCCTTGTCCTCGACTACGTCCATAATGGCTTTGCCAGCGACCGTGTTCATATAGATAAGTCATCCTCGCTTAGCGGCTATCCGCGTGCGAGTCATTGCATCGCATCAAGAACAACTAAACACCTGAACGATCATGTTAAAATGACCCTCCTGTTTGCATATGCTTGCCTCCTAATTGTTTATACATGCCTCTGCTTGAATTATTATGTTTGCCTCAATGTTTGCCTTGGACAGGGAAGGAGATGGTAAGTTGGTAAGTCTCACCGTGTTTCCTCTAACAACGCACGGCGCATTGCCCGACACGTTAGGCTATTCAATATCTGCATGAAACTGATCCTAAGGCAACTAGAAAGACAACTTAATAGTTGTGCACGGAACCTGTATTACGTGTTTGGATTTGTCGAGCGGGCGAGCAGCTTCCCCACCAGTGCATTCAATGTACTGATAATCCACCAGTTTGTATGCAGGGTACGGGAGAACCTCGTTCGGTGCGGACGCCTCCTTCGTGCGTGCTAAGGCCAGGAGTTCCCTCTGAAGCCTTGCAACGGTGCGTCCGGGACTGAAGCGCATATACAAGATATAATATTGGAGCATCGCCTGACCATCGCCTGTACAATCATTCCACAGTTGTAGCCACTTGGCACGCTTTTACTGTTTCAGAGAGAGAGGCTTGAGCGACTTGTAATCTCGGCTATACGCAGCCTGTAATACATGTTTCATATCAATAAAGAGATTACTTTACTTGTTTTAATGCTTCCGCTATATTTGTTGACTCAGTGAACCTGTTACCGATCGCCTATGCGTTCATGACTCCGCTGCACTCGGACAATCTGTACGACTCTGTGGCTTAGAACTCTAACCGCCAGCCAATGAACCATGGCCTTACACGGGCGTAGATCACGCTCGTGCGGCATCACGCCCGGATAGGTTAAGCGATCGTTCCGCGGGAGCGCTGGCGAGGGTGATTCCCGCCTAGCGGGAACGGCCGATTTGCCTGCGGGAGATCGGGGCGTGACAGGTTGGTATCAGAGCCTGGCTTCTACGCCTTTGGACTTCGATTCGATATCTCTATTTCGAAAGCTCGTTCGTGGGTTATGTGCATGCTCTCTCTCAATGCCTCGATGGGATGTTCCAACAATAAGTCTAAATACTTTCAAAATGCGTTTTGAATGATATGCTTGCTTGTCTGGTTGTATGCTGCGAGTGGCCTTTGTGCCAACCTGTGCGAACCCTTGAGAGTATCGCTAGTAGCTTGTCCGATTTTCACTAACCCTAAGTTTGGTTGAATGCATCTATTCGAGGGACGCCTTGAACTAGTGCACCATCCAAGACTTAGAAAAGGTAAAACTCGAGTGCTAAGACTTCGCTATCACTGAGCTGGTTGACGTGTTCACGCTAGAGGGTACCTTCGAAAGTGCGCACGATCCAGTCTAAGCGATATGCTGATTTTGAAGCTTGTGCAAGTGAATATCCAAATAAACAAGTGCAACGACTTGTCTAGGATTGCCTCAACCCTAGATTACTGCTTGTCCTTAGTAAGTCTCGAGGACGAGACTTTTTCTAAGTTGGGTAGGATGTAATATCCCGTTTCGCTCAAGCGGACTGCTGTCTCAATCGGCAATCGTGCAGCTGTCCCAACCTGCTTTGCCTCGATCAAGAAGCAAAGAATATCCAGACTTGTCCCTACAGGAATCCGACTTGGACTTTCAGAGGCTCGCTCAGACGTATCGCTCTACCGAGGCGAATCATCGCTAAGGTGGGTGGCTACGGTGAACTTGTCTTTGCTTAGCCAGCACACATAAAATCTGGAATATTTATGCTAGTCGCTAGGTGATTCACCCCTGCATGCTAATAAATCCAACGCACCTAGCTAAGGGAATAATCCCAACCTGTATTGCTATGCTAGAACATGGAAAATGAAATACTGCTTATATATGTTCAGACCCTCGCATGCTAAGTCCCTTAACGGTTTCATCTCTCGGACTACCTTCGGGCCCGAGCAAACGTGCTGATTATGTTCCTTAGAACGCATGCTTGTCTGCTTGATAGTTACCGTGTTTTCATCCAAACCCCGGAAGACTACTACGTAGTCGTTCCATTCCTGAACGAACCTGCAAGTATCCGGGACCGTTAGGTCACCAAGGCAGCCCCGAACCAGGGGAATGCATCAAGACAAGTTATTGTACAGAACCAAGATTCAAGTATCCCGTATACTCGTGTACTCGTGTTCCCGTGCACTCGTGTTTTCGTGTTCTCGTGTTCTCGTGTTCTAGTGCACGCGTGTTCTCGTGTATATCGTGTAAATCGTGTTGCCTGAGATTGGTTAAATCGTGTTGCCTGAGATTAGTTAACCCTGACTTGCATGTCGCGGACTAGTTCCACAGACGGTCACCGGGGCACTGGGGCCGATCCGGTCCGGATGGAGCTCGAGTGTAGTCTCGTGTGCAGGAAGGATAGCTTACAACGCATCGTGTTCGTGTACCTCGTGTACACGCGTAGCATGCTATCCTTGTCCTCGACTACGTCCATAATGGCTTTGCCAGCGACCGTGTTCATATAGATAAGTCATCCTCGCTTAGCGGCTATCCGCGTGCGAGTCATTGCATCGCATCAAGAACAACTAAACACCTGAACGATCATGTTAAAATGATCCTCCTGTTTGCATATGCTTGCCTCCTGATTGTTTATACATGCCTCTGCTTGAATTATTATGTTTGCCTCAATGTTTGCCTTGGACAGGGAAGGAGATGGTAAGTTGGTAAGTCTCGCCGTGTTTCCTCTAACATCGCACGGCGCATTGCCCGACACGTTAGGCTATTCAATATCTGCATGAAACTGATCCTAAGGCAACTAGAAAGACAACTTAATAATTGTGCACGGAACCTGTATTACGTGTTTGGATTTGTCGAGCGGGCGAGCAGCTTCCCCACCAGTGCATTCAATGTACTGATAATCCACCAGTTTGTATGCAGGGTGCGGGAGAACCTCGTTCGGTGCGGACGCCTCCTTCGTGCGTGCTAAGGCCAGGAGTTCCCTCTGAAGCCTTGCAATGGTGCGTCCGGGACTGAAGCGCATATACAAGACATAATATTGGAGCGTCGCCTGACCATCGCCTATACAATCATTCCACAGTTGTAGCCACTTGGCACGCTTTTACTGTTTCAGAGAGAGAGGCTTGAGCGACTTGTAATCTCGGCTATACGCCGCCTGTAATACATGTTTCATATCAATAAAGAGATTACTTTACTTGTTTCAATGCTTCCGCTATGTTTGTCGACTCAGTGAACCTGTTACCGAT
This sequence comes from Iris macrosiphon, assembly GCA_036927795.1. Classification (NCBI taxonomy): domain Eukaryota; kingdom Viridiplantae; phylum Streptophyta; class Magnoliopsida; order Asparagales; family Iridaceae; genus Iris; species Iris macrosiphon. The sequence goes on from JAYESA010000012.1 coordinate 166,209,626, forward strand.
TGCCTATGCGTTCATGACTCCGCTGCACTCGGACAATCTGTGCGACTCTGTGGCTTAGAACTCTAACCGCCAGCCAATGAACCATGGCCTTGCACGGGCGTGGATCACGCTCGTGCGGCATCACGCCCGGATAGGTTAAGCGATCGTTCCCCGGGAGCGCTGGCGAGTGTGATTCCCGCCTAGCGGGAACGGCCGATTTGCCTGCGGGAGATCGGGGCGTGACAGCGGGCTGCTGCTGGGTTGGGGAGAAGGAAGGAGGAGGAGAGGGCAGTGAGGCGGTGACGACATGGCATCGCCGGAGGGCTGGGGGAGGTGCTGGATCGTCGAGGAGGAGAGGCTGGGGTCGGCTCAGGCGGGGAGAACGAGCTCCGGTGGTGGGGAAGGGAGCTGGGCGGAGCTCAGGGAGGAGGGGAAAGAAGGAGAAGCTCGGGGAGACCGAGGGTGGCTGACAGCGGCGAGGCGGGAGGCGGTGGCGTTGGGGTCGTAGCCGGCGTCACGGGCGGAGGAGGAGAGGGACGGGTAGGGTTCAGGGAGGGAGGTGGCGGAGAGTTTATATAGGAGAGAGGGAGAGGGGAACGACGGCGGGTACGGGGGAGCCAGAGCGGCTGGGAGGCGAGCGGGCGGGGACGCGAGGCGGCGGACGTTCCGGTAGCCGGAGCGACGCCGGCGGTGAGCTGAAACGGCTGGGGAAGGAGAAGAGCTCGGCCGGGTCGGGTTCGACGGGTCGGGTCGGGTCAGCGGCGGATCCGGCCCGATCCGCAAACAGGGAAGCGGGTTTGGGTATCGGGTTAGCGGGTCGGGTCTGGGTTTTGGACCCGGATCCGACCCAATAAGGATTTGGGTTTAGTTAGACCGGTTTGGTTCAGTAGTGGGTTTGGGTTTGGTTTATTTTAAATAAACCGGGTTTATTTAGGGTTCATTTCGGTTTAATTATAAAATGGTTTTTAGGACTTTAAAACTACTTCCGGGTCCAATAAATTCCCGAAAAATTATCCTATGTCTCATTTTCCATTTTACACCATAAAATATTATTTTTATAATATTTTAATAATATTTAAAGATCATTTAATAATTAAAACACCTTATTTTAATTAGAGAAAAATCCTAGAAAATTCCAGAAAATTGTAAAAAATTCCAAATTAAAAAAATTCTTGAAAATCAGGGAATTTACAATCTATCCCCCTTAAGAGGATTGCGTCCTCGCAATCAAAGAATAACCGGTCAATAGAGATGGCACGGTTGCAAACATTTTTCAAGCACATTACTATCATGAAAAATCAAAGTTGAGGGTGTAAGAATAACACATAGGAAAAATCATTTTCCTAAGTGATGGAAGTTATGAAATTTCCCGGATGAAGGAAATTTAGAAAATTACAGTTTTTAGAAAACCATCTTTATCCTTTAAAAATTTATCAGGTTAACATTTATAAAATATTTTAAGTTATTGGCAAGTTCAAAATTACTTAGTTATCACTAGGTTATCTATTATTAGCAAGTCAGGTTAAGTCTAAGGTCACGAACCAGCAGGCACGAACTATAGCGAATCTAGAGACAGATAACTATAAAACTTACGCGTATTAGCTACTCCATGATTCTGCACGTTCTCCAAGGTCATCGTCAGAGCTTGTCCGCGTCCTTGCAGTTGATTTCTCTGCTGCTGCTGAGCCTGCTGGAAGAGCAGTGACTGGGATATCAAAGGTGGCCTCGGCTGATACCCTCCTGGAGCTGGTGGTAGGACTTTTTGAACTTCCATTTGTGGTGCTCCCAATGCTGGATAGGCTGGCCTCGGTACTGGTAACGCTTGTTGGTTTACCATTGGTGCTCCTTCTCGACGCTCGGGGCATTCCTTCACTAAATGCTGACTGGACCCGCAAGCTAAACATACTTTCATTTTCCGTCTGCACTCGTTCTCTATATGGCCTCGCTTGCGACAATATTGACAGACAGGTAGTGCCTGTGAAGATGCTTCTGATGGTTGCTGCACGTGAGGTCTTTTTGTAGCTTCTTCCTGTGGTGCTCCGGCTGGTGCTGATGTGGATGGTCGTTTCAAACTGGTCTTTCTCCTGGTGACGCGCTCCATGCGTCGGGCTGCAGAAAGGACGTCCGAGTAAGATGTAGGTGCAACGGATCCAATTAGTTTCTGTAGCTCTAAGTTTAGTCCGTCGAAGAACTTCTCGGCCTTCTCTTCTTCTATCGGGATCAAGGTTGGGGCGAAGTGACTCAGACGAATGAATTGTGCGTTGTACTCTTCCACTGTCATGCTGTCTTGAGTGAGGCGATTGAACTTATCCCGAAGTTCTGATCGAACGATGGCTGGAATGTACATCTCCTGAAAGAGTCTAGAGAACTCTTCCCAAGTGACTCGGTCTGGTTCAAGCCGTGTCTCCTCGGATAGCCACCAGTGATGTGCATTGTCCATCAATTGTATTCTGATTGCAGTCATCCAACGTTCTCGTGGAATCTCAGCTGCTTCTAATTAATGTTGAGTGTTGGTGAGCCATTCATAAACTTCTGTAGGCTCCTCCTTGCCTGAGAAGGTACGGGGCTTCAGCTGGCGGAAGTCGGAGATATAGCCCGTCGTTGGCCGTCGTGCCTGCTCTAGTGCGGTTACCAGGCTGCGACTCAAAGCCTCTTGTTGAGCTTGCATTATTGCATAGATTATTTGAAACATCTGCTGCCCGTCCATGGCCTGCCCTTGTGGAAATACGGGCATTTATGGAGTAAATTGCTTCGATGGTGGAGTGTCATCTTGCTGAATTCTCGTGGCATGCTGACTTGCTTGACTGCGCTGTTGAGCTGATTGTCCTTCATCAACTGGTGTCACTTCATCTTCGTTGGTTACCACAGCATCTCGTGGTGATACTGCAGGAGTCTCGTCGTTTGCTAGTGAATCCATAAATCTGCAACCAAAATAAACAATAAGAGGCGTACAGGAATCAAGGCAGGATGCAATTCAAGAAATTGATTCGAATTCGATATAGATATCAAGAACGTTTTAAGCAAGTGGATGAGATCCTTAAAAGTTATCCTATTCTTATTACAGGCATGTTCGGTCCCTAAGTTGAAACCGAACAATTTAGTCGTAGACCTGCATAGGCCACCACAAAAACCATGTCACGCTCCAGTCCCAAAATATCAAGGGACTAGCCACGTGGCAATGGCCAGCAGCACACACCGATGGACAAACCCAATTTAATGGATCCATCGGGGCATACTTAAGCTGTAATACAACCATAATCAGGGTCTACTAATCTCATCCACAGAATGAATATATCAATATCAATACAAGGAAATATAAACATCATCACCAATTCTCAAGTAAATAAATCGGGGAACAACCCGATAACAAATCTGATACAACTGTCAAGATGCAAGAATAAAGATATCAACAACAATACTGAGTATGGAAAAAGTATATACTCAGAAAAATCTATGGCAATCACCTGGTCCTCGGTTCCTGGTTCTACTCCACTGTAAGCACCTGATCCTGCTTCTGCTCCTGCTAATGCTCCTGTCCTGTATACCTCGGAATCGATCTCGTCTGCAATTCCTGGAGACATAATCCGGATCCAGGTCCTCAACCATAATCGCCCGTCAAGTGTGGGCCTCGGGATCGATCTCGATACAACCATAATCCGGATCCAGGTCCTCGGGATCGATCTCGTCTGATACAACCATAATCCGGATCTAGAAACGCCTGTCCTTGAGTCCAATTTGGACACAGGGGCGAAAATGACATTTCAGGGCAAAACGGGGTCCAAATGTGGGCCGCTTTGCACCGAAAAATGTGTCAGGGTCAAAGGTCTCCAAATCTGTCAAACTTAGTGTCAATGGGTCAGGAACGATGATACGAACCCAACGGAACTTCCAGAATTGCATTCCGATGAGCCGATCACAAAATCACCCGTCAAGTGGAGCCTGTGGGGCCCACGATACGCGATTTTGTCAACGTTCTCAGAATCGAACCAAACATGGGTCACAGGACCAGCGTATTGCTACGAGTCCGATGGCACAAGTTTTATTTCGATCCGACGTGTGTACACTAAGTTACAGCGAGAACCAGAAAGGACGGATACATGGCGTTGTCGACGGATACGCATTGATTCCGGTGTGCACGCACATCCGAATCAACTTCTGCGAAATCCTGCACGTCCGTATCGACGGTGCACACGTATCGGTGAAGACCGCACGCGACCAAGTCGTCCCGTTTGGCGGGGCGTACTCAGTTTCGGGGTAAAACAGGGCGTTGATTTTCCTATTTTTGGATCGCGGTTCACGGTTGCCACAGGACGCGATGCACCGAGCGAGTTTTACGGGCACCGAAGGGGTCACACAGCCTACGCGATGCAACAAACAGAATCGAAAACAGAGCTACGAGGAGAGAGATATGAGTACCTGAACAGGGCTCCGGAAATCGAAATTTTTTGTGTCCGAGACGTGTCCAAGTCGACACGAAGTGGGCCGTGTCCGAGTCCTCTGCGACCTAGGGTTAGGGTTTGGGTCTGCTGTTGGCCGGAGGCAGCAGCTCGGGGCTGGCCGGAGGGAGCGGAGGCGGTCGAGGGCGGTGCGGCGACGCGCTGGGAGGCGGCGTAGGCGGTCGGGCGGAGCGGGGCGGCCGGAGGACGCTGCGGGCTGCTGCTGGGTCGGGGGAGAAGGAAGGAGGAGGAGAGGGCAGTGAGGCGGTGACGGCGTGGCATCGCCGGAGGGCTGGGGGAGGTGCTGGATCATCGAGGAGGAGAGGCTGGGGTCGGCTCAGGCGGGGAGAAGGAGCTCCGGTGGCGGGGAAGGGAGCTGGGCGGAGCTCAGGAAGGAGGGGAAAGAAGGAGAAGCTCGGGGAGACCGAGGGTGGCTGACAGCGGCGAGGCGGGAGGCGGTGGAGGCGTTGGGGTCGTGGCCGGCGTCGCGGGCGGAGGAGGAGAGGGACGGCTAGGGTTCAGGGAGGGAGGCGGCGGAGAGTTTTTATAGGAGAGAGGGGGAGGGGAACGGCGGCGGGTACGGGGGAGCCGGAGCGACTGGGAGGCGAGCGGGCGGGGACGCGAGGCGGCGGACGTTCCGGTAGCCGGAGCGACGCCGGCGGCGAGCTGAAACGGCTGGGGAAGGAGAAGAGCTCGGCCGGGTCAGGTTCGACGGGTCGGGTCGGGTCGGGTCGGGTCAGCGGCGGATCCGGCCCGATCCGCAAACAGGGAAGCGGGTTTGGGTGTCGGGTTAGCGGGTCGTGTAAACACCCTAAATTTTAAGATATTTTTAAAAATCAATTTTGGGAATTTTTTCTGCAATTTTCAGGAATTTATAATATGTGCTGTGATGATTGTAGGATTTTAAATTGCTAATAAATAATATTAAAATGTGATGAAAATATGATTTTATGGTATAAAATAGAAAACCGGACTTAGGATAATTTTTCTGGATTTATTTGGACCTCAGACCTATTTTTAAAAGCCTAAAAACTATTTTCCTAATTAAATTATTAATTATTATTATTATTATTATTATTATTATTTATATTATTATTACTGTTTTTTTTAGTTTTGGGCCCGGCCCGGCCCAGTGGGCCGAGCCCATTAGCAGCCCAGACCCAGCCCGGTGACCCTAGCGGGTCGGGCGGGTCCGCTCACCCGGAGCCCGCCGCCCGACCCGACCCGCATGCCCATCTCCCCTCCCCCACGTTTCCACCCCGCGTTCTTCGGCCACGTCGCCGGAGAACCGCCCCGTCTACGCCCCCACGACCCGACGCTCCTCCGCGTTCCCCGGCCACGTCCTCGGCCAACCCCCGCCCCGAGCCCCCTATAAATTCCACCCCTCCGGTCCTCCTCCCCCCAGATCAAACCCTCCACCACCGTGCCCTAGCTCTGGCCCCGGTCCCCTCCCCTAGCCGCTGCCCTCCGCTGGACCACCGCCCCTGCGCCGACCTCCACCCGCCGTCCAGCCTCCCCTCCTCCTTCCCAGAGCCGTCCTCCTCCTCCATATCCTCTACCCGCCTCCGCCTCCGGTGATCTCTGCCGGCGCCGACCTGAGAGCCCGCGTCCCCGGCGATGCCGTCCTCCTACCTCAGCCGCCAACGCCACCTCTGCTGTGTCCGCCAGCAGCAGACACGGACACAGACCCGGACACAGGGAATCCTAGCCCTAGCAGTGGACACGTGTCCGGGACACGAGACGGACGCGGCAAACCCCGTTTCGTGAAGCCTCATTCAGGTACTCGTATCTCACACCTCGGACCTCTGATTTTGATTCTGTAAATTTCTATGCGAAGCCTGTATGACCCTCTCGGTGTCCGAATAAACCGCTCGGGGCATCGCGTCCTGTGGTGATCGCACACCGCGATCCAAAAACAGGAAAAATCAGATCCTGTTTCACCCCGGAACTGAGTACGCCCCGCCAAACGGGATGACTTGGTCGCGTGCGGTCTTCACAGATACGTGCGCCTCGTCGATACGGACGTGTAGGATTTTGCGGAAGCTGATTCGGGTGTGCGTGCACACCGGAATCAATGCGTATCCGCGGACATCGCCCCGTATCCGCCTTTTCTGTAATTCATCCTAACTTTGTGCACACACATCAGATCGAGACAAAACTTACGCCATCGGAATCGTAGCGATACGTTGGTCCTGTGGGTCAAGTTTGGTTCGATTCTGAGAACGTTGACAAAATCGCGTGTCGTGGGCCCCACAGGCCCCGCTCGACGGGCGATTTTGTGATCGGCTCATCGGAATTCAAATCTGAAAGTTCCGTTGGGTTCGTATCAGCGTTCCTGACTTGTTGACACTAAGTTTGGTGAATTTGGAGACCGTTGACCCCGACACGTTTTTCGGTGCAAAGCGGGCCTACCGGTGGACCCCGTTTTGGGTCGAAACTGCCGTTTTTGCCCTTGTCTCCAAATTGGACCCAAGGATAGGCGTTCCTAGCTGTTTGACACCTTCTGAGCATGATGGTACTATTTATTTTAGCTTTCGAAGACATCTCTGGAAATTTCCGAAACCAGGACCTAAGTGGAATTCAAACATCAGGCAAGTGCACCTTGCCAAACTTGCAGACATTATTTTCATATTATCTGTAAAAATACTCTGCTGGATGTCTTGTATAAATTCATATAAACTGATTTAAACTGCTTAACCTAGGGAACGTATGACGTACCTAGTGTCCGATCATAGTCGGGTGCCGACACCGTACGCGGTGTTGGGTTCGTCATTTAGAGATGGATTTACGATCCCCTTACTCTTGTACTTGACCTATCAAGTACCCTACAACCCAGGACACTTGACACTATCATGGACAGAATCCTCCTGAGATATTCGTGGTGATTCTGTATAGGATACAGGACTTGACAGAGTTGTTTTAGTTATAGACAGTATGACTTGTTGCATTAGCTATAATCCCGCTGACATGGACATGAGACGTTATGGTCATGGCTTGCGTAATTATATTGGGTGGGGAGAGACACACAGGCTACAGGTTGTTCTATATATATATCTACTATTATTATGAGGTTGTAGACTCTCCAGCAGAGCTAGACCCTTTACGTGTTATTGCTGCTACCTGCCCCCCGACACAGAGCTTGTAGCGGTCTCAGCCTGAGTACTAGTGTTGCTCTCATTTGCATATCACATAGATGGTTACTTAGTTTACCCTGCTGTTCATTTATTTACTGCACTGCTTATTCATTTGGCTTGTATTACTTGTGCCTTGCTATGTCCACTGAGGACCTGGAATGGATTATGTCCCCAGGTTTAGCAGAGGAGCAGTACCCCGAGGTATACGGAACCGGAGCTGAAGCTACTGCTGGAATAGAACCGAACACTGAAGACGAGGTGACTGCCGAGGACTTCTCCTGAGTGCCTGTTCCAGTACTCAGTACTATTTCATGTTTACCTCTTTTGTTCCTGGCCTATAGAGCCAGTTATTCAGACTTAAGTCGGATTGTTTCTCCGACTGACTTGCTGTGATTATTGTTGCTACTTATTTCCATTTCATTATGCAGTTATTTCTTTATCTTTATGGATGAGATTAGTGTGACTTGTTGTAGTAGACCTTATTTACAGCTTAAGTACGCCCTGATGGCTCCATTAAATTGGGTTATCCATCGGTGCGTACTGCTGGCCGTTGCCACGTGTCCAGTCCCTCGATATTTTGGGACTGGGGCATGACATGGTTTTTGTGATGGCCCATGCAGGTCCAAACTAAATTGTTCGATTTCAACTTAGGGACCGGACAGGCCTGCAACAAGATAGGATAGGTTATAGGATCTCATCCATTGATTGAATCGTTGTTGAACTCTATGTCGAATTCCATTTAATTGCTTGAATTGTATCCTATTTTGATTCCTCTGTGCGTTCTTATTGTTTCCTTTTGATGCAGAGTTATGGATCCCAGAAGTGGTGACGAGACCCCCTTGGGTACACCGCCTGAAGCGGGGTTTACCTGCGAAGCTGGAACGACGCCAGATACCAGAGGACAATCCTCTTAGAGCAATCAAACTGGCCAGCCAAGTTCCAGGTTCAGGCGTGATGACATCCCGCCTCCTCCCCAGTTCCCTCCTACGATGCCTGTCTTTCCCCCGGGACAGGCAATGGACGGCCAGCAAATATTTCAGATGTTCTACGCCATGATGCAGGCACAACAACAGATTCAACAGGAGGCCCAACGTCATGAGGCCGAGAACCTAAGGAACAGCCTAGTCGCAGCATTGGAACATGCAAATCCACAAAATAGGCGGCCAGCAACGGGATCCATCACAGATTTTTGTCAACTCAAGCCCCGTACCTTCTCGGGCAAGGAAGGATCAACTGAAGTGCATGAATGGCTTACGAACACGCAGCATCAGTTGGAGGCCGCTGAACTACCAAGGGACAAATGGATGACTGCCGTCAGGATGCAACTGACGGACAATGCGCATCATTGGTGGCTGTCCGAAGAAAGAAGGCTCGGACATGATCAGGTTACCTGGAAGGAGTTCTCCAGACTCTTTCAGAAAATGTACATCCCTGCTGTGGCTCGGTCAGAACTCCGAGACAGATTCAACCGCCTGATCCAGGGCAACATGACGGTGGAGGAATATAACGCCGAATTCATTCGCCTAAGCCGCTTCGCCCCTTCGCTAATTCCTACCGAAGAGGAGAAGGCGGAGAAGTTCTTTGATGGGCTCAGGTTCGAGCTTCAGAAGTTAATCGGATCGGTCGCGCCCACCTCTTACACCGACGTCCTAGCTGCAGCACGTCGGCTGGAGCGCGTTACTCGGAGGGAATCAAGCCTGAAACGTCCCTTCTCCTCAGCACCGTCCAAGTCATCACCAGGGGAACCTGCTAAACGGCCCCAGAAGAGCCCGCCTCCAAGAGCAGCAACTAAGAACCTGCCTACTTGCCATTACTGCGGCAAGGTAGGACATATTGAAAAAAAATGTAGACGCAAGCTGGGGCTCTGCCTGGTTTGCGGATCTGGACAACACTTCTCAAAGGACTGCTCGGAACGTCGGGAGGGAGTTCCGAATCGACCAGCTCCACCTGCAGCTCTTCCAGCTGGGGGAGCAACACAGACAGGGCCTGGAGGAGCCAGGCCACCTCTACCACCTCAGGCAGCATTGTTCCAGCAAGCTCGTCAGCAAAGGGGTCCCACTCAGGGACGAGGTCAGGCATATGCACTAGCAGTCACAGAGGAAGCTACTGCAGGCGAAGTGATAGCAGGTACCATATTAGTAGCTTCAATTCCTGCTGTAGCATTATTTGATTCTGGAGCCTCGCATTCATTTATTGCTGCTAGCTTCGTAGCCACACATAGAGTAGCTACCGCACCTCTCTCGAAGATGAAGAGAATTCTAACGGGAGGTAAAATTATCCCGGTTAGTGATACCTATAGATCATGTTCGGTAGTAGTCTGTGGCCGAGAAATGCGAGCCCAATTCCTGATCTTTTCTATGCCTGATTACGATGTTGTACTTGGTATGGACTGGTTAAGTCAGTACCATGCGACACTGGATTGCCGGCTTAGAAAGGTGATATTTAGACCCCCTAGCCTTCCTGAGTTTGAATTTCTTCGAGGAGCTGTAGAACAAGGGGTCCAGCCAACTCTTAGGGTATTGACTGTAGAAGAAGATTCAAGTTACCCAAGAGTCATAACGGAATTTGTGGATGTATTTCCCGACGATCTTCCAGGTTTACCACCTGATCGGGAGATAGAATTCACAATAGACCTAACTCCAGGAGCCGAACCTATCACTTCATCGGTATATCAGCTAGCACCTAAGGAGTTAGTGGAGTTGAAAGCACAAGTTGACGACCTTCTGGAGAAAGGATTTATCCGGCCCAATGTTTTACCATGGGGAGCACCTATACTTTTGTACCCAAGAAGGACGGAACTGTGCGGTTGTGCATTGATTACAGAGCCCTTAATACTGTCACTATTAAGAACCTGTACCCATTACCACGCATTGATGATTTGTTTGATCAATTAAGTGGTGCTAAGGTATTCTCAAAGATTGACCTTAGATCCGGTTATCACCAGATTAGGGTGAAGAAGGAAGATATCCCAAAGACGGCCTTCAAAACTAAGTATGGACATTATGAGTTCCTAGTAATGCCGTTTGGTTTAACCAACGCACCCGTCGTATTTATGAGTTTGATGAACGGGGTCTTCCATCAGTACTTGGATAAGTTCGTGGTGGTATTCATTGATGATATCCTAGTCTACTCCAAGAACCACGAAGAGCACGAGGAACACCTTAGAATTGTGCTAGAAACTTTGAGAAGGGAGAAGCTATATGCCAAACTCAGCAAATATGAGTTCTGTATGGACAATGTGCCATTCTTAGGGCATATTATCTCAGGTGAAGGACTGTCTGTGGACCCAGAAAAGGTCACTGCTATAGAAACCTGGCCTACCCCTACCTCGGTTGCGGAAGTGAGAAGTTTTCTTGGACTTGCTGGGTATTACCGGCGGTTCGTAGAAAAATTTTCAAGGATCGCAGAACCTATGACGAAGCTGACACGGAAGGATCAGGAGTTCATATGGACGGAAGAATGCCAGAATGCCTTTGAAGAATTGAAGAGGCGTTTAACAACAGCACCAGTCTTGACTCTTTCCTCAGGGTCAGGAGGTTTTGTTGTTTATAGTGATGCATCTGGTAGTGGACTAGGTTGTGTCTTGATGCAACATGGCAAGGTTATCGCTTATGCATCGAGGCAGCTGAAGGTCCACGAGAAGAATTACCCAACGCACGACCTGGAGCTAGCTGCAGTGATTTTTGCATTGAAGATCTGGAGACATTATCTGTATGGAGAGAAGGTCAAAATATTAACTGATCATAAGAGCTTGAAGTATGTTTATACACAGAAGGAGCTCAACATGAGGCAAAGGCGTTGGCTTGAGTTGATGGTGGACTTTGACATCGATCTGCAGCACCACCCGGGGAAAGCAAATGTTGTAGCCGACGCCCTCAGCAGAAAACCCTCGGCTTATTTCTTAACGGAGCAGCCGCAGCTATTACAAGACTTGCAAGATCTTCAGATAGAGGTTGTTCTACCTGGACAAAATGGTTTGCTCGCTAACCTCGAAGTGAAGTCATCGCTGGTGGAGAGAATCAAAGAAGCTTTGCCTAATGATCCCAGATTCCGAAGGCTAAAAGAGAGAACCGAAGCAGGCATGCAAACGGGACTTCGCACCCACGAGGACGGGACATTAAGGTGCGGAAATCGCCTATATGTTCCGAATAGAGAATTAAGGCAGAAATTGATGACAGAAGCGCATAGCTCCATATACTCTGTTCATCCAGGAGGAACCAAGATGTACCGGGACTTAAGACAATATTACTGGTGGCATGGAATGAAAAGGGAGATTGCCCGATTTGTGGCAAAATACTTAGTCTGCCAGCAGGTGAAGGCCAAGCACCAAAGGACTGCAAGTATGTTGCAGCCACTTCCCATCCCTGAATGGAAGTGGGAGCATATTACCATGGACTTCGTCACTGGATTTCCAAGAAGCCCTAGTGGAAAGGATGCAGTATGGGTCATCGTGGATCGGCTCACTAAGTCGGCTCACTTCTTGCCGTTCAGAGTCGGACAATCCACGGAAGTACTAGCCGACATGTATATGCGACAGATCGTAAAATTACATGGAGTGCCGGTTAGTATTGTATTAGATCGAGACTCGAGATTTATATCTCACTTCTGGCGAAGCATGCAAGAGAGTCTCGGCACCAGGCTCAAGTTCAGTACTGCCTATCATCCCCAGACAGATGGCCAATCAGAGCGTACAATTCAGATCCTGGAAGATATGCTGTGATCATGTATACTGGACTTTGGAGGATCTTGGGAAGATCATCTGCACTTAGTGGAGTTCTCCTACAACAACAGCTATCAGGCAAGCATTCAGATGGCACCTTTCGAGGCGTTGTACGGAAGGAAGTGCAGATCGCCAATATGCTGGAGTGACGTTGGCGAACGTCAATTACTGGGTCCAGAGTTGGTAACGGAGACAGTGGAGAAAGTAAGGCAGATTCAGAATCATCTCCGTGCAGCCCAGGATAGACAGAAGCATTGGGCCGATGCACACAGACGTCCCCTGGAGTTCAAGGAAGGAGAGTATGTATTTTTGAGGATCTCGCCCACTAGAGGTACTATTAGATTCGGCAGCAGAGGCAAGTTAAGCCCAAGGTACATTGGGCCATTTGATATCTTGGAGCGCATTGGTGAAGTGGCTTACCGTCTTATATTACCTCTATCCTTAGAGGGAGTGCATGACGTATTCCATGTCTCACAACTGAGGAGATATGTGACGGACCCAAGTCATATAGTTGATCATTCTGAGATTTCGGTGGGACCTAGCCTGAGATACGAAGAGCAGCCAAAGGGTATACTCGACACCAGTGAGAAGACACTGCGAGGGCAGACAATCAGACTGGTTCGAGTAGCTTGGAAACAACACTCTCCTGGCGAATCGACCTGGGAACGAGAGGATGTTATGCGCCAGCGTTATCCACATTTATTTGCTGATGCAGGTAAAACCTAAGCATTCTTTAAATTCTGTAAAATCTTGCCTTTATAGTTTACCCTTCGATTGCGAGGACGCAATCCTCTTAAGGGGGGTAGATTGTAAACACCCTAAATTTTCAGATATTTTTAAAAATCAATTTGGGGAATTTTTTCTGCAATTTTCAGGAATTTACAATATGTGCTGTGGTGATTGTAGGATTTTAAATTGCTAATAAATAATATTAAAATGTGATGAAAATATGATTTTATGGTGTAAAATAGAAAACCGGACTTAGGATAATTTTTCTGGATTTATTTGGACCTCGGACCTATTTTTAAAAGCCTAAAAACTATTTTCCTAATTAAATTATTAATTACTATTATTATTATTATTTATATTATTATTACTGTTTTTTTTAGTTTTGGGCCCGGCCCGGCCCAGTGGGCCTAGCCCATTAGCAGCCCAGACCCAGCCCGGTGACCCTAGCGGGTCGGGCGGGTCCGCTCACCCGGAGCCCGCCGCCCGACCCGACCCGCATGCCCATCTCCCCTCCCCCACGTTTCCACCCCGCGTTCTCCGGCCACGTCGCCGGATAACCGCCCCGTCCACGCCCCCACGACCCGACGCCCCTCCGCGTTCCCCGGCCACGTCCCCGGCCAACCCCCGCCCCGAGCCCCCTATAAATTCTACCCCTCCGGTCCTCCTCCCCCCAGATCAAACCCTCCACCACCGTGCCCTAGCTCCGGCCCCGGTCCCCTCCCCTAGCCGCTGCCCTCCGCCGGACCACCGCCCCTGCGCCGACCTCCACCCGCCGTCCAGCCTCCCCTCCTCCTTCCCAGAGCCGTCCTCCTCCTCCATATCCTCCACCCGCCTCCGCCTCCGGTGATCTCTGCCGGCGCCGACCTGCGAGCCCGCGTCCCCGGCGACGCCGTCCTCCTCCCTCAGCCGCCAACGCCGCTTCTGCTGTGTCCGCCAGCAGCAGACACGGACACAGACCCGGACACAGGGAACCCTAGCCCTAGCAGTGGACACGTGTCCGGGATACGAGACGGACGCGGCAAACCCCGTTTCGTGAAGCCTCATTCAGGTACTCGTATCTCACACCTCGGACCCCTGATTTCGATTCTGTAAATTTCTACCCGAAGCCTGTATGACCCTCTCGGTGCCCGGACAAACCGCTCGGGGCATCGCGTCCTGTGGTGATCGCACACCGCGATCCAAAAACAGGAAAAACCAGATCCTGTTTTACCCCGGAACTGAGTACGCCCCGCCAAACGGGACGACTTGGTCGCGTGCGGTCTTCACAGATACGTGCGTCTCGTCGATACGGACGTGTGGGATTTCGCGGAAGCTGATTCGGGTGTGCGTGCACACCGGAATCAATGCGTATCCGCGGACATCGCCCCGTATCCGCCTTTTCTGCAATTCATCCTAACTTCGTGCACACACGTCAGATCGAGACAAAACTTGCTCCATCGGACTCGTAGCGATACGTTGGTCCTGTGTGTCAAGTTTGGTTCGATTCTGAGAACGTTGACAAAATCGCGTGTCGTGGGCCCCACAGGCCCCGCTCGACGGGCGATTTTGTGATCGGCTCATCGGAATTCAAATCTGAAAGTTCCATTGGGTTCGTATCAGCGTTCCTGACCTATTAACACTAAGTTTGGTGAATTTGGAGACCGTTGACCTCGACACATTTTTCGGTGCAAAGCGGGTCCACCGGTGGACCCCGTTTTGGGCCGAAACTGCCATTTTTTCCCTTGTCTCCAAATTGGACCCAAGGACAGGCGTTCCTAGCTGTTTGACACCTTCTGAGCGTGATGGTACTATTTATTTCAGCTTTCGAAGACATCTCTGGAAATTTTCGAAACCAGGACCTAAGTGGAATTCAAACATCAGGCAAGTGCACCTTGCCAAACTTGCAGTCATTATTTTCATATTATCTGTAAAAATACTCTGCTGGATGTCTTGTGTAAATTCATATAAACTGATTTAAACTGCTTAACCTAGGGAACGTATGACGTACCTAGTGTCCGATCATAGTCGGGTGCCGACACCGTACGCGGTGTTGGGTTCGTCATTTAGAGATGGATTTACGATCCCCTTACTCTTGTACTTGACCTATCAAGTACCCTACAACCTAGGACACTTGACACTATCATGGACAGAATCCTCCTAAGACATTCGTGGTGATTCTGTATAGGATACAGGACTTGACAGAGTTGTTTTAGTTATAGACAGTATGACTTGTTGCATTAGCTATAATCCCGCTGACATGGACATGAGACGTTATGGTCATGGCTTGCGTGATTACATTGGGTGGGGAGAGACACACAGGCTACAGGCTGTTCTATATATATATCTACTATTATTGTGAGGTTGTAGACTCTCCAGCAGAGCTAGACCCTTTACGTGTTATTGCTGCTACCTGCTCCCCGACACAGAGCTTGTAGCGGTCTCAGCCTGAGTACTAGTGTTGCTCTCATTTGCATATCACATAGATGGTTACTTAGTTTACCCTGCTGTTCATTTATTTACTGCACTGCTTATTCATTTGGCTTGTATTACTTGTGCCTTGCTATGTCCACTGAGGACCTGTAATGGATTATGTCCCCAGGTTTAGCAGAGGAGCAGTACCCCGAGGTATACGAAACCGGAGCTGAAGCTACTGCTGGAACCGAACACTGAAGACGAGGTGACTGCCGAGGACTTCTCCTGAGTGCCTGTTCCAGTACTCAGTACTATTTCATGTTTACCTCTTTTGTTCCTGGCCTATAGAGCCAGTTATTCAGACTTAAGTCGGATTGTTTCTCCGACTGACTTGCTGTGATTATTGTTGCTACTTATTTCCATTTCATTATGCAGTTATTTCTTTATCTTTATGGATGAGATTAGTGTGACTTGTTGTAGTAGACCTTATTTACAGCTTAAGTACGCCCTGATGGCTCCATTAAATTGGGTTATCCATCGGTGCGTACTGCTGGCCGTTGCCACGTGTCCAGTCCCTCGATATTTTGGGACTGGGGCGTGACAGGTCCGGTCTGGGTTTTGGGCCCGGATCCGACCCAATAAGGATTTGGGTTTAGTTAGACCGGTTTGGTTCAGCAGTGGGTTTGGGTTTGGTTTATTTTAAATAAACCAGGTTTATTTATGGTTCATTTCGGTTTAATTATAAAATAGTTTTTAGGACTTTAAAAATACTTTCGGGGTCCAATAAATTCCCGAAAAATTACCCTATGTCTTATTTTCCATTTTACACCATAAAATATTATTTTCATAATATTTTAATAATATTTAAAAATCATTTAATAATTAAAACACCTTAGTTTAATTAGAGAAAAATCCTAGAAAATTCCAGAAAATTGTGAAAAATTCCAAATTAAAAAAATTCTTGAAAATCAGGAGATTTACATATATATATATATATATATATATATATATATATATATATATATATATATATATATTAAGCAAGATTTTATGTGCTACAAATACTAAATTATAGTGGTTATATTGAATCACAAGATTATATGTCCTGGCAAATATTTAACCAAAAATTAGAAATATTCGTTACAAATATTCAAGACAGTTCACAAATTTTCTAATAGAAATATTCGTTACAATTACTACAAATAAAATTTTTTATTTTTTTATTTATTTATTAACAGAATAGTACTTAGAATAATAATTTTCTAATACCAATTTTAATTAATATATGATCTAAAATAATTAAAAATCTATTTTGCACTTTGGTATGTAAGTAGTAATACTCGTTAAACAAATTTGCTAATTGAACAGTAAACTACAAGTTTGCTACAATTAATATTCGTTAACAAAAGAAAACCTTTGTTTGGTAAGCAATTAGAAAAATATTTGTTTGCTACAGTAAATATTTTAGTGGTGACAAATATATTGGTGACAAAAATCAGAATCCAGTAGTAAAATTGCTACAAAAATATATATGCTCACAGAATATTTGTTTTGATCAACTCTTAGATTGATAATAATATTTATAATATAAATATAAATATATTATTTTTCAGAGAACAAGGAAACTAAAAAATAAAATTGATACCGGCCTCCGGAAAAGTCGTGCACGAAACACTGCCTTAAGAGTTGATCAAAGGTCTATGTGCAGACGTTTCTCGGAAGCTCCTAGTGGTAAAACCCCCTGACTACCGGGTTCTTTTCGTTGCACACAACTCGGAGAGAGAGACCGAACTTAGCTCTGCCCAGAGCAAGGATTTGGAGATCAGAATGTGGTTTGAGAGAGGAATGAAAGAGAGGTTTCACGTAGGATTATTTTCTGTAAAGAAAGAAGGAGGAGGTGACCGCAATATAAAGGCAGACCAAAGACACAGCCAACCGACAAGAGATTAAATGGCTCTTAAAAATAGCCATTAAAGAGAATTACAAAAAAAATGTGGAGGAATGGCTATCCAAAGAGTTGTTACAAGGGTTCAATGAACCTGGACATGGTGCCTTACGTTCAAACATAATTAACTTGTTAATGTTAATTATGTTGTGGCTGCATAGAAATTCAAGAAACTTGTTTGAAAACAACCTTTCTTTGGGAGTTCTAGTTATCAATTGTTATTTTTTAGAAACTCTGTGCTATCGTCACAATTTCATTAAACAATTTAAACTTCAACTCTATATATAAGAAAAATTCCATCAAAACAAAAGATGATATGCAATATCAGTAAGCATTACTCAGCTCCATTATTGCCTAGAAAACATCTCTTTGCACACATAGAACACTGCTATTATTCAGTACATCACACTAAATCATCTTCAAATGCTGGACAAGCAAGAATCTAGGCAGAGATAGTAACTTCATGCTCTGGATAGTCGGCCGTGTCCGTGTCCGTCCACCAGGTAGATCCTATTTGGTAGGACACCAACAACCACAGGTACCCCTGCAACAAAGTAACATCGAATGTTAAGCACGGAAAATATTTTCATAACTGTGCAACATAAGGCCAGTTATTTGCAACTCATTGTTTCTCATGCTTGATTTGTTTGGTTTCTACAATTTATTTGTTTGAATATATACTAAATTGTTACCCAAAAAAAAAAAGGAATCGACAGAAGAAGCAATGAGGGAGAAGAAAGAAATTACTCGATAGTTTGGAAGCTTGTTGCGGAGTTAGCTTGGCAGCAAATCCACCTAATTTGTAGTTGTATACCAGTGCCTCCCTAGCCGCATTCTCGCTGCAATAGACAATACAAAGGACAACAAGAAACAACAAGAACAAAAAGGATGAGCTTCTTAATTATTTTCAAGATAGTATTTTTTTCTTTCATTCGATTCAATTACGATTGCGATTACATTACAGTGAACCAAACGGACCCTTAATTAACTTGATTATGAAGAAACATACCTTCCGAGAATAGGGGTGAGGATCCTGATGTGGACATCCTTGTTGCTGGGAGGTTCCAGTAACACAATGTAGACGCTAGATTTTCCATCCTCTGCCGTCGCCACCAACATGGAGGAAGAGGATAAAACGAGCACGAAGACGAAGAAGAAGACGGCCGAAGTTTTCTCCATATTTTACGATATCCGGGGAGCTCTTTAGGGGCTCTTTACAATGTTTGGAATGGTTCTTGATCTTTGTTGTTGAGGAAATTTGTAGAATGTATAGTGTCACCACTTCTGTGTTTAATTGATCTTTCTAACGCCGATTGTGAGTAAATGTTGCTTTAAATCAACCAAGTAACCCCTAGAATAAGTGTGGCAGACGAATGTCTATTTCTTCCGTTCCACATAAATGAATGTGAAGTCATCAATACTAGACTTGGTCAATATATGTAAGAAATTCTAGATCAATATAAACAGTTTCAGAGATGTTAATGACAATAGTATTTCCAATGTGTGTTACGAGGAGCTAGCATTTAGCATTGATAACATATGAAGCTCTTATGGTCAAATCTACCTTTCTAAACATTGATAACAAATTTCTAAGAATTTAGGTGCTTGTTTAGATGCAAATTATATAAGCATATGAACTTTATGTCAAGGTTCACAATATCGGTATTGAAATCAGTATCAGACACTTCTTATGTGACATAACGTGATAGTGGAACGGGCTTACCTTCATGCCTGACAATGGTCAAGTCGATTGGTAGCTTTTAGAAGCATTGCCCTTACAGTTTCAAGGGCTTAGTAAGGCAAGGGTCTGGACCAGACTTTCGTTCCTGCCATGACGATAACTAGACCATTGTTGCTTGGTGAGAGCGAAGCGGTGCGGCAAAAAATCCGACGGATGGCCTGGTGAGGGATCCGCACGAAAGTTGCTTGAAAACCTCAAGTGAGAGGCTTCCGAATCCACGGAACAGACGTGTCCACGACCAAGAAAAGCAGAGAACAAATCTCAGAACTCAAAGAAGAATTTTATTAATTAAAATTTGTTCTTCGACTGAATACAAAAGGTGCATATTTATAGGACTTTTATGACAACCTAATCCTAATCAAACTCAAATTTAATCATAGTCAAATAAAGATAAAATCTATCCTAATAAAAGGTAAAGTCAAAATAAAAGTTCTAAAAGAAATAGGATTCTTAACAACTCTATCATAAAAAAAATTAAAGCTAAAAAGAAAAAAATAGAAATCCTAGAGGGATTAGGAATCTACGCTACATCATTATGAGTATTGTCACGCCCGATCTCCTGCAGGCTAAATCGGCCGTCCCCGTTAGGCGAGAATCACCGCACCAGCACTCCCGCGGAACGATCGCTTTAACCCATCCGGACGTGATGCCGCACGAGCGTGAGCCACGTCCGTGCAAGACTGTGGTTCATTGGCTGGCGGTAAGAGTTCAAAGCCACAGAGTACACAGATTGTCCGAGTGCAGCGGAGTCATAAACGCATTGGCGACGGCAACAATGATCGATCCCACTTTCCCGTATTATCTTGGTTCTAATGACAATTCGGGTAATACAATTATGAAAGTGATATTTTGAGGGAAAAAATATGAGGAATGGTCGATATATATTCGGCTTTCTCTACGGGCTCGACGAAAATTTGAATTTATTCACGGGTCTATCGATAAACCTACGGAGAATAACAAATTGGAGGATTGGTACTGTATCCAATCGATGCTTGTGCAATGGATCTTGCACACTATAGACGCTTCGGTGAAGAAGATGATACACTACTTTGAGGAGGCAAAACCACTGTGGGATTCTCTCAAGGACCGATTTAGCGTGGAGAATGGCGCTAGAATTCAACAGAATAAATATTTGTTGGTAGAGTATCGCCAAACAAAATCAATGTCCATGGTCGACTACTTCGGCCAAATGCAGACTCTTTTGGGATGAGTTGGGGACTTATGAACCTATTTCGGCGTGCAGTTGCGGCAAATATACGTGTGATATCCCGAAGAAGCTGCAGAAATGGGTTGATGGGGAGTGCTTTCATCAGTTTCTTTATGGGATCAATTAGGAACTCTATGGCAACATCTGCTCGACTTTATTGGCACAAGATTCATTCACTACTTTGTCGCATACTTATCAATCCATGCTACAAGAGGAACGATTGCACACGTCCACACATGTATCCTCTTAATGGGATGAGGTTATGGCGCTTGCGGTTAAAACTTCTTCTATTAACCGTGGGCCATCTCGTTTGGATGCTCAGGATAAATCAGAGTCGTTTTGCAATTTTTGCAAATGCAACGGACATGAAGAAGCCACATGCTTCGAGAAACATGGCTTTCCAGATTGGTGGGGGGGGATAGGCCGCGTAGAGGCGGACGAGGGGCTGGCCGCGGACGTGGTGGCAGACACGTGACTGGTAGGACGTGGCACGACGGTTGCGGCACAGACACGTATGGCAGGTGATGGTGCAGACGGTGTTCCGGGAATAATTCCTAACTAATGGCAACAACTTATTTCTCTGCTTGGTAACTCTTCGATCAAATCTCTGGAGGACCGTATGGTGGGTAAGTCTATTGCACCTTGGATTATTGATACAGGCGCTTCGAATTATGTTACTGGAAATTTGGATTTATTGTCGGGGGTGACAAAAATGGAGGAATGTCTGGTTGGGCTCCCGGACGGACAGATTATGGTTGCCTCGTGCTGTGGGCGTGTTGCTCTTGCATCGGGTGTTGTTCTCACGAATATTCTATTCATACCTCAATTATATTATAATTTAATTTATGTGGCCCATCTTATTGATGATACAAATTGTGTTGTACAATTCACTAAAAAAATGTGCGTGATATAGTACCCCAGTTTGAGAACCCCGATTGGCGTCGATGAATGGCGGGATGGACTCTACTACTTTCGTATTGTACCGAAGACTCGGGCCTTAGCAGTGACTTGGATGACTTCTCTGGACATTTGTCATCAGTGACTTGGGCACCCTTCTGATAAAGTAGTAAAGTCTCTTCCTCTTTCCTCAATCTCAATATCTCACTGGGTGAACATCTATATTGAGGTTTGTGTGATCCACGAAGATCTCGCCGCCACGCCAAAGGGATAGTGTCGTCACGATTTCAACGTGGACACACTTGCCACAATTCCTAGGTTGCGCATGGAATAGTTCTTCGTGCTGCTTCCACTGCCTCGAAGCATAGGATATCACCTTTGCCTTCTGAACGAGCATGCTTCCCAGATTAAGTTCCGATGCATCTTGTAAATCTGAGGCACATATGTCCCTTCCAGTATTCGTAAGGATTTGATCTGAACGAGCCGCTGCTTTAACTTCACGAGCTAGTTTCACAGTCGTCAATTCATATGAATGTTATTCCCTTCCAGGACACGACGAGTCAGAGGCGGTACCATCTACAAAAATCTACGACTCTAAATCTCATCAGTTGACTAGGCTATTTCTACCATCGCTCCGATCTTCTGGCTGCATCTTCAGCTGAAGGCTATCCCAAGGGTCTCTCAAATCCAACATTCAGTCAATAAGCCAAATCTCCAACACACACTACTCACATCTGCCCTCGACGCATTCCCGAATGCGCCGCCGCAAGGATCGTTCTATGGGTTTACCATATTCAATCTCTGATCTGGCGGTCAAGTCACTAGGGTCAGCTGTCCCGAAGCTACGCTTGATAATTGTAAGTCATCACGATGGACAGTTACTACGAACCATGTTATATCTCATGTGCAAATCCGAGCCATAATCCAACCATTCCATCCGAACGAACTTTCGAATCCGAGAACTTCATGCACTACCTCTCCTGATCTGTCAACCAAAGGCCGCTTAACCACCTAGAGTCTTGCTATCTATCCAAGCCATAATTCAAGAACTGCGCTCGTTGAAACCATCTTCTATCAATCCGTCGTTCTGTCCCGAATCCATCAAATTTCTGAATTGCCATATTCGTCTACTCGCACTACCAATTGTAATGATTCTCGAAACTCAAGACTTGCTCAAATTCTTATCCGTTTGCAGTGTTTCACAGTGCACGTCCAACTTGCTCAAACAATACAGTGATTTGCTCCGACATTGCTCCCACGTTTAGCTATCTTCAAAAGTCTGTCTGCCATAATCTTTGCCCTCAGTTGTTGCCTCAAGCCGTTCACGTCTTTCCGAAGAATCTGTCTACCATCGTTGCACCATTTGCCCAAAATTCTACTTCCGCTAAACCTGAGTCGACTTCTCGAGCAGCAATATCCAAAATCCTTTAAGTTCGTGCGAATCCATCGCATTGCCCCTCCAAACCAATATCGTGTTTCATTGCTCAACCAACAGCTAAAATATGTTGCCCAAAATCGTAGTCCGTGCTCACTATCCTTCAATTAACCCATCGCTTCGCTCAAGCGAATCTCAACTGTTTGTTCCCTATACTCAACTCTCTTTTTGCATCCAATTGAATGTTCCACTGAATTCCTAAATTGTGCAAGCGAAATTCGATATTCAACTTTCCATCCGAACAATCTCAATTGTTTCCAATACTTGGTTTACCTAAATCCTTCAAATTTCCAAACACTCTTTCCATCTGTTTATTTCGATCTCATCCATCGCTCAAGTCCAACGATACTTCCATTTGCACAAGTCCGTTCTCGATATGCTCAACTCAATATTCGTTTGCTTCATTTTCATTCTTTCCAACTCAGCCGATGTGGCACCAACCAACTTATATTTCTGTTACCCGAGTCCGTCGAGGCAATTTCTATTAATGTCTATCCAAAATATTTCAATGCCTTGCTCACCATGTGGTATCCCATATACCACTCCGAATCAAGTCGCTACTCGCATTATGATTCCTTTGCACTAATCCAAAATTCGTTCGCACCATCCCTTATGCGTGATCCTGCCATCTCCAACTCAAGTCTGACACAAAAACTCAACCAACAAGTGAACCATCTTACTCTTTCCATCAATCTCACTATGCAACTTGTGCTATGTTCCATTCTCAATGCTTCCAGCTATTCTCAAACCGTCTGATACTTTCGCAATACGAGCAATCCCGTGCATCGAGCTCTCTTCCAAGTGATCCAACCTAATACCCAACTGTTCCACACATTTGTTGTATGAGCAACTCGTGCAACACTATCCTGATATTCCTAATCCAAACTCAAACCTTCTCAACCAATGCGCCACACGAGCAACTCGTGCAACGCCCTCTGTGATACATCCAGCCAAAATTCAAACTCCATCCAACAATTTTGCTACACGAGCAACTCGTACAACGATCCATTATCAAATCTAATGCTTCTACTCATAATATGCCGCATAACCAATCTCGTATGCCAACCAACTGATCCACTGATGAAATCAGAAACTCCCTGAACGACAAGCCAAGCCAACCCAACGACAGCTCTCAACTTGTTGCACAAATGCAACAACGCCACCCAACTTGCTGCACGAATGCAACAATGCCTAACGATGCTAAGCGATCTAACAAAAATCAACAAAAGCAACGCAACCAAGAACATGCAGCCACAACCAGCAATATGTAGACTTATTGCATGAAATATCCAATGCGACACCGAGTAGAGCCAAGAGCTAAACGACACGCAGAAGCTATTTAGAGTTTGTGATGAAGCGAAAGACCAAGTTCGAGAAAATGAACCAGGCGCTCTGATACCAATATGTCACTCCCCAATCTCCCGCAAGCTCAATAGTCCCTGCTGAACGTGAATCACCACGTTACAGCTCTGCCGCAGGACAATCGTTCTCATCGGGACGTAATGCCGTACGAGCCTAGAGTTGCGCTCGTACAAGGCGATATTGTCAAACACCAAAGTTATCATCGAAACGACCAAGTTGCAACCAACTTCAAGTATTGTGTACCAAGCACACATCAGAGTAATACGCAGCGAAGCTCTCGATAGGGTCGAAATAAAAATGCCACAAAGGCGATTGCCTCAAAGGCGATGAAATACTCTTGCTCTTTTCTATAGCCCACAAAGTTACTTACAGTTCATACATCATGTCCCGTATATCCAAGTAGCGCTACTACACCTGTGTACCTGAAATAATGTCCACAAACGTGGGTCAGTACACAGCCGTACTGGTGAGCGGGGTAACCCACTCGTCTAAGCCGACACTAAGTAAAATAGTGAATGTAAACAGTTAAATGGTGATCTTTCTAGTTGAATCCTAGATTCATTTTATGGCATAGGGATGACATGCTAAGGAAAGCTGTAAAGCAGTTTAAGCATGCAAGCATTCAACTCAATCCAATCGACAAGCAATATATAACCAACTCGAAGGAAACTAGCATGCAAACCGTCCTACTCAATCCCAAGCAACACGATAATATATCGAACCATCATTCAAGCCTCAATATCCATCATCAACCAAAACTTACAATCCAAATCTTAAAGTGCACACTCTTGCCGAGGCAAGATGGCCACGCCTACATGAAGTACAAACCAACCAAAGTAAAGCAAGCCAACACTTATCTATATGAAGTCACTGGCCAAGCCATAAAGGACAATAAATAGGCAGTTCTACCCGATCCAGCGCTTGGTAGCTAACCCGCCTGATCGTCAAACTACCGGCACCGCGCCCAAGACGCGTTACCCAAATGTCTCCTCCATGGTCGAACGGTCCCGGTGCCCCGGAGCCTATCCCGTTCGAGGAAACGAAACCCTGTGTACACAGGTTATCCGTGACATGCAGACACCAAGTAGGTATGACGAGAGGATCGAACATTTTCGCCCCATCAAGCGATCCAAGACTCGTTCAACCAAATATCCAACCAAAATATCCATAACCATTCTTCCAACATATTGCCCAAGGCACAAATCTCAAGTTATTCCCATAGGCACAATGTCGCTTCTCAACACAGTGTTTCAAATTGGGTGCAATACCCCACGCTCAGAACAATTCCGTGGCACAATGCCCTAACAGGCACAATGCCCTCGCCGATACAGTTGTTCGGTTTCGAACCACAACTGCTCGCTTTGCAAGACAAAGCGACCAAGTGATACTCGTGCACGGATGCACCCTCGCTCGCCCGAATTCCCGATATTCCTAATGCCTCAATGTATCATTCCAACTGTCCAAGCATAATCTCAATCATTCAACCAACTGCCCCAAGTGTATAATCCAACTCTAGCTCCAACTATCCATACACGCAAAATAATTTAAGCCAAAATCCTATCCAAGCAAACGACATACACTCTATACACGCCTCAGTGTAGTGATTCTGTCATGCCCCAGTCCCAAAATGCCGAGGGACTGGAGATGCGTAGCAATGGCCAGCAGCACGCACCGATGGATAACCCAATTTAATGGAGCCATCAGGGCGTACTTAAGCTGTAAATAAGGTCTACTACACAAGTCACACTAATCTCATCCATAAAGATAAAGAAATAAACTGCATATTCAAATGGAAATAATGTATCAACAACATCAAGCAAGTCAGTCGGAGAAACGATCCGACTTAAGTCTGAATAAACTGGCTCTATAGGCCAGGAACAAAAGAGATAAACATAAAATAAATAAATGAGTACTGGGACAGGCACTCAGGAGAAGTCCTCGGCAGTCACCTCATCTTCAGTGTTTGGTTCAGCTCCAGCAATAGCTTCAGCTCCTGTCCCGTATATCTCGGGATACTGCTCCTCAGCTAAACCTGGGGACATAATCCATTCCAGGTCCTCAGTGGACATAGCAAGGCACAAGATAAAACAAGCCAACTGAATAAGCAGTGCAATAAATAAATGAAGAGCAGGGTAAACTAAGTAACCATCTATGTGATATGCAAATGAGAGCAACACTAGTACTCAGGCTGAGACCGCTACAAGCTCTGTGTCGGGGAGCCGGTAGCAGTAATAACACGTAAAGGGTCTAGCTCTGCTGGAGAGTCTACAACCTCACAATAATAGTAGATATATGTATAGAACAGCCTGTAGCCTGTGTGTCTCTCCCCACCCAATGTAATCACGCAAGCCATGACCATAACGTCTCATGTCCATGTCAGCGGGATTATAGCTAATGCAACAAGTCATACTGTCTATAACTAAAATAACTCTGTCAAGTCCTGTATCCTATACAGAATCACCACGAATATCTCAGAAGGATTTTGTCCATGATAGTGTCAAGTATCCTGGGTTGTAGGGTACTTGATAGGTCAAGTACAAAAGTAAGGGAATCATAAATCCATCTCTAATGACGAACCCAACACCGCGTATGGTGTTGGCACCCGACTATGATCGGACACTAGGTACGTCATACGTTCCCTAGGTTAAGCAGTTTAAATCAGTTTATATGAGTTTACACAAGATATCCAGCAAAGTATTTTTACAGATAATATGAAAATAATGACTGCAAGTTTGGCAAGGTGCACTTGCCTGAGGTTTGGATTCCACTTAGGTCCTGGTTTCGGAAATTTCCAGAGATGTCTCTAAAATCTGAAATAAACAGTACCATCATGCTCAGAAGGTGTCAAACAGCTAGGATCGCCTGTCCTTGGGTCCAATTTGGAGACAAGGGCAAAAACGGTAATTTCGGGCCAAAACGGGGTCCACCGGTGGGCCCGCTTTGCACCAAAAAACGTGTCAGGGTCAACAGTCTCCAAATTCACCAAACTTAGTGTCAACAGGTCAGGAACGCTGATACGAACCCAACGGAACTTTTAGATTTGAATTCTGATGAGCCGATCACGAAATCGCCCGTCGAGCGGGGCCTATGGGGCCCACGACACGCGATTTCGTCAACGTTCTCAGAATCGGACCAAACTTGATCCACAGGACCAGCGTATCGCTACGAGTCCGATGGCGTAAGTTTCGTCTCGATCTGACGTGTGTGCACGAAGTTAGGGTAAATTGCAGAAAAGGCGGATACGGGGCGATGTCCGCGGATACGCGTTGATTCCGGGGTGCACGCACACCCGAATCAGCTTCCGCGAACTCTCACACGTCCGTATCGACGAGGCGCACGTATCTGTGAAGACCGTGCGCGACTAAGTCATCCCGTTTGGCGGGGCGTACTCAGTTCCGGGGTGAAACAGGGTCTGGTTTTTCCTGTTTTTGGATCGCGGTGTGCGATCACCACAGGACGCGATGCCCCGAGCGGTTTGTCCGTGCACCGAGAGGGTCATACAGGCTTCGCGTAGAAATTTACAGAATCGAAAACAGAGGTCCGAGGTGCAAGTTACGAGTACCTGAAGGGGACCCGAGAAACTGGGTTTTTCGAGTCCGACACGCCTCTGTGTCCTGGACGCTGTGTCCGCGCACTGCTGCCGTGTCAGAGTCAGGGCGCTACTGTGTCCGGGTCAGGGGTCAACGTCGGAGCTGGCCGAGGTCGGCGGAGGGTCGACGAGGGGCTGGGCGGCTCTCGGGGAGGCGGAGATGCGCCAGGGGAGGCCGGCGGCCGGCGCTGGGAGGAGAGGGGAAGGAAGAGGGAGGAGGGTTTGCTGGGGTCGGTGCTGGAGCGAGGTCGGGGCGGCGCTCGAGGAGCGCCGGTCGGCGGCTGGGTGCTGGAGGGGCTGGGCTCCGGTGAGGGGGTGGCCGGAGTCGGGGTTGATTGGGGTTAGGGTTTCGGGTTTTGGGGGAGACAGGAGGCGGAGACGAGGGGTCTTTATAGGGTCGAGGGAGGGCTGGCCGGGGCGTCGTGGGCGAGGGGTCCGGAGGGGGTGGCGTCGTGGGGAGGTTCTCCGGCCACGTCGCCGGAGAACGCGACCGGATTCCGCGGGGTCGAACGTGGGACAGGGTGAGGGAGATGCGGGTTCCGGGTCGGGCGCGGATCCGGACGGGGAGGACCCGCCCGACCCGTTAAGCCAAGGGCTGGGCTGGGTTCACTAGGTGTTGACGGGCTCGGCCCACTGGGCCGGGCCGGGCCCAAAACCAATTTAAAACAGAACTAATAATAATAATAATAATAATAATAATAATAATTAACAGAATAATTAATTTAATTTTTAGAAAATAGTTTTTAGGCTTTTAAAAATAGGTCCGATGCCCAATAAAATCCCAAAAAATTACCCTAAGTCCGATTTTTATTTTACACCATAAAATCATATTTTTATTTCATTTTACTGTTGTTTATTGGCAATTAAAAATTACAAACTCACTACAGGTCCTAGGTAAATTGTATATTAAATCCAAAAATTGATTTAAAAATATCTGAAAAATTTTGGGTGTTTACAATCTACCCCCCTTAAGAGGATTGCGTCCTCGCAATCGAAGGGTAAACTATAAAGACAGAATTTACAGAATTGCTTAAGTTCTACCTGATTCAGCAAATAAGTGTGGATAACGCTGCCGCATAACATCTTCTCGCTCCCAGGTCGATTCGCCAGGAGAGTGCTGTTTCCAAGCTACTCGAACCAGCCTGATTGTCTGCCCACGCAGTGTCTTCTCGCTGGTGTCGAGTATACCCACTGGCTGCTCTTCGTATCTCAGGCTAGGTCCCACTGAAATCTCAGAATGATCAACTATATGGCTTGGGTCCGTCACATACCTCCTCAGCTGTGAGACGTGGAATACATCATGCACTCCCTCTAAGGATGGAGGTAATGCAAGACGGTAAGCCACCTCACCAATGCGCTCCAAGATATCAAATGGCCCAATGTACCTTGGGCTTAACTTGCCTCTGCTGCCGAATCTGATAGTACCTCTAGTGGGCGAGATCCTCAAAAATACATGCTCACCTTCCTTGAACTCCAGGGGTCGTCTGTGTGCATCGGCCCAGTGCTTCTGTCTATCCTGGGCTGCACGGAGATGGTTCTGGATCTGCTTTACTTTCTCCACTGTCTCCGTTACCAACTCTGGACCCAGTATCTGACGTTCGCCAATGTCGCTCCAACATACAGGCGATCTGCACTTCCTTCCGTACAATGCCTCGAAAGGTGTCATCTGAATGCTTGCCTGATAGCTGTTGTTGTAGGAGAACTCCACTAAGTGCAGGTGATCTTCCCAAGATCCTCCGAAGTCCAGTATACAAGATCGCAGCATGTCTTCTAGGATCTGAATGGTGCGCTCTGACTGTCCGTCTGTCTGAGGATGATAGGCAGTACTGAACTTGAGCCTGGTGCCGAGACTCTCTTGCATGCTTCGCCAGAAGTGAGATGTAAATCTCGAGTCTCGATCTGATACAATACTAACCGGCACTCCATGTAATTTTATGATCTGTCGCATATACATGTCGGCTAGTACTTCCGTGGATTGTCCGACTCTGAACGGCAAGAAGTGAGCTGACTTAGTGAGCCGATCCACGATGACCCATACTGCATCCTTACCACTAGGGCTTCTTGGAAATCCAGTGACGAAGTCCATGGTAATATGCTCCCACTTCCATTCAGGGATGGGAAGTGGCTGCAACATACCTGCAGTCCTTTGGTGCTCGGCCTTCACCTGCTGGCAGACTAAGCATTTTGCCACAAAGCGGGCAATCTCCCTTTTCATTCCATGCCACCAGTAATATTGTCTTAAGTCCCGGTACATCTTGGTTCCTCCTGGATGAACCGAGTATATGGAGCTATGGGCTTCTGTCATCAACTCCTGCCTTAATTCTCCATTTGGAACACAATAGGCGATTCCCGCACCTTAATGTTCCGTCCTCGTGGATGCGAAGTCCCGTCTGCAAGCCTGCTTCTGTTCTTTCTTTCAGCCTTCGGAATCTGGCATCATTAGGCAAAGCTTCCTTGATTCTCTCCACCAGCGATGACTTCACTTCAAGGTTAGCCAGCAAACCATTTTGTCTAGGTAGAACAACCTCTATCTGAAGATCTTGCAAGTCTTGTAATAGTTGAGGCTGCTCCGTTAAGAAATAAGCCGAGGGTTTTCTGCTGAGGACGTCGGCTACAACATTTGCTTTCCCCGGGTGGTACTGCAGATCGATGTCAAAGTCCACCATCAACTCAAGCCAACGCCTTTGCCTCATGTTGAGCTCCTTCTGTGTATAAACATACTTCAAGCTCTTATGATCAGTGAATATCTCGACCTTCTCTCCATACAGATAATGTCTCCAGATCTTCAATGCAAAAATCACTGCAGCTAGCTCCAGGTCGTGCGTTGGGTAGTTCTTCTCGTGGACCTTCAGCTGCCTCGATGCATAAGCGATAACCTTGCCATGTTGCATCAAGACACAACCTAGTCCACTACCGGACGCATCACTATATACAACAAAATCTCCTGACCCTGAGGGAAGAGTCAAGACTGGTGCTGATGTTAGACGCCTCTTCAATTCTTCAAAGGCATGCTGGCATTCTTTCGTCCATATGAACTCCTGATCCTTCCGTGTCAGCTTAGTCATCGGCTCTGCGATTCTTGAAAAATTTTCTACGAACCGCCGGTAATACCCAGCAAGTCCAAGAAAACTTCTCACTTCCGCAACAAAGGTAGGGGTAGGCCAGGTTTCTATAGCAGTGACTTTCTCTGGGTCCACATACAGTCCTTCACCCGAGATAATATGCCCTAAGAATGGCACCTTGTCCATACAGAACTCATATTTTGTCACGTCCCAGTCCCAAAATGCCGAGGGACTAGAGAAGCGTGGCAATGGCCAGCAGCACGCACCGATGGATAACCCAATTTAATGGATCCATCAGGGCATGCTTAAGCTGTAGTCTAGCAGTAATATGTTACAAGTCTCAGGTATTTCTAATCTCATCCACAGAAATAACACAGATTAATGCCAGGAAATAAATGCAATAGAAATAAGTATGCAATATCAAATAAGGTTATCTCGGGAACAAATTCGAGAATTATTCTGTTACATTCAAGGAAAAATAGACAGGAATTGAAATGCTGAAAATGAAAATACTGTATAGCTGAAGCCGGGCTCAGGAGAAATCTTCGGCCACTATCTCGTCCTCTGTTCCTGGTTTTGCTCCAAGGAGTGCTCCTGTACCGTACACCTCTGGGTCGTACTCTTCAGCTGTACCTGGGGACATAATCCGGATCCAGGTCCTCAGGGGACAGCAAGGTACAGAAAATACAAGCCAAGAATAAATACAGTGCAGCAGATAATTAAACAAGAGGGTAAGCTATGTAACCAGCTAAGTGATATGCAATATGAGAGCAGCACTAGAACTCAGGCTGAAGCCACTACAAGCTCTGTGTCGGGGAGCCGGTAGCGGCAATAACTATGAACTACACTATGTTATATACTATGTTTTATATATAATATCAGCCTGTAGTCTGTGTGTCTCTCCCCACCCAATGTAATCCCACGTCTCATGTCCATGATGCCTCATGTCCATGTCACGCACGATTATAACTAATGCAGCAAGTCTGATAGCTATGAATCAATTGTCTAAGAATGTAAAGTCTATGTCATAAAACATGCATCCTATACAGAATCACCTTGAATGTCTCAGGAAGACTCTGTCTCATAAAATAGTGTCAAGTGTCCTGGGTTCTGAAGTACTTGATAAGACAAGTACGAGCTTTATCGGGTCTCGATATCCATGTCTATGTGACGTTACACAACCCCGCGTACGGAGTTGGCACCCGACTATGATCGGACACTAAGCACGTCACCCGTTTCCTAGGTTAAGCAGTTAAAACAAGTTTCATATGGATCTACCAGAATTCAAGTAAAATACTATAACAGAAATTACTGAGAATTTACAAGCTCTATGTTCTCACTGATGCAAAATTTACCAAGAAAAATATATAGCAAGCTGCAGCGTTTGGCAAGGTACACTTGCCTGTGGTTCCGGTTTCAGTTGCGGTTCTGACTTCGGCGGGAATTGCAGGCGGTACTCCGGTTGCTAAAACAAATATCGCCATCAGATCCAGAAAATATCAATCAGCTAGAAACGCCTGTCCTTGGGTCCAATTTGGAGACAAGGACAGAAACGGCAGTTTCGGGTCAAAACGGGGTCCACCGGTGGGCCCGCTTTGCACCGAAAAATGCGTCAGGATCAACGGTCTCCAAATTCACCAAACTCAGTGTCAACATGTCAGAAACGCTGATACGAACCCAACGGAACTTTCAAAATTGGATTCCGATGAGCCGATCATAAAATCGCCCGTCGAGCGGGGCCTGTGGGGCCCACGACACGCGATTTCGGCAACGTTCTCAGAATCGAACCAAACTTGACCCACAGGACCAACGTATCGCTACGAGTTCAATGGCGCAAGTTTCGTCTCGATCCGACGTGTGTACACAAAGTTATGTCGAATTGCAGAAAAGTCGGATACGGGACGATATCCGCGGATACGCGTTGATTCCGGTGTGCACGCACACCCGAATCAGCTTCCGTGAATTCTCACACGTCCGTATCGACGAGGCGCACGTATCTGTGAAGACCGCATGCGACCAAGTCGTCCCGTTTGGCGGGGCGTACTCAGTTCCGGGGTGAAACAGGGTCTGGTTTTTCCTGTTTTTGGATCGCGGTGTGCGATCACCACAGGACGCGATGCCCCGAACGGTTGGTCCGGACACCGAGAGGGTCATACAGGCTTCGCAACGCAATTTGCGGAATCGAAAACGGAGCTACGAGCAAAAAGTTACACGCACCTGAAGGGGACCCGAAAACCGGGGTCGAACCGTGTCCGACACGTGTCCGACACGTGTCCGGACACAGGAAAAAACTAGGGTTAGGGTTTTCAGCCGGCAGAGCTGGGCGGCTCTGCGGCGGCCTGGCTGAGGCGGAGGGGGCCGGAGGCAGCGGGGGATCCGGGGGTCGGTCTCGTCGGCGGAGGCAGCGGTGTGCGGCAGGCGGCCGGCGGCGGGGAGGAGCAGCTGCTGCTGCTTGCTGTGGCTGCGGCTGCGGTGGCCGCCGGAGGGGAGGAAGGAGGTGGACGGGGAGAGGCGGGAGGCGGAGCCGGTGGTGGTGGCGCTGGGAGGCGGCAAGGCGGGGCTGGCAGTGGGTGAGGGAGGCGGTGGCCGGAGAAGAAGAATGGGGGGGTTTTTATAGGGGCCGGTCGGGGGTGAGGGGCTGGCAGCGCGGTGGAGGTCGTGGAGGGGAAGGCGGTGGAGGGGAGATCGTGGGGGTGAGGGCCGGGCGGAGCGGCGGGCAGCGCGGCCGGCGGAAGCGGCGCGGGGCGTGGGTTCGTGGGGCGAGCAGGGGAGCGGGTACGGGCGGCGGGTCGGGTTTGGTTGCGCGGATCCGACCCGACCCGCTAGGGAGCTGGGCCGGATTCGGGGAAATGGGCCGGGCCGGCCCAACGGGCCGTGGGCTGGGGGGGTTATAATAAATAATAATAATAATAATAATTAAAAACAGTAAATTAATTAATAAATAATTAATTAATTAAATAAATAGTTTTTAGGCATTTAAAAATAGGTCTGGGGTCCGATAAATTCCAGAAAAATTATCCTAAGTCCAGTTTTTCATTTTACATCCAAAAATATTATTTTCATAATATTTTAATATTATTTATTATCATTTAAAAATCATTGAATAATTAAAACCCTATTTTTAATTTACAGAAAATTTCCAGAAAATTCCAGAAAATTGTGAAAAATCCAGTTTTTAAAATTTTGAAAATTCAGGGGGTTTACAATCTACCCCCCTTAAGAGGATTGCGTCCTCGCAATCAAAGAATAACCGGTCAGCAGAGATGACACGGTCGCAGGTATCGTTTGAAAGCACATCACAAGGGACTTCAGGGAAATACCGTTTCCCTAAAAATTGAAAGTTTACACTTTCCAGGAAAATCTAGTTAAAACTATAACTTTTATGAAACCAGGTTGTTATTAACAAGTTACAAATTACTATGTTAGGGCTGAGGTCACGAACCAACGGGCACGAACTACACAAGACTAAAATGGATAACTATAAATCACTTACTCGCATCGGCTTCCTGCACGGCTATCGCGTAGGCTTGTCCTCGTCCTTGTGGTGGATTCCTCTGCTGCTGTTGGGCTTTATGGAAGAGTATCGCCTGAGGTGCCAGAGGTGGCCTCGGTGCTGGCAAAGCTGGTTGGTTTGCCCTTGGTGCTCCATCTCGATGCTGGGGACAGTCCTTGGCTATGTGTTGATTGGTGCCGCAAATCAGGCACAATCCCAACTTGCGTCTGCAGTCCCTCTCGACATGACCTAGCTTGCCGCAGTAGTGACAGGTAGGAAGGGTCTGCGAAGCTGTCCTGGGTGGCTGGTGCGTGTGAGATCTCTTTGCAGACTCTCCCGGTGATGATCTGTCTGGTGCTGTGGTGATTGGCCGCTTGAGGTGAGACTCTCTCCTGGTGACGCGTTCCATGCGTCGAGCTGCAGCGAGAACGTCGGAGTATGATGTTGGTGCGACAGACCCAATTAGTTTCTGCAGTTCAATGTTCAGTCCGTCGAAGAATTTCTTGGCCTTCTCTTCCTCTGTCAGGATCAGGGTTGGGGCGAAGCGGCTCAGACGAATGAATTCTGCGTTGTACTCTTCCACCGTCATAGAGTCCTGGGTGAGGCGATTGAATTTGTCCCGCAGTTCTGATCGAGCGATAGTCGGAATGTACATCTCTTGGAAGAGTCTGGAGAACTCCTCCCAAGTGACTCGGTCTGGTCCGAGTCGCGTCTCCTCAGACAACCACCAGTGGTGCGCGTTGCCTGTCAACTGCATTCGGACAGCAGTCATCCAGCGTTCCCGGGGGAGCTCTGCTGCTTCAAGTTGATGCCTTATGTTTGTGAGCCACTCATGAACTTCTGTGGGCTCCTCTTTTCCAGAAAAAGTGCGGGGCTTCAGTTGGCGGAAGTCAGTGATAGAGCCTGTAGATGGACGTCGAGCTGGTAGGTTGGCCTGCTCCAGTACAGTTACGATGCTGTCCCTCCAGAAGTTAGCTTCGTGACGCTGAGCCTCGTGTTGGACTTGTAGCTGCGCTTGCATCATCGCGTAGATCATTTGGAATATCTGCTGCCCGTCAATTGGTTGTCCTTGTGGGAGTACGGGCGTTGGTGGAATGAACTGCGGCGGAGGTGGAATATCATCGCGTCGGAATCGGGAGTTAGGTTGACCTGCCTGCTGGCTCTGTTGAGTTGGGAGAACTTCTCCGACTGGTGTCACTTCGTCGTCATAGGTGACACCTGTAGCTGGTGGTGTTCCGACGGGAGTCTCGTTGCATTCTTGGGGGTCCATTTTCCTGTATCCAAAATAACCAATAAGAGGCGCACAGGAATCAAGGCAAGATACAAGTTCAAATTAGTTCGAATACGATACAGATATCAAAAACGATTCAAGCAAGTGGATGAGATTCTAAAACTTATCTTATCTTATCTTATTGCAGGCCTGTTCGGTCCCTAAGTTGAAACCGAACAATTTAGTCGTAGACCTGCATGGGCCACCACAAAAACCATGTTACGCTCCAGTCCCAAAATGCCGAGGGACTAGAGAAGCGTGGCAATGGCCAGCAGCACGCACCGATGGACAACCCAATTTAATGGATCCATCAGGGCATGCTTAAGCTGTAGTCTAGCAGTAATATGTTACAAGTCTCAGGTATTTCTAATCTCATCCACAGAAATAACACAGATTAATGCCAGGAAATAAATGCAATAGAAATAAGTATGCAATATCAAATAAGGTTATCTCGGAAACAAATTCGAGAATTATTCTGTTACATTCAAGGAAAAATAGACAGGAATTGAAATGCTGAAAATGAAAATACTGTATAGCTGAAGCCGGGCTCAGGAGAAATCTTCGGCCACTATCTCGTCCTCTGTTCCTGGTTCTGCTCCAAGGAGTGCTCCTGTACCGTACACCTCTGGGTAGTACTCTTCAGCTGTACCTGGGGACATAATCCGGATCCAGGTCCTCAGGGGACAGCAAGGTACAGAAAATACAAGCCAAGAATAAATACAGTGCAGCAGATAATTAAACAAGAGGGTAAACTATGTAACCAGCTAAGTGATATGCAATATGAGAGCAGCACTAGAACTCAGGCTGAAGCCACTACAAGCTCTGTGTCGGGGAGCCGGTAGCGGCAATAACTATGAACTACACTATGTTATATACTATGTTTTATATATAATATCAGCCTGTAGTCTGTGTGTCTCTCCCCACCCAATGTAATCCCACGTCTCATGTCCATGATGCCTCATGTCCATGTCAAGCACGATTATAACTAATGCAGCAAGTTTGATAGCTATGAATCAATTGTCTAAGAATGTAAAGTCTATGTCATAAAACATGCATCATATACAGAATTACCTTGAATGTCTCAGGAAGACTCTGTCTCATGAAATAGTGTCAAGTATCCTGGGTTCTGAAGTACTTGATAAGACAAGTACGAGCTTTATCGGGTCTCGATATCCATGTCTATGTGACGTTACACAACCCCGCGTACGGAGTTGGCACCCGACTATGATCGGACACTAAGCACGTCACCCGTTTCCTAGGTTAAGCAGTTAAAACAAGTTTCATATGGATCTACCAGAATTCAAGTAAAATACTATAACAGAAATTACTGAGAATTTACAAGCTCTATGTTCTCACTGATGCAAAATTTACCAAGAAAAATATATAGCAAGCTGCAGCGTTTGGCAAGGTACACTTGCCTGTGGTTCCGGTTCCAGTTGCGGTTCTGACTTCGGCGGAAATTGCAGGCGGTACTCCGGTTGCTGAAACAAACATCGCCATCAGATCCAGAAAATATCAATCAGCTAGAAATGCCTGTCCTTGGGTCCAATTTGGAGACAAGGGCAGAAACGGCAGTTTCGGGTCAAAACGGGGTCCACCGGTGGGCCCGCTTTGCACCGAAAAACGCGTCTGGGTCAACGGTCTCCAAATTCACCAAACTCAGTGTCAACAGGTCAGAAACGCTAATACGAACCCAACGGAACTTTCAGAATTGGATTCCGATGAGCCGATCACAAAATCGCCCGTCGAGCGGGGCCTATGGGGCCCACGACACGCGATTTCGGCAACGTTCTCAGAATCGAACCAAACTTGACCCACAGGACCAACGTATCGCTACGAGTCCGATGGCGCAAGTTTCGTCTCGATCCGACGTGTGTACACAAAGTTAGGTCAAATTGCAGAAAAGTCGGATACGGGGCGATGTTCGCGGATACGCGTTGATTCCGGTGTGCACGCACACCCGAATCAGCTTCCGCAGATTCTCACACGTCCGTATCGACGAGGCGCACGTATCTGTGAAGATCGCATGCGACCAAGTCGTCCCGTTTGGCGGGGCGTACTCAGTTCCGGGGTGAAACAGGGTCTGGTTTTTCCTGTTTTTGGATCGCGGTGTGCGATCACCACAGGACGCGATGCCCCGAACGGTTGGTCCGGACACCGAGAGGGTCATACAGGCTTCGCAACGCAATTTGCGAAATCAAAAACGGAGCTACGAGCAAAAAGTTACACGCACCTGAAGGGGACCCGAAAACCGGGGTCGAACCGTGTCCGACACGTGTCCGACACGTGTCCGGACACAAGGAAAAACTAGGGTTAGGGTTTTCAGCCGGCGGAGCTGGGCGGCTCTGCGGCGGCCTGGCTGAGGCGGAGGGGGCCGGAGGCAGCGGGGGATCCGGGGGTCGGTCTCGTCGGCGGAGGCAGCGGTGTGCGGCAGGCGACCGGCGGCGGGGAGGAGCAGCTGCTGCTGCTTGCTGTGGCTGCGGCTGCGGTGGCCGCCGGAGGGGAGGAAGGAGGAGGACGGGGAGAGGCGGGAGGCGGAGCCGGTGGTGGTGGCGCTGGGAGGCGGCAAGGCGGGGCTGGCAGTGGGTGAGGGAGGCGGTGGCCGGAGAAGAAGAATGGGGGGGTTTTTATAGGGGCCGGTCGGGGGTGCGGGGCTGGCAGCGCGGTGGAGGTCGTGGAGGGGAAGGCGGTGGAGGGGAGATCGTGGGGGTGAGGGCCGGGCGGAGCGGCGGGAAGCGCGGCCGGCGGAAGCGGCGCGGGGCGTGGGTTCGTGGGGCGAGCGGGGGAGCGGGTACGGGCGGCGGGTCGGGTTTGGTTGCGCGGATCCGACCCGACCCGCTAGGGAGCTGGGCCGGATTCGGGGAAATGGGCCGGGCCGGCCCAACGGGCCGTGGGCTGGGGGGGTTATAATAAATAATAATAATATTAATAATAATTAAAAACAGTAAATTAATTAATAAATAATTAATTAATTAAATAAATAGTTTTTAGGCATTTAAAAATAGGTCTGGGGTCCGATAAATTCCAGAAAAATTGCCCTAAGTCCAGTTTTTTATTTTACATCCAAAAATATTATTTTTATAATATTTTAATATCATTTATTATCATTTAAAAATCATTGAATAATTAAAACCCTATTTTTACTTTACAGAAAATTCCCAGAAAATTCCAGAAAATTG
Source organism: Iris macrosiphon (assembly GCA_036927795.1). Lineage (NCBI taxonomy): Eukaryota > Viridiplantae > Streptophyta > Magnoliopsida > Asparagales > Iridaceae > Iris > Iris macrosiphon. The sequence goes on from JAYESA010000012.1 coordinate 166,248,195, forward strand.
TGAAAAATCCAGTTTTTAAAATTTTGAAAATTCAGGGGGTTTACACATTTGCTGAGTTTGGCATACAGCTTCTCCCTTCTCAAGGTTTCTAGCACAATTCTAAGGTGTTCCTCGTGCTCTTCGTGGTTCTTGGAGTAGACTAGGATATCATCAATGAATACCACCACGAACTTATCCAAGTACTGATGGAAGACCCCGTTCATCAAACTCATAAATACGGCGGGTGCGTTGGTTAAACCAAACGACATAACTAGGAACTCATAATGCCCATACTTAGTTCTGAAGGCCGTCTTTGGGATATCTTCCTTCTTCACCCTAATCTGGTGATAACCGGATCTAAGGTCAATCTTTGAGAATACCTTAGCACCACTCAATTGGTCAAACAAATCATCAATGCGTGGTAATAGGTACCGGTTCTTAATAGTTACAGCATTAAGGGCTCTGTAATCAATGCACAGTCGTACAGATCCGTCCTTCTTGGGTACAAAAAGTATAGGTGCTCCCCATGGTGAAACACTGGGCCTGATAAATCCTTTCTCCAGAAGGTCGTCAACTTGTGTTTTCAGCTCCACTAACTCCTTAGGTGCTAGCCGATATACCGATGAAGTGATAGGTTCGGCTCCTGGAGTTAGGTCTATTGTAAATTCTATCTCCCGATCGGGTGATAAACCTGGAAGATCGTCGGGAAACACATCCACAAATTCCGTTATGACTCTTGGGTAACTTGAATCTCCTTCTACAGTCAATACCTTAAGAGTTGGCTGGACCCCTTGTTCTACAGCTCCTCGAAGAAATTCAAACTCAGGAAGGCTATGGGGTCTAAATATCACTTTTCCAAGCCGGCAATCCAGTGTCGCATGGTACTGACTTAACCAGTCCATACCAAGTACAACATCGTAATCAGGCATAGAAAAGATCAGGAACTGGGCTCGCATCTCTCGGTCACAGACTACTACCGAACATGATCTACAAGTATCACTAACCGGGATAATTCCACCTCCCGTTAGAATTCTCTTCATCTTCGAGAGAGGTGCGGTAGCTATTCTATGGGTGGCTACGAAGCTAGCAGCAATAAATGAATGCGAAGCTCCAGAATCAAATAATGTTACAGCAGGAATTGAAGCTACTAATATGGTACCTGCTATCACTTCGCCTGCAGTAGCTTCCTCAGTGACTGCTAGTGCATATGCCTGACCTCGTCCCTGAGCGGGACCCCTTTGCTGACGAGCTTGTTGGAACAATGCGGCCTGAGGTGGTAGAGGTGGCCTGGCTCCTCCAGGCCCTGTCTGAGTTGCTCCCCCAGCTGGAAGAGCTGCAGGTGGAGCTGGTCGATTCGGAACTCCCTCTCGACGTTCTGAGCAGTCCTTTGAGAAGTGTTGTCCAGATCCGCAAACCAGGCAGAGTTCCAGCTTGCGTCGACATTCCTTTTCAATATGTCCTACCTTGCTGCAGTAATGGCAGGTAGGCAGGTTCTTAGTTGCTGCTCTTGGAGGCGGGCTCTTCTGGGGCCGTTTAGCAGATTCCCCTGGTGATGACTTGGACGGTGCCGAGGAGAAGGGACGTTTCAGGCTTGATTCCCTCCGAGTAACGCGCTCCAGCTGACGTGCTGCAGCTAGGACGTCGGTGTAAGAGGTGGGCGCGACCGATCCGATTAACTTCTGAAGCTCGAACCTGAGCCCATCAAAGAACTTTTCCGCCTTCTCCTCTTCGGTAGGAATTAGCGAAGGGGCGAAGCGGCTCAGGCGAATAAATTCGGCGTTATATTCCTCCACCGTCATGTTGCCCTGGATCAGGCGGTTGAATCTGTCTCGGAGTTCTGACCGAGCCACAGCAGGGATGTACATTTCCTGGAAGAGTCTGGAGAACTCCTCCCAGGTAACCTGATCATGTCCGAGCCTTCTTTCTTCGGACAGCCACCAATGATGCGCGTTGTCCGTCAGTTGCATCCTGACGGCAGTCATCCATTTGTCCCTTGGTAGTTCGGCGGCCTCCAACTGATGCTGTGTGTTTGTAAGCCATTCATGCACTTCAGTTGGTCCTTCCTTGCCCGAGAAGGTACGGGGCTTGAGTTGACGGAAATCCGTAATAGATCCCGTCGCTGGCCGCCTATTTGGTGGATTTGCATGCTCCAATGCTGCGACCAGGCTGTTCCTTAGGTTCTCGGTCTCTCGGCGTTGGGTCTCCTGTTGAATCTGTTGTTGTGCCTGCATCATGGCGTAGAACATCTGGAACATTTGCTGACCGTCCATTGCCTGTCCTGGGGGAAAGACAGGCATCGTAGGAGGGAACTGGGGAGGAGGCGGGATGTCATCACGCCTGAACCTGGAACTTGGCTGGCCAGTTTGGTTGCTCTGAGAGGATTGTCCTCTGGTATCCGGCGTCGTTCCAGCTTCGCAGGTAAACCCTGCTTCAGTCGGTGTTCCCAAGGGGGTCTCTTCACCACTTCTGGGATCCATATCTCTGCACCAAAAGGAAATAATGAGAACGCACAGAGGAATCAAAACAGGATACAATTCAAGCAATTAAATTGAATTCGACATAGAGTTCAAAAACGATTCAATCAATGGATGGGATCCTATAACCTATCTTATTGCAGGCCTGTTCGGTCCCTAAGTTGAAACCGAGCAATTTAGTTTGGACCTGCATGGGCCACCACAAAAACCATGTCACGCCCCAGTCCCAAAATGCCGAGGGACTGGAGATGCGTAGCAATGGCCAGCAGCACGCACCGATGGATAACCCAATTTAATGGAGCCATCAGGGCGTACTTAAGCTGTAAATAAGGTCTACTACACAAGTCACACTAATCTCATCCATAAAGATAAAGAAATAAACTGCATATTCAAATGGAAATAATGTATCAACAACATCACAGCAAGTCAGTCGGAGAAACGATCCGACTTAAGTCTGAATAAACTGGCTCTATAGGCCAGGAACAAAAGAGATAAACATGAAATAAATAAATGAGTACTGGGACAGGCACTCAGGAGAAGTCCTCGGCAGTCACCTCGTCTTCAGTGTTTGGTTCAGCTCCAGCAATAGCTTCAGCTCCTGTCCCGTATATCTCGGGATACTGCTCCTCAGCTAAACCTGGGGACATAATCCATTCCAGGTCCTCAGTGGACATAGCAAGGCACAAGATAAAATAAGCTAACTGAATAAGCAGTGCAATAAATAAATGAAGAGCAGGGTAAACTAAGTAACCATCTATGTGATATGCAAATGAGAGCAACACTAGTACTCAGGCTGAGACCGCTACAAGCTCTGTGTCGGGGAGCCGGTAGCAGTAATAACACGTAAAGGGTCTAGCTCTGCTGGAGAGTCTACAACCTCACAATAATAGTAGATATATGTATAGAACAGCCTGTAGCCTGTGTGTCTCTCCCCACCCAATATAATCACGCAAGCCATGACCATAACGTCTCATGTCCATGTCAGCGGGATTATAGCTAATGCAACAAGTCATACTGTCTATAACTAAAATAACTCTGTCAAGTCCTGTATCCTATACAGAATCACCACGAATATCTCAGGAGAATTCTGTCCATGATAGTGTCAAGTGTCCTGGGTTGTAGGGTACTTGATAGGTCAAGTACAAAAGTAAGGGAATCGTAAATCCATCTCTAATGACGAACCCAACACCGCGTATGGTGTTGGCACCCGACTATGATCGGACACTAGGTACGTCATACGTTCCCTAGGTTAAGTAGTTTAAATCAGTTTATATAAGTTTACACAAGACATCCAGCAGAGTATTTTTACAGATAATATGAAAATAATGACTGCAAGTTTGGCAAGGTGCACTTGCCTGAGGTTTGGATTCCACTTAGGTCCTGGTTTCGGAAATTTCCAGAGATGTCTCCGAAAGCTGAAATAAACAGTACCATCATACTCAGAAGGTGTCAAACAGCTAGGATCGCCTGTCCTTGGGTCCAATTTGGAGACAAGGGCAAAAACGGTAATTTCGGGCCAAAACGGGGTCCACCGGTGGGCCTGCTTTGCACCGAAAAATGTGTCAGGGTCAACAGTCTCCAAATTCTCCAAACTTAGTGTCAACAGGTCAGGAACGCTGATACGAACCCAACGGAACTTTCAGATTTGAATTCCGATGAGCCGATCACGAAATCGCCCGTCGAGCGGGGCCTATGGGGCCCACGACACGCGATTTCGTCAACGTTCTCAGAATCGGACCAAACTTGACCCACAGGACTAGCGTATCGCTACGAGTCCGATGGCGCAAGTTTTGTCTCGATCTGACGTGTGTGCACGAAGTTAGGATAAATTGCAGAAAAGACAGATACGGGGCGATGTTCGCGGATACGCGTTGATTCCGGGGTGCACGCACACCCGAATCAGCTTCCGCGAACTCTCACACGTCCGTATCGACGAGGCGCACGTATCTGTGAAGACTGTGCGCGACCAAGTCGTCCCGTTTGGCGGGGCGTACTCAGTTCCGGGGTAAAACAGGGTCTGGTTTTTCCTGTTTTTGGATCGCGGTGTGCGATCACCACAGGACGCGATGCCCCGAGCGGTTTGTCCGGGCACCGAGAGGGTCATACAGGCTTCGCGTAAAAATTTACAGAATCGAAAACAGAGGTCCGAGGTGCAAGTTACGAGTACCTGAAGGGGACCCGAGAAACTGGGTTTTTCGAGTCCGACACGCCTCTGTGTCCTGGACGCTGTGTCCGCGCACTGCTGCCGTGTCCGAGTCAGGGCGCTACTGTGTCCGGGTCAGGGGTCAACGTCAGAGCTGGCCGAGGTCGGCGGAGGGTCGACGAGGGGCTGGGCGGCTCTCGGGGAGGCGGAGATGCCCCAGGGGAGGCCGGCGGCCGGCGCTGGGAGGAGAGGGGAAGGAAGAGGGAGGAGGGTTTGCTGGGGTCGGTGCTGGAGCGAGGTGGTCGGCGGCTGGGTGCTGGAGGGGCTGGGCTCCGGTGAGGGGGTGGCCGGAGTCGGGGTTGATTGGGGTTAGGGTTTCGGGTTTTGGGGGAGACAGAAGGCGGAGACGAGGGGTCTTTATAGGGTCGAGGGAGGGCTGGCCGGGGCGTCGTGGGCGAGGGGTCCGGAGGGGGTGGCGTCGTGGGGAGGTTCTCCGGCCACGTCGCCGGAGAACGCGACCGGATTCCGCGGGGTCGAACGTGAGAGAGGGTGAGGGAGATGCGGGTTCCGGGTCGGGCGCGGATCCGGACGGGGAGGACCCGCCCGACCCGTTAAGCCAAGGGCTGGGCTGGGTTCACTAGGTGCTGACAGGCTCGGCCCACTGGGCCGGGCCCAAAACCAATTTAAAACAGAACTAATAATAATAATAATAATAATAATAATAATTAACAGAATAATTAATTTAATTTTTAGAAAATAGTTTTTAGGCTTTTAAAAATAGGTCCGATGCCCAATAAAATTCCAGAAAATTACCCTAAGTCCGGTTTTCTATTTTACACCATAAAATCATATTTTTATTTCATTTTAATGTTGTTTATTGGCAATTAAAAATTACAAACTCACTACAGGTCCTAGGTAAATTGCATATTAAATCCAAAAATTGATTTAAAAATATCTGAAAAATTTTGGGTGTTTACGGATTCCCAAGTTCCAGTCCAAGTGTTCAAGCCTTTACGTGTTTTTCATATTATTAAGCATAAAGGAGTAGAGGAGAAGGAAATAACCCACTCACAATGTTTGATTCCATTAAGCATCTTGTCATGCCGATACGGCCAATCCCTTGAACTCGTGGTCCGATGCAAGCGCGATCTACTCAACTGGTATGACCGTGTGAGCAGGCCGTGCTCTCCAAATCATCCGACCGATCGGACTAAGGAAGACGGCATTATCGCTCCAATCCAGCTATCTCAGTACTGTTCTGAACGAACACCTGATTCCCATCGAACTCCGCTAGCCAACTGCACATGAAACCAACTCAATCAATACTTCTTTCCAAAATCCAACAAATCAAATGTAACCAGCTATGTTTTATTCAATCCGACTCAGCGTAACGCACCGTGCGGTTGCGGGACGTTACACATTGTACGTGCGTAAAAAAATATTAAAAAATTATTATTATAATAAATACGGTCTTTCGTAGAAATTAAACTCAAGTAACGAAAAAAAATACTTCACATCTTAACCACTTGAGTTAGAATTATTTATTTATAAATAAATCATATTAGGCAGTTAAATAATTAATTATTTTTAAAAATAATAATTAGTGGAGTATTTATAAACGACTTAGACGGCTCAATTTTGAGCCATTTTCAAGTCTCATTATAAGAGTAGAGATAGAAATAAAAACGTATTGATTCATCTTTTTCTTAGTAGTTGAGTACTAATTAACTATATATATATATATATATATATATATATATATATATATATATATATATAAAGGTGCACGTGCATTATACGTGCATACAAAAATTGTTAAAAAAAATTTTAATATAAAATTAGTTTAAATATTGTCATTCCTAGAAATTGAACTCAAGCAATCAAGAAAATATCTCTCATCTTAACCATTTGAGTTAAAATAATTTAGTTGTACATAAATTATTTTATGTAGTTAAATAATTAGTTATTTAAAAAAAAAAATTAGTGGAGTATTTATATACGACTTAGACGGTTCAATTTTCAAGTTTCATTACACGAGTAGAGATGGAGATATAAGAGTAGAGATATTAGATATAGCATAAATGTGATGTATATTTTTCTGAAAAAGAATGAATCCCAATAGTACATACGTTTTTAATTTGTTCCGTAATTTCTATCAAGTTTCCTGTAGATGAATTCAAATTTTCTCTTTGCTAGATTTATGCATGCTTGAGCTGTGCTGCACCATGGATTTGCTTTCACAAGCATATCATGAGCTCTTGGATAATGTAAAGAAAGGGCTTCTTGCAAGTTGAGTGCAATACTTAGGTGTCTACTTCTTCAATGTCTACTGTCAAAGGCAATATTATATGTTTTACAACAATGTTATTTAGGGTGATATTATTTTCTATTATATAACTGACATGACAATTGATATAACAAATTTTAACATTAAAATTAATATAAAAAAATTAAAAAATTAGTTTTTTTGTTAAAATTTGTTATTTTAGTTACCATGTCAAATGCTTATGTACCCAAATTTTTTTTTATGACAAATAACAGAATTGTGAAAGGCAACTTCTATAAATTGCCAGAATATAAGCTTCGACAACGACTTAGAAACAAAACTATTTCCTGCAGACTTTCAAAGTCTTTGTACCCTCTAAATTAATCAACACTAATGCTTTTTTTTAATAAAGTGCATACATATTCCAAGAAACAGCCGTGATGAAAGCATGGAGTGCCTACCCAATTAATTACAAGCCAATGTATGTGCAACTTTCAATCATTTTCATGTTCGGGTCGAGAGCAGATCTATTGTTCCCTTCTTATCCTATCCAATTTTGTCTTATTTCTATTACATGTGGGTTCAGATAGTGTTTGAAAATAGATATGGAGATGGATGGCCTACATGTAATAGAAATAGAGACAGAGTTGGACAGAATAAGAAGGAAATAGCATATCTGTTCTGGTTCGGATCATACTCTATTCATATTTCGAGATGACAATTCTTGGAATGCGTGTTTCTAGAATTATTTTTTCTTATGCTTGCGTTGTTTCGTTAATTATTATGGATGGAACTCAGAAAGAAATTTCTCCCAACGTGAGGTCTCGAGAACCAATGCAATTAATTGTACTTGACTAATTGTTAAGCATGCAGCTAGTCTTGACAAATGGAAACTCGATAACGAAGCAATGCCTAATACTTGACAATCAGGGAAATTTCATGGTTAACAAAGAAAAATTAGGTGTGAATGTTGATTAGATCACCAAACCTATGTTTGATTATTTCAACTTAATTACTGAAGAAAATCAACAGAAAATAATGAGTGATCATCAGAAGAGTGCTTGTCTGTATCCATACAAGTTGCTTCCTCATTAGCCATCGTCCATGACAGAAATGATAGCTGAGTTTATGGCTGGCATGGGATCCACCATCAGAGTCAAACTACTACTTTTGCAGGATTTGGATGAACACTGAAGAAAAAGGCGATGGGATCAGTTTCCAAGCTTCCGATGTGCTTCCAAGCCGATTTATAAAGTGCTTTGCTAGGATCATGCTTAGGGTCCACTCAGGAATAAGTATAAGTAGGAAAAAACTTCGAACTTGGATAACCTTTATTCTGCTTCTGCTTAGGAAAGTCTTGCAGGTCCAGCATGATCTGCAAGAGGTTGGAGTCGCGGGTGACCCCTCAGAACATAATGTCATGTTTGGTTCACGGAATTATGACATTGGAAAAGAAAACACATTCATTTCCTATGTTTTGATGCATGGAGGAGAGGGGAAGAAAGGAAAAATGATTCCCAAATGGAAGGAAAATAAGGGAGGCCAAGGATTCGCTTTCCCTCTCAATATTTTTGACATTTTCAAACACTGTAAAAAAAAACTGATTGAAAAAGTAATTTTTCAAAGAAAAGAAAATATGAATTGATTTTTCTTTCATTTTCTTTTTTTTCCTTTCCGCGAACCAAACGAGGTCAAAGAAGTGTCTCGCAAAAGATCATGTCAAGCGATCAACCACCCAAATTAGCTCCGACTAAGACAGCTCAACCTTCCGGACCGGCCATGATCATGTTGCAGTTTGAATTATGTGCATGCCAATCTCAATCTTGACGAATTTTGCCATAATCAATTTCATACAATTTGATTAAAAAAAAAATCATACAATTTGATTAGATTATATATATATATATATATATATATATATAAATATATATATATATATATATATATTTTATTCTCCAAGCATCTCCTATTTCACATTCGTTGGATCTTATTTAAGTCATCTAATCTTAACCATTGATTTTATTGGTTACAATCAACGGTTAAGATTAGATGAATTAAACTAGATTTAACCGCTGTAAAAGAGAAAATAATTGAAAATACAAAAAATGAGAGAATTTTTCTCTCTCCTCATATATATATATATATATATATATATATATATATATATAAAATTGATCATTTAATAATCTGCAGGTTTGCACTGATGTATTGCTGAAATGAGGAGTATTGGGTCAGAAATTAAACTGAATCTTCTACGAAAAGCACAGCTACGCTACCTTAATATCCGGCACTCAATATTCATATATACTTTCCTTACGGCATGTCTAGATAAATTATTATTATTTTGTAATTATTTATCATTTATTTTATTTAATTGATATTCTTTTAATGACATATATTTGTCGAGAAAGACTATTTGGTGCTGCTGAAACTGAGGACCTACCAAAAATTGGGGTCTATGAAGCAATCGCAACGAGAAGCTAACAACGTTTGCAAATGGAGGGCAGTAATTGATTCGGACGTCACTGTTGGAATCGAAGACATTACGTAATGTGATTTCTACGCGTAACTTTGATTTGTGAACTAAAGACCCGTTGCGTGTTCCAAATTGCAGAAAGAGGCAAAGAAAGACATGGACAAGTAATCTATTCTACTGTGTAATGCAAAAAATAGACTTCATCAATTTTTTTTCTTTTCCTTCCAAAATATTATTTATTATATTTATTAATTAAAATTAATAGAAAATATTTAGGTAATACAAAGTTGTTATGGTATTTTTTTAATTATAACAGCTCTTAAATGTATTAAGTATCTTTACAAGATATTTAAAAATAGACGTTAAGCATCATTTATTCATTAGAAACGAACAAATTTTCACTACAATCTTTTAATCTTCTTAATAATAAATAAGTGCAGTTACATATAAGCTAGTTACTATGATAGATTTGTAACAACTTCAATTAATTAGTAATTTGCAGGCTTTAAAAGAAATATTAAATTTTGGAGAACCTTGTGTTGAAATATGATAGACTTGAGGGACTTGTCCAAAAAAATCATTGTTTTTTATTGGACTATTTCATAGTCGAAAACAACTGGAATCAGAATTCTTCTCATTATTATTATTTTTAAATTCGGGAATCGGGACTGAAACTTATTAACCATCGAAAAGTATGTTATTTGACCAGGTACTTCAATATGAGTTGAAAAGTCAAAATGATATTTGAAAAAAAAAAAAATTATAAAGATATTTATAAGTTGATCAGAACTGGCCTATTTTTATTTTTTTTACAATTTTTGCACGTAAAATATTATTCAGTAATAGTCAAAAAAAAATTATAAGTTTAATAATTTATAATTTTATTAATTAATATTTTATTATAATTTAATTAATAATTTATTACTTTATTAATTTATTAATCATAATTTATAATTTTGTTAATTAATATTTTATTATAATTCAATGGTAAAATTTATTTTCTATCCAAACAATGAATTTGGATTTTAACCAAATCCAATAACAAAATTGTAGTTTACCAAACAATAAATTTGTGTTTGAAAATTCACGATTGTACCAAAATTCAAATCATAGTTTTTCTAGATACCAAACAGGTCCTTAAGGATAATGCTAGGATTATAGCCAATAATAGTTGTAATCATTTACAACACGTTGCGGTTGCCAATTAGTTTTCTCTTCCTATGTGGGGAAGAGAAAAAGAGGAAAGTCAATTAACAATGACAATGTAGACAGTTGTAAAAATTACAACCATTACATTTTTTTAACTTGACATTGTTGATCTCTTATTCAGTTCCAATAATTCTCAACCCTAAAGAGCTCCGCAAACAATTTTGGATGATTCGATGTACCCATGTCATAAGATGAAACAAGGAATCCAATTGCCATCCTCCTTTATATATTTTACTATATTCTCATAATAAAGGTCCCCTCTACTTCAAAGGATTGTCCCCTTTCACTTGTTTCCATCCCTGCTGAATCATATTCATATTGTGAACTAATTAATGGCGTATGAAATAACTAAGGGAATTGATTGATATATGACTTGTGCGACTCTCTCTCTCCTGAGTATAACAATACATTATTTAGCAGTTACAGTGTTTTATACTTTTACGTACATCTCACATCACAGTCTCCCTTTGATCGTCACGTGGAAGACTTTGACCACACTATAAAACGGTTTTTGCTCCATTGGCCAATCCAATTTTACACATTCACCATTTGATCCTACAACATTTCCTGTTCCTGTTCCTCTCCAGCACTAATGAGAAGTAAGGACTCTCTCCATTCTCCTCCAGAAATTATTGGATACGCTGGACTCTCCGTGAATTCTTCGTCATCAATCAATCGTTAGATTGTATAAGAATATATTTCAATCGTTACATTGTACAAAATTATATACATATACATATTTTTATACAATCTAATGATTGATTTGACATAAAAGGTACACGATAAGTCCGGTACATAAAATAGTTCTCTCTATTATGTCCTACAACCTACAATTTTTGATTTGTTCACAACACACCCATGAATTTTTCTGAAAAATATTTCAACCAAAATGCCACACTACTCAAGAACTCATAAATATCTGAATTCTTACACTACCAATGAATGATTCATGAATGCATGTTCAGAAACTATAGTTGTTGTTTTTTTTCTTCTTCTAAATTCTTGTATGCAAACTTGTTATTAGAAAAGAAAAAAGAAAAGAAAAGTATATCATTATCATTACACTTAAATATATTTTTGTTGAGACTTGAGTACTAGTCTCAATGTACTAATCGCCTCCCCCAAAAAAAATGGCAGTTTCCCTACCCCTGCTGCCATCCATTGCAATCTTCCTGTTATTTTTCCAGCCCATCTCGGCTGCCACCGCTTATGACGGGAAGCCGAGAAGGGAAGTGATCACATCGGAGCACGGCGCCGTCGCCACGGACGACGGCAGGTGCTCCGAGGCCGGGAGGGGCGTCCTGAGGGGCGGAGGCAATGCGGTGGACGCCGCGGTGGCCGCCGCGCTCTGCCTGGGCGTGGTGAGCCCCGCGTCGAGCGGCATCGGCGGGGGCGCCTTCATGGTGGTCAGGATGGCCGACGGCACCGCGCAGGCGTTCGACATGCGGGAGACCGCCCCTTTGCAGGCCTCAAAGGTATTATAAACGTACGTTTACATATTTATAATTCACGGTACTTCTAACACTTTCTATCCAATCGTGGTCGAAGTGAAAAAAATGACTATCATTACTTTCAAGTTGGAAGTAAAAAAAAATGATCATGAACATATTTTTGTCGGACATTTTCCTTCAAGTTACTGTGGCAATCTGGTGGCTGTCTATCCATTCATATCTGTGCAAAAAAAATGGTCATGAGTCTAATTTGCTGTCTGCAGGACATGTACGCTGGCAATGCACCGTCGAAAGCGAGCGGCGCCCTCTCCGTAGCGGTGCCGGGGGAAGTTGCAGGCCTCCACGAGGCCTGGAGGCAGCACGGCAGGCTCCGGTGGAAGAGACTGGTAATGCCGGCCGCGAAGCTCGCCGGAGAAGGTTTCAGAATCTCTCCCTATCTGTCCATGCAGATGGAGAAGACGGAAGCAGGAATTTTCGCGGACGAGGGGCTGCGCCTTAGGTTCACTTCCAACGGAACCCTGCTGCAGCCGGGCGCAATCTGCCGCAACAGGAGGCTCGCAAAGACATTGAAGGCCATTGCCAACCATGGACCGAAGGCGCTCTATAATGGTTCGGTCGGAGTTGAACTTGTCTGCGACGTTCGGAGAGCCGGAGGAATTATGACAGTGGAAGATTTGCAGAGATATCGTGTGAAAGTGAGGAAGCCTCTCTCTACGGATATCATGGGGCTAAACGTTTTGGGCATGCCACCACCGTCGTCCGGTGGTGCTGGAATGGCACTGGTAAGTTGGTCCTGTTCTTTATTTGTGTAGGAATAGGATAAATATATAACCCTCTACACTAATTACCACTCTAATCTTGATACCAAGGTTCACAGTATCGGTATCGGATCCTTCTTATGAGTACGGGGATCGGCGGTTTAGTATCGGATTTTGGTATCGGAAAGAAAATAGTTATTAATAAATTATTAAAACTTTAGAAAATATTTTGTTCATTTAGCCATAATTTTAAGTATTTTGTGTTGTTTTTTAGTAGTTTTGAAATTTAATTAGATAGTAGTCACCCTTGACGATGTGCGAAAGGTAAAATTTTCTTCTTTTGCATGCATTTACAACCTTAATATGCTTTTACATCCTCGTTGATTGGTTTTTTCTGTTCAATTTTCTTTGCCGAACTAAAAGATAGACCCCCAATGTCGGTATCGAATCGGGACATGCCAAATCGTATCAATATCGGGTCAGTATTGGTATCGGTCGGTATCGGATCGGGCCGTGCCAAATCGATCAGTATCAGTCGTATCGGATTGGTATCGGTTGATACTGCACAAACTATGCTTGATATCAGAACCATGCATTGCCATTGTTTAGGCCTTATTTGAATGTCAAATTTATATTTCTAAGGTTATGTCCCTCAAATATTCATGTAGTATTCCATTGCAAAGAAATTTTCCTTTATTATGAAGTTTGTTTGTTTTTAACTTTTTGCAAGTTTATTTTGTATTTTCTACAAGAAGGTACTCTCTTGACTCTATGTTGCATCAATTTACCCATTTTTCATTTCCCTATCATAAGGCAATAATATGCATTTCACTGATAGTGGCACTAGCCGCTTAGTTGTTCTTTCCCTTCCCTTTTCATTTAAATTCATGTATAAGAATTACAAATGTCCTATTAGCCAAGAGTTTGTGAACATAGAATTTCCAGTAGAAAAAATGTTGACAATACGTACAGATGTGTAAGTATATGCTATGGTATTTCACATGTATATGGTATTAGTATGTTACATAATACCTCCACATCTTAAACTTCAAGTGTGACAGATGTTTTACTTTTCTCTTCTTCCCATTTTCTTCCCACAGGTATTGAATATTCTTGTGCAATATGGAATTCCTTCAGGTGTTTCGGGGCCTCTTGGACTTCACCGGTTCATTGAGTCATTGAAACACATGTTTGCTGTAAGAATGAATCTCGGGGATCCTGATTTTGTAGATGTTTCAAAAGTTCTTTCTGATATGCTCTCCCCCAAGTTCGCCAAAGAGTTGAAGAAAACCATATTCGACAACATGACATTTGATCCCAGTTACTATGGCGGAAAGTAAGAAAAACTCTGATCTTGGATTATAAGAGTAGGTAATTTGTAGCATCTCTATTCAATTGCTTTCAAAACCAAGGTCCGCAGTATCATAATCGAAATTGAAATCGGTATTGGACCATTCGTATGAGTATCAGTATCGGCGGTTTCGGATCGAAGTATCGGATTTTTTGGTATCAGAAAGAAAATAATTATTAATAAATTATTAACATTTTAGAAAATATATTTTATACATTTATGCATAATTTTTAGTATTTTCTGTGTTGTTTCTTAGTAGTTTTAAAATTGAATGAAATAATAATCACCCTTGCCGATTGGTTTACATGCGACAAAAAAGTTTTTTTCTTTTACATGCTTTTACAATCTTATTATACTTTTACACTCTTGTTGATAGGTATTTTTTGTTCAATTTTCTTTGCCGAATTTACCGGAAAAGAGACATCCAATATCGGTATTGGTCATTATCGGGTATTGGTCGTATCGGATCAGGACATGCTAAACCATTCGGTTCGGCCGTATCGGATCAGTATCGGCCGTATCGGATCATTATCGACCGATACTGCAAATTATGTTCAAAACGAGCTACAAAAGTGCATGCATTGTTCACAAGAAATGTAGAATTGAAGCACAAGTTCTTTGTAAATGTATAAAATATCTTGAATTTTCTTTGTAAATAGGGCGTCAACGCTTATTTTTACCATTAGAACAGTAGTAATTAAGGCTTTGATCACAAATCATTTGGAGGTTGCTGATACTCACACATAGGTAACTTCTGCTAGGTGGAATGTACTCAGTGACCACGGAACCAGTCATCTGTGCATAGTTGATAGCGACAGAAATGCTGTTTCGATGACCAGTACGGTGAACTCATACTTTGGAGCACAGATTCTTTCACAAAGTACCGGAATATTGCTTAACAATGAAATGGATGACTTCTCTATCCCTGGAAATGTTTCTGCAAATGTTCCACCACCAGCTCCTCCAAATTTTATCAGCCCATTGAAGAGACCACTGTCCTCCATGGCACCAACAATTGTTCTCAAGGTATTCTTCTTTTATAACTGTCTGCACCTGGTTAAATTTGGGATCTTGAATTTAATGTTACATAAAAGGCGAGCACTAACTGTGAATGATAGTTTACCCTCCCAAACAAATTGGACTGGACTTTCAAAGCTAATGTTTTATTCTAAGAAGATCCAGTTATGTAGGAAGATAAATTTCCTTCTCGCAACATACAAGGATTCAAAAGCAGTATCTCAGCATCTTAAATCCTTTAAAATATAAACCTTGCTTAACTATTATTCCTGTGGCCAGAGCAAGGTTCGAAGTATCGGTTTCGGAATTAGTATCGGATCATATCTATGAGTATCAGGATCGACAGTATGAGCAGCATTTGCAGTTTCAAATTGGAGTATCGAATTTTTTGATATCGGAAAGCAAATAATTATAAATAAATTATTAACATTTTAGAAAAATATATTTTATACATTTAGGCATAATTTTAAGTATTTTCAGTGTTGTTTCTTAGTAGTTTTGAAATTGAATAAAATAGTAGCTACCCTTGCCGATTGGTTTACATTCGATAGATAACTTTTCCTCTTTTACGTGCTTTTACATCCTTACTATGTTTTTACATCCTTCCTGAGTAGTCTTTTTCATTCAATTTTCTTTACCGAATTGACCAGAAAAGAGAACCCCAATGTCGGTATCAGTCGACATCGGATATCGGTCGATATCGGATCGGAACATGCCAAACCGTATCATTATCGGATGTATCAGATCGGTATCGGCCGATACTGTAAACTATGGGCCTGAGGAGCCATACCGAAGTGCTCACTAGCCTTCCCTGGAATGTATTTTCTATTTGAATGAAAGTGTGTGTAGGTAGGTACTAGGTAGGTGAAACATTTTCGGGCAGTCCATCTTTGAAAACAAATAACTATATATTAGTAATTTTTTTGTGTAAGGTTCTAATGTTTTATGCACAAGAATCAGTTTCAAGTGCTCTTTTTTAAAAGCCAACATCTACTTCGGTTATCCATTTACAGCGCTTTTATCAGTTCAGTATCCTATGTCTTTTACATAACATTGGTACCTAAGACATGCATACCCATGAAGAGAAGGGAATATGAAGCTTATCTTTTGAACTAGTGTCACTAACTAACCGGTGGATGGTCCGTGGGGTCGTGGCCTGTTGGTTACGATGGGGGGCTCCCATGGGGATGGGCACGGTTCGAATCTCTCCTTGGGAACTTAGTTCCTAACCCGGTGGAAATGACATATCAAAAAAAAAAAAAAACTAACTAACTAACTAACCAGTGGATGAAACTAGTAGATCATGCAGGATAAACAGGCATGAAAGTCAACCCACGGAGATACTACGACCACAGCTTGCAGTAGGGCTAATCAGTGTTTAGACCTTGGATTTTATACCAGCTTAGAGTTTAAGTCCTGACATGTACAATTGGAAACTTTGGACACTGAAATTTTATTTTATTTTATTTTATTTCCATTATACCCTTCTTCTCATGCATGACAATAAAATTTTACAGGCTAGAGAGGATATACTGGGGAAAAAAAAAACCAAAATAAAATTTTAGGGTCCAAACTTTCCATCCAATTGGATATGTCAGTGCTTAAACTCTAAGTTGGTATAAAATCCAGGGTCTAAATGCTAATTAGCCCTTCGCAGTATCAACTGATACCAAAACCATTGTAACTACCGAAACCAACTGATTCAAAACCCACCTGAATCCTCCGAAACCCCCAGAAACCGTCCCAGAACTGCCAATTAAGAAGGATCTGTCTGATACCAATTCTGATAGTACTACAAACCATATACCTGCAAAATCATTTTCCTTTTTCCTTTGACTAATGTTGTAAGATCCTCGAGGATTCTATTTTTCTTTTCTCATGTAGTATGTTAACCTAGGAAGCATGGAAACTCAAAAAGTATGGATTGTGTCGTGTTGGACATGTACTGGACACAACTTGGACACTTCAAAATACACTGGAACCCACCAAAGTAGGTGTCGTGTCCATGTCACAGTGTCCTTACCAATTCATGCCATATCGGTGTATGTGCAACATAGCTGTTAACAAAACAGTCTTGATGTCTTTCCCTCTTGCAAGAAGGAAAATCATTTACTTAGTAAGTTTTTAACAAAGTTGTCTTGCTCTTGCAATATATGTAGTTAATTCATAATATTTACTTAGTAAGTTTTTAACAAAGTAAACAATGATAACAATGTACTTATAATTCTAAAAGAAACTGAAAAACATTACTACGATATTACCTACAATGGAATATGCATAAAAGCACAATAATTCATTTTGAAATTTTGAAAGCAACATTGGTCCAAAGAGTGCTTCCTAGAACTGGGGCTTTAGAATTATCTGCCTTATGATGAATCTCACTTACGAGCTGGGAAGGAAGTTGAGGAGAATCTGACACATGTTCCTTATGAAATGCATTTCAAAATAACATCTACAATCCAAATTATAGAGAACTGGAGTTCCTATTCTTCACCATTTTCTATTGTAGAACCCCTGTTGCTCAGGTTTTCTTCATATCGACTATGGCTCCCTACAATGTGTAGAGACTAAAAAGTCCATGCATCGTTGTGCAGTCACATAAATATATCTGATGTTTTTGCACAATGTGTTCCTTATTGAAAATGTAGAAGAAGCTGCATACACAATATTTGCCTCGACATCCACCTTCTTCCACTCTAGGGAGAGACACTTTTCACTAATTGTCTCCCTCCAATAGCTTCCTTCTATACATATCTTAGAAGCTAGAAACTCCTAGGAGGTCAGCGAATCACGGTAAGAGCCTCGATTCGGCTGTCCTTATTTGATAGCTCGTTTTTCCAGCGACAGAAACTCATTTCACCAGCAACGGGAGTTCGTTTCCTCGGTGACATGAGCGCTTCCCATAACATGACCATAATTTTAAATATCTCCCCTTTCGATCACTTCCTTGATGCCGCTATCTTTACAATCTGATTCTGCTTCCTTCGGGCCATCTTGGCACGAAAGACATCGATTCAATTCTTCTTGCGACCGGCTCCTCTTGGCTAAATAGCTTGGTCAGATCCCTTCCCCTTAGTGAAAGGGGCCTTCTCTTCCCCCTGCCGCCTTTGATTTCATAACCTTTCTTCAGAGGTGGGGAAAACCCTCTATAGTCTAGGAGCATATTCCTACTCTTTTCTGTGTTCATTCAATGCTTTGCTTAAGGATTGGAAATGCGGTAAGGTCCAGCCTGGTTTCGTCCAGTCATTAATAACTTGATTATTTTTAGATAATAGTAGATAGAAACAATGCTCGTAAGGAGTTCCATTGAAACCAAGAAATATAGGCTTGCCTCCCATCCACACCAGAATAGATAAGAGTTTTTCGAAAAAACCTGCTAGTGGAGGAAGACCTCCTAGGGATAAGAGACATAGGGCCGTACCTTGCTAAAAAACCGATCCTTGTTTACCAACCACACGTTGTCTAGCCAAATCTCGACCCATATCTAAATCCAAATCAGAAGCCGAAACAGACGCAGCTGACACTAAAGCAGATGAAGTCTTGTCTACCGCCAAGGAACCCCAACGCTACGTGCCTTTCTGCTCGGTTGTGGATCTTTCTGTTCGGTTGTGGATTTAGAAGTTGATGCACATTTGTGGAATTGGAGGCCGAAGCTTGAGGAGCACTTTGGGGCAGGCATATCATGAACGAAGAAAGATAGATATGGTCGAATGGTAAAAAAAATCCTTGCCAAGGAGAAGATGCGGGTTCGATTCCCGCTATCCAGAGAAGGCGCTGCAAGCGAGCGTTAGTCATCGAAATCCGCTTCTAAACCTTGTGCCCTATTTGTGAGACTAAGGCCGTTAAGGTTTGTTCTTTCGACCGAAGGCCATTAAGGTTCGTTCTTTTGACCGCTACGCACCTCGCCGATTGAGAGGGACAAGTCTATGATTCGTCGATTGAGAAGGGGAAATAACTAACACTTATAATTGAAGTGTAACTTCATTTATAGAGTTGAGTTTAATAAGTGGAATGAGGGAAGCACCCCGACCCCCGAACAGTGCAATGGGATGTGTCTATTTATCTATCTCTTAACTCAAAATGGGAGCATGTTTGAAAAGGGATCTTAGAGTGTCTAGGGTTAGGCCAGGAGGGTTTGAAGGATAGACTCACTGTGCTTGCCTCACTTCGCAGCAAAATTCAGAAGAATTACGTACGGGGGCCATTGAGCAACTTGAAAGAGCTCGGGGTCGCTTACGGAAAGTGGAAATAGAAGCAGATGAGTATCAAAGGAATCGATATTCTATGATAGAACAAGAAAAAGTTAATTTGATTAATGCTACTTCTTATAGTTTGGAACTTGTAAATTGTCCACACTAACAATTCATCCTTTTCCTCCAAAGGGGGATTTTAGTAAATAACCAAATATAACACTCGGGCTAAGGGTCAAGTTGTTAATTTTTCTGGGAAGAGGAACCGTTACGAGAACAAAGAATAGAACTTTGGCAAGAATGAGCGGAAAGCCTTAGCCAGCCTAAGCCTCTTCCACTTGTTGTAGACTTAAGAGAAGAGAAAGTAGGTGTCAGCGTAGGAGGGCCAACCGAGCGAAGCTCTTTCCTTTTTTTGGTCGTGCCTTGAAGTTCGTATAGAAACAAAACGAACCACTTCTATTCTCGGAGCACAAAGGGCTGCAAGCGGAACGTAGGCGCTGTAGGTGTGTTGACCATGCACTCTCGCGTCGTGTAATGTCGTATGTATGATAGAGGTGGTGTGGGCGCAACTATTGCAGTGTTCCCCCTCATCTTTGCACTTTGAAAACAGATATAGGTATATGTTGAGCTAAAACTTTGACTTCTTTTTCTCTACTTGAATAGGATCGTCCAGTTCCTATAGAACCTATCACTAAAATACCCCAAGAGGGGATAGGGCTAAGCGGAGCAAAAAGGGTGCAACCAATGCATCTAACGGAAATCAATAAATCCAAGATAAAGTCCATGTGGCCTCGTGATTAGACTACTATTTCAAATAGAAAATCGGGTTTGAGTAGCCATTTATCCAATTTGAGATGTCCCCATGTTTACCGAGTACGCCTCTTCACGAGGGTGATTTAAGTGCAAAGAAATGTACCGGTGGTTCGCAAAGCACCTGGCTTACCGGTAATCTCCCATTTCCGTCTCGAGCTGGAAGAGGGCGGTTCCGCTTTCCTCGCGCTTAGCGGTTCCATCACCTCCTAATGGTCGCCCGAGAGTGACTTTATAAATTTCTCCTTTCAAAAGCTCCACAAGGCAGGCAAAAATAAAGAGTAATAGGACAACAAGCAATGTTTCTTTACGCTTCGTTGCTTGTCGACAGTAAGGACTGCTAGCTCGGCCTTGCGGTTCAAGGCATCAGCGACCTTGTTGGTTCTTCCAGGCTTGTATTCCAAGGTCAGGTCGAACTCAGTTAGGAACTCTTGCCAATGAGCTGGCCTTTTTTTTTTTAGGATAAGTACGACCGATCTATAGAGATTTCCCATCTATATCCAATTCCAACGAAAATAGAAGCAGTCGCTTCCGGCGAATGATATCTGGAAAAATGCATATTCCATTTTAAATAAAAAAGAGAGTTGTCGAAGGACCATAGACCACTTTTCCTGCATTTGGTGGGTGATCCAATTCATGTTCATCATCTTATCCATATTTTAGATTCTCGTCAGCCTAAGAGTTAGGAGCTATAGTTGCTAAGGCGAGCTAGTTCTATGAGTAGAGTGAGAGTCCAATGAGTCTATATGCTTTTGCTTTTAGAAGTGAGGGTCAGCTAGTGCTTCCCTCCCTCTGTTAAAAGAGAAAGGCTAAGTACCTTGATTCGTCTAGGTCCTGCCTTGGTCTCTAAGGAGGGTGCCTAGCCTTGTTAACGGTTTTCCTCAGAGCATAGCTCGAATCTAAGTTTTACTCTGCGGCTGCTGGCACAGAATTAGCCGATGCTTATTCCTTAGATACCGTCATTGTTTCTTCTCTAAGAAAAGAATTTCACGACCCGTGGGCCTTCTACCTCCACGCGGCATTGCTCCGTCAGGCTTTCGGCGCCAACCCGAATGAAGCTAAAGTGGAGCGAGGGCGAAGCCATGTGAAAAATGCTTTTGCTCTGTCTATCGTTCGTCTTCTTCCTTTCTCCATAAGGTTTTGATAAAAAAACATGGATGGCTGCTCTATAAGCTGGGAATAAAAGATAACAAAATTTTGGGAAGAAAGTTGAAGAATTTTTAATACGCATTCATCAAGAAACTAAATATTACTTACCTTGACATCATGAAAAATACCATACGAATGATGTCTCTATAACTTTTTTGAACTAAAATTTTGTACATTCTAATAAATATTAATATATTTATAAGTTTTGAAACAATAATTAATAAACATAAAAAATCTATTAGCGCATGTTTCCAACTTTAGACTATTCTAAGTAGTAGCGCTCTCCCGCTCACGCCCCCGCTTCTGTCTTCTAAGATACATACTAAAGTATGTACATATTTATGTTTACAACAAAGGCAAATAAGAAGAGGAGAAAACCTATGTAATTTAATGTGAATAATATCAGAATTTGAGTGCGGAACTACATAGTTTTTGCCTATTACTTATTGGCTTGCTGGCTTTTCAGGATGGCAAATTGAAGGCCGTGGTTGGTGCTAGCGGGGGAGGCTATATCATTGCAGCTACTACTCAAGTGTTCCTGAATTATTTTGCTAAGAAAATGGACCCTTTCTCTTCCATCCTGTCCCCAAGATCTTATCACCAGGTTCTACTTAAGGCCCCTAAACTGACTTTCTAATTTGGTTGCTCTCATGCTATTATGTCTACTTTTACCAAGGTTCGCAGTATCGGTATTGGACCATTCCTATGAGAATCAGTATCGACTTTAGATCGGAGTATCAGACTTTTTTTTTTATTGGAAAACAAATAATTATTAATATTTAAAAAAAATCTATTTTATACATTTAGACATAATTTTAAGTATTTCTAGTGTTGTTTCTTAGTAAGTTTTGAAATTGAATGAAAAATTAGAAACCTTTGTGGATTGGTTTACATACGATAGCTTTTATATGCTTTTACAACCTTACTATACTATGCTTTTACATCCTTGTTGATTGGCCTTTTTCGTTCAAATTATTTTTTTGCCGAATTTACTGGAAAGGGGGGGGTGGGGGGGGGGGGGGGGGGGAGGGGGTAACGGTCGGTATCGGATCGGGACATGCCAAATTGTATCGGTATCAGCTGTATTGGATCGGTATCGGCTGATACTACAAACTATGATATATACAGATTAAAACTTGATACTATTCTTGTCATTAAAATGCACATATTTGTTACTTCTGACTTGATTCTCCACGTGCAGCTGATCCCTAATGTGGTCAAGTATGAGAACTGGACAACGGTGACAGGAGACCACTTTGAACTTCCCTCTAATCTAAGAGTAGCCCTACAGAAGAAGGGCCATGTCCTAGAACCCTTGGCCGGAGGAACCATTAGCCAGTTTGTGGTTCACAACTTGGAGAAATCAAAGTCACTCAAGGGGGGGAGTATGCATGGAGATCTCACCGCTGTAAGTGACCCCAGAAAAGGTGGTTTTCCGGCTGGTTACTGATCACCATGCTTGAAACAGGAACAGCAAATGGAGCAAAAATATATACACGAGCATTGAAATTTTTTTGTGTTATTTTGCACCAGCAAATAATTCTCTGAATAAAATCAAATTCGTTTGTTTGTACCTTCTTGAAATATTTGAAAATATTGTTCTCAATTTTCACTGCAACAAACATGAATGCGGAGAAATATAAAAGCTAGCAGTTTGTAGTGTCCAAGTCTTTTGGAAGGAAGATATAGAATATTTTGTAACAGAAAATTTGTTTTGTTTTTTTTTTTAGAAAACAATTTCATTAAACTACTACAGTTTACACAGAACTTATACTATTACAAAGAACAGAAAATTTACTGTAGCGAAATAAATTTATATTAAATTCATGGCGGAAAACAGAAGTGTTGTACACGTAGCAGAAAAAAAATAAAAAAAATTTCAACTGCTGTACACGTAGGCAAAAAAAAATAAAAAATTTAAAGTGGGGCCCACAGGCCAATTTCCACCAACACTGTTGGCTGAAATTGGCAGCCAACACAGTTGGCGGAAATTGGGTGTGGGGCCCACTTGTTTGGTTCGGTTTGTTTGGTTGGATGGGTGGGTTTGGTTGGTTGGTTTGTTTTAATTAGTTATGTTTTTGTTTTATTTATTTAGTTTTGTTTTGTAATTAGATTTAAGAAAATTTATTTTAACGAAATAAAATTAAAATAAATTAATTGGAAAGAAAAATTTAGAATTTTTTTTTTTTGGAAATTTGTTTCCAAAGCATAAAAATTTGTATAAATTCTATCAAAAGCATAAAAGTTTAAAAAATTATGAAAAAGACATCAATTGGACGTTTATATTTATAAATATTATATATTTAAATAAAAAATTTTAATTTTTTTTTGTGTGTTAGCAGAACCACAAGCCAATTTATATTTAAAGTGGGACCCACAAGCCAATTTAAATATAATATTTATTTATTTAAATTTTTCTAATTTTTTTTTGGAGGTCGAAACTTCGTTTTAAATCCGTGGGCTCCCACACCCAATATAAATTAATTTCGCTACAGTAAATTATAAATATTCGGAAAAAAAAGACCGAAAATAAATTTTGGAGGTCGAAACATCTTTTTTTTACGATTCTAAAATTTTTTAAAGTCTGTAAAACGGTGAAAAGGTTTATCCCGTAGTACTTTTCGATACGGTCATTTTGACACAAACTGGAGCTTGTTTCGATCTCTCAGTCAAAAGTTATGATACTTTAAAGTTTTATATTATATATTATATTTTTGCCTGTAACATGTGCGTCTTGCTTCGGATAAATTTTTTTTTCTACACGATTTTTGTTACTCTCGTCGAAAACATACAAATCGACTTATTATTTAACGAAAAACGATTTCAAAACAAATAGTTATGACCGTTCGAAATCTGCTCGACGGTAGACGTAATATTCTTACGGCAGATTTTTATTATTATTATTTTTTTAACGTCTGTTAACGACGAAAAAATTAACGATAAAAATATAATATTTATAAATATAAACGTCCAATTGATGTCTTTTTCGTAATTTTTTAAATTTTTATGTTTTTGATAGAATTTTTATGCTTTAGAAACAAATTTCCGAAAAAAATATTTCTAAATTTTTCTTTCCAATTACTTTATTTTAATTTTATTTCATTAAAATAAATTTTCTTAAATCTAATTACAAAACAAAACTAAATAAATAAATAAAAACATAATTAATTAAAACAAACCAACCAAACATACCCATCCAACCAAACAAACCGAACCGAATCAAACAAGTGGGCCCAATTTCAACAGTGTTGGCAGAAATTGGCCTGTGGGCCCCACTTAAAATTTTTTTTTGCCTACGTGTACAGCAGTTAAGATTTTTTTTATTTTTTTTTCTGCCACATGTACAATACTTTTGTTTTCCACCAACACTGTTGGCGGACTCTGTTCTTTTTTTTTAAATTTTATAAACTTATTTCGTTTGCATGAATTTAATATAAATTTATTTTATTATATTAAATTTTCTGTTAACAAATTGAAATGTGCAGCCAAAGCCTTTCAGCCAGTGATAAGATGCTATCAAAAGACATGTTCAATCCCTGACATTCGTACATGGCCGTCGAAGCAATCAGATTAGCTATGTCAGAGTGTTAACTCTTTCTCCAAGGCGAAGAACCATGTGGGATTCTTCAACGGAGGTCAACATAGAAATATGCGCACAGTCATAATTTTCACTCGGAGGAGATGAATTGTGCGCGTTTTGCCAATTAAAAATTCAATTCTTAAACCATGAGCGAACAGTTGAGGATTCGAGAAAATCTACAGAGGATGGAAAGCATTGTATTGTGCTAAAGCTTTTTTGCTGTCAGTTTTTTCAGTGTTCGAGATTCAGCAAACTTCTCATTCTTATTTTTAGGTGGTCCAAGAAGTAAAGTGATCGACTACAGATCAAATATCAATAGCTACTACTTCCGCAGAATCTTTTATCATTACTTTTAAATATATATTCTTGTATAGGATTCTTTATACTTTCAAAGTAATAATTGCGAAATTTGTAATAAAAGTTTATACAACTTTTATTCATGGCAAACAATAGCAATTGTTGAATGGAAAGAAGAGGTGAGAGAAAGAAATTATTCATACTGGATTTTAAAGATACTTCAGCAAGTTTAGGCTTTTGATAAGGGCACTGCACATATTACTTGGGGCTAGCCCAGGATTGGGGCTAGCCCAGGATTGAGCAAAGTTTACTCACACTAGCCCATTATTTTACTTGAGGCTAGTCCACTTTCCCAAACCCTTCTCCCAAACCCTCCCCGCCCCACCGGAGCCCTCCCCCCTCCCGCCGGCGGAGCTCTCCAACTCTCCGAGACTTCGTCCTCCTTGTCGATGGCTCCCAAAGTCGACAATGTCGAGAATCGAACACGATTTTAGGGCATAAAATGTCGAGAATCATCGACAACGTCGAGCAGTATCGGGCGGGACTGTAGATTTTCCTACAGTCCTATATAGATTTAGGACTGTAGGAAAATCGACAGTCCTATGTATATTAAGGACTGTAGAATTTTCTACAGTCCTAAATTTATATAGGACTGTAGGCATTTCAACAGTCCTAAAAATTTAAGGACTGTCCTAAAAATGTATGTTAAATTTTTAGGACTGTCAAAATTTTGACAGTCCTACAAATTGGTAGGACTGTCAAAATTTTGACAGTCCTAAATTTTTTTTTTTTCTGTTAATTTATTTTTGTTAATTGTTGGGGGGGCCAATTTCAAAATATCCTTGAAATTTCTATCCTTAAAATTTGTTAAAGTATTCTGTTATTTAAAATAGTAAATTTATTACTGGTACATTAAAAATTTTGTAAAAAAAAAAAAAATTACAAAAAGTAAAATTTGGAGGTCGAAACATCGTTTTTTTGCGATTCTAAAAATTTGAGAAGTCCGTCAAACGGTAAAACCGTTTATCCCGAAGTACTTTTCCATACGGTCATTTTGGCTCAAACTGGAGCTTGTTTCGATCTCCCAGTCAAAAGTTATGATACTTTAAAGTTTTATATTTTATATTTTTGCCTGTAATATGTACGTCTTACTTCGGATGAAAATTCTCTCTACACGAATTGTGTTACTCTCGTCGAAAACATACAAATAGACCTATTGTGTGACGAAAAACGATTTGAAAACAAATAGTTATGGCCGTTTGAAGTCTGATCGACGGCAGACGTAATATTCGTACGGTAGATTTTTTTTTTTTTTTTTTGTTCAATGATAACATATTTTATTTTTGATGTTAAACTAAATAAAAAAAATCAAAATCCAAAACTAACTAAATAGAAATAAACTTAAAAAAAATTCTGACAATTAAAATGAGGACTGTCAAAATTTTGACAGTCCTCATTGTTTGTGGGACTGTCAAAATCCTGACAGTCCTAGTTTTATATAAAATTTTCAGTGGGTTAAAATTAGGACTGTCAAAATTTTGACAGTCCACATAGCTTGTGGGACTATCAAAATTATGACAGTCCTAACAATTTGTAGGACTGTCAAAATTTTGACAGTCCTTCCAAGTGGTAGGACTGTCGTAATTTTGACAGTCCTGATTTTAACAGTGGACTAGCCCCGAGTAACTTTCATGATGGCAAACTTGTAATTTTTTCAAATTTTTCAATGAGCTAGCCCCGAGTAAAAAGTGTAGTGCCCTTATCAACACCCCAAGTTTATTGGCCACTTTGTTTCCATTGCATCTGATGAATGAGAGCTTGGAAGTGTTATCACTTAGAAGGGATTTTCTCATCTTGAACACATATGTATAAGAGAGAAACTAATTAGAATTTGTATGTATTTGGATAAAGAGATTCATTTATTTGTGGTTATCCACAAAATATATAGTTTACAACATTTTCGTTGGGTGTCCACTTTCATCACCGTCCCATTAAAAACCTTTTTTAAGAAAATAAAATAAAATTTGGAAAAAATTCATAATGAAAGAAAAGAGTATAAATATTCGTCAGAAATATTATTTTTCAGAAATTCAAGTAGTTTAACTTACACTATCTCCTTAAAAATCTTTTAAAAGTTGAAAAACCTTATCTAAGGGAAAAAAAACCTTTCGTATTTTTGTATTTTGGTCAATTTTGTCTTTTTCAACTTTAAAAATTGTTCGTAGTTCATGCAGGTCAAATTTAGGAATTGCCATAATTTTTTTTTTTTTAAAACAACTAAAACTCCATTGAGGTTTTATTACTAACTACCCTGTACAAAAAAAATTGAATTCTCTAGAGAAACATGTAAAACCAAATTCTTCAACTCTAATTAGATATGGTGTACGTATTGCATCAACAGACCATTAACATGGCTTGAGCACTTTTGCATTAGTTTTCATGGATGAAAACAGTTCCTTTTTCCATGATTTCAGATAGATTTTATGTACATGGTTTGACATCAGGTTTAACTATACAATATGAATAGAAGCCATCATGATACGTATTTTTCTTGTGTCATTGTCAAATCGACGA
This sequence comes from Iris macrosiphon, assembly GCA_036927795.1. Taxonomy (NCBI): domain Eukaryota; kingdom Viridiplantae; phylum Streptophyta; class Magnoliopsida; order Asparagales; family Iridaceae; genus Iris; species Iris macrosiphon. The sequence goes on from JAYESA010000012.1 coordinate 166,275,919, forward strand.
CTTGAACTCCTCAAACGTTCATACTGATAATGTGTTATGGAAGTAAGAAAGAGAGAATATTTTGTAGCCAAAAAATATGTAGTGCTTTTCATATTAACACAGAGAGAAAATGATTACGGTTTGTGTGTATTTGGGCAAGGACAACCGCTTATTTATGGTTATCCACAAATATATGGTTTATAACAGTTTTTTTTGTTTTTTGTTTTAGAAAGATTGTTCTATTACATTTTTGTCATAATTTAAGAGACGATTTGATATGAAAATAAATATTCTCATCCGTTTTTCTATCACCAAATTATATAGGTCATTGGAAATAGCCAACTTAGTACAAATTAATACAAACTTGATTATAGTGGTTATTTGGCTGCTTGAAAGTGTGAAAATAACTTTTTGTGTGATGAAAGTAAAATGGATATGCTTTTGAGTTTCATGTTAGTTATGGTCTTTTGAAAGTGACTTTCAATGTTTGGATAAATGATATTATTGGGATTAAATTGTATCATTAAATTGCATTTATGGTGATTTGTTATATATGGTGATTGGCTGACTATATATGGTGATTGGGGTATTGGGATTAAATTGTATTTATGGTGATTGGCCATGTGACTTAGGCCCCAAGTTGACATGTGGATGTATATATATGTAATATCATGATGAATGAAATACCTAGAATATTATCTCCTATCACTTCTTCACATAGTATCGGAGCCTGATAACTAGGGCACGTTTTGTTCGAGCGAAGGCGGTGGCGGTATGTCGAGCAGCGGCGACGACATGACGAGCGGCGGGACTTCTACGCCGGTGGCATCGCGGATCGATCCCACATTCCCGTATTACCTTGGTTCTAATAACAATCCGGGTAATACAATTACAAAAATAGTATTTCGTGGGGAGAATTATGAGGAATGATCGAGATCTATTCGGCTTTCTCTAACGGCTCGACAAAATTTTGGGTTTGTTGATAGGTCTATCAATAAACCTTCGGAGAAGGATCAATTGGAGAATTTGTATTGCGTTCAATCGATGCTTGTGCAGTAGATTTTGCATACTATCGACGCTTCAGTGAAGAAGACGATACCCTATTTTGAGGAGGCAAAACCACTATGGGATTCGCTCAAGGACCGATTAGCGTGGAGAATGGCGTTAGAATTCAACAAATTAAACATTCATTGGCAAAGTGTCGCCAAACAAAATCCATGTTAGTGGTCGACTACTTCGGCCAATTGCAGACTCTTTGGGATGAGTTGAGGACTTATGAACATATTCCGGCGTGCAGTTGTGGCAAATGTACGTGTGATATCCCAAAGAAACTGCAAAAATAAGTTGATGATGAGCGCTTTCATCAGTTTCTTTATGGGATCAATTAGGAACTCTATGGCAACGTTCGCTCGACTCTATTGGCACAATATCAGTTTTCTACTTTGGTGTGTGCTTATCAATCCATGCTGTAGGAGGAACGATTGCGTACATCCACACAGGTCTCCTCTGAACGGGACGAGGTTATGGCGCTTGCGGTTAAAACTCCTTCTATTAACCGTGGGACGTCTCGTTTGGATGCTCGGGATAAATCAGAGTTGCTTTACATTTTTTGCAAATGTAACAGACATGAAGAAGCCACCTGCTTCGAGAAATACGGCTTTCCGGATTGATGAGGGGATCGACGGCGTGGTGGCGGACGTGGGACTGGCCGCAGACGTGGTGGCGGACGTGGGACTTGCCGCAGACGTGGACGGGGTACAGAAGTACGTGCGGCGGTGGCAGGACATAGCTTCATTGCTGCACAGCCGCAGAATGGCAAATGATGGTGCAGGCGGTAGCTAGGATTGACTCCGGACTAATGGCAATAATTTATTTATATGCTTGGTAATTCTTCGGCCAAATCTCTGGAGGATCGTATGGTGGGTAAGTCCATTACACCTGTAATTATTGATACATGCACTTTGAATCATGTTACGAAAAATTTGAATTTATTGTCGGGGGTAACGTCAATGGAGAAGTGTCCAGTTGGACTCCCGGACGGACGAACTGCGGTTGCCTCGTGCTGCGGGTGTGTTGCTCTTGCACCAGGCGTGGTTATCACAAATATTCTATTCATACCTCAATTGTATTATAATTTAATTTTTGTGGCCCATCTTATTGATGATATAAATTATCTTGTACAATTCACTAAAAAATTGTGCGTGATACATGACCCCAGTTTGAGGACCCTGATTGGCGTCGGTAAACGAAGGGACAAACTCTACGACTTTCGTATTGTACCGAAGACTCAGGCCTTGGCATTGACTGGGACGACTTCTCCGGACATTTGGCATCAACGACTTGGGCATCCTTCTGATAAAGTAGTAAAGTTACTTCCTGTTGTCAGTAGCTCTAGTAGTTCAGTGAATAAGGAATGTGAAGTTTGCCATCAGACAAAGAAAACTTGAGGTATCTTTCCTGTCAGTGACTCTTGGGTTGTTATAATTTTTGATTTGATACATTGTGATCTTTGGGGGCCGTATCCTACGCCTTCTTCGTGTGGAGCTCGATATTTTTTGACGATTGAGGATGATTTTTCTCGTGCTATTTGGGTATTTTTGTTGATTGATAACACTGAAGTATACAAGATGTTCTCGTCATTATTTCTTATGATTGAGCGGCAATTTAATTACAAAGTTTACATTGTTCGAAGTGATAATGGTACTGAGTTTAATTGCCCGCGTGACTACTTTGCAGAGAATGGTATTTTGTTTCGGACATCTTGTGTAGGTACACCTCAGCAAAATGGGAGGGTCGAATGAAAACATAGACATATTTTGAATGTGACACGTGCTTTACATTTTCAGAGAAATTTGCCAATTTTCTTTTGGGGTGAGTGTATTTTGGCGGCTGGTTAATTGATTAATCAAACTCCTTCGATCCTTCTTGATTTTAAAATCCTCTATGAAATATTATTTGGTGCTCCTCCTTCTTATGATAAATTAGGTATTTTTTGTTGTCTTTGTTTTGCCCACAACCAAAAAGCTAAGATGGATAAATTTGCTCCTTACAGTCGAAAGTGTATTTTTGTGGGATACTCCCATGGCAAGAAGGGTTGGAAATTGTATGATCTAGCTACTGGTAATTTTTTTGTCTCTCGAGATATTAAATTGTATTAGAATGAGTTTCCCTATTATGTTGAAGATGATCGTGGTGATATAGCTCCTTCTGACCTGACGCCCCTTGTCTTGGGCGATGATGCTTTGTGGTTTGATCTACCTCATATGGATGTGATGACCGTCATGGAGGCTGAGGCCGCCGTGGAGGACAGCACGGCTGAGGCCGAGGCCGCTGTGGAAGATGTTATAGCGGAGGCCGTCGTGGTGTAGGCAGTCGTGGCGGCTGCGACAGCAGAGGATGAGACGGCGGTGGCAGTGTCGAATGGTGAGGGTACACTGGGCGTGGCATGCGTACCAAGATTCCATCTGTGAAGCTCCGTGACTTTGTTACAAATAATGCGAAAGTTGTCTCATAGTCCCCCCTCTCAACGTTCCACCACATTCAATCACTCCTCAGGTACTCCTTATCCTATAACACATTTTTTGAATTATGACCGATTTTCTCTGTGACACAAAAATTTTCTTGCAGCTGTAACTGCAGGTACAGAACCGACATCCTTTAAAGAGGCGGTTAAAGATGCAGGGTGGCGAGAAGCTATGCAGAAGGAGATACAGACATTAGAGGATAGTGGTACCGGGACTATGGAGATGCTTCCGGCTGGAAAACGTGCTCTGGGGAGCCCGTGGGTGTACAAGATAAAGTATAACTCTGATGGGAGTGTTGAGCGGCTTAAAGTCCGTTTGGTGGTTTTTGAAAATCATCAGGTTGAAGGGATTGATTACACTGATATTTTTGCTCCGGTTGCAAAAATGGTTACTGTTCGTTCTTTTCTAGCTGTAGACACAAGAAAAAATTGGAAATTACATCAGATGGATGTTCATAATGCTTTCCTACATGGAGACCTTACCGAAGAAGTGTATATGAAACTACCACCTGGTTTCCAAACCAAACACCATGTTCAGGTATGTCGGCTTCGAAAATCTCTTTATGGGCTTAAACAGGCGCCTTGTTGTTGGTTTGCGAAGTTGGTATCTTCTTTGCGGGAGTACGGATTTTGCCAATCATACTCTGACTATTCGCTTTTTACTCTTCATAAGGGCGATGTTCAGATAAATATTCTTGTGTATGTCGACGATTTGATTCTCTCTGGAAATAATTCAGCTGCTCCTACTGCCTTTAAGAATTATTTGAGTACATGCTTTCACATGAAGGACATTGGGGCGTTGAAGTTTATTCTTGGTATTGAGGTAGCTTGAAGTGTGGAAGATATTTTTTTTTGTCAACAAAAATATACACTTGATATTATCTCTGAGATAGGATTGTTGGGGCAAAACCCGCGAGCTTTACCATGGAACAACATCATCAACTGGCGCGCTCTGCAAATCCACTTTTGTCTGATGGGGAAGCATATCGACGGCTTGTGGGACGGCTGATTTATCTTTCGTTTACTCGGCCAAATTTGGCTTATGTTGTTCACATCTTCTCGCAGTTTACGCATGAGCCCCAACGTGATCATTGGGATACGGCTTTGAGGGTTGTTAGATATTTGAAGGGTTGTCCCGGTCAAGGCATTCTTCTTCGCTCTGACTGTGATTTGCAGCTCCGGGGTGGTATAATTCTGATTGGGCGAGTTGTCCCATCACACGACGCTCTTTGTCTGGTTTGTTAATTTTTCTTGGTGATTCGTCCATCTCTTAGAAGACGAAGAAACAGGTGACGGTATCCCATTCTTCGGCCGAAGCAGAGTACCGTGCGATGGCGGCGGTCACGTGTGAGCTTAAGTGGCTCAATTGTCATCCCCACTTTTTGGATTAGGGGTATTTTCGTCTTTTCATAATTAATGAGTAAATGATTGCATGATAATCAATTTTATTTAATTTACGGTGACCTTAATTGATTGTTGCACTTTATCGTTATTCGATAACTAGAACGCTACGCTAGCCTTGTCTTCCAACAGATTCACACCTTGTCCTAGACACGCCAGACCGTTAATTGATGCTTGTGTCCCACATAAATCCAGCCCTTTGTACTTCTATTTAATTGTAGAACACCTCCTTACATTTAATTTTAATTAAGCAAACAATAAACCTATTTCATGCAATTTTCCAATTGTTGGCACTGTTATGTAAAGGAGCATTAAGTATACACCCGTTGACACGACACGCGTTATAAACCCATTTTCTCCCTTCATTATATTTTCCATAAATTTTGGGAATGTGTAATTTAACATCAACCCCTTGAAACCATGGCCTCCAAACCCTTAGACCAATACAATTCTCGCAATTTCATCCGAACCCTAGCCCATTGGAATATCTCCATAACAAGCCAAGGCCTTTCCCTAGTGTTGACCAAAGTCAACATATTCTAGGTCAAACTTAACATCACATACATATATATATATATATATATATATATATATATATATATATATTCCCTTCTTTTCTTTTTCCCCTTAACCCTAAATAACCCCAGCCGAATTCTCCATCCCATCTTCCTGTTCACGTCAACCCTTCCCTTGCCGGGTTTGGAAGCCGCCGTGACCTCGCCAAGCCGTCCTACTCTTGTTCATCTCCTTCCCAAGCAACCCGACCGTAAACCCGCCGGAACCGAGCAGCCCTGAGCCGGCCAAACCTGACTACGAACCGCGACTGAACGCCGGAGCAGCCTAGTCCCGCGTTCTTTCCCCCTCACCGCCTGCAAGCCGACCGGAGCCTGAACCCCGACGTCATCAGTCCGGCCCTCCTTCCCACGTCAACTGGACCGACCGCTGCCGCCGGATCGACTGCACCAGGAGCACGCCGGAGACGCTACACTCGACCTCGACCCTCCGCGGACTAGACTGGACCGATCGACGGGAGCCGCGAACACTGTTGTTGACGACGACTTCGACGATCCCGGGAGCCGCGCCGTGAACCCGAGTAGCACCCCGCTACCACCACCTTCGCGACGACCTCGACATCGAACACTTCGCTTTCACGATCACAGGTTCGAACCCTCGCATGCATGAACACGTACACGTATATATACCTATTCTTCGTGGTAATCCAACACGTATTTGCCGTAGCGTATCCAGTATACGGACGGGATGCACATATTGTGTAGGTGTTGCTATATGATAAATGTACATGGTATACATATATATATATATGGTGTATCTCCATCGCATATATACAGATGCATATGCCCTGTATATATATATATATATATATATATATATATATATATATATATATATATATATATATATATATATATATATATATATACCGTATTGTGCTCAATTAACATAAAGCCTACATATATGTATAATACGTGCATGCCTAGTACCTGTTTAATATATGCATATATGTACATAGTATAAATTAAGTAGTATAAATATATACACAATATAACCCTGTTAAGTATTAAACGCATACTTCTGTTATAATTGTAATTAATTAAGTAGTGGTGTTATGATAGATAACAATAGGCATTATATGCCCGTGTACTAGGTGACCCTAACAAAATTACGAATACCCGTAGCTATCCCAACCTGTGACCTATATCGTAGCCTGTTGAGATCATTATGTTGATTGTGTGCTAGAGTAATGTCTGATGAAGAATTGTATTATATGATTTGTCTATAGGATTGTGGGATCACTCAGACGATACCTTGGAACCCGGATAGTGGTATTGCCAGCTAAGGACCCCAGGCGAGTACATTCTCTGACAGTTTTCATTATGTTGATTATCTCTATAACTCTTGTTGTATAGCGTACATGACTCTGACACTGTTATTTACACGAGTTGGCATCATTGAGACCTGTCACGAGGAGTCGTGATTGGGATCCATCGTGCTAGCTGGGGAAAAATGGGGAAATATTAGTAGTTTATGTGATCATACCCAACTTACATGCATCATTAGCTCACCCATACCTCACGTCGGTGCAGCCTTACCCTTACATGCCTCATCGATGTTACATCTGGTTAGCCTGACCTGTTGGGGATGATCGCTAATCAATGTAATGAGTCATATAGCCCAAGCCGATCACATGATATGCTGATGTTTCACACACTTAGTTAGATAATTCTTGACATGTATCTTGGTATATTGATCTTGCATTTCCACATGTTGAGTTATTGATCTTGTATACACTTACATACCAGTTCATTGTTCTTGCGTGTACTTGTAGTTCTATTCATTGCTAGATGTATATTAATGATGATGTTCCAGTATTTCTTTATTCCAACATTCCCTTTATTCCAGTATCTTTTATTGTCAGCTATTCATATCTGTCTTGTATTTCTTTATACTGTGTTATAGTTTTTGTTAATATATGTGGAACTGCTGTTAGAGGTGTATTTCGTTCCAATCCTGACTGGATATTTTTTCCAGAGAATCTTGAGGATTTCTGTACCATGCACTACGGACCAGGTATAGATGCAGACTATGCACCAGAGATCCTAGAGGAGACTATGCCTCTAGATGAGACATTACCTGCAGCTATCTAGATAGTATTTATTTATTCTTGAGACTTATGGAGGTTGTTTCAGTTTATGTTTAGACTTATGTTAAGTTTAATTGGAGACTTGTGTTGGACAGCTAGACTGTGAGTTATCTTTATGTTTGAGACATGGTGTTTAACTATGTCATTTCCTTTTATCTTTTATCGTGCCTTATAGTTATTGTGATTGAGTTACATTGTGAGATTATTGTGAGATGTATAATGACCTCCTTATGGAGATGGATATCATTGACAAGTGTTTAGCTATATAGTATTACTGTGACCTAGACAGCGTTCTACCGCCGATGTTGCGGCATAGGCTGGACGTACCCACGCTCTCGTGCCCCTATACCGGGTGCGGGTCGTGACATCAATGGTTTGTTTGGCAGTTTGGGGGTGCAACATTCGTGTGCTATGAATTTGCTTTGTGATAGTCAATCTGCTTTACATCTTGCGCAGAACCCAGTTTTCCATGAGCGCACAAAACACATTGAGGTGGATTATCATTTTTTGAGGGATGATGTTCTTGCTGTAGTTATTCGCTCATCTCATGTGCCAACGGATGGGCAACTGACGGATGTTTTCACCAAAGCTTTGGACAAACGTCAATTTGAGTTTCTTTTGCGCAAGTTGGATATTTGTGACTTGCATGCTCCAACTTGAGGGGGGGGGGGTATTGGGATTAAATTGTATCATTAAATTGCATTTATGGTGATTAACTATATATGGTAATTTTCTGGATATATATGGTAATTGGGGTATTGTGATTAAATTGTATTTATTGGTGATTGGCCATGTGACTTAGGCCCCAAGTTGATATGTGGATGTATATATATGTAATATCATGATGAATAAAATATCCAGAATATTATCTCCTATCACTTCTTCACAAATATTTTATAAATTAAAAATGGTCAAATTCACACTTTCAATGTTTGGATGACTATGAAAGAGGTGATAAAATAAAATGTGTATTATAACAATAAGAAAAACAATAAAGTTAAGTATTAAAAATGTATTTTGTTTAATAAATTTTTAACCATTTTTATTAAGTTAATTATCTTAATTAACTAAAGTTAATTATTTACTGCTACTAATTATTTAATTAATTACTAACACTAATTAGTAATAAAAATACTAATGATTTAATACTAATTGTTTAACTAATAATATACTAGTTATAATTTAAATTATAATCATAATTATTAATTAGTATTATGAAAAGAACCCAACTACTTTCTTTTCCTTTCCAAAAGAATATACATTGTTTTCTACTCTCTCTCTCCCCTTTTCACAAAGAAAAGCAACATCTCCATTGATACGTTCCTAATTGAAACCAGTATCAGAGCTACCAGTATGAGAGCTAATGGTAGTGTGGCTGAGGCATGATAAGGAGGCTGTGTGGCTAAGTGCATGATAAAGAGCATCAACCGAAGCAATAACTCTACAAATAGAAGATTACAGTAGCACAAAGCATCGTAGCATCAGTATCTGCAGCCCAAGTATAAACAGCAGCAGAGAGCATAGAAATATTCAGTATAGAAGTATTCCAGCTACTAGTCCAGTAGTATAGTTAATCGAGAGGAGAGCTTATTACTTGATGGCCAATCAATCTAGGTATCAATCAGGGGTAGAATTGTAACTAGCAATAGAATCCTGATGAGTGTACCAAGGATTTCACTCTCCTCTAATATCAACTCCAATACACTTGGGATCACACCAAGGTCTGCACAATGGAGGACAAACTTGGGGACATCCATCCCTAGGATTCAAAATTTCTGATTTTCATGGAGAGAAGGACGTAGAAGAATGGCTATTAAGAGTTGCTCATTACTTCAATTATTACTGTGTTCCTAAGTGGGATAGAATAAAAATTTGTTCAATCCAGTTGACGGTGGGTACTGCAGCCTATTGGTTTGATTGACTGTTAAAGATTAGAGGAGGGGTATTGAATTGGGATAAATTCTGTCCATCAATAGGAATGGAGTTTGGTCCATCCCAATTTACTGACAATATTATAGACCACAAGCTCCTCGGACGGGAATGGACAGTGCAAGAATATATATACACTGTACTTTCAGAAATTATTCAAGAATGTTTGTGGACTTTACCTGAATCATGCTTGTCAACTTGCCTGCAGCAATGCAAGTTGTTAGATTTTGTTAGATTACATGAAGCTTAAGTTGTTGGCTGTTACGAAGAGTTACAGGCCAAATAGTTGTCCCGCCAGAAATTAAACTTCTTTAATTCCAAATTTCTCTATAGGTCATGAAACTGCAAGGAAATTTGCAAGTCAGAATCAAGGGCCAGGACAACAAGCTAGTTTAGTGCCTACGTCTAACACCATATCACGTACCAACAAAGATTATGAGGAGGAAAAATTTAGAATTATGGTTTTTATGTGATAAAAAATGGTCCAGGGGACATAGGATTAAGGAGAAGAAATTGTTTATGTTAGTAGCTAATAAAGAAAACATAGAGACTGATACTATGAGCCCAGTGTCAGAAAACCTGGAATCCATACTGGAGTGGAAAATAATCAAAGTTTGTTTGAAATCTCCTTACAAGCACCGTCAGGCAGTATGAATCACTCTAGTATGAAGTTAATGGAACAAATAGGACTTACTATAGCAGATTTTCTATGGCGGACGGTCTGAACGTTATAGAAGACTATTACTAATAGCGTGCTTTTATGGAATGCTATTAGAAATATAGAACCAAAATTACAGATTTAGTGCTATAGCATTTGATGAATGTCGTAACGTGTATAGCATTCTTGTATTGCTATTTACTTGAGAAAAGTTCGTCAAAACAGGTCTTGTGTTCGAATCCTTGTAGAATCAATCTAGTGATTTTTTTTTTCAGAAATAAAAAAGTTTAGTTATAGCGTTCAGACGACTGCTGTTAAAAATATAGCGTTCTATGAACGTCGTATGTTCGGAAATAACCTGGGCCGGCCTAGAGGAAAATTAAAAACCTAAAATTGAAAACGAAAATAATTGTGGGAGCGAGTTTTAGGCGCGCGCGCGCGAAATAATTTTTTTAGGTTTATATTAGAAAATCTTCATCTCCCCGGTCAGGTACTTGGAGAGGAGTCCTTTGGGAACAAAAACCCTTGCTAGCAGGTACCAGGGGATCGAGGAGTTCCTTTGGAAAAAAAAAAAATCTCTTGCCCCCTCTATCACTATAGATCTCTCTCTCTCTCACATACAAACACACAAACACACAAACAAAGAGTGTGATAGATGCCATCTCTTTCTTCTTGAATATCCATATTTCTATGTTGTTTTCTCTTTTTTCTTCTTCTTTGGTTTGGCAAAAGAATGGAACCGTCGGAAGGGACCGGGGGTTAATTATGGCCGGCGTCAGGAGGCAGAAACGGGTGGCCGAACGCGACCTCCGGAGGGGGGCACATGCTGATTTTGATTCACTGCAGGATTTTAGATTTGATTTGGTTTTTAACTTCAATGTTGGGTACTGATTTTTTGATTTGCAAATAATCATGATTCTCAATTTGGGTTTCTGGGTTTTCCTCTCTACCATAGTTTTGGGTTGTTCATATTCCTCAAGATTAAAGGCTTAATTTCAAGATAAATAATCTTTCTGTTTTCTTTATTACTTATTTTCATAAAATTAATTCAATTTGTGCATCTATCTATCTATCTATCTATCTCCATTACTTGTTTTTCTTTTTTTACACTACAAAAAAGATGATTTTTCCAACACAATTTTTTTTTGGATTACTAACGGCTAAGAGTAAAAAACCGTCAGGAACACAAAAAATCGTTAGTATAAGTAGAAAAAACTAAAATTTAATATAAACAACATATGCTATTAAAGTTACAACAGTTTATAACCGTTGGTAAATCTAATAAATTTTTTTTCCATCCATCATGCCTTTCACATGATTGAAAGTAAGTGTTAGGGGGAAACACTTTTTTGTTCTCCAATTTTTTTTGTGTGCCCTAAAAACCTCTTCCGCTGGTGCTTTGTTAGGACCCTGTCCTAACTGACCTAAGAATGCTGAATGCATACTCTAATTTGCCATGAAATTGCAGGAAAATTTAGTGGAACAAGAAGAAGAAGAAGAATTGGAGATATTTATTTCTAGGGTTTTATTGAGATTGGGGAAGAACAAGAACACTTACAAGCTAAAGAAAGAAGCAAATGAACTAAGCTAAGTAATTTCATACATCTAAGCTATCCCTGCTTCTCTATTTATACTGATACTCTCCTGTGCGGTTGCTTGGCAGTTGGGAGCAGGCTGGCAATGAGCTGGATAACAGACTGTCAATGATGAATTGGAAGGATGACAAGGCAAAGGCAATGATGACTTGGCTTGGCCAGCTTGTTCACTGAGGAGTATACTCATTTACTTTGGCAACTTGCTCATCGAGGAGCACCTTCTGTTAATTATGTTCTCTCCCCTAATTGAGCAAGCATGGGTTTCTCTATTGAACATTTGCCACTGTACTGAACCTCTGTCACTTTACTGAAGCTCTCTTAAGTCTTTCAGTTCCCTCCAATGAGCCATTGCTATTTTGCAACTGCTTATATCACTCACCTATAAAATGGACACGTAACATGCTTCTCCCTGCTCCCGTGTGCTTTCGCAAGAGTTCTCTCTCTTCTCTGTCTCGACGACGAAGGGGCTCGAAAGGTACTATATCTCTCTCTCCTCCCCTTCTTCTTCTTCTTCTTTCACTTTTCCTTTATTTCTCATATAGTCATTCTCTGCTTCCTTTTTTTTTCCTTTCGAATTTTCTCTCTCAACAATATTAGGGTAAGGTTTAGGGCTTGGGGAGGATGATGTCAAGAGGTGCTGGAGGCATCCCCTGACTTCTCCGATCGCGAAAGGTTCGCCGTCGTAGCGGCATCGGCCGTCGACTCCACCTCCTCGTCGCCGTTCAAGTCTGCTACCGTCTTCTAGGACGGGAACCGCCAGAAGTGAGACACCATTTCTCCGGATCGATCTCTCTGAAACATCTATAGTTTTTTTTCTTTATTTAGTCTATCAATCATTTAATGTTGTTTGTACGACCCCTTGTCGACGTGCAGATCCCCTTCAAGATCCACATCGTCAAGGACCATGACATGAAGGAAAGGCTCATGATCTCTCTCAAGTTCTTGCTTCTAGTTCAAGGTCAACTTTTTCTTTCTTTCTATGTCTTTGCTTCAAGTTCAAGATTATTGTCAAATTTTGGGATTACACTTAGTTGGAATTTCTTATATTTGTATATTTTGGTAACAAAGATCACATTCAATTTTCTTTCGTGATTCATGTTTTTATTTTTTATTTTTTATTTTTTATTGATCAATCTTTGGTGATTCTGAACCGAAATCTACGTATTACAAATTCAAGACATGAGGAGAAGAGAAGATGTAATCCATTACTATCTGTGCAAAAGGAAACATTACTGCTTTGGTGGAAGTCCGAAGCTGCCGGAGTTGAGTGTGTTGGCTTTGGCACAATCAAAAAATTTGATTTGGGGCCAAAGGCAGTTCTGATGCCGAATGTAGGAAGTTTTTCTTGGTAGATGATCGCTGTTCTGGTCACTGAGATCAGGAGCAGAGATTTCTCAGATATTGAGTTGCGTTGAGAATGTTTTCTCGGCCCGACCGGTCATGGCCCAAGCGACTGTAGGTTATTTCTGATCCATAATAGTTGTACTTTGCATACTCCATGGCTTTGTATTGATTGTTAGTTTGGCCATCGACGGATCATAATAATATTGGTCTACTTTGGTTTGTGGCTATGTATTTATAATTTACAAAGTATGTAGCCCTTCTAAATTAATTTTTGTCCACTTTCATATGTGGTGCCAATTGGTTAATTGGCTACTTGTTCATGAACATTAGTGAAATAGAGTAATGGTTAAGTTTAAATGGTACTTTTTCATGAACCATTAGTGAAATGGAGTAATAGTTTTGTTTAAATGGCTGGGTTCTTTGAAGCATAATCCAGTACCCAGTACTTGTTAACATTATGTAGGTTGATTTTTGTTGGTTTCAGGATTCGCCTCTTTTATTTTATGGATGGTGATATATTTGATAGGGGTTGCTTTCAGGGGCTTCCAGTTTAAGAATGCTTCTAGTTTAAAATTACGTGTTAGAAATTGAGGACCAGGACCAGGACAAACATCTGCCCATGTACTCAATTTCATATTTTAAGAATGCTTCCACTTTACAAATCGGGTTAGGAAATGCTACCCATGTCATATGTGGTTGACGTGCGATTTTTTTTTGCTAATTTCTTGTTGCATCTTCTCTGGATGTTTACATTTAAGATGAGTTCCAGGATTACATTACTCTCTTTTGTCATAACTTTATTTCAACCTTAAAAGGTTTCCTGTTTGAAATTTCTGAAATAATACTTTGTTCATTTGTTGGACGTGTAGGCCTTCAGGTATTAGATTCTTCTATGACAAACTTTTTTCTACAATACCCCATTTCCAGGTAAGCATATGAAGTTTTATTAGCATTAGTAAATGAATGGTATTTTCAGATTATGCTGCTATCTATCAAAATTGTCATGTGATGAAACAGGGATTCCAAATGTAATTTGTTCAGATCTTTTCTTAATATTAAGAATAAAGTTCCTATCCAATATATGTCCAACAACTACATGTATCATTCTTTATATTTGAACTTTTGATCAGCTAGTGCATCTTTCTTCAAGTAATCAATCTTTAGCTGTTGATGCTCAAATACTTGGAATCAATTTAGAGCATAATGATAAAAATGTTTTATAAAGATAATTGGGGAAGCAGGTGATAGTAAGATCTAAACTTTTTAATTTTCTGTATTTAGCTACTCCTTTTTTCTGTTTGAGCAAACAATCTTCTTTTGTTCGACAATATTACCATCATTTTTTGGATATCGTCATGCTTGCATGCCCTATGACTCCTATTCCAGGAGGAACTCTAACAACTTTTCCTCGTTTAATGCAATCACAATCAGTCACTAGTCTCACAAACGAATACCATTCAACTTTTGTAGCATAACTTTTGTTAGACAAATAGTTTGTGCAGTATTTTGAATCACTTGATCTATATGTGGACCTTTAAGTATCTTAAAAGGATTTTTGTAAACTTTTGGGTATAGCATTTCGATGTCCTTTAAGGTGCACTCTTTAATTCAAAGCTTGGTCATGCTTTCTTTTTTGTTGCTCTGAGTTCGACCAACTACACCTTCACCAACCAGCGAGACTGTTGAAATTAGTTTTTTTTTTTATTGATTGTCTCATTGGCATTATATAGCCTTACAGTCATTAATACAATGATCTCAATCATTATGACAATAATCTCATAATGGAATATCCTGTGGCATATTCTGGCATCCCAAATATGTCCTCAGGATATTCCCATGTGCTTATACTATACTTAAATATGACACCCAACATACCATATCAACACCCAACATACCATATCAACACTCCCCCTCAAGATGGGTGAAAGATATTCACTAAGCCCATCTTGTCACATCCTCTAATCATGCTCACTGAGGCGAGTCCCTTGGTTAGTCCATCTGCTACTTGATCCCTGGTTGGAACATGGCCAAGCTCCAGTAATCTCCTATCCAACTTCTCTTTGATGAAGAATCTATCAATCTCGATGTGTTTGGTCCTGTCATGCTGTACTGGATTGTTGGCGATACTAATAGCTGACTGATTGTCACACCACAGCTTCATCTTGGCTCCTTGATCCAGCTTCAGCTCCACCAGCATATTCTTCAACCATAGCAGCTCTGCAACTCCCAAGGCCATAGCTCTGTACTCTGCTTCAGCTGTCGATCTGGCCACCACAGACTGCTTCTTACTCCTCCAAGAGACCAAGTTACCTCCTACAAATATGCAATATCCCGAGGTAGACCTCCTGTCATCAGCACAACTAGCCCAGTCAGAGTCACAGTAGCCCTCGATGCTCACGTGATTGTTCTTCCTGAATATTAGTCCCTTCCCGGGAGCACCTTTCAAGTACCTCAGAATCTGGTACACTGCATCCATATGACCCTTCCGTGGGTCATGCATGTAGCGGCTCACCACACTTACTACAAAGCAGATATCAGGACGTGTGTGGCTCAAATAGATCAACTTGCCAACCAGTCTCTGGTATCTGTCCCGATCAACTGGTTCTCCAGCCTCAGCATCAATCTTGAATCTCTGATCTATTGGTGTCGCTGCAGGTTTGCACCCCAACATCCCAGTTTCTGTGAGAAGGTCCAGTGCATACTTCCTTTGAGAGAGAACAATCCCCTCTGCTTCTCGAGCAATCTCAATCCCAAGGAAGTACTGAAGAAGGCCGAGATCCTTCACCTCGAATTCCTTGCCAAGCTTTCCTTTGAGTTGGGCGATCTGCTGTTCATCATCTCCTGTGATAATCATATCGTCCACATACACCGCAAGCATGGTGATGTGGCCTCCACTCCGACGGAAGAACACAGTATGATCAGCATTGATCTGCTGATATCCCATCCCTATCATCGCCCTTCTGAATCTGTCAAACCACGCTCGAGGAGACTGCTTCAGTCCATAGAGGGACTTCTTCAACCTGCAGACCTTGCCCACTGTCTGATTGGTGCCAAATCCTGGTGGTATCTCCATGTACACCTCCTCCACTAGATCTCCGTGAAGAAACACATTTTTCACATCCAATTGGTGTAGCTTCCATCCACCATTCGCTGCCAGAGAAATCAGAGTCCTGACAGTGCTCATCTTTGCAACTGGTGCAAAGGTCTCGTCATAGTCGATGCCGTACGTCTGACTGTATCCTTTAGCTACTAGTCGAGCTTTGTAGCGCTCAACCTGTCCATCTGGGTTCTGCTTCACGGTAAAGACCCACTTGCATCCAACTGCTCTCTTCCCCTCTGGCAGTCTCACAAGCTCCCAAGTGTGGTTCTTCTCCAGAGCTCCCAACTCCTCGTGCATTGCCGCTTTCCACTTTGGATCGTTCTTGGCAACCTGCCAATTGTTAGGTACAGTAATACTATCCAAAGATGCTATAAATGTTCCATGAGAAGAAGAGATATGGTCATAAGAAACAAACTGAGCAATATCCCAACCATATCTGTTTGGAGGATTTCCTGCATTGCTGCGAGTGGTCCTCCGTACAGATAGTGGTGTGGGAGGAGTAGAAGTAGGAGAAATAATATCTTGTGAAGGAGGGGGTATCACCTGAAGGGAGGTTGGTGTCGGTACCTCAGGAGTTGGGACGAACGCAGGCAAGAGACTTGGTACTGGCACTGTCAGTACTGGTCCTGCAGTTTGCTTCTCTCTCCTGCTGTAGGTAAGTAACTCTCCCTGAGCCGTAGGCCTAACACCTTTACCTTCTTGTCCCTTCTCCGTGCCTCCATGCCAAACTTCTAAATCGGTTACCACCAAGTTCTCCACCTCCCCCTCTCGCCTAATACTGGCAGTATTAGGCGTGTTGTGTGAAGTTCCGTCCTGGCGGTAATATGGCTCATGCTCCCGAAAGTGGACATCCATACTGACAAACTTCTTCTTCTCTACTGGACTCCAGCACACATACCCCTTCTGGGTCGCCGAGTAGCCTACGAAGATGCATTTGACCGCTCTAGGGTCAAGTTTCCCAACTGATGGCCTGTTGTCCTTCACAAAACACACACACCCAAACACCTTAAGTGGGAGTATCCCACTATTATTGCCTTGCAATACCTCATATGGGGACTTCCATCCGAGGACCTTCGAGGGCATCCTGTTGATGAGTTGAGCTGCTGTCAACACTGCATGCCCCCACAGACTCTGTGGGACATTCATGTCGATCATCATACTTCTTGCGACCTCCAGAAGGTGTCTGTTTTTCCTTTCTGCAACTCCATTTTGTGCTGGTATGTATGCATAGGTGGTCTGATGCTGTATTCCGTGTGCTGACAAGTATTCTGCAAGCGTCCTGTTGGTATACTCCGTTCCATTGTCAGACCTCAGTACCTTCACCACTGCTTTGTACTGAGTCTGGACATGCTTATGGAAATCCCGAAAACAAGCAGGTACATCATTCTTATTTTTCATCAAATATAACCAGGTAACACGAGAGACACACTCAATGAAAGAAACAAAGTACTTATAACCATTCATAGTGTTAGTAGCACATGGACCCCAGACATCAGAATGTACTACCTCAAAAGCAAAAGTGCTCCTATGACTCGTGCCAACATATGAGCTCCTAGTAAGTTTTCCTAACTCGCACGCATCACATACTAATTTCTCTTTATTTGTTTTTGCATAAATCTCTGGATACAACTTACTTAGAGTATCAAAGGAAGAATGTCCCATCCTCCGATGATGGAGTATCAAGGTATCCTCAGTCCTCTGCTGCAGTCCATCCATGCCAGCCTTCTCTGCCATAGATACCAATGCTGAGTCCAGTCCTTCTCGATCTAGGTACCACAGTCCCTCATGCCAAGTGTCAGTCCCAAGTCTTCGTCCTGTCCCTTTCTCCTGGAAGGTCACCTTAGGAATATCAAAAGAAACAATGCATTTAAGTTGGAGGATTATAGAACTAATGGACAAGAGACTGACTGGAAAGGATGGAGCATGTAAAACATTGGATAATCTTACTGAACCTGTACAATTAACAGTACCCTTACCGACCACTGGCTGAAAAGTGCCATCAGCTGTCTGAATGCTGTCTGCTGATGTTAGGTGAGTGTAGGAAGAAAACTCACTAGCATTCCCCGTCACATGCCGAGATGCTCCCGAGTCGATAATCCAGTCTTCTGATGGATGGGCATACATGGCAGCGTTGCCCCTAACAAAGAATGAGGTGGACGCCTCCTCTGTTCTACTCCTCATGTCTCCCAGTGCCTGGTCCTCCACAGTAAAGGTGCCATCAGCTTCTCCGTTCCCTTCTGATATCAGGAGGTTCGCCCGATAACCTCCTCGGCCGCCTCGTCTACCCCCTCGACTACGACCACGTCCTCCATTATATCCTCGTCCGCCGAACGGTCCTCGTCCACCACCTGAATCTCCCTCCCTAGGTGGTTTGGTACAAGCATACCGATGATGACCCATCTCCCCACAGTTGTAGCACTGCCGGTTATGCTGCCAGGGCTCTCCCTTAGATCCTGTGTTACCTGAGCTGGTGATCGCTAGTGCTGACTTTGCTTCGGGGGGACCACCTGTCCCGGCTTGCAGCCTGATGCGTGTCTCCTCCTGGATCATGGCTGAGATAGCCTCCTCAAGGCTAGGGATCTTTGGTTGGGCTAGAAGAAGGGCCGTCCTCTGTGCGAAAGCTGCAGTCAGCCCTTTGAGGAACTTCATCGTCCTCTCCTGCAGACACACCTGTCTCTCCTTACACTTAGGGTCCCCGCAGCTCGTCCGATCTGAGGAGTGATCATAATCCAACCACAGACGCTCCAACTCCGTGGCATACTCCTGCACCGTCTTCTCTCCCTGTACGGTGTCATCAATCTCCCCCTTTATCTGAAAGACCCGTAAGTTCCCCACACCATCATAGGTCCTTCTCAACTTCTCCCACACATCTTTCACCATCTCAATACCGTCTACTGTGGCGGCAATAGACTAGACTAAGGAGTTGAGAAGCCAGATGTAGATCACCATATGAGTGGACTTTCACTCATCGCGTCCTGTCGAGCCCTCGTCCGGCTCTGTCGTCTCGCCCGTCGAGAACCCCTCCATGTTTTTTCCTGCGAGGGTTCTTCTCACCCGCCGTGACCAACTCAGATAGGTGGCTGGTCCATCTAATTTCAGATCGATGGATGGAAGCTTCAACTCCGGCGACGTTCGTGTCGTGTTCTCACCAGCCGACATCGTCAACAACTTCATCAACGTCGCCACCTCTGCAGAATCTAGCTTCTTGATGATCTCCTCCATCGATGCGTCGTCTATCCAATCACGTCACGTCCGCTCCACGACTCACGCTCGTCCTCGTCGTCCGCTCCTAGATCCGAACATGTCCCCCCTTTTTTCTGATCTAGGCATCCCTATTAGGCGTTGTCTCGTGCTGGGCAACACGCATGTCACAGCCGCCGTCGCAGCAGCAGCAGCAGTCGCAGCAGCAGTAGTAGCCACAGCAGTAGCGGGACGGGGCAGCAACAACGAAGGGCGGCCTGCGAAGGGCAGAGAAGAGAAGGGGGAGATCTAGGAAATCCTCCTGTGGGTTTGTGGAAGCTTGGTGACGGCTAGGGTTTGTGGAAACTTGGCTCTGATACCATGTTGAAATTAGTTTTTTTTTTTTTATTGATTGTCTCATTGGCATTATATAGCCTTACAGTCATTAATACAATGATCTCAATCATTATGACAATAATCTCATAATGGAATATCCTGTGGCATATTCTGGCATCCCAAATATGTCCTCAGGATATTCCCATGTGCTTATACTATACTTAAATATGACACCCAACATACCATATCAACAGAAACCCAATAAACCAATTTTCTCTTTGCGAATGTCTGCACCATCAGCCTTTATTCATCTAATTGGCTTTCAGACTTTAGCCTGATGTAAAGTGCATGCAAGTGTGCTTGAGTTTCATACTTTCTTTCACCAAAACTGTAGATTCCATTGAATTTTTTTTTTCATGGCTTGCTAATCAATCTGAATTCATTGCACATCTTGATTAATGGAAAAAGTAAGGATTTGTTTAATGTTTTGTATAATTCTTTTTGTATCTAAATTTCATTGCAACATTCAGAAACAGGGTACAATTGCAATAGAAAATGTGTTTGATATTGTGATGCTCACAGCAGTACTATAGCGTTCCATAATGCTATTGGTTAATAGCGTTCACAAATGCTATAGGCTAATAGCACTCACTAATGCTATAGGTTAACAACACTCCCAAACGCTATAAGTTAATAGTGTTCCTAAGCGCTATAATTCTATAGCGTTCCTAAGTGCTATAATTCTATAGCGTACGGTATCTACAACGTTCATGTACGCTATTGGTTAATAGCGGTCCGTTATAGCGTTCCGAACGCTATACCAATCGACAACGTTCATGAATGCTATGATGTTATAGCGTTTGGATACTATAGCGGGGGCAATTATAGCGTGCAGTATACACTATATTAAGGATCCTATAGCGTTTTAAGCATGCTATAATATGCCCTCTTTGTTGTAGCGGGGGACAGTACAACACAAAACAGTCATGATTTTGGTAGACTCAGGGTCTACCCACAGTTTCATTGATGTCGGCTTTAGTAAAAGATTAAGCCTACCCTTATGTGAAAATAGGCCATTTGAAGTCCAGGTAGCTAATGGTAAGAAGATACCAAGTAATGGACTATATAAAGGAGTTATCATTGAGTGTCAAAAGAAGATTATCACTGACTTGTTGCCTCTACCAATCATAGGCTGTCAAATTGTACTAGGGGCTAATTATCTTAGCACTCTAGGTGACAGTCTAGAATTTTCAGGATTTATCCATGAAATATGAGAATCAAAGGGTAATACAACAGTTCAAGGGAGTCAAGGACTAGTCAATAGTTTAAAGAACCTGACATTAAAGATATGAGGCAAAGAGCACAAATTTATATCATTCAGTTGTGTTCACTGGAAATGCAAAAAGAAAAGAGGAAATAAGGCACAGAAGAAGTTGAGGTAGTTGAGTTACTACAAAAATATGAACATTTGTTTGAAGAACCTAAGAGATTACCTCTAAAAATGGCCTTTGATCACATGATTCCTCTACCGTCTTGATCAATTCCTATGTGGAGTAGACCCTACAGGCACCCTTATATCCACAAAAATAAGATAGAAAAACATGTTCAAGAAATGATGGATACAGGCATTATCAGCCTAGTCACAGCTCTTATTTATCATGTGTATAGACTACAGGATTTTAAACCAAAATACTGTGAAGGTTAAATTCCCAATTCCTTTCATTAAGGAGCTCTTTGATGAACTTAATGGTTCCAAGTACTTCTCCAAATTAGACCTAAGGTCTGGGTATCACCAAGTAAGGATGGTAGAGGAGGATATCAATAAAATAACCTTTAGGACACATGAAGGGCATTATGAATTTTTGGTGATGCTCTTTGGACTCACCAATACCCCTTCTACTTTCCATGCTCTAATGAATTCAGTTTTCAAATTTTGTACTAGTTTTCTTTGATGATATTCTAGTATACAATGCAGACCTTAAGAGCCACTGTGAACCTTTGGCGAAGGTGTTTCAGAAACTGGAAGTCAGTCACTTAAAAATCAAAAGAAGCAAGTGTTATTTTGGCCAAGAGCAGGTAGGTATTTGGGGCATGCCATTTCTGGGAAGGGGTGGAATTAGACAACAAAAAAATTAATACTGTCATGGAATGACCTGTACCCAAGACTATCGAAGAGTTGAGAGGCTTCTTGGGACTCACAGGTTACTATAGAAGATATGTTAAAGGCTATGTATGGAGTTATAGCAGATCCTCTCACTAATTTGCTCAAGAAAAATTCCTTTCAGTGGGGAGATGCAGCTCAGGAAGCATTTAGAAACTTAAAAATAGCACTTTCACAGCCACAGTCCTAGCTATGCCTGATTTCAATGAATAATTTGTTCTAGAGTGTGATGCATCTGGAGGAGGAATTGGGGTTGTACTTATGCAGAAAGGAACCATAGCCTACTTATGCCAAAATCTTAAGGGTAGGGCTACTGTGTTATCCACCTATGAAAAAGAAATGTTGGCTACATTGTTAGCAGTGAAGAAGTGGAATCAGTACTTATGGTAAAGACAATTTATTATGTTAGAACAAAGGGTCTATATTGATGCCCAATATAAATGGGTGTTGAAACTACATGGTTATAATTACAGGTTGAGTACAAGAAAGGCAGAGAAAATAAGGCAACAGATAGTTTGTCAATAATGGAAGAAGTAAATCTAAATGATATTACTTCATCCAGATTGGTTGCAGAACTTCAAAGAAAAGATGCAGGACTCTAGTTATTATCATAATAAAATAGCTAAGTGGGAGCAAGGATTGCTAGACACCAACAAGTTTTCAATGAAGAGTGGTATATTATATTAAAAATAGACTGCTAATAGATCCTACTTCTGAGTTTGTTCCCTTCATGATGAAGGAAGATCATGACATGTTAACTGCAGGACACTCAGGGTCCCTAAAAACTCTTCACGGACTTAAGAAAGTATGCTACTGGAAAGGAATGACAAAGAGTGTGCAAAACTATATGAAATCATATGAAATTTGTCTAAGGGATTAGGCTGAGAACATATAACCTGCAGGATTGTTACAACCCCTTCCAATTTCCAATAGAATCTGCGAAGATATATCTATGGACTTCATAGAAGGCCTGCGTACTAGTCACCATAAGTCTACTATATTGATGATAGTTGATAAGCTCACTAAGTAGGTTTATGCATCAGAGAAAAAGAGAGTTGTTATATCAGTGGCATCCGATGATTCGCTAACTCAACTCAAATATTTTAATCAGGAAATATTGGTGACCCAATTTCTTATAGTAACATGTTTGGATGTTAAAATAAAATAGGGATTCATTTTGGGTTAGTTAAAAAAATATGAAACATAAATATTTATATATCCTGGATTTGGATGGTAAGAAAGAAAACATGTATTATTTCCATCACTAAATAACATTGTCTACGTCTTTTAAGAGAGACTTTGCATGTGGACACAGTCCTAAATGTAATAGAAAAACATAAGTTTTTGTGAACCCATATAAATTGTGACATTTCTATAGGCACTACAAAAATTACTTTAGGCTAGCCCTTTTTTTTTTTTTTTTACTTATTTACAAGTTTGTCATCTAAAAAATTGTTTCAGGCTATCCCAAATTTTTTTAGGACTGTCAAAAATTTGACAGAGAAAGGACTGTCAAAATTTTTGACAGTCCAAAAGATGATGGAATGTCAAATTTGTGACAGTCCTTAACGACGATGGTGGTTCAAGGAGGAGGAGGGAAGGAGGAGCGGGAGAGGCAGCGGCGACGGGGGAGGGGGTCGCAGGAGAGGGAGAGGAGCTTGAGGGGGAGGTCTGTGGTGCCTCGTTCCCCCTATTCGGGGAGCGCGGCTAAGAAATACAAGACGGTATCGTTCGATCGGGATAGATTGAAACAAGAACCCATCCTCTTTATGGATTTGCTTTTTCGGAATCGATTCCCATATTCAGTGGACCGTGCCCCCGGGATCGACTTAGCGGCAGAGTCAGGAGGGACCTCTCCGCTGCATTCTTTTGTTGCCTAATTTTCGCTGTCGCTTGTTGCTTTCGTGCTTTGAGTTGGTTTTCGGATTTGCTTGAGATTTCTTGAACGGTTTCGATGGATTTCATTGTTTTCGTTCTTCGAACTGCACTTCAATTCCGATAATGGAAAGAGAGGAAGAGGTACTGATCAGCTGTTCGTGGCAATGCTGGTGATCCAGCAGTAGGCGTCGCTCGAACGGACTCCTAAAGCACTTCTTTCCTTTTCCTTCCAACTACTAAGTGAGTGGCTACCATCCCGATTAGCTAGCCTACTTGCTAGTCTTCACATCAAAAATCTTGTATTCGTGCTTGCCCCGATCAAACGATACCAAGTAATAACTAAAAGACTTCATGATAATAAGGGAATAGACTTGGGAAATTATACTTGTCAAATGAAACTTGTGAACGGTTACTTACTTGCTTGTTCGTTTGGAATGTTCATTCATATTCATGAATACGAGTTAGAGTATAAATACATCTTCTTAATTTGTGCTATATATAGAACTCATCTTGAATGCAATAAACTGAACAGGAGGACTATGCAAAAGTTAAATCATGCCCTGTTACTGCCCTGCGCTTGATATTTTCCTGATTGCTTCAAATGCTAACTTAGTGTACTACGTTGATCACGGACAACTTGTGCACAAGGTCTTAGTTCCTGCGGACGGTCGCTGGGGCACCGGCACCGATCCGATCCGGACGGAACTCATGATAGTCGCCTGCTATAGGACGGAATGCCCTGGGACGTCCTGATCTATGCGTCGCACGACACTCCGTACCGAGACTAGCCCGTCCATTATGGCAACGTGCCAGTGATCCCCTTGTATATTTAAACCTGTTGCAACTAACTTGTGTCTTCTTGGCAGGGAAGGCAGGGTAAGTATAATACAGGTGGTTCAGACGGACATGTATATGTCACCGAACGGTGGCGGGTTATTTCATTGATTTCTATATCTATCTCTTGCCGTAAAATGAACTAATGCAAGATAGAAACTCACAATAAATATGCATGCTTCATTTAAACAACGTGTTGATTGGTATAGTTGGGTTAGCTTGCCTTCACCAGTACGTTTCGATGTACTGACCCTCGTTGAAACAGGTTTCCCGCGCTAAGGAGAACCAAGCGAGGAGCAGAAGACAAACCCCCAATCCAGTCCAGCTGTAGGCACGCCTTGACCGTGCCACCTTTTGAAGCATTTTGAAGAAGAAACAAGCCACCAAGCAAATATGCAGCTTCGTGGCAAGGCCGTCGTTCCGACCCAAGGTCTTATATTTTGAGTTTAGTAAAGGATGTAATGTACATGACTGCTATCTCATTTTGTGTCAACACTTTTGTAAGCCCATTGAGGCAATCCTTATGACTCAGTTCAAGGAGTTTGTAATAGATGTTCATATTATCAATAAAGAGAGAACTTTTCCATGTTTCAATCTGTGTTTCAATTATCTGCGTACTCTGAATATGTGTTCGCTATGCAAAACAAAAATACTTAGCCTTGTGCGGTGCGCAACCTAGGCCCGCACGACGGTCACGCCCGGGAGACGACTATCGATTTCACGGAATCGGGACGTGACATGTTGGTATCAGAGCACAGCTTCAAAGTTCCTTTGACTCTTGAACTGGAAAAGTTTCCTTAATGATAAGTCCCTGTGCGAACTCCTGAACTCGTTAAGGCCAAAATGAGATACGTTCATGCAATAAGTCCATAATACATTATGATCCTGATGTAATTTACCTTCTTTGAAGGAATGACGCAAGCGCAACCATCAGCGCTAGCACCCGGCGAGACACAGGCTCAGGAGAGCAACTCCGGCACGTCAGGAAGCTCTCGGAGCCAACGGGGCATGTCTCGACCAGACCCGCTTCAGCAAGTGATGCAAATGTTGGAAGCACAACGACAGAGAGATGATGCCCGCCAAGCCAAGTTCGAGAGCAATCTAGAGGCCCGACTCTCAGTCCAGCAAAAGCAGGTAGATACCCTACAGCAACTTGTTCAGACTTTGGCCACAAACCAGTCCACAGCTACAGCAGCGACTCCGGTGGAACAACCAACACTTGAAGTAGAGACACCGTTAGTGCCAAGGACGAGGGAAGTGACTACCTTCACCTTTGGCAACTTCAAGAAGGTCTGCAACACGCCGTTTAAGGGGACTGAGGACCCGATCGTGGCCCTAGATTGGCTCGTCGAGCTTGAAGACCATTTTTCTCTCCTAGAAGTGCCTGAAGACAAGCGCGTCGCCTGTGCCCAACTACAGCTTCGCCTCAATGCGCACGACTGGTGGAGCGTGCATCGACGATCTCTTCAACTTGGCCATGGAGAGGAGGCGATCGCGTGGACGACTTTTCGTGCCGCGTTTGAGGAGGAGTTTATACCCCCGCCTGTACGCCGTCAGGGAGAAAACGAGTTCGTACAACTACGGCAGGACAGCATGACGGTAAAGCAATACTCGGCAGAATTCAACAAACTGGCCAAATTTGCTAGCGCCTATCTACCCGATGCAGCGAGTCGTGCCAGACGATTCGAAGGAGGGCTACGTCCTGCCATCCATGGGCACGTAGTCGTTCCTCAGTATCAGACAATGCGAGAAGTCTTAAACCATGCCCTCTCCCTCGAACTGCAGTATCCTCACGTTGCTGCCGGCGCTGTGCAAACTTTCAATCACAAACGCCAAGGCAACGATAGAGGAAACAACGCTGCAAAGCGTCCAAGTAACGGCGGTAAACAGCATGGAGACATCAACAAGACCTGCAACTTTTGCAGGAAGCCAGGGCATATCGAGAAAGATTGTCGCCGTAAGCTTGGCACATGCCTTCGTTGTGGCGATCCTAGCCACCAGATCAGTAATTGTTCGGTCCTTCCACCTCAACAAACTCAGGCGCCTGTACCTCAGGCCAACAGAGCTGCGCCTCAACAAGGGCGTAATCAGGCTCAAGGCCGGGTCTATACCATGACACAGGAAGAAGCTTTGGCCTCGGACACCGTGGTGTCAGGTACTTTGCTTTTTAATAACATACCTGCTCGTGTACTATTTGATTCTGGTGCAACACATAGCTTTATATCTACAAACTTCGCCGCGGAGAACAACATAGAAATGACTTCGTTGCATTTAGATTTAAGCGTTAGCACCCCATCTGGTACAAAAATACCCGTTCGTTCAGCATGTCAAGGCGGTTATATCTGTATTGGGGAGAGAAAGCTGTCACTTGATGTTTTAGTTCTTGATGTGCGGGACTATGATATCATCTTGGGAATGGATTGGCTCAGCGCGTGCGCGACAACTATAGAGTGCAGAGAAACGAGTTCTTTTCCGTCTGCCTGGAGAAGCCGAATTATGTTACACAAGTAGTCCGGCAACCGATGCGACTAGGGCCTGCATGGTGATTTCAGCGATATCTGCTCAGCGAATGCTCCACTCAGGCTGCGAGGAATTTCTAGCATCAGTTCGGGACACGCGGCAGGACTACGCAAACGTCGAGTCTACTTCCGTTGAGGCGGAGTTCCCCGACGTGTTTCCGAGCGAACTACCCGGCATGCCGCCCGACCGAGAGATTGAATTCACTATCGACACATTTTCAAACACGCAGCCGATCTCCAAACCTCCGTACAGAATGGCCCCTGCAGAACTAAGAGAATTAAAATGCCAACTCCAAGAATTACTCGATCGTGCGTTTATCCGTCCGAGCGTGTCTCCTTGGGGTGCGCCTGTGCTCTTCGTGAAGAAGAAAGACAGAACTCTACGCCTCTGCATAGACTACAGGGAATTGAACAAAGTAACGATCAGAAATAAATACCCTCTGCCACGGATTGATGACTTGTTTGATCAGCTACAGGAGGCAGCAGTGTTTTCAAAAATCGATCTTCGCTCGGGTTACCACCAGCTGAAGATTAAGCCGGAGGATATGCCAAAGACTGCTTTTCGAACCCGATACGGCCACTATGAGTTCTCAGTGATGCCGTTTGGACTGATGAATGCACCTGCAGCATTCATGGATGTAATAAATCGTGTATTTAAGCCCTTCATCGATAAATTCGTGGTGGTTTTTATCGATGACATCTTGGTGTACTCGAAGACTAGGGATGAGCACGCAGGACACCTGCGGATGGTGCTGCAAACTCTTCGAGACAACAAGTTGTATGCCAAATTGAGTAAATGTGAATTCTGGCTAGACAGTATATCCTTTTTGGGGCATATCATCTCTTCGGAAGGCATTTCAGTTGATCCGAAGAAGGTAGAAGCCATTATGCAGTGGAAACGACCGGAGTCAGCTAGCGATATCCGAAGTTTCCTTGGACTGGCAGGCTACTACCGCAGGTTTATACAAAATTTTGCTAGAATTGCTTCGCCCTTGACTCTACTCACACGAAAGGGTGCGAAGTTTACTTGGACGGACGACTGTGAAGCTTCGTTTACCGAGTTGAAGCAACGTCTCGTCTCTGCCCCAATCCTAACTCTGCCGAACGGACCAGACGATTTTAAAATATACAGTGATGCCTCAGGAAAGGGTCTGAGATGTGTCCCGATGCAACGCGATAAAGTGATAGCCTATGCATCTAGACAGCTAAAGCCTCACGAGCAGAACTACCCAACGCATGATCTCGAACTTGCCGCGGTAGTGTTTGCATTAAAGCTCTGGCGCCACTATCTTTATGGCGTACCGTGTGAAATCTACACGGATCATAAGAGCTTGAAATAATTTGTACACTAAAAAGGATTTGAATCTTCGGCAGCGGCGATGGCTTGAACTCCTTAGCGATTTTGATCTCATGATTAGATACACGCCTGGTAAGGAAAACGTAGTAGCTGACGCATTGAGTCGAGTATTTGTAGGGAGTTTGGCTATTGATGATAGGCTGCGCCGAGATCTTGAATCACTGGGCATTACTCTTAAAATCAGGTACAAAAAGTGGGCGCAGGTAGCACAACTACGCCTCGAGCCCGACTTGTTACAACAGGTTAAAGTCGCTCAGAAGGATGACCCGTTCCTGCAAAAGATTCATGCCCTTATTTCAGCAGGAAAGGCGTCCGACTTTGCGGTAGGCACGGACGGGATGCTTCGAGTGAAGGGAAGACTGTGCGTTCCAAACGACGCGGCCCTCAGAAAAGAGATACCCACGGAGGCCCATTATGCTAGTTATACTTCTCATCCGGGTAGCACAAAGATGTATCGGGATCTTCGCACGACGTTTTGGTGGCACGACTTGAAACGGGATATGGCGCAGTTCGTGTCGCATTGCATGGCTTGTCAGAGAGTAAAGGCCGAACACCAGAAACTAGGCGGAGAGCTTCAGAACCTTGCTATTCCGGAGTGGAAATGGGAACATATAACAATGGATTTTATTGTTGGCTTGCCAAGGACGCAACGGGGACATGATGTAGTCTGGGTTATCGTCGATCGACTCACCAAGTCAGCTCACTTTCTGCCTATCAAAAGCACTTGGGGCGCCGACCGCCTGGCTCAGATATATCTCAACGAAATCGTTCGGCTCCACGGCGTGCCCGTATCCATAGTCTCCGATAGAGATGGTCGATTTACATCGCGTTTCTGGGAAAGTCTGCAGTCAGCAATGGGGACGAAGTTGAAGTTTAGCTCCGCCTACCATCCACAGACTGACGGCCAAACGGAACGTGTCAACCAAATCCTCGAAGACATGCTGCGGCTCTGCGCCTTGGACTTGAAGACTAGTTGGGACCTGCACCTACCTTTAGCCGAATTTGCTTACAACAATAGTTATCAATCAAGCATTCAAATGGCGCCGTATGAGGCGTTATACGGGCGGAAGTGTCGGTCTCCGATCTGTTGGGACGAAGTTGGTGAACGGCAGATACTTGGCCCTGAGCTTGTGGAGCAGACTGTCCAACAAGTTCGATTGATTCGGAAAAGATTAAAGGTAGCTCAAAGCCGTCAAAAGAGCTACGCGGACATACATCGCAGACCACTTGAGTTCCAAGTAGGCGACCGGGTATTCCTCAAAGTCTCGCCCATGCGAGGAGTCAGCAGATTCGGGGCAAAAGGGAAGCTAAGTCCAAGATTTGTCGGTCCGTTCGAAATACTAAAGCGGGTTGCTTCAGTTGCATATCAAATTGTCCTACCACCATCCCTATCCGACGTACATGATATATTCCATGTTTCACAACTTAGGAAATATGTGTACGATCCGAGCCACGTGGTAGGCCTAGAACAGCTGAACCTTCGGCCCGACTTGACGTATATAGAACAACCTGTGCAAATTTTGGATAGGAAAGAAAAGCTGCTTCGAACTCGTTCGGTTCCTCTCGTGCGCGTGCTTTGGCGGAATCACTCTGTCGAAGAATCTACTTGGGAGCTTGAATCAGAGATGAGGGAAAGGTTCCCCTCATTATTTCCTAGTGGTAGGTTCTATTGGAAGTTTCGGGACGAAACTTCCAATAAGTTGGGTAGGATGTGGTGCCCCGTTCCCCCTATTCGGGGAGCGCGGCTAAGAAATACAAGACGGTATCGTTCGATCGGGATAGATTGAAACAAGAACCCATCCTCTTTATGGATTTGCTTCTTCGGAATCGATTCCCATATTCAGTGGACCGTGCCCCCGGGATCGACTTAGCGGCAGAGTCAGGAGGGACCTCTCCGCTGCATTCTTTTGTTGCCTAATTTTCGCTGTCGCTTGTTGCTTTCGTGCTTTGAGTTAGTTTTCGGATTTGCTTGAGATTTCTTGAACGGTTTCGATGGATTTCATTGTTTTCGTTCTTCGAACTGCACTTCAATTTCGATAATGGAAAGAGAGGAAGAGGTACTGATCAGCTGTTCGTGGCAATGCTGGTGATCCAGCAGTAGGCGTCGCTCGAACGGACTCCTAAAGCACTTCTTTCCTTTTCCTTCCAACTACTAAGTGAGTGGCTACCATCCCGATTAGCTAGCCTACTTGCTAGTCTTCACATCAAAAATCTTGTATTCGTGCTTGCCCCGATCAAACGATACCAAGTAATAACTAAAAGACTTCATGATAATAAGGGAATAGACTTGGAAAATTATGCTTGTCAAATTAAACTTGTGAACGGTTACTTACTTACTTGCTTGTTCGTTTGGAATGTTCATTCATATGCATGAATACGAGTTAGAGTATAAATACATCTTCTTAATTTGTGCTATGTATAGAACTCATCTTGAATGTAATAAACTGAACATGAGGACTATGCAAAAGTTAAATCATGCCCTGTTACTGTCCTGCGCCTGATATTTTCCTGATTGCTTCAAATGCTAACTTAGTGTACTACGTTGATCACGGGCAACTTGTGCACAAGGTCTTAGTTCCTGCGGACGGTCGCTGGGGCACCGGCACCGATCCGATCCGGACGGAACTCATGATAGTCGCCTGCTATAGGACGGAATGCCCTGGGACGTCCTGATCTATGCGTCGCACGGAACTCCGTACCGAGACTAGCCCGTCCATTATGGCAACGTGCCAGTGATCCCCTTGTATATTTAAACCTGTTGCAACTAACTTGTGTCTTCTTGGCAGGGAAGGCAGGGTAAGTATAATACAGGTGGTTCAGACGGACATGTATATGTCACCGAACGGTGGCGGGTTATTTCATTGATTTCTATATCTATCTCTTGCCGTAAAATGAACTAAGGCAAGATAGAAACCCACAATAAATATGTATGCTTCATTTAAACAACGTGTTGATTGGTATAGTTGGGTTAGCTTGCCTTCACCAGTACGTTTCGATGTACTGACCCTCGTTGAAACAGATTCCCCGCGCTAAGGAGAACCAAGCGAGGAGCAGAAGACAAACCCCCAATCCAGTCCAGCTGTAGGCACGCCTTGACCGTGCCACCTTTTGAAGCATTTTGAAGAAGAAACAAGCCACCAAGCAAATATGCAGCTTCGTGGCAAGGCCGTCGTTCCGACCCAAGGTCTTATATTTTGAGTTTAGTAAAGGATGTAATGTACATGACTGCTATCTCATTTTGTGTCAACACTTTTGTAAGCCCATTGAGGCAATCCTTATGACTCAGTTCAAGGAGTTTGTAATAGATGTTCATATTATCAATAAAGAGAGAACTTTTCCATGTTTCAATCTGTGTTTCAATTATCTGCGTACTCTGAATATGTGCTCGCTATGCAAAACAAAAATACTTAGTCTTGTGCGGTGCGCAACCTAGGCCCGCACGGCGGTCACGCCCGGGGGACGACTATCGATTTCACGGAATCGGGGCGTGACAAGGTCAACGGAGGGGCAGGGGGCATAGGGGCGATAGTGTAATACCCTGCTTCGCGGGAAGGCATTACGCTGAGATTCTAGACGGATCAGATAGATGGGATAGAAGTTGTGCGGGGAATCGTGATGCTGAAGGTGATGGTGCAGCCTTGCTTAACTTGGCCGAGCGACATATTATGGAGCATGGTTCGAGGGTATGGTTATGCCAAGTTAGAAGACTGTGCATCATGTCAGATCATTCTTGGGGAATCGAAGACGAATGTGGGATCGTGGCATTTAAACGATATTTGTATATGTGAGTGGATATGTCCCTTATTCTCTACTCCTTCATGCCCTAATAAAATGAATGCTAGTATTGCTCTTCTGTGTTTCCTTACTATATGCTGCTCTAGACCACATAAAGAGAACGATGCCTTATGTTCAATGTTGCTATAAACAAAGTAACGAATGTATGATAATTGCTAGTACTATCGCCACAAGAATGCTATAAAGTAAGTCTTTCATGAGAAAAGAAACAATATTGTGCAATCTACTTTACATGCTTGTAAACTATGAATATATCATTGGACATCTGTACAGTGGTAAGTGCATCAGTGCATAAGTAACTATGAAGAAAATGTTTCATATGCGAGAATTATTGTGGTTTGGTACCATCGGACCACGAGAAGGTCTGTAAGTTGGGACCTACGGGTCACCAACCAGAATAAGAAATGAGGATAGCTATAAGAACAAGAAACGATAATGCTTTACTTACATTTCTGTACCGTGCAATTTATGCTTAATATTTTATTTGCATAGACGTTGCATGGTCATGGACAACTTGTGCACAAGGTTTGGTAAGTTTTTTCGAACGAGATATACCGGGGCACCGGGATCATTCGACCTGGGATGAAACATAGTGCTTTGGTAGCACCGGATATAAACGACATTCATTGCGGATCACAACCTCATGAATATCGCTTCGTACGCTATTCAAAGTCCTATATGGCATGTCTCTCGTGGTGCGAAAGCATATCACCAATGACCCTCATATAGTTAAATGTGCATGTTGATGAGAATATTGTGCATGCTTAAAATCTCGAACTAGAAGTGATTCATAATGCTTATTGTATCGTTAATACTTAACAAGTGAGTTGTTGGTAAGAATCCTTATTAAGCGATAAGCTTTAATTTCACATATTCAATGTATACTGCTGCTTATATAACCTGTTCTCATTATGCTGCTGGATATTCTGAATACTGAAATGAACCTAGTCCCTAATAGAAAGATCACTAAATTAATGTGCATGATTTTCATATGAATACTTAGTGTTGGTTTAGGTGAGTGGGCTAGTTTCAGATTACCAGTACGCGATATGTACTGACCCATTCTTTTGGGCATTCTCAGGTACTCAGCTTTGGGGAGTGGATGGAACTGTTCTGAGGTATTGAAACATTGTTGGGGCATGCATAAGTTCTTCTTCTAAAGGATGTGTCTTCTGTTATAAAGGACATGATGTATGGAACATTGTAATTCGGTTGTATAAGTGAGATTGTAAGCCGAGACAACAAGTATCAATGTAAGCCAATTGGCCAAGTATCAGTTGTAATTGAGAAGCTTTATAATCTGTTGTAAGTCATGTACTCAAAGATCATTATCAATAAAGAACTACTTTTTATTCAATTCTATTATGACTTCAATTTGTCTACTTTTTTTGTTGTTGATATGTCGTTATTTCTGAGATATACCATGACTTGTACAAGTGCAATCTAGGCTTGTATGATATCACGTCCGTGGCTACTTTCGGTTCTTCGGAACTGGGACGTGACAAGGTATCAGAGCACGGTTATGCGTCCTTGGACTCGACAAATTTTAAATCAAAGTTGCTTCCACGATTACTCAAAGAGGCTTCTACAGATACTAAAAGTTACGTCAGTGACTATTCAAAGTCTTTTCTGCGATTAGTTACATTTGCCTCAATGCATATCCAAAGTTGTCTTTTGCGAGTATTCAAAGTTACTTCTGCGATTATCGAATTTGTATATGTGATCGTTCTATGTTGCTTCCGCTATTGTTCGAAAGTATTTCCACAATTGAGAGTATTTGACCTCTTGGCTACACTCACTGGATGTTCCATACAATAAGCCTAAATATTGAGACGTCCTAGGTGTGATTATTGATTTGTAAATGATACCAAGAACCCAACAATAATTCGATGACATAGAAGAATAACTTGATTAATAACTTTTGTATGTGGAAATAAAGAGAAATCAATATGTGTGCTGTAATCAATGTGAATTGTGCATGAGTAATTTTAATAGAGGAAATTAACAGTAATGCTGAATTGATTCATGTGCGATGGCGGGATCTTGTTTTATACCTGAGTAATGATAATAATGTTGTGGCTGGCAATGGTACCAAGTGAAGGTAAAGGATGTTGGATCAGTGTAAGAATAATGTAGTATCAGGAATAACCTTAATCTGAGTGGTATATGCCTCTACCCTCTTAGTAATGTTTGTGTAGTGACCCTCCCATAAATGACAATATAAAGCCTACCAGTAATAATGGGGTAGTGTTGAGACTTTAGTCGAAAACGATGCCTTGTTGTAATATGTTGAGTGTCCCTTGGGTATTTCAGATTGTATCTCAATATCGGACCCTCGATAGCTTAATGTTATATTGGGTAGCAAGAAGTGAGAAGTATGAGATGGATGCCCTAACTGGGAATGAGTTGAATTATATGGGTAGAAGGTAGCTTAAATCGGCTGGGTGAAAGTTTCAAATTTAGCATCAATGATTGAATGTTACTATCGATAAATAAGTCGGATCATACATCGAATGAGATTGGTTGGAATTGACTTAGAATTACAGGCAGAATATAATCTTTGGTTGCCTAAGTTGGAAGTTTTTGGAAATAATTTACAGTTTGACCGAGTATGTTGAAAATTGGCTTACTTTGACCTTAGGTGTGTAGCATTTACTACAGGCCTAAAAGGGTAGCAGCCGTGAAGTACGAATACTTGAACTTATCGATTGGTGGATAATATTTTAGTCATCATATGAACTTGTGGGATTGCAAGGAACTAATCAATGACCTTTATTGTATGGTAATAGATGGAAGTTCTTCAAGAGACTTCGATGAGGGAATACAAATATCGGATTGGTAGTATGGCCAATGTATCAGGTTCGCGAATAATTATCGGATGTAGCTTAGCAAGATGGAATTCTATGAGACATTGATGAGGTGATGCAATTAAGTTGATGGTTAATGCGAACAAAAGATGATCCTATCGAAATAAATTTGGCAAAAGTAAAATTGATGGAATGAATCGTAAGAAAGATAATCAATAGATTGGTTGGGTGATATTGTCGGCTATAAATATTCTAGTGAAGTTGAACATATGAATACGTAATTTGAATAAGAAAGAATTGAGAGCCAGGGTCATGAACAATATACTAGTAGAAGTGATCGATCGGAATTTGAGTTTTGGATTAGTTGTCATGTCCCATGGATAAATCAGATGCATGAGAACTCGAGAATAATATACTGGTACAACTAGAGTATGACTATGAAATCAGAAATAAAACAATATGTTGGAGCAATTCAGATTTTGAATATTAGTGATTTCCTTGATATATATGAGATTTGAGCATGTAGTTCTAGATTGACCTTGTCGGTTGGGATAAGTCTAGAATGAACCTTTATTTTGAGAAATTGACCATGGGTAGATAGACCTGACCCAGACTGTCGGACATTTTCTTATAGTGGGTTAGGCAGTGGTAGTGCATTATGGTTTGAGATGGCCATAAGAGTTGGGTAGAAGTCCTTTAGATTGGTCGGATTACAATTGGCCCTAAGAATAGAGATGAGTATGGCCCCTAACAGCTGCCTAGCATGAGATGAGTTGCCTATGAACACTAGGTTTAGCTGTCGGTATAGCAAATCATAGAGACTTGACCGAAGAGTTATGTTGGTGGCCGGAGACCCATATGATGGCCCTATTAATGTTGCATGAATAATGTAACATTTTGTGAGACTCAGATAGTATTTGTTGTGAGTCAGCCCATGTGCAGTCGGTGTTTGGATAGTTGGTTGCGGGATTTGGGTATGAGTAATTCAGAATAGCAGGTCGTGTTGGAATGGTTAAACTGTTGGATGAGTAAGTTTGGGATTGACGGTTACTAAAGTTTGATTTCATTGCCTCGATTGGATATAAAAGCAATAGTGGGTTCGGTTGGCTAGATTATCCTGGAATAGCTTCTTTTGGAATCAATTTGGGATGCTGAATAAATTGCGATAGAAGTTGGAATCGTCGCTCGAGAAATTTGATGGAAATTTGATACATTGGAAGAGAAACTTGATACACGATAAGGCTAATGCGACTATTATGCTGGACGGATTATGATTATTAAATTATAAAAAATTTTGTAGCATGGACCGTGATATGAGCAAATGGAACTCTGGATTCATTAGAATTTTGATGTCACTAATGTTGAAAAAAAGTTGCTGGAAGTTGAATGGAAAGAATTGAAATATTGAGGAACCATCGAAACAATGTGACGACAGATAAAACTAATCATGAGAGAGAGGAATGACGAAATTGGCATTGGAAGAATGAGTACTACAATACGAATTGATGGAAATTATATTACGATCGATTTTGTTAGGAATGATTAAAGTATCGTGCTTGAGCTAGTAGCCTAACCTGGGCAGTTCCTGAGGATTTTATATTTAGTGAATTGGAAGATAGGGATTGTGGCAACTGGTTATATGAAGGATTGCTATGAACGAGATAACATAATTGTGCATATGCTAAGACCGAAAGGATGATGGAGAATATTGAGGAGTGTTTAGACCGAAAATTGAGTGCAACGTGTTGGAAAGACACTGACGGGATTGACCGAGAAATTATTGTGAGAACCTACAGAGTATGGGAAATTGATGTTAATGATCAATCTTGGCTGAAAGTACTAAGTGACCAGTGTTGAGGAATGAAGTTACATCTGTAACTACCACTTTCCACCATATGAGTATTTTGGTAATTTTGCATGTTAAAATTTTATATATTAATTTATATTAGTGATTGCCTAGAATTATATTAGTGATAGTTAGTGACTAACCAATTAGAATTTGCAAGTGTTAGTTAGTGCTAATTATTGTTAGTCAAGACTTAAGCAAGTAGAATTAATTAAGTTTGGTGTCATGAAAGGAATATTCTTTTTGGTTGTAGAGATCCCTTCCTTTAGTTGAATTAGATTTCCTTCATGACAAATGGAGAGGGACTTTTGAGTCATATCAAACTATTCCTAAGCCTAACCCTAACCCTAAGAGGGAGCTTATATAAGCCTTCATTATTCATTATAGCCTCCATTTGTTTTCCTCATTAGTTCATTCCACCTTCCCCAAAATCCCTTATATTCCAAATCATTCCCTACAATTTTCACCCTCATTCCAGCAATCCAAACCCATTCTAAGAAGCTTGGAGGAGCAAGAGAAACTTGAGAGTGCAACATTGCTTGAAGGAGGTGTCCATCTACTTCCTTGTGTCCCCTTGGTGCATAGCAGTGGGAATCCATCTCCCAATAGGTAAAACTCATATTCCTCTTGTCATTCAGTTTTAAATGATGAAATAAATCCCTAGGAACCTTCCCTTGGCTAAGGGGTACCCATAGGAAAAAGAACTAGGTTCATAGGAGACATATAGAGAAAGCTACATTGACTTTTATGGCCAAATTGGAGAAAATTCGAGTTTGGGCCATTAGGTGTTGATGGAATGTTCCTTTAGAAATTTTAGAGGGAGGTGCATGATTCGGAAGGACGTATGTGTCCACAATGGGATACGGTGAGTATGTATCACGATACGTCGTGATACGGTGTCGTAGAAGGGATATTTTAACGTGTATTGGGCCCTAGCAAGCCAAATTATTCATATTGCATTAGAATAGCTATTTCTAATAGTATTCACAATCTATTTGATATTTGAGATGTGTTCCTTGAGGTTTAGTTGGGTAACTTGGTGTTTGGAGGGTGTATCACAAAAGTATCACGAGTATCATAGAGTTATACTTAAGTATCCTAGGTAGTGCATACCAAGTGTTTGATATATGGTTTGGTGGGGGTGTACCTATCTATAGTATTATATATATGTATATATATAGTGTAGATGTGTATATATATGTGTGTGTATTGATCCATGGGTTATTGATTGGTGTATCATGAAGGGATTGGTTTGGTGTGATGATGAGGGAATTCATTGTCTAGTTGCTTTGGAGGAATGAGTAGTGAGAGTATGACAATGTTCCTGGTGTGTGCATTGAGTTGTGCAGTGAAGTGAGGTATGTGTGTGTGTTGTTTGGATGATGGTTGAGCCTTGGTGTTTGCGGGAGAAAGGGAAGTCTGGGTCTGTTCAAGACCTGGTGTCAAACAAACACCTGCAGTAGCAGTGCAAAGCAACAACAGCTTTGGAAGCTCGTGCAGTGAGGGGATGTGCACCAATGTGTACATGCCTGCAAACTGGAAGTGTGTGGACTGAGAAGAAGAGTGTGCAGGCAGTTAGAGTGAGAGAGAGGAGAGGGGGTCTATTGCAGTAGGATCTCCCATGTATCAGTGGGAGTTGCCAAATTGTGGGAATGTTAGTTCATGTTGAGTTTGATTAGAGGAATGATGTGCAATGTCAGGTCAAACATGTCTCCTTGTCCATAGAGACTTAAATGTGAGGATGGCCAATTTTAGTCTCATTCATATAATAGTTACTCCCCATTGTTATTGATGTCACACCCATATCTCGAAGAAAGACTTGTTAGATTATGCATAGAACACCATGACCCAAACTATATGTTTGCTAATGACAGTGTAGGAGCCCAGTGTAGAGTTAAGTGTATCAGAGATTGGAAGTGGTTTAGTGCACACTGCAGTGGGGCAAGGGAAGTCGGGTATTGCTTGATGAGGTACCTGTGCAAGTGCCAGTTATGTACTGCAGTAGGGGAGTCTAAGGAGGTATGTTAGTGGGGCATTGGTGAAGGAGGGAATGCAGGCATTGGTGATGGGGGAAGTTCAGTGCTGCAAGAGCAGCTATGTTACAGTAGCAGGTTGGTGCACATGTTTGAGGAGAAGTCATGTTGCAAACTGACAGCATAAGAAGTGGCCTACTTAGGTATTGAGGGTGGTTGTAGTCAGTGACATGGAAGTTTCAGACAGTGAGATTGAGGTGGGGGACTTGCAGTTCAGTATGGTGGAGAGCTTGCAAGCTTCCAAATTGCAGCACTCGAAGGAGGTGGGTTGATGTTGTAGCAGCAGTGGTTGCGCCAGAACACTATATTTGGTCACAACAAGCATTAGATGCAACATTGCAGTAGCTATTGCAGTAGGTAGGAAGGGGTTTCAGTGCTTGGGGTTCAGGTGAGGCAACTGCAACATATGCAAATAGGTCAGTGTGCAGTGAGGTGTAGGGGTCTGTCCAGAGTATGTGCTCAATGTTGGGTATATAGTGTGCTGCTAGTGGGAGTTAAGTGTAAATGTTTGTGAGGGTTGTATCACAGAGTTGGTATCAAGTGGAGTTCAGTGGTAGCCATGAGTTTAGGTGGGTAGTGTAAGGTTTTAGTATAGGTTGATGAATGAGATACTTGAGTTTATGTAGAGAAATATGTATTGAGGCTAGGTGTTAAGATATAAGCATAGGTATAGTGGATTATGAGATACTTGGTTTGATACGAAGGAATCATGTAGATATTAGGAAATCAAGGTATAGTTACAACCCAGGGTATGTTTGAGTAGGGTAATATACATATTGGCTAAGGTGTTTTGTAATTGTTAAGATACCTTAAGATACAATATATATATATATATATATATATATATATATATATATATATATATATATATATAGATATAGATATATAGAGAGGTACTTAGTATCTATATTAGCTAGTAACCAAGTATTGTCCAACTTACCTTGGATATTAGCAAGGTAATGACTAGTCTTGGCCTAGAAACCTAGGTTGACCTAGTTTGACTAGTATGACCTACTCTTGACCTAGAAAACCATAATTTAGCGTATTTAAGCTTGTTATTACTTCATTACACCCAATGACATAAAATTTCATATATAGGTAATTTTGACATCAGTTCGGACACCGATTTGTATCATTTTTGGATCACAAACGTGAACATTCTCTGATAGTTTCCATTATTTGATATTTATTATGATTTTGGTCTATAGTATTGTTTTGCTTGATTCCTCGACACTATGGATACACATATTAGTATTATATGGATTCACTCTCTTGCGACACGTGCATCATACTTGTCTGGCATCTACTTCAGGACTCTTTACTGGCATCACATCATGACTCACTTACTGACATCACTTACTTTTATCTGGCTGGCCTCGTTCTTGATTTGCGTGTCGGAACTTGGATTTATTTATACTAGTCGTGTCACGTCCCGATCTCCCGCAGGCTAATCGGCTGTCCCCGCTAGGCGAGAATCACCGCGCCAGCGCTCCCGCGGGACGATCGTTTTGGCCCATCTGGGCGTGATGCCGCACGAGCGTGAGACGCGTCCGTGCAAGGCCGTGGTTCATTGGCTGGCGGTAAGAGGTCTAAGCCACAGAGTCGCACAGATTGTCCGAGTGCAGCGGAATTATGAACAGCATAGACGATTTGGTAACAAGTTCACTGAGTCGACAATAGCGGAAGCATTGAATAACACAAGTAGAAGTAAATCAAATTTTTATTGATATAAACAATGTTACAGGCGGCACATAGCCGAGATTACAAGTCGCTCAAGCCTCTCTCTGAAACAATAAAAGCGTGCCAAGTGGCTACATTTGTGGAAAGATCTACATGCGATGTTCCAACATTATGTCTTGTATATGTGCTTCAGTTCCGGACACAGCGCTCCAAGGCTCCAGAGTGAACTCCACGCCTTAGCACGCACGAATGAGGCATCTGCACCGAACGAGGTTCTTCCGCACCCTGCAAACAACCTGGTGGATTATCAGTACACGAACGCACTGGTGGGGAGGCTACTCGCCCGCTCGACAAATCCAAACACGTAATATAGGTTCCGTGCACCAACTATTATATTGTCTTTCTAGTTGCCTTAGGATCAGTTTCATGCCATAGATGATTAGCCTAACTCGTGTGGCAGTTGTCACGACCCGCACCCGGAATTTGGGCATGAGTCGTGGGTACGTCCAGCCTACGCCGCAGCATCGGCGGTAGAACGCTGTCTAGGTCTAAACATAATATATCCTGTCAATAGTCTCAACTCCGTACGGAGGACAATGATAATAATCCCCAGTTCTATGATATACTCAATCACAAGCTAATAGAAATCATAGCACGATGAGAATAGAAAAGAGTTCTAATAAAAACCAACCACAAAATCCAACTCAAATCCTGGGTCTAAATGACCTCACAAAGTCACAAAATAAAAAGTACATCTCAATCTCAGTCTAAAACAATAATGCAGAAAAAGTAGTCTAAGAGCAGCCAGGTACGTTCTCCTCTAGGCTAGGCAACTCCTCTGGGGTTTCTGGAGTGAAATCACCCTCTAATCCTGGGCCGTAATGAGTGGGGCAAAGATCCTCCAGGTCCTCTAAAAAATGTTATCCAGTCAGGATTGGAGCGAAGCACAAGCACTAACAGCAGTTTCATTAAATTGACAAAATCTATAAACAGTGTAAGAGATACAAGATGGAAATAAATGCTGAAAATGAGAAGTACAGGAGAAAATGAAATAGACAATAGAGCATCTAGCAATGAACAATAAGCAGTGAATGCTAGAACAAGTAAATCTGAATAAAGATAAACATCTAGCTAAGTGTTTGAAATATTAGTTTATTATGTGATCGGCTTGGGACTAGATCAGGCTGGTTATATATG
Organism: Iris macrosiphon; assembly: GCA_036927795.1. Taxonomy (NCBI): domain Eukaryota; kingdom Viridiplantae; phylum Streptophyta; class Magnoliopsida; order Asparagales; family Iridaceae; genus Iris; species Iris macrosiphon. Next base: position 166,317,733 of record JAYESA010000012.1, read on the forward strand.
ATTAGCTATGATTCTTGAAGGTCAGGCTAACCATATGGTTAGCTATGATGCATGATAATGGTCAGGCTAATCATATATAACAGCTATGAAGCATGATGATGGTCAGGCCGCACCCGACGTGAGAAGTGGGGTGAGCTATGATGCATGGTAAGGATTTGGATATGATCACATAATCTACTAATAATTCCCCATCCCCAGCTAGCACGGTGGATTCCAATCACGACTCCTCATGATGGGGATCTAGGGTGCTAACTCGTGTATCCACAGTGTCGAAATCAAGTATGTAATACACTACAATTTATAGAAGTAATCAACAATGAAAACTATCAGAGAATGTACTCGCCTGTGGTCCTGAGCAAAGTGTGAGGATCGATGTCCAAAGGGGATCACAATGACCTATTTATGGAATATTAATGTCAAAATATTGAAACAAAAGAATAAACATGCTTAACAATTTAAATACGAGGTTTCTAGGTCAATACTAGCTAAACTAGGTCTGAATAGTAAATTCTTGGTAGTATCAGTCTACATCTAGGTTTCTAGGTTGATTTTCAGGCTATACTAGTTGATACTAGGTTGTGACTAGGTTTCTAGGTCCATCTCATGAGTATCTAGTCACTAGGTATCATATAGCTATATAGACTATATAGTGACTCATAATACTAGCTAATATTACTGATACTAGATATATGACTTATAATATACTTGTATTAAGCTATAACTAATATCTCACCTAGGACTTGATACCTACCCTATTACATTATACTAATACCTCACATACACACTCACTGATACCTAAACACTCACTGCTGCACACCACATCTGACACACAAACTCAGAATTCCTCACTCAGCTTCATACCTACACACAGGGATATAGGTCTTGGCACACAAGCACATAAGCTCACATTGACACTCATAACTCCCTGCACACACAGCACTCTCAGGTAAACACACTCTGATTTGGATTCTGCTACATGGAGGCACTTACTGCACTCCCTGACACATACATAACATTCTCATACACACAGGTTTGGCATTCTGTCCTACACCCCCATACACAGAAACCCTTGTTGATCCTGGAACAACTCTACACACCCACTGATACCCAAACCAAATCTGCACAGTGTACACACACCCTCTAATATGTATACTGATACATATTCACATGTACACACAGTTACACTAGGACACTGCACACACTGGTTAGACACAGGGACACATATAACACACTCTCATAGGGGCTCCCTTACTCACTGAATCACTCACCAACTCACTTACTGCTAGCACAAAGTATTCTCACACACAGTTCTAACTGACACACAGGTATTCTAACTGATGCTCACACAGTTTCTCACACTGCTCACTGGCACTCTGTTATGTATCAGTGAATGATACACCCTCATCTATACTAAACTTCTACACTGGCACCCAGATATCTACTCACTGAACACACACACACAGTTTCTCACACTGTGAACACAGCACAGCCATTAAACCCATATGAATAACAACCACACTCTAATTATCCATCACAGTGAACACCTCACCACACCTACACAGTTTGAGTTCTGATACACAGAACCTAATCTACACAACACTATCTATCCACACAGGTAATACTCTGAGATTCACATACTGGCACTCTAGTGATACACACACACATATACATCACATACACAGTCACTGCACACTGCTCCCTCTCTAACTCCCTCTCAAAATACACACTGGGTGCACACTCTACACAACATTATCTCACATGTTCTCTAGTCTTAAGGGAACTAGGATACACACAACCACAGTTCTCCCCAAATACCCAGCCACACACAGAGTTTCACCCTGACACACACTGAACTCACACTGCACCCTATAAACTAACAGATACCCTGTTCTTCTACACTGACACACAGGAAACTAGGTTCTATAGAACTCACCACACAAGTTCTGAACTGACACAGGATACATAAATTACTAATTCTGCTACAGTTCACACATTGGTTCATCACTACACACTGAACAATCTACACATTGATTCACCTAGGCTATACACACACTGTTCTGCACTGCAACACACACACTGATATCCTAAAGATACACAGTCAAATCACATAGGTTTCTAATACCCTAAGATTCACACAGCCACACGGTGATGGGTACCCAGGTTCACATAACACTACACCCAACCACAGAATCCTGGATGCACAATGGAACCCAAAACATACAGTTGTACACCCGACTGAACAGTGAACTTCTCCCAACACACACTGAACCACAGTACCCTCCCCATCGATGCACACCACAGCCCACAACACTCGACTGCACAGGAAATCAAAACAATAACACATCTACTCCTATGCATATATATACACATCAACATCATACATCAAATTAGATAAAATAGAGTAGGTTAGATAGGTGTTCATCCATCTTGGCATTTCCTCAAACACATGCAGTGCAGAAAAACAATTATACCTGCAACCCATGAATCCTCAACCCAAAACCCTAGAAAATCGAGCTCAACCTACCCATATGAGATGAAATCAGTCTCCCTACAAATACCTAGGGTTAGGGTACCTGTTAATTGGGGAAAACCAAACGAAAATTCACCAAAACCCTAGATCTCCAAGGTGTTCATGTAGAATCCCTAAATTTCGAATTCTAAACCTTAGGGTGGGTTCCTAAAGGCCATTATCATCTGTAAACAGAATTTAAATGAATAAAACTAGGATTTTACCTGCAGGGATGGTTTCTTCAACGAGGTTCTTCTTCTCCAAGGCTTCCTGACCCACGTTCCTTGCTTTGGAGGAGGAGAAAATGGAACCTAGGGTTAAATCTCGAATTTTGGAGTGGGGAGATGACTTCTCTTGTGGAGGCTAGGGTTTCCTGTTTTTCTATGTGAAGAATGAGAGGGTTCCTTTTTATATTAAACCTAATTAGGGTTTCAATGCATTGCTTAGGTTAAACCCTCTATGGTAGGTCATGTAAAACCTAATTGACTCAGGTTTAGGTCTGCTAGGGTTTGAGGGTTCACCCTAAAATTTGTATTCTAGGGTTTCACTAGAACTGGGTTTACAATTAGGGTTGACTCACTAGGGTCTGTCCTAATGAGTTCTAGGGTTAGACCTAAAACTAAACATTACTAACAACATATAATTAGTTTTAAAAACTCAGCAGATTAATTCAATACATAATTATTTAAAATAGTGAAATTACACAAATGCCCTTGCCTGGAAAAGTGTATGGAGTTGAGTCTGCATTAGAGAAGTGTATGGAGATTACACAAATGCCCTTGGCTATTAGAGGGAGGCGGTACTTCTGTTGAGAAGAGTTGAGTCTGCATTAGAGAAGTGTATGGAGATAAGCTGCATTCAGGTCGTTAGGGAGCATGCTAGGCTAGCCTTCTTGCATACCTAACTGTTTGATGCAGAGACGGACAGGGAACTAAAGAACGGTAAAACATATATGTTTATGCAATTGTTGCTAACTTGTATGTTTGCTGCAGGGATAACCGTTCGGCCAAGGGGTAAGAAATATGAGTTTATGCTCATGCCTGCTTATTCATTTTTGTCTGCATCGTAGAGACCACCTGTTAGCGCTTCATGCATTGCATTCGGTCGGACAATGGCTATTAGTGCAGAGCTGAACCTTGGCTACGGCTGCTTCGGCAGTAATGTGCAACCATGAGTCACAGCTGCTAATAGCATCAGATAAAGGAGTCATTGGTTAGCTGGATTACCGCTACCGATCCTGAGTTACTCGGGGACCGACCTCTGATTGATAGTTAACTTGTGTGCTTGATTGATGGTCCCTAAACGCTGCCTGTCCCTAGAATCCGTGCATATAGTTCACCGAACACGCTGCGCACACCCGAACAGGATTCCTCGTGCTTGAATTGGTTGCCTCGATTGATTGGTTGTTTGATTATGTTTTTAAAGAATGTTTCCAAACAATGTAATATGACTCTGCTATAGAACTGCATGTAAAGAACCTAAGTAAAACTAGCAAGATCACTAGTAATGCAATGTTTTGCCACATGATTTCTTAGTGTGGGTTTCAGGGGGTGTAGCTTCTGTTCAGTTGTTTTATCTCACCAGTACTTGCATAAAGTGCTGACCCACCAACAGTTTGCTTGTTCTCAGGTGCTTGTTCGTCTGAGGAAGCGATAGCCGTGCCTCATCCCAAGGAGCCGAAAATCTGGAGTCGATGCCTCGAGCCGCATCGAGTTTGTGCCTGCTTTGAGCTGCTTTCAGATAGAGGGACATAATGTATGGAACGGTATCATTGTAATCGAGAGAAGAGTGCTTGAGCGAATTGTAACCTCGGCCATGCGCCGCTTGTAACACTTTCGATTATCAATAAAAAGAGCTTGCTTTTCATGAGCCATTGTGTTCTTTACTTTTCTGCAATATGTGCTGCTGCTTCAGTATCGAATAGCTTACTTGCCCTTGTTCAAAGCTTTGGCCTTGTGCAAGCGCACTTTAGGCTTGCACGGCATCACGTCCCGATGAGAACGATGGTCCCGCGGGAGAGCTGAAACGTGGTGATTCACGTTCGGCGGGGACTATCGGGCTTGCGGGAGATTGGGGCGTGACATTACCTACTATAACTGTTTTATAGTCTTTATCATTTAACCGGAACTGCTGTTAGAGGTGTACTTCGCTCCAATCCTGATTGGATAACATGCCAAGATCGAATCCGTTATCGCTTACCTCTTTCGTCGAACCACAATATTCCTTTACTTGTATCAATCCGTGCTATCTTCCAATTATCGATACCATGACAAGTCTATTAATTCGAAACCACAATATCCATACTCAAGTTCAATCTGTTTTGATTCAATTCGAAATCGCACGCACGATCCACCAAGTTTCCTTGACCAAGATATTGATTCCATTACCTTGAATCCTTATTCGATATAAGCCTTATCACTTGTTCAACATATTCCCAATCGTTCAAACTAACTATCGCACGAGACTTATGAATTCGCTTGAACATTTTCAAAATGATACATATACAACTCAGGAATCGAGTCATCCAATTAAATCCCCAATCGTGTTCGCATTGCTCTCTCGCATATCTAATATGTTCCTTAGAACTCCAACACGATACCTAAGCATCGCTAAGATAAATCTTAGTTTTTATATACCTCTAGTGATAGTCACCCAGTAAACCATATTTGATTTGTATCTGCCGACACGAAATACCGTCCGAGCTATTTTTCAAAATTTGAGTACGATTCTCTATATTCGCCTTAGCGATAATCTGATAATGTTCTATCGGTTGCCATTCTAAGTCTAATTTATCCTTATCTGAACGATATTCCAATTTCGTTCGCAAACTAGCTCGCACCAAAAGGGTCTTGGTGCGCGATATTCAACACAACTTAGCCGAAAGCTTGTGTGCATAGCTAACAGTTCGAACTATATTCCATCTCGCACACTAACCCGCTTGGTAATTGTCACGCCCCGATTTCGGCTAATCGATAATCGTCCCCCGGGCGTGATGCCGTGCACGCGTAGGGCGCGCGTGCACAAGGCCTTAGGCATAAGGATATTCTTTAGAACAATGCAACAGAGTAGACATATAAGATAACACAAGGTTGAGGCATAGAAAAGTTTCTCTTTTATTCATAATGAACATCTTTTTACATCGCTTGACTCAAAAGTATAAAATGCCCCACGGGCTTACAAACTTGGACGCAAAATGAGATAGCCGATCCATACATTATGTCCCTTTACATAGATTCAAAAACACAAAACACCTTGGGTGCGAGTAAGCACCATCGCCTTAGCGATATTCAGCAACGGAGAGAGTGAAAGGCTTCTAGCTTGAGCCTCCAAAAGTCTTGGCCACGAACCGCCAAGGATCCCAAAAGTCCGGAGAGAACTTCAGCTCCTCGCCGCGTTGCCTTGCGCCGGGGAACCTGCTACAACGAGGGTCAGTACTTCGAAAAGTACTGGTGAAGGCTAGCTGCTCAACTTTACCAAGCTCATGAGATGAGTTCTAATGAGTATGCTACAATTATGTGCTTAGGTGGGTTTCTATTCTTGCCTAGTTCAGATTTCATTTAGCAGGTATGCAAGAACAAAATAACATAACTCCACATGCCACCGTTCGGTGACTTTACCTGTACCGTCTGAACCACCTGTACAACTTACCATAGCCTTCCCTGTCACGAAGACATAGTTAGTCTGCACAGTTTAAATATACACAATATCTTTCTTTGTTGTTTAGGAGCCATCATGGGTTTAGTCTGGGCTGGCGGCGACGCTTGCAGCGCGGGTAGCTAGCCCCGCTACAATTCCCCGCTCCCTGTGCTAACTCATTTTAGCACGACTAAGAAAGTAGATTCCGCCCGGGTCGAAACGGCCCGGTGCCCCGGTAACCGTTCGCAGGAACCTGGATCTCTTGTGCACAAGAATTTCCATGACCATTTCTATGAACCGAACTTCATAGATTTACATACTAGCGATTTAAAGAACATCATGTATGAAACTGCTTTACTGTACTATCACAATCAACCAACAAGTTATATGAAATAACATGCAGCAGTTTATAGAAGAACACCTTGAACTTATAGAAGAGCACTTTGAACTATCAATAAATACCAACCCATTAAACACCCAACGAACATGCATGCATCAATGAATTTATGCAAGGTTTTGTATGACAAGCAATGGGTGTTCCAAGCCTACTTCTTATCTTATCTTGTTATCCAACTTGTTACTTAATTGGTATCGTTTGATTGAATGCACAACTGAGTCAATTTTATTATGAACGGAGCCCTTGGAAAGAAGGTGCTTATCGAAATAGAGCCACTCACAAGTTGGTTGAATAGGAAGAAGAAGGAGAGATCTCTAAGACTCCGCTCGCGCGTCGTCTACACGATCACCTGCACGCACCAACGGATGATCAATACCTCCTGCTTCGGTCTCCAAGGCTCGATACGAAATGCGAAATCCTAAGAACGAAAGCAATGAAATCCATTGAAACCGTTCAAGAAAACGCAAGTCATAAAACCAACAAGAAAGCAACCAAGCGGCACGAAAACGGACAAGAAACCAACGCAACGGAAAGGCCCCTTCTCGACTCTGCCGCCGAGTCCATCCTCGAGGCACAATCCATTGTATATGGGACCTGATTCCGAAGAAACCAATCCATAACGAGGAAAGGATCTTAATTCAATCTGTCCCGTTCGGACGGTCGTAAGTATTTCTTGGCCGCGCTCCCCGAATAGGGGGAACGGGGCATTACATCATAACCATCCAAAAGAAAGTTTCGTCCCGAAACTTAGGAATAGAACCTACCACTAAGGAATAATAAGGGGAACCTTTCCCTCATATCTGCTTCCAGTTCCCAGGTCGACTCCTCGACCGAGTGGTTCCGCCACAGGACGCGCACTAGCGAGACGGTTCGGTTCCGCAACTGCTTCTCTTTACGATCCAAAACTTGGACAGGCTCCGCCGCGTACGACAAGTCCGCTTGCAGATTCAACTGACCCAAGTCGACTATGTGGTTCGGGTCGTGTACAAACTTTCTTAGCTGGGAAACGTGAAAAATATCGTGTACTTCTGATAGGGCAGGCGGCAAAGCAACTTGATAGGCGACCGGAGTAACCTATTTGAGAACTTCAAACGGCCCAACAAATCTCGGACTTAGCTTTCCTTTTACTCCGAACCGCATGACTCCGCGCATAGGCGAGACTTTCAAGAACACATGGTCCCCTTCAAAGAATTCAAGGGGGCGACGTCGAGCATCGGCATAACTCTTTTGTCGGCTTTGTGCTGTCTTCAACCGTTCACGAATCAACCGAACCTTTTGGACGGTTTGTTCAACCAGCTCCGGCCCAAGGATTTGCCGTTCTCCGACTTCGTTCCAGCAGATTGGGGACCTACACTTCCGCCCATACAAAGCCTCGTACGGAGCCATCTCGATGCTGGACTGATAACTGTTGTTGTATGCAAATTCGGCCAGCGGCAGGTAGACGTCCCAACTTGACTTCGAATCGATCACGCAGAGGCGCAACATGTCTTCTAGTATCTGATTCACTCGTTCCGTCTGACCATCGGTTTGTGGATGATAGGCTGAGCTGAACTTCAACTTGGTCCCCATCGCCAACTGAAGGCTCTCCCAGAAACGCGAGATGAATCGCCCGTCTCGATCTGATACTATAGAAACTGGCACTCCGTGCAGCCGGACTATCTCGTCAAGGTAGGTCTGGGCGAGGCGATCGGCGCTCCAAGTACTTTTGATGGCAATGAAGTGTGCAGACTTGGTTAACCGGTCGACGATAACCCAGATTGCGTCGTTCCCCCGTTGCGTCCTTGGCAGGCCAACAATGAAATCCATGCAGATGTGCTCCCACTTCCATTCCGGGATAGCAAGATTTTGCATCTCCCCGCCCGGCCTCTGATGCTCTGCTTTCACCCTTTGACAGGTTATGCATTGGGACACAAAGAGTGCAACATCTTTCTTCATGCCGTGCCACCAGAAGGTCGTTCGGAGGTTCTTATACATCTTCGTGCTCCCGGGATGGATCATATAGGCTGCGTAATGAGCTTCCGCAAGGATCTCCTTTCTAAGTTCTGAATCATCGGAGACGCATAGCCTTCCTTTCACCCGCAACGCTCCATTTTCATCTACTGCAAAGTCCTTCGCCTTCCCCGCTAGAATCTGCTCGTGCATCTTCCTTAGGAAAGGGTCGTCTTTCTGAGTAGATGTGACCCGCTCTATTAGGTTGGGTACGAATCGCATTTGAGCGACCCGCGCGCCACGATATCGAATTCGGAGTTCGATGCCCATCTCTTCTAAGTCCCTTCGTAACCTGCGATCGACTGACAGAGATCCAACGAAGATCCGACTCAAAGCATCCGCTACAACGTTCCCTTTTCCAGGCGTGTAGTCTATCGTCAAGTCGTAATCTTTTATCAATTCTAGCCAACGGCGCTGACGAAGGTTGAGGTCCGTCTGGGTGAATAGGTACTTCAAGCTCTTGTGATCAGTATAAATTCGGCAAGGCACTCCATAAAGGTAGTGTCGCCACAATTTCAGGCCAAAGACAATTGCCGCTAACTCCAGGTCGTGTGTAGGATAATTTTTCTCGTGCTTCTTTAGTTGCCTGGAGGCATAGGCTATCACTCGATCTCGCTGCATAAGTACGCACCCCAAGCCTTGCCCGGACGCGTCGCTAAATATTTGGAATCCCGAGATCTCGTCTGGTAGTGCAAGTAACGGGGCAGAGGTGAGGCGATGCTTTAACTCTTTAAACGAAGCTTCGCAGTCGGCGGACCACTCAAATGCGACTCCCTTTTGTGTGAGGCGAGTCAGAGGTAGTGCAAGTTTGGAAAAATCCTTCACGAACCATCTGTAGTAGCCCGCTAGCCCGAGGAAGCTTCGAATCTCGCTAACGGATGCAGGTCGCTTCCACTCGACAATGGCCTCCACCTTCTTCGAATCGACTGAGATGCCTCCCGCAGAAATGATGTGCCCGAGGAAAGATACACTACTTAGCCAGAATTCACACTTACTCAGTTTAGCATATAGCTGGTTGTCCCGAAGAGTTTGTAGCACGGTCCGCAAGTGCTCTGCATGTTCTTCCTCACTCTTCGAATACACCAAGATATCATCGATGAATACTACTACAAACTTATCGAGATAGGGCCGGAACACAAGGTTCATTAAACTCATAAAGGCAGCGGGTGCATTGGTTAGTCCGAACGGCATCACCAGGAACTCATAATGGCCATAGCGAGTTCAAAAAGCTGACTTTGGCACATCGTCTGGCTTGATCTTTAATTGGTGATAGCCCGAACGGAGGTCGATTTTAGAGAATACCGTGGCAGCTTGCAACTGATCGAAAAGATCGTCTATTCTTGGAAGAGGGTACTGGTTACGAATGGTTGCTTTATTCAATTCTCGATAATCGATGCAGAGCCGCAACGAGCCATCATTTTTCTTTACAAATAGCACAGGCGCACCCCACGGAGATACACTAGGCCGAATGTATCCTCGATCTAGCAACTCTTGCAATTGTACTTTAAGCTCCTTCAATTCTGCCGGGGCCATTCGATACGGCGTCTTGAAAATTGGTCGAGTTTCTGGGAATGTGTCTATAGTGAACTCTATCTCTCGATCGGGCGGCATGCCTGGCAACTCGTCGGGAAACACATCAGGAAAATCCGCCACAACGGGAATAGACTCAACGTTTGTGCAATCTTGCCGAGTGTCTCGAACGGACGCTAAGTACCCTTCGCAGCCGGAGTGAATCATCCGTCGAGCAGACATTGCTGAGATCACCATGCAGGCATTCGACGCTTTCGACTCAGGACTGCACGTGAAGCAAAACTCGATCTCGCCGGGCAAACAAAACACGACTTCCTTTTTCGCACAGTCGATTGTAGCTGAACAAGCGCCGAGCCAATCCATCCCCAGAATAAGATCGTAGTCCCTTATGTCTAGAACTATCGCATCTAATGACAATTTCCGTCCCCCGATGCAAATGTTACCTTCACGACAGACTAAGCGAGCCGATAAATCTACGCCCGAAGGAGTACTAACACTTAGGTTTAAGCCTAGCGGTGTCATAGGGAATGTGTGTTCGGCGGCAAAATCCCTCGCAATGAAGCTATGTGTTGCACCAGAATCAAACAATACTCGAGCAGGTACATTATTAAAAAGTAATATACCTGACACCTTCGTGTTCGATGCAAGTGCCTCATCCCGAGTCAAAGCATAGACTCGTCCCTGAGCGTTTTGCGGTGCCTGGTTCGCTCGTTGAGTTTGCCCCTGACCCTGAGCTGAGTCATTATTCTGCTGCGGACGGTGTGAAGATGGATCGTTGGAACGGGTTGGACAATTACGAGCAATGTGGCCCATCTTGCCACAATTGAAACATCCTCCTTTGCTCGCGCGACATTCGCTGACGTGGTGTCCTGGCTTGCGGCAGTAGGCACAATTTTGTCCTTGCCTCCTTCCTTGATTCGAGTCTTGGGAGCCGCCGTTGTTGTTGTGGCGCTTATGCGCGTTGTTTCCTCCTGTGTTGGCAGGACGCTTGTGATTGTAATTTTGCACAGCGCCGGTGCGAACTGGAGGATACTGCGACTCTAGGGACAGTGCATGATTCAAGGACTCCCGCATGGTACGATATTGAGTCACTACGACGTAAGCACGGATAGAAGGTCGTAGTCCGAGCTCGAACTTTCGTGCACGACTTTCGGCATCGGCGAGCTGAGACTTGGCAAATTTTGCAAGTCGGTTGAACTCTGAAGCGTATTGACGCACCGTCATATCTCCCTGCTTCAGTAGCGCAAACTCGTCTTCCTTTTCGCGACGGACGGCGGGTGGAAGGTATTCCTCCACGAAGGCCTTGCGAAACACGGACCAGGAGATAGCCGTTGTGCCACCTTCACTCAAAATAGCTTGCTTGTGCACATCCCACCAATCATGTGCATTTTGTCGGAGCTGAAGCTGGGCACACGCCACTTTCTTGGTCTCGTCTAGGCACAGCGCTTCAAAGTGGTCCTCCAACTCGACCAGCCAGTCCATCGCTAAGGAAGGGTCCTCGGTGCCTTTAAACGTAGCACGGCACATCTTCTTAAATTCAGATATCGACACGATTGACCCATTCTCGCCTGAGAGTAAGGTACCCTGGGAATTCTGCGGTCCGGTGGCTTCAGCAACTATAGGCACGGTTGCGGGGGCGGACGCAGAATGATTGTTGGCGACCATATTCGTCACCATTGTTTGCAGACTATTCATCTGCTTCTGCTGTGTATCCGCCTGAGATCGCTGCGCCACGAATTGAGCCTCAATCCGTGACTCGAACTGACTCTGCCGTAGTTCAGCTTGTTTCTGCTGCGTCTCCATCAAACGTATCATTCGCTCGAACGGATCAGCCGAGGGTGCGGCAGCTGGACTCCCAGAGCTGCCCGAGGTGCCTGAACTACTCGCTTGCACTTGCGCCACCATCTGCGCTTGTGCACCCGGCTCGGAAGTCGTTCCTTGAAAGGAAAGTAACTTGTATTAGTCTCAAGGTATATTATGGACTCATTGTATGGAACGCATCTCATTTTGGCCAAGCGAATTCAAGGGTCTACTCGGAAGGAATAAGGTCCTCTTTAAAAACTTTCTTTGTGAGATCAAAGGATCTGAACCATGCTCTGATACCAATATGTCACGCCCCGATTTTGGCTAATCGATAATCGTCCCCCGGGCGTGATGCCGTGCACGCGTAGGGCGCGCGTGCACAAGGCCTTAGGCATAAGGATATTCTTTAGAACAATGCAACAGAGTAGACATATAAGATAACACAAGGTTGATGCATAGAAAAGTTTCTCTTTTATTCATAATGAACATCTTTTTACATCGCTTGACTCAAAAGTATAAAATGCCCCACGGGCTTACAAACTTGGACGCAAAATGAGATAGTCGATCCATACATTATGTCCCTTTACATAGATTCAAAAACACAAAACACCTTGGGTGCGAGTAAGCACCATCGCCTTAGCGATATTCAGCAACGGAGAGAGTGAAAGGCTTCTAGCTTGAGCCTCCAAAAGTCTTGGCCACGAACCGCCAAGGATCCCAAAAGTCCGGAGAGAACTTCAGCTCCTCGCCGCGTTGCCTTGCGCCGGGGAACCTGCTACAACGAGGGTCAGTACTTCGAAAAGTACTGGTGAAGGCTAGCTGCTCAACTTTACCAAGCTCATGAGATGAGTTCTAATGAGTATGCTACAATTATGTGCTTAGGTGGGTTTCTATTCTTGCCTAGTTCAGATTTCATTTAGCAGGTATGCAAGAACAAAATAACATAACTCCACATGCCACCGTTCGGTGACTTTACCTGTACCGTCTGAACCACATGTACAACTTACCATAGCCTTCCCTGTCACGAAGACATAGTTAGTCTGCACAGTTTAAATATACACAATATCTTTCTTTGTTGTTTAGGAGCCATCATGGGTTTAGTCTGGGCTGGCGACGACGCTTGCAGCGCGGGTAGCTAGCCCCGCTACAATTCCCCGCTCCCTGTGCTAACTCATTTTAGCACGACTAAGAAAGTAGATTCCGCCCGGGTCGAAACGGCCCGGTGCCCCGGTAACCGTTCGCAGGAACCTGGATCCCTTGTGAACAAGAATTCCCATGACCATTTCTATGAACCGAACTTCATAGATTTACATACTAGCGATTTAAAGAACATCATGTATGAAACTGCTTTACTGTACTATCACAATCAACCAACAAGTTATATGAAATAACATGCAGCAGTTTATAGAAGAACACCTTGAATTTATAGAAGAGCACTTTGAACTATCAATAAATACCAACCCATTAAACACCCAACGAACATGCATGCATCAATGAATTTATGCAAGGTTTTGTATGACAAGCAATGGGTGTTCCAAGCCTACTTCTTATCTTATCTTGTTATCCAACTTGTTACTTAATTGGTATCATTTGATTGAATGCACAACTGAATCAATTTTATTATGAACGGAGCCCTTGGAAAGAAGGTGCTTATCGAAATAGAGCCACTCACAAGTTGGTTGAATAGGAAGAAGAAGGAGAGATCTCTAAGACTCCGCTCGCGCGTCGTCTACACGATCACCTGCACGCACCAACGGATGATCAATACCTCCTGCTTCGGTCTCCAAGGCTCGATACGAAATGCGAAATCCTAAGAACGAAAGCAATGAAATCCATTGAAACCGTTCAAGAAAACGCAAGTGATAAAACCAACAAGAAAGCAACCAAGCGGCACGAAAACGGACAAGAAACCAACGCAACGGAAAGGCCCCTCTCGACTCTGCCGCCGAGTCCATCCTCGAGGCACAATCCATTGTATATGGGACCTGATTCCGAAGAAACCAATCCATAACGAGGAAAGGATCTTAATTCAATCTGTCCCGTTCGGACGGTCGTAAGTATTTCTTGGCCGCGCTCCCCGAATAGGGGGAACGGGGCATTACAGTAATCACGTGTAGGTATTCGGTTTCGCACATAACGTGCAAATTCTAGCACTAGTCTATTCACATAAGGTCTGAAACATGTTGGCACAAGGATCTTCGCATAACGCATAACTATCTAGTTCAAGCAATCATATCATTCACATGCATTTTTGAAATTATTTAGACTCATTGTATGGAACATTCCGACGGGTCAACGAGAGAGAGCGTATGCAAATAACCCACGAACGAGCTTTTGAAACTGAGAGAATCGATAAGAAGTCCAAAGACGTAAAGCCATGCTCTCATACCAAAATGTCACGTCCCGATCTCCCGCAAAAATCGGCCGTCCCTGCTAGACGCGAATCACCGCGCCAGGGCTTTCGCAGGACGATCGTTCCCATCTGGACGTGATGTCGCACGAGCACAAGCCGCGCTAGTGCAAGGCCATGAATCGAACATGCGAAGAAATATCTAAGCCACAGAGTTGTCACGCCCCGATCTCCCGCAGGCTAATCGGCCGTCCCCGCTAGGCGGGAATCACCCTCGCCAGCGCTCCCGCGGGACGATCGCTTCGACCCATCCGGGCGTGATTCCGCACGAGCGTGATCCACGCCCGTGTAAGGCCGTGGTTCGTTGGCTGGCGGTAAGAGTTCTAAGCCACAGAGTCGCACAGATTGTCCGAGTGCAGCGGAGTCATGAACGCATAGGCGATCGGTAACAGGTTCACTGAGTTGACAATATAGCGGAAGCATTGAAACACAAGTTGAAGTAAAGCAACTCTTTATTGATATAAACATGTGTTACAGGCGGCGTATAGCCGAGATTACAAGTCGCTCAAGCCTCTCTCTCTGAAACAGTAAAAGCGTGCCAAGTGGCTACAATTGTGGATGTTCGTTCAGGCGATGTTCAGGCGATGTTCACAACATTATGTCTTCTATATGTGCTTCAGTTCCGGACGCACCGTTGTTTCGGAGTGATCTTCACACCTTAGCACGCACGAAGGAGGCATCCGCACTTAACGAGGTTCTCCCGCACCCTGCATACAAACTGGTGGATTATCAGTACATTGAATGCACTGGTGGGGAAGCTACTCGTCCGCTCGACAAATCCAAACACGTAATACAGGTTCCGTGCACCAACTATTAAGTTGTTTTTCTAGTTGCCTTAGGATCAGTTTCATGCAAACATTGAATAGCCTAACGTGTCGGGCAGTGCGCCGTGCAACATGAGAGGAAACACGGCGAAACTTACCAACTTACCATCTCCTTCCCTGTCCAAGGCAAACATTGAGGCAAACATTGTTAATTCAAGCACGGGCAAGTATAAACATTCAAGAGGCATAGCATATTCATGGAAACCAAGCAATAGCATATGCAACACGAGAGTCATTATGTCTTGATCGTTCAGGTGTTCAGTTGTACATTGATGCGATGCAATAACTCGCATGCGGATAGCCGCTAAGCGAGGATGACTTATCTATATGAACATGAGTCGCTGACATAGCCATAAAGGACCGTTTATAGTCTTGAACAAGGATGGAAGGCAACAAGGATTCGTTGTTGGTTGCAGACCATCCTGTCCAGATGCGTGAGACTATCGTGAAGTTCCATCCGGATCGGAACGGTCCCAGTGCCCCGGTGACCGCCCGTGGAACACGTTGACCTTGTTTCCAAGTTGTCCGCGACATGCAGGCCAGGGCCAGTTTAAATCCATAACTTGATATGATAATCCATGATTCGTGATCTGAAACGAGCGTTGGCTCCAAGATCTTAGATTCGTGGATTCGTTACATGACGTGATTCTCGTTTCAGATATAAACAGGATGGAATTATCATTCAATTGCACGTGACATGATTCGTTCAATATTCATTTGCCCTGATGCGTGCCCCTGGTTCGGGGATTACCTTGGCGACCCAACGGTCCCAGATACTTGAAGGTTCGTTCAGGCACGGAACGACTACGTAGTAGTCTCCCGGGGTTTGGATGAAAACATGGCAACATTCAAGCAGACAAGCATGCGTTTCTAAGGAACATAAGCAGGCATGTTGCTCGGACCCGAAGGTAAGCCGAGAGTTAGATCGTTAGGGGACTTGGCATGCGAGGGTCTGAGTATAAGCAGTATTTCAATTTCCATGTTCTAGCATAAGCAATACAGGTTGGGATTATTCCCTTAGCTAGGTGCGTTAAATTTATTAGCATGCAGGGGGTGATCACCTAGCGACTAGCATAACATTCCATATTTTATGTGTGCTGGCTAAGCAAAGTCAAGTTCACCGTAGCCACCCACCTTAGCGATGATTTGCCTCGGTAGAGCGATACGTCAAGCGAGCTTCTGAAAGCCTAAGCAGGATTCCTGTAGGGACCAAGTCGGGATATCATTTGCTTCTTGTTTGAGGCAAAGCGGGTCGGGACAGTTGCACTTTTGCCGTTTTAGTCGGCAGTCCGCTAGAACGGAACGGGGTGTTACAAGAGTCGCACAGATAGTCCGAATGCAGCGGAATAAGAAACAAACAGGCGATTGGTAACAAGTTCACAGAGTCGTCATAGCGGAAGCATTGAATAACACAAGAATGGAAATAAAATAAGCACTTTATTGATATTGAACAAGTATTATAAGCGGCGTTAGGCCGAGATTACAAGTTGCTCAAGTCCTCTCTTTCGAAACAATAAAAGCGTGCCAAGTGGCTACAATTGTGGAATGATATATAGGCGATGTTCCACCATTATTTCTTGTATATGTGCTTCAGCTCTAGACGCGACGCTCCAAGGCTCCAGAGCGAACTCCACGTCTTAGCTCGCAATAAGGGATTTCCGCACCGAACGAGGTTCTTCCGCACCCTGCAAGCAATCTGGTGGGTTATCAGTACATGAATGCACTGGTGGGGAGGCTTCTCGTCCGCTCGACAAATCCAAACACGTTATATAGGTTCCGTGCACCATCTATTAAGTTATCTTTCTAGTCTTGCCTTATGATCAGTTTCATGTCAATGATGTAAAGTCTAACTCGTGTGGAAGTGCGCCGTGCGATATAAGAGTAACACGGCGAGACTTACCAACTTACCATTTGTCCTTCCCTGTCCAAGGCAACCAAGTTAAACCGAGAACGAATATATATATATATATATATATATATATATATATATATATATATATATAATTAAGGATTCACATAAGCAAACACATGTGTCACGAGCGGGTTCCTGATTTAGGTGCACGAATTACAGGGATACTCAATTGTGTTGCAGAAGATTATTCAAGCTCAGTATGCACAAGTGTCTAATAGCCATAACCGTTCAGGTGTATCAGATTACCAGATGCGATGCAATGACTCGCACGCGGATTGCCGCTAAGCGAGGATGACTTAATATGTATGAACGAGAGGTCACTGGCATAGCCATAAAGGACAATAATTATAGTCTCTGACGAAATGGGGTGCAACGCTAGATACAGAAGAACCATTACACGAATATACAGAAGAGCAATTGTACGCCATTCCGCCGATTCAAACGACTATCAGAAGGGTAGACGGCTAGTCCAAGGTAGTATGCTCTACCAAGCCCCGAATACCGTGTATTATCCTGCCCCAAAAACGACGTCGTATACCATAACCGAAATTGACACACAATACACCAGACATTCCTCCTACGTCGGTACGATCCCGGTGCCCCGGTGATCGTTCGAGGAATCAGATACCTCGTGCACGAGTTGTCCATGACCATGGAAGTCTCAAGTCTTAGGTCTCTTGTCAGGTACATATTCGGGTCAGATTCAGGTTCAGGTTCAAGTTCAAGATTGTTCACAAACACATAGACTCCTCGAGCCGTCAGATTTAGTACATGCCGAGTGTTGTTTAACTTGTCATGATGCAGTCCCCCCGTTCAGGAACTGCCTTGGTGACCAAACGGTCCCGAATACTTTCAGGTTCATACTTGCACGGAACGACTATTAGATAGTCTTCCGGTGAACTAGATGAATGCAAGGCTCGGATCGTGTTACCTAACTGTGGCATGAAATTTCAACACGCATAGCGAATATGTAAAGCAGACAAGCATTGAAACAGCGTTGAAGCATAAACATAAAGAACCATGCGTCATAACTTTACTTAAAAGCATAAGCGATTACGCAAGCACGAGTTTAAAGGGTAGTGCGGGGAGAAACCGTACAAGGATATATCGGGCGGCATGATCTATAATGCGAACAGTATAAACAAGTGAAACAGTGTACTACGAAGAGTATATAATGATCTTACTGGAGGCATTAGCGAAGTATACTTGCACGAAGCTAAGGTAGCATGCGAGGGTCCAACTATAAGTCAAGTTTTTTTTTTCATGTTCTAACACAAGCAATACAAAATGAGATTAATTCAATCTGTCCCGTTCGGACGGTCGTAAGTATTTCTTGGCCGCGCTCCCCGAATAGGGGGAACGGGGCATTACAGTAATCACGTGTAGGTATTCGGTTTCGCACATAACGTGCAAATTCTAGCACTAGTCTATTCACATAAGGTCTGAAACATGTTGGCACAAGGATCTTCGCATAACGCATAACTATCTAGTTCAAGCAATCATATCATTCACATGCATTTTTGAAATTATTTAGACTCATTGTATGGAACATTCCGACGGGTCAACGAGAGAGAGCGTATGCAAATAACCCACGAACGAGCTTTTGAAACTGAGAGAATCGATAAGAAGTCCAAAGACGTAAAGCCATGCTCTCATACCAAAATGTCACGTCCCGATCTCCCGCAAAAATCGGCCGTCCCTGCTAGACGCGAATCACCGCGCCAGGGCTTTCGCAGGACGATCGTTCCCATCTGGACGTGATGTCGCACGAGCACAAGCCGCGCTAGTGCAAGGCCATGAATCGAACATGCGAAGAAATATCTAAGCCACAGAGTTGTCACGCCCCGATCTCCCGCAGGCTAATCGGCCGTCCCCGCTAGGCGGGAATCACCCTCGCCAGCGCTCCCGCGGGACGATCGCTTCGACCCATCCGGGCGTGATTCCGCACGAGCGTGATCCACGCCCGTGTAAGGCCGTGGTTCGTTGGCTGGCGGTAAGAGTTCTAAGCCACAGAGTCGCACAGATTGTCCGAGTGCAGCGGAGTCATGAACGCATAGGCGATCGGTAACAGGTTCACTGAGTTGACAATATAGCGGAAGCATTGAAACACAAGTTGAAGTAAAGCAACTCTTTATTGATATAAACATGTGTTACAGGCGGCGTATAGCCGAGATTACAAGTCGCTCAAGCCTCTCTCTCTGAAACAGTAAAAGCGTGCCAAGTGGCTACAATTGTGGATGTTCGTTCAGGCGATGTTCAGGCGATGTTCACAACATTATGTCTTCTATATGTGCTTCAGTTCCGGACGCACCGTTGTTTCGGAGTGATCTTCACACCTTAGCACGCACGAAGGAGGCATCCGCACTTAACGAGGTTCTCCCGCACCCTGCATACAAACTGGTGGATTATCAGTACATTGAATGCACTGGTGGGGAAGCTACTCGTCCGCTCGACAAATCCAAACACGTAATACAGGTTCCGTGCACCAACTATTAAGTTGTCTTTCTAGTTGCCTTAGGATCAGTTTCATGCAAACATTGAATAGCCTAACGTGTCGGGCAGTGCGCCGTGCAACATGAGAGGAAACACGGCGAAACTTACCAACTTACCATCTCCTTCCCTGTCCAAGGCAAACATTGAGGCAAACATTGTTAATTCAAGCACGGGCAAGTATAAACATTCAAGAGGCATAGCATATTCATGGAAACCAAGCAATAGCATATGCAACACGAGAGTCATTATGTCTTGATCGTTCAGGTGTTCAGTTGTACATTGATGCGATGCAATAACTCGCATGCGGATAGCCGCTAAGCGAGGATGACTTATCTATATGAACATGAGTCGCTGACATAGCCATAAAGGACCGTTTATAGTCTTGAACAAGGATGGAAGGCAACAAGGATTCGTTGTTGGTTGCAGACCATCCTGTCCAGATGCGTGAGACTATCGTGAAGTTCCATCCGGATCGGAACGGTCCCAGTGCCCCGGTGACCGCCCGTGGAACACGTTGACCTTGTTTCCAAGTTGTCCGCGACATGCAGGTCAGGGCCAGTTTAAATCCATAACTTGATATGATAATCCATGATTCGTGATCTGAAACGAGCGTTGGCTCCAAGATCTTAGATTCGTGGATTCGTTACATGACGTGATTCTCGTTTCAGATATAAACAGGATGGAATTATCATTCAATTGCACGTGACATGATTCGTTCAATATTCATTTGCCCTGATGCGTGCCCCTGGTTCGGGGATTACCTTGGCGACCCAACGGTCCCAGATACTTGAAGGTTCGTTCAGGCACGGAACGACTACGTAGTAGTCTCCCGGGGTTTGGATGAAAACATGGCAACATTCAAGCAGACAAGCATGCGTTTCTAAGGAACATAAGCAGGCATGTTGCTCGGACCCGAAGGTAAGCCGAGAGTTAGATCGTTAGGGGACTTGGCATGCGAGGGTCTGAGTATAAGCAGTATTTCAATTTCCATGTTCTAGCATAAGCAATACAGGTTGGGATTATTCCCTTAGCTAGGTGCGTTAAATTTATTAGCATGCAGGGGGTGATCACCTAGCGACTAGCATAACATTCCATATTTTATGTGTGCTGGCTAAGCAAAGTCAAGTTCACCGTAGCCACCCACCTTAGCGATGATTTGCCTCGGTAGAGCGATACGTCAAGCGAGCTTCTGAAAGCCTAAGCAGGATTCCTGTAGGGACCAAGTCGGGATATCATTTGCTTCTTGTTTGAGGCAAAGCGGGTCGGGACAGTTGCACTTTTGCCGTTTTAGTCGGCAGTCCGCTAGAACGGAACGGGGTGTTACAAGAGTCGCACAGATAGTCCGAATGCAGCGGAATAAGAAACAAACAGGCGATTGGTAACAAGTTCACAGAGTCGTCATAGCGGAAGCATTGAATAACACAAGAATGGAAATAAAATAAGCACTTTATTGATATTGAACAAGTATTATAAGCGGCGTTAGGCCGAGATTACAAGTTGCTCAAGTCCTCTCTTTCGAAACAATAAAAGCGTGCCAAGTGGCTACAATTGTGGAATGATATATAGGCGATGTTCCACCATTATTTCTTGTATATGTGCTTCAGCTCTAGACGCGACGCTCCAAGGCTCCAGAGCGAACTCCACGTCTTAGCTCGCAATAAGGGATTTCCGCACCGAACGAGGTTCTTCCGCACCCTGCAAGCAATCTGGTGGGTTATCAGTACATGAATGCACTGGTGGGGAGGCTTCTCGTCCGCTCGACAAATCCAAACACGTTATATAGGTTCCGTGCACCATCTATTAAGTTATCTTTCTAGTCTTGCCTTATGATCAGTTTCATGTCAATGATGTAAAGTCTAACTCGTGTGGAAGTGCGCCGTGCGATATAAGAGTAACACGGCGAGACTTACCAACTTACCATTTGTCCTTCCCTGTCCAAGGCAACCAAGTTAAACCGAGAACGAATATATATATATATATATATATATATATATATATATATATATATATATAATTAAGGATTCACATAAGCAAACACATGTGTCACGAGCGGGTTCCTGATTTAGGTGCACGAATTACAGGGATACTCAATTGTGTTGCAGAAGATTATTCAAGCTCAGTATGCACAAGTGTCTAATAGCCATAACCGTTCAGGTGTATCAGATTACCAGATGCGATGCAATGACTCGCACGCGGATTGCCGCTAAGCGAGGATGACTTAATATGTATGAACGAGAGGTCACTGGCATAGCCATAAAGGACAATAATTATAGTCTCTGACGAAATAGGGTGCAACGCTAGATACAGAAGAACCATTACACGAATATACAGAAGAGCAATTGTACGCCATTCCGCCGATTCAAACGACTATCAGAAGGGTAGACGGCTAGTCCAAGGTAGTATGCTCTACCAAGCCCCGAATACCGTGTATTATCCTGCCCCAAAAACGACGTCGTATACCATAACCGAAATTGACACACAATACACCAGACATTCCTCCTACGTCGGTACGATCCCGGTGCCCCGGTGATCGTTCGAGGAATCAGATACCTCGTGCACGAGTTGTCCATGACCATGGAAGTCTCAAGTCTTAGGTCTCTTGTCAGGTACATATTCGGGTCAGATTCAGGTTCAGGTTCAAGTTCAAGATTGTTCACAAACACATAGACTCCTCGAGCCGTCAGATTTAGTACATGCCGAGTGTTGTTTAACTTGTCATGATGCAGTCCCCCCGTTCAGGAACTGCCTTGGTGACCAAACGGTCCCGAATACTTTCAGGTTCATACTTGCACGGAACGACTATTAGATAGTCTTCCGGTGAACTAGATGAATGCAAGGCTCGGATCGTGTTACCTAACTGTGGCATGAAATTTCAACACGCATAGCGAATATGTAAAGCAGACAAGCATTGAAACAGCGTTGAAGCATAAACATAAAGAACCATGCGTCATAACTTTACTTAAAAGCATAAGCGATTACGCAAGCACGAGTTTAAAGGGTAGTGCGGGGAGAAACCGTACAAGGATATATCGGGCGGCATGATCTATAATGCGAACAGTATAAACAAGTGAAACAGTGTACTACGAAGAGTATATAATGATCTTACTGGAGGCATTAGCAAAGTATACTTGCACGAAGCTAAGGTAGCATGCGAGGGTCCAACTATAAGTCAAGTTTTTTTTTTCATGTTCTAACACAAGCAATACAAAATGAGATTATTCCCTTAGCTAGGTGCGTTGTATTCTTTATTAGCATGCAAGGGATGATTCACTTAGCGACTTGCATGTATAGTCCATATTTTAAGTGTGCAGGCTAAGCAAAGATAAGTTCATCGTAGCCACCCACCTTAGCGATAATTCGCCTCGGTCGAGCGATACTCCGAACGCGCCTTTGAAAGTCTAAGTCTGAACTCCTGAAGGGCCAAGTCTGAAATCCTTTGCCTCATGCAAGTCTTCTCGCTGAGCAAAGCGGGTCAGGTCGTTGCACTATCACCGTTTGAATCGGCTCTCTGCTTGAGCGGAAAGGGTTGTTACATTATACACCACTTAGAAAAGTCTCTTCCTCGAGACTTCCTGAGCGCAAACCATTCTATCGTAAACTATCGAATCTATCTCAAACATAACAATCGATATCACTAGATTCGTTCGAACACAACTTCCTACTCGTTCCCCAATCCGTGTCGCGTGTATGCTGGGTCTGTCTCGTTGAATGACTCTATCATTCAATCCAAGCTCTGTCTCGGTCTCTACTGCGCCTTAGCGCAGAACATATATCGCTTAATGCGGGGTACGTTATGATCCATCTTGAATGACGATCTAAGGCTGAGGCAAACTTATCCAAATTGTCATACTCGTCCATACGAATCTAGCATATTCACTTGCACTAGCATTCGAGATCAGCATATCGCGAGTTTGGATCGTACACATATTCAATGCGTCCCTCAAACATATGCATATCAACCAACTTAGCGATAGCGAATTCTTTGCACTCGAGTTCAACATATCACAGAGTCTTGGATCATGCACACGTTCATGGCGTCCCGCAAACATATGCATTCAACTAAACTTAGCGGCAGTGAACGGACAAGCTACTCGGAAAAGTCTTAAGGGTTCTCGTCTTACAAATCACGATGATACCTCCAACAGGGTCAATAAAATCCAAGTCATTTTCAATCCCACTCAATCAAACATTGCACTACCGTCAAGCACGATCTATCTGATCTACCGACTAGCGTCCATGTCCTATCGTCCATTCCATTCGTGACAATATAGCACACACTTATCGTTCCAAGTCTAGTTCTAAGTCTTGCTGTCCCGGTTCTATGGCTTGCTCAAGCAATATCTAAAGTCGGTCACACAAGTTCTTTCACTTGGCACAGGGTCGTCTGCCTAATTACTAGGTCAGCTCACAAGGTCATAGGTACAGTTCTTGCTCACGACTCATCGTGCAAATTTGTTGCACGATGCTCGTCCTAATTCTTAAGGTCAAACCATTGTTCTTTTGCACATGATATTCTACCCAAGCTCGTTTTACTCAGATTTCTAAACATCGAGCACAGATCATCCTACTCACATTAACACATTCGTTGCACATGGTCCGAGTCCGTTCAGTCAAAATCCATAATATATCCATGTCACATGTCAAGCCTAGTGATTCTCATAGTCTATCTCCTCAAACATGTTTTATAGAACCCGTATATCTATTCTAAGTCTAGACCACCAAGCCATGATTCAATTCTAAATCTTCGATCTCAATCATAAACTCTAAGTCGTCCAACATGATTCACGGATCCGTTCACGAAACTATCAAGCGTGTCTTACTCCATGTACTAGACTAACTCATCCTTGAAATACTTTCGGTTCACTTGCATTCTCAAACTCGTCTTATCGTATCGAACCACTAGTCAGGACGATCCTTCAATTGTCACGCTTCGGTCTTTCGCAAGTTCGATCATCCCCGCTGGACGTGAGATCACCAAAATATGTCACGTCCTGATCTCCCGCAGGAATCGGTCGTCCCCGCTAGGCGCGAATAACCACGCCAGCGCTCCCATAGGATAATCGTCCTAATTCGGACGTGACGCATGTACGAGTATGGAGTTACGCTCACACACGACAAGAACGTCGAACATTATGGTTATCATCGAAATGATCGAGACACCTTATCCTTACACTTTCGTTTCATCTAAGTTATATATATATTCACCAAGTTATGTTCATCCATGCCGTGATCATAATTCGTCTAGTCAAATTGTCCAACTTTAGTGTTACCGTTCGATCAATCCCTACTCTACTTCTAGCATTCCTCAAACAACTAAGTTCAAATACTCAATCCAAAGTCTCCACCTTCGTTACTTTCCATTTCATCGAGTTCATCTGAATAATCATCGAATATGTTCCCGCGAGTTCAATCATCCCCGCCAGACGTGAAATTACTATGTCAGCACTCCCGTGGGATAATCGTTCTCGGTCAGGCCTGATTGTCGAGGGTTATCTTTCGAAGTAGATTCAAGATCGTTCTTCCAAACTCCAGATCGAATTCGTTATCGCTTACCTCTTTCATCGAACCACAATATTCTTTTACTTTATCAATCCGTGCTATCTTCCAATTATCGATACCATGCCAAGTCTATTAATCCGAAACCATAATATCCATACTCAAGTTCAATCCGTTTTGATTCAATTCGAAATCACACTCACGATCCACCAAGTTTCCTCAACCAAGATATTGATTTCATTACCTTGAATCCCTATTCGATATAAGCCTTATCACTTGTTCAACACATTCTTAATCGTTCAAACCAATTATCGCACGAGACCTATGAATTTGCTTGAAAATTTCCAAAATGATCCATACACCACTCGGGAATCGAGTCATCCAATTAAATCATCAATCGTGTTCGCATCGTTCACTCGCATATTCAATTTGTTCTTTAGAACTCCAACACGATACCTAAGCATAGATACGATAAATCTTAGTCTTTATATACCTCTATTGATAGTCACCCAGTAAACCATATTTGATTTGTATCTGCCGACACGAAATACCGTTCGAGCTATTTCTCAAAATTTGAGCACGATATTCTATATTCGCCTTAGCGATAATCTGATAATGTTCTATCGGTTGTCATTCTAAGTCTAACTTATCCTTATCTGAACGATATCCCAATCTTGCTCGCAAACTAGCTCGCACCAAAAGGGTCTTGGCACACGATACTCAACACAACTTAGCCGAAAGGCTGTGTGTATAGCTAACCGTCCGAACTTTATTCCATCTCACACACTAACCTGCTTGGTAATAATGTGTAGATATTCGGTTTCGCACGTAACTTGCAAATTCTAGCACGAATCTATTCCCACAAGGTCTGAAACAGGTTGGCACAAGGGTCTTCGCATAAGTATCCAGTTCAAGCAATTATATCATTCACATGCACTTTTAAAATTATTTAGACTCATTGTATGAAACTTCCCGACGGGTCAACGAGAGAGAGCGTATGCACATAACCCACAAACGAGCTTTCGAAACTGAGAGAATCGATAATAAGTTCAAAGACGTAAAGCCATGCTCTGATACTAAAATGTCACGTCCCGATCTCCAGCAAGATTCGGTCGTCCCCTCTAGGCGCGAATCACCGCGCCAGCGCTCCCGCATGACGATCATTCCCATCTGGACGTGATGCCGCACGAGCACAAGCTGCGCCCGTGCAAGGCCATAAATCGAACAAGTGGAGAAATATCAAGCCACAAAGTCGCACAGATAGTCCGAATGCATCGAAATAAGAAACGAACAGGCGATTGGTAACAAGTTCACAGAGTCGTTATAGCGGAAGCATTGAATAACACAAGTATGGAAGTAAAATAAGCACTTTATTGATATTTAACAAGTATTACAAGCGGCGTTAGGCCGAGATTACAAGTCGCTCAAGTCCTCTCTTTCGAAACAATAAAAGCGTGCCAAGTGGCTACAATTGTGGAATGATACATAGGTGATATTCCACCATTATGTCTTGTATATATGCTTCAGCTCCGAACGCGACGCTCTAAGGCTCCAGAGCGAACTCCATGCCTTACTCGCACGAAGGGGTTTTCGCACCGAAGGAGGTTCTCCCGCACCCTGTAAGCAATCTGTTGGGTTATCAGTACATGAATGCACTGGTGGGGAGGCTTCTTGTCCACTCGACAAATCCAAACACATTATATAGGTTCCGTGCACCATCTATTAAGTTATCTTTCTAGTCTTGTCTTATGATCAGTTTTATGTCAATGATGTAAAGCCTAACTCGTGTGGCAGTGCGCTGTAACGTCCCGCAACCGTACGGTGCGTTACGCTGAGTCGGATTGAATAAAACAATAGCTGGTTACATTTGATTTGTTGAATTTTGGGAAGAAGTATTGATTAAGTTGGTTTTATGTGTAGATGGCTAGCGGAGTTCGATGGGAATCAGGTGTTCGTTCAGAGCAGTACTGAGATAGCTGGATTTGGAGCGATAATGCCGTCTTCCTTAGTCCGATCGGTCGAATGATTTGGAGAGCACGGCCTGCTCGCACGGTCATACCAGTTGAGTAGATCGCGCTTTGCATCGGACCACGGGTTCAAGGGATCGGCCGTATCGGCAGGACATGATGCTTAACGGAATCAGACTTGGTGAGTGGGCTCTGTCCCTTCTCCTCTACTCCTTCATGCCTAATTATATGGAAAACACGTAAAGGCTTGAACACTAGGACTGGAACTTGGGAATCACTACACTGAGGCGTGCATAGAGTGTACGTCGTTTGCTTGGATAGGATTGTGGCTTGAATTGATTTGCGCGTTTGGGTTAGTTGGAGCTAGAGTTGGATTATACATTTGGGGCAGTTGGAGAAATGATTGAGATTATGCTTGGACAGTTGAAATGATACATTGAGGCATTGGGAATATCGAGAATTCGGGCGAGCGAGCGTGCATCCGTGCACGAGTATCACTTGGACGCTTTGTCTTGCAAAGCGAGCAGTTGTGGTTCGAAACCGAACAACTGCATCGGCGAGGGCATTGTGCCACGAGATTGTTCTGAGTGAGGGGTGTTGCACCAATTGGAACACTGTGTCGAGAAGCGGCATTGTGCCTATGGGGATAACTTGAGATTTGGTGCCTTGGGCTATATATTGAAAGATTGGTTATGGATATTTCGGTTGGATATTGGTTGAATGGGTCTAGGATCGCTTGGTGGGACGAGAATGTTCGATCCTCTCGTCATACCTACTTGGTGTCTGCATGTCACGGACAACCTGTGTTGCACAAGGTTTCGTTTCCTCGAACGGGAGAGGCTCCGGGGCACCGGGACCGTTCGGCCATGGAGGAGACAATGGTAACGCGTCTTGGACGCTGTGCCGGTAGTTCGATACGAACCAGAGGGGGGGGTAGCTGCCCATTGCTGGATCGGGTAGGACTGCCTATTGATTAGTCCGATCAATGTTCTTTATGGCTTGGCCAGTGATTTCATATAGATAAGTGTTGGCTTGCTTTTCTTTGGTTGGTTTGTGCTTCGTGTAGGTGCGGCCACCTTGCCTCGGCAAGAGTGTGCATATCGAGATTGGATTGTAAGGTTTTGGTTGAGGATGAATATTGAGGCTTGGGAATGGTTCGATAGTTTCTCGTGTTGCTTGGGTTTGAGTAGGATAGTTTGCATGCTAGTTTCCTTCGGTTTGGTTATATTGCTTGTCGATTGGATTGAGTTGAATGCTTGCATGCTTAAACTGCTTTACAGCTTTCCTTAACATGTCATCCCTATGCCATAAAATGAATCTAGAATTCAACTAGAAAGATCACCATATAACTGTTTGCATTCACTTTTTACGTAGTGTCGGCTTAGACGAGTGGGTTACCCTGCTCACCAGTACGGCTGTGTACTGACCCACGTTTGTGGACATTATTTCAGGTACGCAGGTGTAGTGGCGCTGCTTGGATATACGGGACAAAGTATGAACGGTAAGTACCTTTGTGGGCTTGAGAAAAGAGCAAGAGTATTGCATCGCCTTTGAGGCAATCGCCTTTGTGGCATTTCATTTGGACCCTATCCAGAGCTTCGCTGCGTATACTCTGATGTGTGCTTGGTACACAATACTTGACTTTCGTTGCAACTTGGTCGTTTCGATGATAACTTTGGTGTTTGACAACATCGCCTTGTACGAGCGCAACTCCAGGCTCGTACGACATCACGTCCCGATGAGAACGATTGTCCTGCGGGAGAGCTGCAACGTGGTGATTCACGTTCAGCGGGGACTATTGAGCTTGCGGGAAATTGGGGCATGACATATTGGTATCAGAGCGCCTGGTTCATTTCCTCGGACTTGGTCCTTCGCTTCATCACAAACTCTAAATAGCTTCCGCGTGTCATTTAGCTCTTGGCTCTACTCGGTGCTGCATTGGATGTTTCATGCAATAAGTCTATATATTGCTGGTTGTGGTTGCATGTTGTGCTTCGTTGCGTTGCTTTGGTTGGTTTTCGTTAGATCGCTTAGCATCGTTAGGCGTTGTTGCATTCGTGCAACAAGTTGGGTGGCGTTGTTGCATTTGTGCAACAAGTTGAGACCTGTCGTTGGGTTGGCTTGGCTTGCTGTTCAGAAGTTTCTGGTTACATCAGTGGATCAGTTGGTTGGCAGACGAGATTGGTTATGCGGCATGTTGTGAGTAGAAGCATCGATTGAGAATGGATCGTTGCACGAGTTGCTCGTGTAGCGAATATTTGTATGGAGTTTGATTTTTGGCTGGGTATATCACAGAGGGCATTGCACGAGTTGCTCGTGTGGCGCATTGGTTGAGCAGGTTTGAGTTTGGCTTGGGAATATCAGGATAGCATTGTACGAGTTGCTTGTACAACAAATGTAAGGAACAGTTGGGTATTTGGTTGGATTACTTGGAAGAGAGCTCGATGCACGGGATTGTTCGTGTTGCGAAAGTATCGGACGGTTTGAGAATAGTTGGAAGCATCGAGAATGGAACATTGCACAAAAGCTGCCTAACGAGATTGATGGAAAGAGTTGGATGGTTAAAGAATTGGCTGAGTTTCGTGTCAGACTTGAGTTGGGGATGGTAGGATCACGCATAAGGGATGGCTCGAACGGATTTTTGGATTTGTACAAAGGAATCGTAATGCGAGTAGCGACTTGATTCGGAGTAGTATATGGGTTACCACATAGTGAGCAAGGCATTAAAATATTTTGGATAGGTATCAATGGAAATTGCCTCAACGGACTCGGGTAACAGGAATATAAGTTGGTTGGTGCACATCGGCTGAGTTGGAAAGAATGAAAAATGGAGCAAACGAATATTGAGTTGAGCATATCGAGAACGGACTTGTGCAATTGGAAGTATCGTTGGACTTGGGTGATGGGTAAGATCGGAACAAGCATTGGAAAGGGTGTTTGGAAATTTAAGGGATTGAGGCAGACCAAGTATTAGAAACAAGTTGAGATAGATCAGATGGAAAGCTGAATATCAGAGTCCGCTTGCACGATTTGGAATTCAGTGAAACATTCGTTGGACGCAAAGAGAGAGTTGAGCATAAGGAACGAACAGTTGGGATACGCTTGAGCGGAGCGATTGGTGAATTGAAGGATAGCGAGCACGAACTACGAAATTGGGCAACACCTTTGAGCTGTTGGATGAGTAGTGAAACACAAGATGGATTGGAGGGGCAATGCGATGGATTCGTACGGACTTGAAGGATTTTGGATATTGCTGCTCGAGAAGTCGACTCAGGTTTAGCGGAAGTAGAATTTTGGGCAAAATGGTGCAACGATGGTAAACGGATTCTCCGGAAGACGTGAACGGATTGAGGCAACAACTGAAGGCAAAGATTGTGGCGGATAGACTTTTGAAGATAGCTAAACGAGGGAGCAACGTCGGAGCAATCACTGTGTTGCTCGAGCAAGTTGGACGTGCATTGTGGAACGCGGCAAACGGATAAGAATTTGAGCAAGTCTTGAGTTTCGAGAACCATTGCAAGTGATAGTATGAGAAGTCGAACGTGGCAGTTCGAAAAATTCGATGGATTCAGGGCAGAACGGTGGATTGATGGAAGACGGTTTCAACGAGCGCAGTTCTCGAATTGTGGCTTGGATAGATATTAAGACTCTAGGTGGTTAAGCGGCATTGGTTGACAGATCATCAGAGGTAGTGCATGAAGTTCTCGGATTCGAAAGTTCGTTCGGATGGAATGGTTGGATTATGGCTCGGATTTGTAGAGGAGATATAGCATGGTTCATAGTAACTGTCCATCGTGATGATTTACAATTATCGAGCGTAGCTTCGGGACAGCTGACCCTAGCGACTTAACCGACAAATCAGAGATGAATATGGCAGACCCATAGAACGACCCTTGCGGCGGCGCATTTGGGAATGCGTCGAGGGCAGATGTGAGTAGTGTGTGTTGGGGATTGGCCTATTGACTGAGTGTTGGATTTGAGAGACCCTTGGGATAGCCTTCAGCTGAAGATGCAGCCGGAAGACCGAAGCGATGGTGGGATTAGCCTAAGTCAACTGATGAGATTCAGACTCGTAGATTTTTGAAGATAGCATCGCCTCTGACTCGTCGTTCCCCGGAAGGGAATAGCATTCATATGAATTGACGACTGTGAAACTAGCTCGTGAAGTTAAAGCAGCGGCTCGTTCAGATCAAATCTTTGCGAATACTAGAAGGGACAGATATGCCTCAGATTTACAAGATGCATCGGAACTTAGTCTGGGAAGCGTGCTCGTTCAGAAGGCAAATGTGATATCCTGTGCTTTGAGGCAGTGGAAGCAGCGCGAAGAACTATTCCATGTGCAACCAATGAATTATGGCGAGTGTGTCCACGTTGAAATCGTAGCGACACTATCCCTTTGGCGTGGCGGCAAGATCTTCGTGGATTACACGAACCTCAATATAGATGTTCACCCAGTGAGGTATTGAGATGGCAGGAAAATGTGTTTGGTTGAGCTGATAAGAGCAAAGTTTGATATTTGGGTAAGTCTCCTAGTTGGGGTAGTATCAGTTGAGATGATCGTTCGGTGCAAGAGATATATTTGGAGATGTTGCTAGTGTGGATTCAGAAATAGTTGGATGGATTGAGTTGGAACATGAACTGATTGAATCGTCGGTGAAAAATCATCATATTTGAGAATAGTGCTCAAGCGAATATGTTGGAAAAATCAGGATTAGTTCAATTGGGAGTAAAGCAAGTGGATGCCTCGGACATAAAGATACCCTTGTAACTTGTCCAAATTCGCTATCGTAAAGCTCGGCTAAAATGCATGTATTTTAGGGACGTCTTAAATATGTGTACGATCCAAAACTAAGCGATACGAGGAATTCGTATTGAGCTGCAAGGAGGATGTGGGAATATGGAATTTGTACGAGCGTTCAGCGGAGCGAGATGCTGAGTCAGGATCGTGAGTATAAGAGTTGCATAGAGCAGAGTTATGAATTGGAAAAACGACATGTGATAGGAATGAGTACCAGCACGGTTCGTGGACGAACCTAATTTCTAAGTGGTATATTATGTAACGTGCCACAACCGTACGGTGCGTTACGCTAAGTCGGATTGAATAAAACAATAGCTGGTTACATTTAATTTGTTGGATTTTGGGAAGAAGTATTGATTAAGTTGGTTTTATGTGCAGATGGCTAGCGGAGTTCGATGGGAATCAGGTGTTCGTTCAGAGCAGTACTGAGATAGCTGGATTTGGAGCGATAATGCCGTCTTCCTTAGTCCGATCGGTCGGATGATTTGGAGAGTACGGCCTGCTCGCACGGTCATACCAGTTGCCGTATCGGCAGGACATGATGCTTAACGGAATCAGAATTGGTGAGTGGGCTCTGTCCCTTCTCCTCTACTCCTTCATGCCTAATAATATGGAAAACACGTAAAGGCTTGAACACTTGGACTGGAACTTGGGAATCACTACACTGAGGCGTGCATAGAGTGTACGTCGTTTGCTTGGATATGATTGTGGCTTGAATTGATTTGCGCGTTTGGGTTAGTTGGAGCTAGAGTTAGATTATACATTTGGGGCAGTTGGAGAAATGATTGAGATTATGCTTGGACAGTTGGAATGATACATTGAGGCTTTGGGAATATCGAAAATTCGGGCGAGCGAGCGTGCATCCGTGCACGAGTATCACTTGGGCGCTTTGTCTTGCAAAGCGAGCAGTTGTGGTTCGAAATCGAACAACTGCATCGGAGAGGACATTGTGCCACTGTTGGGGCATTTGTGCCACGAGATTGTTCTGAGCGAGGGGTGTTGCACCAATTGGAATACTGTGTCGAGAAGCGGCATTGTGCCTATGGGGATAACTTGAGATTTGGTGCCTTGGGCTATATATTGGAAGATTGGTTATGGATATTTCGGTTGGATATTGGTTGAATGAGTCTAGAATCGCTTGGTGGGACGAGAATGTTCGATCCTCTCGTCATACCTACTTGGTGTCTACATGTCACGGACAACCTGTGTTGCACAGGGTTTCGTTTCCTCGAACGGGAGGCTCCGGGGCACCGGGACCGTTCGGCCATGGAGGAGACAATGATAACGCGTCTTGGACGCTGTGCCGGTAGTTCGATACGAACCAGAGGGGGGGTAGCTGCCCATTGCTGGATCGGGTAGGACTGCCTATTGATTAGTCCGATCAATGTCCTTTATGGCTTGGCCAGTGACTTCATATAGATAAGTGTTGGCTTGCTTTTCTTTGGTTGGTTTGTGCTTCGTGTAGGCGCGGCCACCTTGCCTCGGCAAGAGTGTGCATATCGAGATTGGATTTTAAGGTTTTAGTTGAGGATGGATATTGAGCCTTGGGAATGGTTCGATAGTTTCTCGTGTTGCTTGGGTTTGAGTAGGATGGTTTGCATGCTAGTTTTCTTCGGTTTGGTTATATTGCTTGTCGATTGGATTGAGTTGAATGCTTGCATGCTTAAACTGCTTTACAGCTTTCCTTAACATGTCATCCTTATGCCATGAAATGAATCTAGGATTCAACTAGAAAGATCACCATATAACTGTTTGCATTCACTTTTTACTTAGTGTCGGCTTAGACGAGTGGGTTATCCTGCTCACCAGTACGGCTGTGTACTGACCCACGTTTGTGGACATTATTTCAGGTACGCAGGTGTAGTGGCGCTGCTTGGATGTACGGGACAATGTATGAATGGTAAGTACCTTTGTGGGCTTGAGAAAAGAGCAAGATTATTGCATCGCCTTTGAGGCAATCGCCTTTGTGGCATTTCATTTGGACCCTATCGAGAGCTTCGCTGCGTATACTCTGATGTGTGCTTGGTACACAATACTTGACTTTCGTTGCAACTTGGTCATTTCGATGATAACTTTGGTGTTTGACAACATCGTCTTGTACGAGCGCAACTCCAGGCTCGTACGACATCACGTCCCGATAAGAACGTTTGTCCTGCGGGAGAGCTGCAACGTGGTGATTCACTTTCAGCGGGGACTATTGAGCTTGCGGGAGATTGTGACGTGACATGCGCCATGCGATATAAGAGTAACACGGCGAGACTTACCAACTTATCATTTGTCCTTCCCTATCCAAGGCAACCAAGTTAAACCGAGAACGAATATATATATATATATATATATATATATATATATATATATATAAGGATTCACATAAGCAAACACATATATCACGAGCGGGTTCCTGATTTAGGTACACGAATTACATGGATACTCAGATGTGTTGCAGAAGATTATTCAAGCTTAATATGCACAAGTGTCTAATACCCATAATCGTTCAAGTATTTCAGATTACCATATGCGATGCAATGACTCGCACGCGGATTGCCGTTAAGCGAGGATGACTTAATCTATACGAACGAGAGGTCACCGACATAGCCATAAAGGACAATAATTATAGTCTCTGACGAAATAGGGTGCAATGCTAGATATAGAAGAACCATTGCACGAATATACATAAGAGCCATTGCACGTCATTCCGCCTATTCAAACGACTATCAGAAGGGTAGACGGCTAGTCCAAGGTAGTATGCTCTACCAAGGTCCGAATATCGTGTATTGTCCTGCCCAAAAAATGACGTCGCATACCATAATCGAAATTGGCACGCAATACACCAGACATTCCTCCTAGGTCGGTACGATCCCGGTGCCCCGGTGATCGTTCGAGGAATCAAATACCTCGTGCACGAGTTGTCTGTGACCATGAAAGTCTCAAGTCTTAGGTCTCTTGTCAGGTACATATTCGGGTCAGATTCAGGTTCAAGTTCAAGATTGTTCACAAACACATCGACTCCCCGAGCCGTCAGATTTAGTACATGCTGAGTGTTGTTTAACTTGTTATGATGCAGTCCCCCCGTTCGGGAACTGCCTTGGTGACCAAACGGTCCCGAATACTTTCAGGTTCATACTTGCACGTAACGACTATTAGATAGTCTTCTGGTGAACTAGATGAATGCAAGGCTCCGATCGTGTTACATGATTGTTGCATGAAATTTCAATTCGCATAGCGAATATGTAAAGCAGGCAAGCATTGAAACAGTATTGAAGCATAAACATAAGGAACCATGCAGCATAGCCTTACTTACAAATATAAGTGATTACGCAAGCACGAGTCTAAGGGGTAGTGCGGGGGTGAAACCGTACCGGGACATATCAGGCGGCATAATCTATAAGGCGAGCAGTGTAAACAAGTGAAGCAGTGTACTACGAAGTGTATATAATGATCTTATTGGAGGCATTAGCGGAGTCTACTTGCACAAAGCTATGGTAGCATGAGAGGGTCCAACTATAAGCCAAGTTTCATTTTCATGTTCTAACACAAGCAATACAAGATGAGATTATTCCCTTAGCTAGGTGCGTTGTATTCGTTATTAGCATGCAATGGGTGATCCACTTAGCGACTAGCATGTATCGTCTATATTTTAAGTGTGCATGCTAAGCAAATACAAGTTTATCGTAACCACCCACCTTAGCGATGATTCGTGTCGGTCGAGGGATACTTCGAGCGCTCCTTTGAAAGTCAAGTCTGAACTCCTGACGGACCAAGTCTGAAATCCTTTGCCTCAAGCAAGTCTTCTTGCTGAGCAAAGTCGGTCGGATCGTTGCACTAGCGCCGTTAGAATCGGCTCTCCGCTTGAGCGAGAATGGTCGTTACAATAGAGGCCCAAAGGGCCCAGGCGGTAGCTCAAATGAGGCAGGGGATAGAAAATGTCCATCATCTAGCACTTGCAGCAGTAGAGAGGGTTGCCCTAGCTCAGCCACAGGAAGTACCGCCTCATCCCGTCCCGTAGCAGTCGAGGCCGTGTCACGCCCCGGTCCCGCAGGGGGCAGTTCGTACTCGCTTAGGTCCTTGCGGGACCGATCGTCCTCGCCTGGGCGTGCTGCCGTGCAAGCCTAAGCTGCGCTTGCACCAGACCAAAGC
Organism: Iris macrosiphon; assembly: GCA_036927795.1. Lineage (NCBI taxonomy): Eukaryota > Viridiplantae > Streptophyta > Magnoliopsida > Asparagales > Iridaceae > Iris > Iris macrosiphon. The sequence goes on from JAYESA010000012.1 coordinate 166,353,634, forward strand.
TTTGAACAAGGGCAAGTAAGCTATTCAAGACGGGAGCAACGACACAATATTGCAGAAAAGTAAAGAACACAATGACATATGAAAACAAGCTCTTTATTGATAATCAAGATGTGTTACAAGCGGCACTTGGCCGAGATTACAGTTCGCTCAAACTCTCTTTCTCTCGATTACAATGACACCGTTCCATACATTATGTCCCTCTATACAAAAGCAGCTCAAAGCAATCTCGATACAGCTCAAGGTATCGACTCTAGATTTCCGGGTCCTTGGGATGAGGCACAACTATCGCTTCCTCGGATGATCCAGCACCTGAGAACAAGCAAACTGTTGGTGGGTCAGCACTTTGGAGAAAGTACTGGCGAGTCTAAAATCAACGAACAGAAGCAACATTTCTTGAAACCAACACTAAGTAAGCATGTGGCAAAATATTTCATTACTAGTGATCTTTCTAGTTTTACCTAGGTTCGTTACCTGCAGTGCGGGAACAGAGTCATATTACTTCTTTTTGAAAGCATCTTGGAAATCAGAGTTCATGTTCGATATACAAGCAAGCATGTTTAACGAGCAGTTCATATACGATATACAAGATTCATTTACTATCTCTGGCGCGCAGCGTGTCTCGTGAATCATAAGCATTTCTTTAAAGACTTTAGCAAGCATCTATTGGATTATCTTCTTAGTATCTCTCTCTATGTATCTCTATCTTTCTCTTATTAGCAACATCTTGTCGTGTGAACGAGATAGAAGCATATACGAAAATAAGACTTCTTTATGAAAGCATTCAATATAAGAGTATGATCGATAGCATGCATATCACTTATTCAGTGATTCTTACTCTTTCATCGAGCGGTTATCCCTGCAGCAGACATACAAGTTAGCAATAATTTGCATAAACATATATGTATAAGGTTCTCTGTCCGTCTCTGCATCAAACAGTTAGGTATGCAAGAAGGCTAAATCCTAACATGCGACCTAACTATATGATGGTCCATGAGTCTACTTCCTCAAGATTAGAAGCGGTGTTATCACGGCCCAACACTGAACTAATGTATACTCGCTCATATACTTAGCTGCTTTGACACGTGAACCAACTATCTAATAGACATGATTACCCCCTGATCGTGATGACTTCTTTGCCTCAGGTATTCCTCTGATCCCCCCCCAGGGCGAACGGTCCCCAATGCCCCAGAAAATCGTTCGTGGGATTTTCGTGTGCACAAGTTGTCTAAGGCCAATGCATGAATGCAACTCTATCAGATAAACTCTATATGGATGTAGCAATTCAATAACAAGCATATATTCATTCTCTTCTCTCTCTCTTTCTCTGTCTCTGTCTCTTGCCTCTGTGCGGACAGGCCGCCATTTCTATCTCTTATGCAGAATGACTGTCATTTCTCCGATATCGTTCAAGTATTTCGATAATTTCTATGAAAACATATAACAATCTCTATTTAAGCAAGCAAGCATGGAAACAGTTCTCTATCTCTTTAACTAAGCATGCAGTTCTACTCTTTCTTTAGCATATACGATGGAAACATATGAGCATCTATTTCTCTTGTCTATTAGTATGGCAGCAGTTCATTTGATAGCGGTGTCCGTCTGACTAAGCATGCAACATTTCTATCTTTTCTTAGCATGGCAATGGTTCTATCTCTATCTCTTTTTAGACAAGCATTAAAGTTCTCTAGTTAAGCAAGCAGGTTCATTTCAATGACAAGCTATACGAGTTCTCTTATTAAGCGTGCAGAGTCAGGTTCTATCATTCTTCTTATGAAACTATCTTCTTAAGCAAACAAGCATTTCAAAAACTCAGATTCATTATTAAGGCGTGCAAGAATCAGAGAATGAAGTTTCTGTCCACTCACCCAGATCAGTCATCTTGTGTTTCGACCGAAAACTCTCCGAGAAGACTTTCACTCGAGTCAGCAAACCGATATCTCTTTTACATAGTGCCAACGCGGAGCGGGGCACTACAGGTCGGGTACCATTATTGATTTCAAGAGAATGAGGCCCAAGGACTTCAAGGGCACGGAAGGGATCTTGTACGCCGATGATTGGATTGAGGACATAGAGAGGAACCTGCGACTGACACAGATTCCGGAGAGTCTATAGGTGGAGGCAGCGGACAGCCAGATGTTCGACATTGCCCTGATATGGTTCTGTACAGACCCGATGATCGCGGCGACATGATTGACTTGGGGAGCTTTTAAAGATCTTTTTAAGGAGTTCTTTCCGGACGTGGCTCTAAGTGCCCTAGAGTGCCAGTTCCAAGATCTTGTCCAGGGGAGCATGACAGTAGACGAGTACACCGCAGAGTTTTACAGATTATGCAGGTTTGTGGAGGGGCAGAATATCCTAGGGAAGACCAGGAAGTTCTGAAAGGGTTTGATCAGGGAGGTCAAATCCCTCACTAGGGGACACTGCACAGCTACATTCGAGGAGATCCTGATGGATGCACAAAAGGCTGAGGATGACTTGGAGCTCAAGTCCAATAGAGGTATAGATGTTTCGGGTGGTGTTGGTAGCAGTACAGGACCAGCTAAGCGTCCCCATATCCACCAACAGCATATTCAGGCGTCGGTTCGTGCTCCAGTTCAATAGCAGCCTCAGAGGTAGATTCAACCAGTGCCCACTTGTGCCTACTGTAGGAAGTCAGGACACACTTGGGATGTTTGTAGGAGGCTGAAGGTGTTTGTTTTGTGGATCCACTGCACACTAGATGAGAGATTGTCCCACCGCACCTATATTTGGTGGAGCACGAGGTCAGAGAGATGGAGCTAGGCCACTTGTGGCACAGCATCATGTCCTACACCAGCAGAGGGAGACACCCCAGCGGGGCAGGGCATTTGCGATATCAGTCGAGGCCGATGCTACAGGTGATGGGTTAACATGTTTTGTTTTGTTCCGTTCTGTTCCCCTTTTTTTTCTTTCATTTTCATCTATTGATTTGATTGCTTCCTTAGTACCTTATAGATTGCTTGTGCTATAGTATAGTTAGTGTAAAGTAGTATACCCTGATAGGGACTGCAATATCAAGACAGACAGAAGCCATAACCATGCATGAGGCGATATTTAGTGATTTCTTTAAATTTCATGCTTGTATGATTTAGATTGTATTGGAAGTTTGACCTAGAAGGGGGTACGACCATCTTTAAATTTCTAGGACAATTTTTCTAAGGGGGTAGGATTGTAGCTACCACTTTCCACGATAAGGATATTTTGGTAATTTTGCATGTTAAAATTTTATATATTAATTTATATCAGTGATTGTCTAGAATTATATTAGTAATAGTTAGTAGCTAACCAATTAGAATTTGCAAGTGTTAGTTAATATTAATTATTGTTAGTCAAGACTTTAGCAAGTAGAATTAATTAAGTTTCGTTTCATGAAAGGAATATTTTTTTCGGTTGTAGAGATCCCTTCCTTTAGTTGAATTAGATTTCCTTCATGACAAATGGAGAGGAGCTTTTGAGTCACATCAAACTATTCATAAACCTAACCCTAACCCTAAGAGGGAGCTTATATAAGCCTTCATTATTCATTATAGCCTCCATTTGTTTTCCTCATTAGTTCATTCCACCTTCCCCAAAAAATTTCTATTCCAAATCCTTCTCTACCATTTCCACCCTCATTCCACCATTCCAAACACATTCGAAGAAGCTTGGAGGAGCAAAAGAAACTTGAGAGTGGAGCATTGCTTGAAGGAGGTGTACATCTACTTCCTTGTGTCCCCTTGGTGCATAGCATTGGGAATCCATCTCCCAATAGGTAAAACTTATATTCGTCTTGTCATTTCAGTTTTAAATGATGAAATAAACTCATAGGAACATTTCCTTGACTAAGGGCTACCCATAGGAAGAAGAACTAGGTTCATAGGAGACCTATGGAGAAAGCTACATTGACTTTTATGGCCAAATTGGAGAAAATTCGAGTTTGGGCCATTAGGTATTGATAAAATGTTCATTTAGAAATTTTTGAGGGAGATGCATGATTCGGAAGGGTGTACGTGTCCACAATGGGATACGGTGAGTACGTATCATGATGCGTCGTGATTCAGTATCGTAGGAGGGGTATTTTCACGTGTATTGGGTCCTAGCAAGCCAAATTCTTCATATTGCATTAGAATAGCTATTTCTAATAGTATTCATATTCTATTTGATATTTGAGATGTGTTCCTTGAGGTTTAGTTGGGTAACTTAGTGTTTGGAGGGTATATCACAAAAGTATCATGAGTATCATAGAGTTATACTTGAGTATCCTAGGTAGTGCATACCAAGTGTTTGATATATGGTTTGGTGGGGGTGTATATATATATATATATATATATATATATATATATATATATATATAGTGTAGATGTGTGTATATATATATGTGTGTGTGTTGATCCATGGGTTATTGATTGGTGTATCATGAAGGGATTGGTGTGTTGTGATGATGAGGGACTTCATTGTCCAGTTGTTTTGGAGCAATGAGTAGTGACAGTATGACGGTGTTCCTCGTGTGTGCACTGAGTTGTGCAGTGAAGTGAGGTGTGTGTTGTTTGTATGATGGTTGAGCCTTGGTGTTTGCGGGAGAAAGGGAAGTCTGGGTCTGTTCCAAACCTGGTGTCAAACAAACACCTGCAGTAGCGCTTCAAAACAACATCATTGGAAGCTCAGGCAGTGTGGGGATGTGCACCAATGTGCACATGCCTGCAAACTAGAAGTATGTGGACTGAGAAGAAGAGTGTGCGGGCAGTTAGAGAGAGAGGAGAGGGGGTCTGTTGTAGTAGGATCTCCGATGTATCAATGGGAGTTGCCAAATTGTGGGAATGTTAGTTCATGTTGAGTTTGATTAGAGGAATTATGTGCAATGCCAGGCCAAACATGTCTCCTTGTCCACAGAGACTTAAATGTGAGGATGACCAATTTTAGTCTCATTCACATAATAGTTACTCCCCATTGTTATTAATGTCACACCCATATCTCGAAGAAAGACTTGTTAGATTATACATAGAACTCCATGACCCAAACTATAAGTTTGCTAATGACAGTGTAGGAGCCCAGTGTAGAGTTAGTGTATCGGAGATTGGGAGTGGTTTAGTGCACACTGCAGTGCGGCAAGGGAAGTCGGGTATTGCTTGATGAGGTATTTATGCAAGTGCCAGTTATGCACTGCAGTAGGGAAGTCTAAGGAGGTATGTTAGTGGGGCATTGGTGAAGGAGGGAATGCAGGCATTGGTGATGGGGGAAGTCCAGTGCTGCAAGAACAGCTATGTTACAGTAGCAGGTTGGTGCACATGTTTGAGGAGAAGTCTGGTTGCAAACTGACAGCATACGAAGTGGTCTACTTCGGTATTGAGGGTGTTTGTAGGAAGTGACATGGAAGTTTCAGACAGTGAGATTGAGGTGGGGGACTTGCAGTCCAGTAGGGTGGAGAGCCTGCAAGCTTCCAGATTGCAGCACTCGAAGGAGGTGGGTTGATGTTGCAGCTGCAGTGGTTGCACCAGAACACTATATTTGGTCACAGCAAGCATTAGATGCAACATTGCAGTAGCTATTGCAGTAGGTAGGAAGGGGTTTTAGTGCTTGGGGTTCAGGTGAGGCAACTGCAACATATGCAAATAGGCCAGTGTGCAGTGGGGTGTAGCAGTCTGTCCAGAGTATGTGCTTGTGGGAGTTAAGTGTAAATGTTGGTGAGGGTTGTGAGTATCACAGAGTTGGTATCAAGTGGAGTTCAGTGGTAGCCATGAGTTGAGGTGGGTAGTGTAAGGTTTTAGTGTAGGTTGATGAATGAGATACTTGAGTTTATGTAGGGAAATATGTATTGGGGCTAGGTGTTAAGATATAAGCATGTATGGTGGATTATGAGATACTTGGTTTGATACGAAGGAATCATGTAGATATTAGGAATCAAGGTATAGTTACAACCCAGGGTATGTTTGAGTAGGGTAATATACATATAGGCTAAGGTGTTTAGTAATGGTTAAGATACCTTAAGATACAATATTATATATATATATATATATATATATATATATATATATATATATATATATATATATGGTACTTATTATCTATATTAGCTAGTAACCTAGTATTATCCAACTTACCTTAGATATTAGCAAGGTAACGACTAGTCTTGGCCTAGAAACCTAGTTTGACTAGTGTGACCTAGAAAACCATAATTTATCTTATTTAAGCTTGTTATTACTTCATTACACTCAATGACATGAAATTTCATATATAGGTCCTTGTGACATCAGTTCGGACACCGATTTGCATCATTTGCTCTGGACCACATGCGAGTACATTCTCTGATAGTTTTCATTATTTGATATCTACTATATTTCTTGTCTATAGTATTGTTTTACCTGATTCCTCGACACTATGGATACACAGATTAGTATTATATGGATTCTCTCATGCGACACGTGCGTCATACTTGTTTGGCCTCTACTTCAGGACTTTTTACTGGCATTACATCAGGACTCACTGGCATCACTTACTTTTATCTGGCTGGCCTGGTACTTGATTTGCGTGTCGGGACTTGGATTCATTTATACTAGTCAGACGGGAAAATATCTTAGTAGACATGTAAACATTTTCAAAATCTTGAACAACCCCCTACTGGTCTAATATAGAAAGATAGCAATCTCATACCTTACGTGCGATGAGCCGTATTACCCCTAGTCGTTTACATGTCGAAAGTGGTATTTGAAAACACTAGTTTAGTTACATTTCTTGTTGGCTTTATATTATACTTGTTGGACATACATCATATATATCTTAGTCTTTAGTTTTGCTTATCTATTGTCTTATTGTCATACTCTCTTGTTCGCCATATGTACTTTTCATTGTTCTTTATTTAGTTGTTGCTCTATTTCATTCTCTGATTCATTTATTTTTCCTGCTCATCATGTATTACCTACTATAACTGTTTTATAGTCTTTATCATTTAACTAGAATTGATGTTAGAGGTGTACTTCCCTCCAATCCTGACTGGATAACATTTTTCAGAGGACCCGGAGGATTGGTGTCCGACCTATTACAGACCCCAGGATGTTGATGGTGCAGCCATGGACCCAGTAGCCCAGGAGTGATTGCCGGAGGTCTAGCCGGAATCACTGGTTATCCTAATTAGATTTCATTTAGCATTTTTGGTACTGGATTTGTTTTCGGCTTATATTTGAAACTTGGATATTGTTATTTTTGGATGTTGTTGATGTTTAGACTTTATAGTATGTTAGACTTATTTGATATCTTATCGTGTTTTAGATTTGTGATTGAGTATTTATCATTATTATCATATTGTTCCCCTTCTTGGAGTTGAGATATCATTGACATGTTATATATTACTGTGTGAGATTGATAGTTAGTTGACTTGGAAATCGTTTTATCGTCAATGCTGCAATATAGGCTGGACGTGCCCACGTACTCATGTCCCTTTACCGGGTGCGGGTTATGACAACATCAGTAGCTGTTTGATTTCTGTAACCATTAGCGTTAGTTGAGTGTACTATATTTTGGGGATGCCTGAAATATATGTACGATCCAGGCGAAGTGGTGAATGGAGTTCAAATGGAGCTGCAGGAGAATATTGGTGAACTGAGAAACATGAACAAATCAATTGGGAAGAAAAGAAATTGTGGGATTGAAAGCATAAGTATACAAATTTAGGAATGAGCAATATTGACAAGAGATTGAAACGGGATATTAAACTATAGCTGGCATAAAACATCTTCGTTGGTGACTTAAGTGATATGGTGAATTGAGTTATTTTTTAAAGTTTCGATGACGAATTTTTTTTTGAGTGGTATATTATGTAACGTCTCGCTCCGCAGGAAGGCATTATGCTGGGATTCTAGACGGATCAGACAGATGGGATACAAGTTGTGCATGAAATTGTGATGTTGGATGTGATGGTGCATCCTTGCTTAACTTGGCCGAGCGAAATATATATTATGGAGCATGGTTCGAGGGTATAGTTTCAAAATTATAAGGAGCTAACTCAGCCCCTTGCTAAACACCACAAAATGAAGTAATCAAGACGAGGGGTGGCAGAAGGAAACCCACTCGCGAGTTTTGGCCGCAGTCCTACGAGTGCGAGCCATCTTGCTGGAAGTACGGTGGATCCTGGGTCTTTTCGGGGTAACCTGGCCATGCAAAGCCAGTGGGGTTAAAACCCCAAGCAACAAGTACCACAAAGGAGCTCGAGGTGATAGACCAAACACATCACAACATAAGCAGAAAGAGAGAGAAAAGAAATAAATGTTGATCGAGACTTATATGGTACCAATGTACTTGTCTCAAGAATAATACTGGAAGAATTGATAATAAGTGCAAAAATGAAAGTAAGGCGACGAGCGGCAAGAGAGCATAGGAACTACTCTGGATCGGGACCCCAACCCTTAAAGCAAATAAGGACCGGGATTGCAGACCTTCACCCGAGCAGAACTTAGCACCCTAATCACGCGCTTGGAGAAAATGAAACTAGAAGAGCGAGCTATAATGGAAGTAACATCATTCAACGTACGACCAAACAACTTTACGGCTTGCTACGATTAACTAGCTAGGGTTGTCACAGACATTAATTACTAAATGCATGTTTAAGAATATTGCTACCACCGACACTGCAGTTAACCCGGATGGCAAAGGGTACGCTTGTCTAGTAAACTTAAATGCACATCAACCATACAATAACATAACTTGTTACTTGTCATAAACAGAAATTGAACTTATAAGCATAAACTTAAACTTGAAATCATAAACTTGTACATAAAGTTGTCTTGTAAGTGCCGCAGCACGCGTAAACTTGGTCAGTCGTTGAGCCCTTGCCTAGCAGGATTGTTCCATGTTGCATGGGGCCTTAGAGATCGGGGTAGCCGGTAGTGCAATATTCTTCCCTCTCAATGATCTAGGTAAATCTTATCTTGTTTAATCATTTCTAAATTATTTCAAGTTCTCGAGTCGTGGACACTTGAGAACTCCCTAGAATGACGAGTCATGAATACGAGCTTTTCACGAGTTATTGTATTCACAACACGCGGTACATTTGACAATACTCACACTCGATTGCCCGATGCCAAATGCAATGGATTTTCATGCACAAATATTTTCACGGTGTCGTGAGGATTATGAACTTGTACATAAACTTGTCTCGTGAACTTACATGCAAAATTTGTCCGGTATCATAACTTGCATCGACATAAGGAAGCACACAACAATAATCACTAAAAGGAATTACTAAATGAACATAACTAAAGGGAACACAAACAATAAAAGAATTTCTGGCCGCATTCGCCCACTGGCCGCATGGACTCACTGGTCGCATGGACTCATTGACCGCAATGAAGACTTCGTCTTCTCCAACAGCAGGTTCAGCCATGGTCGAAAGCTCTAAAAACAAAAAAAATTAATTTTCTTCATAAAAACTTCATTTTAACTCCAAATCAAGTGAAACAAAAGCCAAATTGCACTAAATAAAATGCTTTAACATAAGGAACAACTACTTTTCAAAAACTCTAAGTTTTAATATATCAAAACCAAAGAAAACTCATGGAACCCATAAAAAAAAATTATAAACTTAAAACTCAGATATACAAAAATATATACATCAAAATCCGAAATTCCAAGAACTAAATATGATCAGCAACTCAAGGAGAACATTTTTCATCAAATATATTTTTTAAAACAACATAAATTTAAAATTTTTGAAAATTTATGACTTCATCATTGAGTAAGATGTACTTGCCTAAGAGTCCAACGATCTCTTCCTAGTTGGGTTCGGTGCTAGGGTTCGGCTAGGGGAGGTGCACAGGGTGAGGGGGAAGAGAGCAAGGAAGAAGGAAATGAAAATGAAGAAGTGAGGAGAGAGAAAAACAGCTCATATATATACTAAGAGGAGAGAAAAATGCTTTAGTCATGGGTTCAGTCAAATGAACCGAATTAGGTATCCATTCTACATGCAGATCCTAAACCGGGTCTATGGCAATGCCAATAGGTATTCTATTGGTCCCGGGTAGTCTCTCTCAACAACATGAAAAACAATAATTAAAATGACAAGAACCAACATGAAAAAATACAGCAGGAATACATTATCAAACTCTAGAAATTCAAGAAATACCAAATCTGGAATTGGGTGTGACACCTTATGTTCAATGCTGCTGTAAACAAAGAAACAAATGTATGATAACTGCTAGTACTATCGTGACAAGAATGCTATAAAGTAAGTCTTTCATGAAAAAAGAAACAATATTGTGCAATCTACTGTACATGCTTGTAAACTATGAACATATCATTGGACATCTGTACAGTGGTAAGTGCATCAGTGCATAAGTAAATATGAAGAAAATTCTTCATATATGCGAGAATAATTGTAATTTGGTACCACCGGACCACGAGAAGGTCTTGAAGTTGGGACCTACAGGTCACTAACTGGAATAAGAAATGAGGATAGCTATAAGAACAAGAAACGAGAATGCTTTACTTACATTTTTGTATCGTGTAATTTATGCTTAATATTTTATTTGTATAGACGTTGCATGGTCATGGACAACTTGTGCACAAGGTTTGGTAAGTTTTCTCGAACGAGATGCACCGGGGCACCGGGATCGTTCGGCCTGGGAGGAAACATAGTGCTTTGGTAGCACTGGGTATAAACGAGACATTCATTGGGGATCACAACCTCATGAAGCGCTTCGTACGCTCTTCGAAGTCCTATATGGCATATCCCTCGTGGTGCGAAAGCATATCACCAATGACCCTCATATAGCTAAATGTGCATGTTGATGAGAATAGTGCAGGTTTAACATCTTGAAGTAGAAATGATTCATAATGCTTATTATATCGATAATCCTTGTTTTGCAGGGATATGACAAGTGGGCTGTTGGTAAGAATTCCTATTAAGCGATATACTTTAATTTCACATATTCAATGTTATATTGCTGCTTATATAACATGTTCTCATTATGCTGCTAGATATTCTGAATACTGAAATAAACATAGTCCCTAATAGAAAGATCACTAAATTAATGTGCATGCTTTTCACATGTATACTTAGTGTTGGTTTAGGCAGATCACCAGTATGCGATATGTACTGACCCATGCTTGTGGGCATCCCCAGGTACTCAGCTTTGGGGAGTGGCTGGAACTGTTCCGAGGCATCAAAGCATTATTGGGGTGCGCAGAAGTTCTTCTTACAAATGATGTGTCTTCTATTATAAAGGGCATAATGTATGGAATATTGTAATTCAGTTGTATAAGTGAGATTGTAAGCCAAGACAACAAGTATCAATGTAAGCCAATTGACCAAGTATCAGTTGTAATTGAGAAGCTTTGTAATATGTTGTAAGCCATGTACTCAAAAATCATTATCAATAAAGAGCTACTTTTTATTCAATTCTATTGTGACTTCAATTTGTCTGCTTATTTTTGTTGCTATGTCGTTGTTTCTGAGATATACCATGACTTGTCTTTCTTCTTGCCTTGTACAAATACAATCTAGGTTTGTACGGTATCACGTTCGTGGCTACCTTCGGTTCTTCGGAACCGGGACATGAGAGGGATAGGAGCTTGAGGGGGAGGTCGACGGAGGGGCAGGGGTCGCAGGGGACGACGATGATGGTGGTTCGAGGAGGAGGAGCGGGAGAGGCAGCGACGGCGGGGGAGGGGGTTGTGAGACTGTCTCACAGTATCTATATTGGTATATGGATACGTATTTTATACTGTATGTTTTGTTTTCTGAATTTTCGTGGGATTTTAAAACTTGGCATTTTGAAAATTTTCTCCTTGATTGGACTACGTCTGGACGACTTTATTTTATTGCTGTTTTTGCTTTCTTTGATTTTATATGCTTATAATTTTATGGTACTTGCTTTGTTAATAATGTTTCTCTCATAATTTTCAAACTTGTGCATCTTTCAGAAATTGTTTTGAGCTTAGTTTTTGACTTTTTCTGTGAAATTCTGATATTTACTAGTTATGAAACTTAGTGTTGGAAATGATTACCAGAGTGATTTCCATGAGACTTAGTGTATTTGATATGTGCGACCCTCCAATAGCCTTGTATATTTTTGGTTAGGAGTTCGGTGGAAATCGGGACACGTTTCGGTTTCCCGAAAAGCTATTTTTGGAATATTTTAAGGAATTGATCTATCAAATCTCAACATTTGTGAAATCTAATGCTCCCATGTTGTGGTAAATTTGATTTTAATCAATTTTGACATTTGAAAATTTGAATTCCGAGTTAAAACAAAGTTTTTATGGCTGAAACAAATTTTAGAAAATTCAATGTCTGGATTGCTATGTTGTTTCGGATTATCAGAAGGTAATCCGCAGATCACCGACGGAAGATCCGAATTTTGGCCTACAAAGCTGTTGTTTCATATCGGATAATCCGTCAGTAATCCGAGGTAATCCACTGGTAATCAAATTTAGGCTGTTTTTGCTGAAATCGACTGCTTTTGACCGTTTTGTCCGTTTCTGAGATCTTCCTTGACTTTAATAATTTCTTAACATGATTATATGACCTTGTTTGTTAGAGAATGGTTGTACCCCTATATATTGACATGAGTACATATCCTTTACTGACACAATGTCTCTACACTGTCTTACATGCTTACTTATGCCTCACTGTACAGACCCGATGTTTAGTATAGTTAAGGTTTTTCCATCCTTTATATACCCGCCCAATACATGTTGCCCATTATTACTATATGACCCTATTGTCCCTCATTGTTACTCTTGACCATGATCCTACTGTCCCGTATTGGCACTCACTGTCACTTATAGATTGTTACTTATTGCATATTATCACTATTGACACTGATTGTCACCTATCGTTACTCCGGATATTGATTGTCACTATTGCTACAGATTTTTACTATTGCTATTGATTGCCACCATTGCACCTGTCGTGGCTTGTAGTGTGCTTGGCCTTATAACTGTCAAATCATTGTCCTGTCTTGCATACATGTCTATGAGGGATTATGCGGAATGCCACACCCGAAATTCTAAACTAAAACTGCTAAGGATTAATTACTAGATTATTGACATAGATCATTGGGAGGGGAGATTACCTGGTTGCAGGCGGTCCCGATATTTTGGCCCCAATTTATGGATTTGTAGTATGCCGTCGAGTATAGCACATTTTCAGCTCACCATCGAGTGATGCATATTGTTACTTATTGTCACTTTCGGCTGGATTTTCTGGATATACTGCAGTATTTGCAACCAATAGGAGAACCTCAAATTGTATTTGTTAGTAATTAGGATCTGTGATAACCCTAGTTAGCTAATGATATCAAGCCGTAGACATTGTTTGGTCGTGCTTTGTTGATTGTTACTATTGCTTGCCTAGTGTCTTTTCTTTTTCTGCATTGTTACATTTACCAGTAAGTGGCTAGAGACTAGGTACGACTTGGGAAAAGAATTATAATTCTGGTCCTTGTTTAGTTTAAAGGTTATGGTTCCTATTTCGAGGAGTTCCCGAATCTTCTTGTTGCTTGCCGACTTATCTTTTTCTTTTACTGGATATTGTCACATAAATGTTTACTCTTTTACTGGTTATTGTCACTTACATGTTTATTGCTTTTACCTGCCCATGACCCGGTACTTGCATGCTTCATGTCCTATTTTACTTTTCTTATCACCAGTTATTTTTCGTGTTTTTCGGTGCACCTTATTTATATTCCTGTGGTTACATATTGCTTAGTATGGTAGATGTGTGCTATTGCTGCAGGTTTTAGTTCATAGCTTTTGGACTTCCTTTGTAGTACTTGCTATTGGGGGTCTAACCCCACTGGTTTTGCATGGCCAGATCTTGTAGTAGAACCAGATGACTTCATGTATCTTCCGTTGGATGGTGACCTCCCGGAGCACCAGACTACCTTGGTCGGTTTCTACTTATTCACCCACTAGATTTCGTACTTGTATATTCTTTTGCGACGTTTAGCTACCGAGCACGTGTTAGCTCTTATTTTGGACTTGATATTCTGCCTATGGGCATAACATGATTTTATTTTATCTAGACTATAACTAGTGCTAATCATGTATGGCTTATACTCTATTAGTTCTTTATTTTGTATTTACTAGCATCGTGATCATCTATGTATATATGGTTTGGAACGCTTTACTATCTTGCTCTTGATGATCATATTTCTTGTATATTGCTTATTTGTTTGTCATTGAGACACCTATGATCGCTTGACATAGGATTGACTGATGGTTGGTTTGTAGTGTTAACCCCCCCCCCCCCATGTTTTTCACAACCGTGACCGTATATTGTGGTACTGGAGTACTCTGATATACGTAGCTGGCTTTATCATGCCCTCTCTCTCCAGTATTCTGGTTCTGGGGCGTGACAGTCGTAGAAAATGGAGATGAGGTTGAGGGGGAGATGGGGGAGGTCGGCGAAGGGGCAGGCGGCACAGGGGCGGTAGGACGTAGGAGAGGGAGAGGAGCTTGATGGAGAGTTGGGGGAGGTCGACGGAGGGGCAGGGGGCGAGGGGTGGGGGAGCTTGAAAGGTCGACGGAGGAGCCTCGACGACGACGATGGTGCGCCCCTACCTCCGCCTCCTCCTACCTCATCCTTTTACTACTCCTACCTCCGCCTTCGCCTCCTCCCGCCACTGCCTCCTCCTCCTCCGGTTGGGGTTGGGGTTATGGTTAGGATTTGGGGTGGGAGAGAGGGAGGTGGACAACCCATAATAAATTTGGGACCATCCTGGAGTAAAAATTACAAAAACTTGGGTTGTCATGAAGTAATGGACTGTCCTAAGCATTTTTTGGAGTGTCTATAGAAATGGCCTAAATTGGAAACCTATGACGTGTGTCAAAAAGTGGACAATTGAAGGGCATGAAGAATTTATTATTTATTATTTTTGAAAGGTTATATGTGTGTTATTGAAAGAAAAAATATATAAAAATTGAGTGTAATGGTATAAAATAACAAAAGAGAGGAATATTGGGTGTCTATATTTTAGACATTAAATAAACTAGTAACATTCACGCACGCACAAAAAAACTATGATATAATTAAAATATTGGATAAAAATTTAAATTATATTAAAATATTTTAAATATTATTTGAATATATTTTAATTAAGATTTATTTTTTAAAATTAAGATTTGTTATAATGTGTTTTTAGAATTTGGATATTGTTTAGTTAGATAATATAATCTACTTAGTTTAAATATAATTTAAATATTAAATATATTTTAGGATTTATTATATGAAAAGGTAGTCACAAAGATTTTAAATTTTTAACTACATGAGAAGGTGTGGTAGTCAAAATTTTTTTTTTTTTTAATATTTAACAGAGGATATGCATACAGTTTTTTTTAGATGCCTGGTATAACGCTTGATACTTTTGTACACGCTGGATTGTATGTCGTTTGGGCCCACTAACTCTCAACTCCCACCATGTATAAATGGAAGGAATAATACGCCACCGTGGTTCGATCTATTTATCTTCTGTCAACCAGCCATAATCTTATACCTCTTTCTGGTAACCACAAGAGTCACTCGAATTCGATTATACATACAGATTTGGACACTTATTTCAAGCAACATTATAATAGCATAGATATATTATATTTTAGATATAAATAAGGAATATTATATGTGGCAGTCCTTAACCATACCTTTACCATATATTTCAAAGATTTGTTAGGAATCATTACCTAACTTGTTAAAGGAATAAATAAATAATAAATTTATGTAGTTTGATTAAGAAAAAAATAAAAAAATAAAATAAATAATTACTAAAAAATTATTATTGTTATTTCCTAATCTAACTATTATATATTTTTCCATCTCTCACTGTATCTCTCTTGTTTTTCCCCTCATTTTTCTATTAACGGAACAAACAAAAATAATTATTTTTCTTCTTATTTTATTTTTCTCTCCCCATTTTCTTTCAAACCAGAAACAGAGCATTGAACCTCATCTCATTATAAATAGCAAGAAGACGAAGGAGAAAGGAGGAGGAATATAGCTCGGATTTCTTTGATAATCGGATCTTTCTGGTAAGTTTTCTTCTTTTCATAGAAAATTGATGGGTTCCTTCTCATTTGCTATATTTATCATTTTTTTTTCTCATGAAATTTCATGCACAACATCTATTGATGATTGATAATGAGTGATTTGAAAGGAATAATTTGATCCCTTGCTTGTTTGCATCACCAATTCCATCCATTTGAAAAATAAAATGAAGTAAAAATATTCCTTTGTTGTGATATTTTCCTTTTCTGATGGGGAAGACAACTTCTTTCTGGCAAAATTTTCTTAAATATTCATGGGTTTCTTCCCATTGATTTTTCTCAACTGAATTTTCATGCATAATCTGTGAGTGATCGACCAAACTCTTGAGTCCTCTCCTTCGATTGAGTTTTCATGTTCTGATCTCAGAATTCAATTTGACAGTCACTGTGCTTCGAAGTCCTGTCGAAATCTGAAGAAACGAGCACAAGGCTCTTTGAGTATCGGTGAGTTGTTCGATCCTTCTCCCTGAGTTTTACTTCTTCTTCTTCTTCATTCTTGATCATTGACGATCGATCAATTCCTTTGAAAATCCTTCGTTCCTTATTTGCTCATAAGATGTTCGACATAATTTCCCAGAGAAGCTTCTGTTCTCTGCTAAGAGGTTTGGCAACGCCACAAACACACACAGTGCCTTTGATTGTCGTCAGTGATCAGTAGGAGTAGAGGACAACGACAGCAACGATCAAACAGACGCAATTCAGGTATTTCTTCCCCTATTCTTCTTTTAATTCGAGCACTTATTCGATCAACGAGATTCCTAGGTGGAACTCGACAAAAAACTGAGCTTGGCATAGGTAGCAGAATTCTCATTTTCGTGTCTGTGTCCTGGAGCTGCAGTATGTAATGTGACACAGTATCCGTGTCCTGTGAGAAATAGTACTCTGTCTTTTAAAAACTCCTACAGGCAAGTGAGGTCTGAGGAGAATAGCTCGGACTGTATTATATATATATATATTATTTTTGGACTTCTTTTATATTTGAGGTTGACCCCCCTCTCTTGAATTCCTGCGTCCGTGCCTGCTGCATAGCATCAAGTGATCTGGTTTTGTAAGTCCAAGAATAAAATGTCATTGATGATGATGATAAATGAGTGTTTTTAAGTGAATAATTTGATCCCTTGTGCTTGTTTTCATCACCATTTCTGTCAATTTGATCAAAAAAATGAAGTAAACATCATTCTTTTGTTGTGATCTTTCTTTTTTCTAATTCAAAAGACAACTTTTCTATTACTAGTTTGGGTCTCAATCAGTAGATATGGATTCAAGAAATGGGTCAGAAGTAGAGTCATTCTTCGAGTCGGCTCCGTCTCTGAAGAACGCCAATCTTGTCTCTCAGAAGTTGAAAGAGTTTATCCACCAGAACTCTAGATCCTCTGGCAAGTAACATTTTAGTGGCTAATTGAACTGTTCTTGAGTTTGTCTATGCAAAATTTTAATGTTCTGTTTCTTCTTCTCTCAGAAAGTGGAGGGCCTATTCGGGTTGTTTGCGTGACGTCTGGAGGCACTACCGTTCCATTGGAACAGCGGTGTGTCCGGTACATTGATAATTTCGCCTCGGGTCACAGAGGGGCGGCCGCTACTGAGTACGATAGCTATTTCTGCTCCAGTTATAGTGTAAATGTAAAACATAAGTTTCAAATTTTGTTAGAAATTGATCCGTGCTATTGTTGCAGGTATTTTGTGAAGGCAGGATATGCTGTTATATTTCTCCATAGGCGGTAAGTGAGTTTGAAGTGCTTCGTGTTCGATTTTTCTAAATATGTCATCATTTTCTTTATTTCTCTTGGTTCTGTAGCCCATGTGGTATCACTAGCATTCGGTGAAATGTAATTATGCCTATTCGTTATCTTGAAGGATACTAACGTAAATTAAAAAAATTATGTTTGTAGGGGTAGCTGTCAACCTTACTGTAGATATCTCCTAGAGGATTCATTTCTTGATCTTTTTGAACTTGCAGAGGATGATAAGGTTGAAGGTTTGTGATATTCTAATTTCCTATGATTAGTGGACACAGATGTATGTTGTACTTTGGCACGGATATGGGTTGTTTGACAAGGCCACTCTCTAAAGTCTAGACACAAGGACACGGTCATATATCTATATGTGGTTGAGTTTGTGTTTGGATATTCGTAACTTATTAAGTGTAGAAAGAGGCCAGTATATTGATTTTTTTTATGAACCATCTATGATGGTGGGGGTTGTGACCCTTTATTGATAATCAGCAATGGCAGGGAAATGGCCCATACCCCAATACAATAGGGGGAAAATCCACCAAATTAGAGTTCCCTAAAACTAGGAATCCTTGTTGATCAAGAATAAGAACACCCCTAATGATAGTAGGTAACTCCCTAGCATAATGAAAAATATCACACAAGAGTTGTTGTGATGAGGATAAGCTGCAAGAGCATCAACCACGATGTTGCTATGTTTATAGCAATGAGATACGATACAAGAATGAGGTACCAGGTTATGTAGTTTCCCTAGTTGGGTGTCTGGACCAAGGGACTGCAGTTTTCCATTGACTAACTCGGTCGATATGTTGGAATCACGTTGAATATGAGAAATTGATATCTTATTCTGTTTGCAGATATTGAGCCCTAATAGCGGTGCTTGAATCTCAGCATCCATGTTGCTGTGCTGCCCAAAGTGAGAACTGAAGGCAAGGATAAATTGACCTTCTTCATCTCTGATAATGCCACCACCTATAATGTATCCTCCTCTAGCAGACCATCTGTGTTAAGGACCCTGCCCATATAGGAGGGGGATGCCACTTAATCCGCATGCCCTTGTTGAACTTGGGCTTCTTCACAGTTTGAAGGTAAGAATCAATTGCAAGTTGTACCCTGAAGTTAGGATAACAGAAAGGCTGAAATGCGTGAGAATGTTGGTGAGGCCAAACAATAGAGTGAATCACTGAGACTGGACTCAAACTGATGGAGTCATGGATATTTTTTTTTTTCCTGTGCAGCCACATTTCTCTTAAACTGATTTGGAGAACTGCCAGTTTTATGATGTGAGCCTGGTCAGTGAAGGGTATGGAGCTGAACCAGTTCCTGATCAACTGATTGACGGATAAACTGATTTGGTTCACATCAAGTCTTCTACCAAAGAAGCTCCATATAGCTTGAGCCAACTCAGTATGGATAAAGATATGCTCCAGAGTTTCACATTGGTGTTTTTGACAGCATCTACACATATAAGCTAGTGGAATATTCATTTTTTGGATTCTACCAACTATTGTAAGTCCAGATTTAGTAACTTTCCAAGTGAAAGTAGAAAAATCTTCTTTGGAATTATTTTAGTACCGGATGAATTTAGCCCACCACTGATTGTTGTTTCTGTTTCTGATGAGATTCCAGAAAGAGGAGGAAGAGGTTCTCCTTCATAGTAAGAACCCTTAGCAGCTTATCAGGAATAGAAGAGAGCCTGACTGATGCTATAGGCTATAGTTACAGCTGCAGCCTGAGGAATATTTTGAACCATTGACTGATACAAAGATGAGTTAAGAAGAACTTTCACTGAAAGCATAGGATCATCATCCTCAGAAGGTTGTAGCATATCCTGACACCAAGAGTCTCGAAAAGTTGATGCACCAGGCCCTATGATCCATCTAGCATGCTGAATTACAATGGGAAATTGCTTCATCAAGCTGATCCAACTGTGAGACTTCTCATAAAGGCACTTATAAGGCTGATATACAGAATTCTCATAGGCAGAGTGCATGTATCTAGCCCATAGGTATTTTCTTTGCATAAAGTTCCAACTCAAGTTGGCATGTAAGGATCCCATAACTTGCTGCAGGTCTGATGCCAAGGCCACCTTCAAGAACATGTCTGCAAGATTTCTTCCAAGATATCCACGTTATTTAGTGGTAGAGCCAGTTTTCCAAAGAAAATTAGCAAAAAATCTATCAATGTCATGAATGATAGTGAATGGAGGTGATAAAACAGATATATTATGGATAGATATGGAGCTCAAGACTGAAGTGTAAGAGTCACTCTTCCTGCAAAGGAAATAAACTTGGTTTGCCACTCTTCGAGTTTCTTATTAATAGCTGAAAATAAGAGACTTTTGCTTTCCCCTTATACAGAGGCACCCCCAAAATATCTAGTAGGAAGAGATTGATGTCTGAATCGTAGTCCAATCTGCAATATGGTTGATAGTAGAAACTTGACACTTTTTTGATACTGTAAAAGTACTTTTGGAGGTATTAATTTGCTGACCTGAAGTTGTGCTGACGGTGTCTAAGATTTTCTTCAAAGCTCTGATGTTTCTCTGTTTAGCATTCATGAAGATGAGACTATCAGCGGCAAATAGGAGATGAGTAATCTTGTGGGAAAGTTTATTGAGATTTTATAGTATTTGCTAAATGGTGGTACGATGCTCTTCACCATATGAATAGTATTATCATTCAAAGAAAGCACAAGTGCTGGACACAGACTGGACAAAAAGAATTTTAGTAGAAGTGTCCAACATATAATAATAACTAATTGCAAGTTCAACAACTTATGTAAACTCAGGGTGACTGTATAAAGAAATTATATGGATGTCAAGGTTACTTTTCGAGGTTTGCATGGCCTTTTTAAAACACTGTCGGTGCCTGTCCCAAGGTCAAATAAAACAGTTCTCTAACTGCCTTTCTTTTCCCATGAAAGATTTTTTTTACCTTTTGTCTTTTATTTCTTAGTCGGGACTACAAAGTGTAACTTCTATGATATTTGACTTGCCTTTTTCCTCTAAATGACAGTATGTCAGTCACATGGTGCAGAAGTAAAGAAGGCAATTAGAGAGTATCATGCGGTATATACTATTTGTTCATGCTCATAGAGTTCCTATTTCTTTATGTAGTTTTAATTATTGCAATTTCATGTCCTTTACTGCTTAGATGATGTGTCTGTTCCAAGTACGGATTATTTTGTGATGAACTTTACACATGCAGGCTGTGGATGAAGGCCGATTGCTCAGACTTCCATTCACTACTATCTTTGAATATCTACAGGTTCAGTGCAAGCTCACTTGTTATGAGATAATACTAGTGCTGAATGTATATAATAAGGCATAACTTGCTATATTTGGACCTTAAAGTTGTGACTCCTTTTGAAGCTTAGCATTTCGCATACTGCATGTTGGACCTTGAAACTTTTCCTAGTGCATTGTTGAGGATTTTGAATAAATTTCCCAATGCTGGTATTTTGTGTCAAAGCAAATTTAATAAATTCTTTCATGATTTTTTCCCCTTTAGAAGACATGATTACAGGGAATTTTTTTAATGAAAAACTGATATATATAATGATACCGAACTGAATCGGTTGTCTTGGAAGATATAGGCAGAGTTGGAAGACCATTGCTTACATATAGGTTTTAGGAGAACTGCTCTGTTAGCTGGATGTTGATTTAGTCTTTCACACATCCTGTTATTATTACCAAGGTTCGCGGTATTGTAATCGGTATCGGACCCTTCCTTTGAGTATCGGGATGGACGGTATCGGCAGTATCGGAGGTTTCAGATTGGAGTATCATATTTTTTTCGTATCGGAAAGCAAATAATTATTAATAATTTATTAAAATTTTAGAAAAAAGAATTTATACCTTTAGGCATAATTTTAAGTATTTCCTGTGTTATTTCTTAGTAGTTTTGAAATTGAATGAAATAGTAGTCACCCTTGCCAATTGGTTTACCTGCGATAGATAAGTTTTCTTCTTTTACATGCTTTTACACCCTTGGTAATTGGTCTTTTTTGTTCAATTTTCTTTGCTGAATTGACCAAAAAAGAGATTCCCAATGTCGATATTGGTCGGTATGGGATCAGGACATGCCAAACTGTATCAGTATCAGCCTTATCGGATCGGTATCGGTCGATACTGCAAACTATGATTACTACTATAAGTGAAAAATTGATTTGTGCAAGACAAACATCATACTTTCTTGTAAACATGCTGATCAAAGTATGTTTATTTAACTCAGACCAATGTTCTTGCTATTGGTAGCATCTCTCATGATGTTAGGCGTGATCTCTCACCTACTAACACTGTCTACAACAATAATAACCATAAAGCCTTTATTTAAGTTTTTTGTGGCCGACTAAATGAATCTTAAACATCAGTCAGTCCTCTTAAGGGCCACATCACCAACATTAGCAAATGCCAATCCTTTTTCACAACATCTTTTAAGTTCGTTAGGTTACGATGTCGATGGCTTTCTTATTATTCTGCAAACTAAGTCCTGCTCTCATGAGATTGTGTTATTATTTGATTTATTTTGTAGATATTAAAGCTAGTGGCTACATCAATGAGCCCTCTTGGCTCTCATGGGATGTTTTTTCTTGCTGCTGCAGTCTCTGACTTCTATGTTCCATGGGAGAGCATGGTATGAGTTTTATATACATATATATTGTATTCATCAGCCTATCATGTCAAACTCAGTGAGGTCAGGGCATTTCTTGACATAAATTATTAGACTTGAAAACATTTATTTATTTGAAGCAAGGAAATCGGTAGAGCTTTATATGTAAAGTTTGTTTTAGAATTTGCTTAGCACAACAGGTTTAGTGATTGTTTGTGGTGTGAATGACTGTTGGTGGTACAGTAGAAAAATAGTTTGCGACTAAATTAACTTAGTAATAAACCACTATTGTAACATTTGTAAGTCAACAATAAATAAAAATAACTATGCACACTGCCAAAGTATAAGTATCCATACATAGATCCATCCAAATAAAGTTTGGCACCATCAAAGTACACGAGCCAAACATGGATACATGTCAAAACATTCCTCTCTCTCTCTCTCTCTCTCTATATATATATATATATATATATATATATATATTCCAACAGGGATTGTTAGAGAAGGATTTTCACATCTGCTTCTACATTATGTATTATTCCAACCCATGAGGTAGTTTCCCCTTAAAAATTCCTTTTGTTTCGTTCAACACATGCCGCACCGATGAGAGCAGTCAGGGTCGTGCTAGTAGTCTGAACCTATTCGAGCCTCTTGATCGCAGTTGAGCTAGCTCTGCCAAATCTCCAGTAGCCCCTGATGCCTCCTACTCGTTACTCCCATAGTCACCCGCTGGTTTTGCCATACCCGCCATGATTCAGAGCATAGGAAGAAGATGTGGTCCCGTGTCTCTACATCTTGCTGACATAGCACACAAATAGTTGAGTAATCCTTCATCCCAAAACGTATCAACCTGTCTTCAGTCAGTAGGCGTCCTCGGATAGCCTTATATTGGCACAATTTGTATTTATTGGCAACTTCCTTCATCCAGACAAAGTCAAACCAATCTACCATAGGCGAGAGAGGTCTAAATTTCTTATAAGCTAAGTTGAAGATGAACTCGCCTGTTGGTTAGTCGTCCCAGCGCCATTCATCCAATTCTTCATCTTGGTCAATTCGAATTTGCTCCATCTCCTCTGAGAGTAATCGACTGATACGTCGTGACTGGACACGCCATTGGTGATGCTGGATGATTCGGCTTAATGCCTCCCTTCTGCCCATCAGAAAGAATATTTACCATCCCAGTTTGTCAAGAAGACTATATATATTGTTTGTGGTGTGAACAACTCTTGATGGTACAAAGTAAAATAGTTTGTGACTAAATTCAACATTCGTAAGTCAACAACAAATAGAAATAATTATGCACACCGTCAAAGTACAAGTATCCATACATAGATCCGTCCAAATAAAGTTTGACACCATCAAAGTACACGAACAAACATGGATACGTGTCAAAACATTCCTACATGGATATAAGTTTAAGGTATCAGTGATATATTTTTTTTAGGGTTATATATATATATATATATATATATATATATATATATATAGAGAGAGAGAGAGAGAGAGAGAGAGAGAGAGAGAGAGAGAGAGATCAAGATCCCCTCTTTTATGTATCCCCTAATATTCCCTCTTTCACAGCGGTTGGATTTTGTTTAAGTCATCTAATCTTAACCATTGATTTGAACCATTCATGCAAAAATGCGGAGATCCCTATATATATATATATATATATATATATATATATATATATATATATATATATATATATATACACACACTAGGTATCATGTTCAATATTATTGATACAGTCAAACGTAGTTATAGTACCAGTTTGACTAGACACAAATCTATGGGCGTTTCCCCAAAATTTACTTAATTAAATTACCGTCAAATTTGTGTTAGTGGGCATCACAGTTTGACTCAATTCATGATAAATGTTCAAATGGTATATGCATTCCTCTCTCCTATTATATATTCTAAAAGAATCGGAGCATGTTGTATACCAAGGTTAAATTAATCAGCTTTGAATCTGATTCCATATCTGAGCATATGAAAATATCAATAATAATATCTGCCCTTTTAAACTATGATTCCGTAGATGATCAAAGAATCAATTTCAATATGCTTTGTGTGTATATGATGTGTACACTACTTTGTGGTCATCAATGTATTGAAAAGAAAAAAAAAATGTTTAAACTTGGGTAGTATTTGGGAAGGGGGAAAGTGAGGAAGGAAAAGTTGAGGGGAAAGTGAGAGAAAAATTATAAATGAAGGTGTTTGGGAAGGGGGGAGGGAAAGTGGAGAAGGGAAAGTGAGGGAAAAATTTATGTGGGTCCCACTAAAAAAAAATTCTCCTAAAAGTGGGAGAAAAATGGGAGAAAAATGGAATAATTTACCCAACTACCCCTCATATAAATTATGATATGAGAATCCCAAGAAGTAAATGGTAATTATATATCTATCCATATATAAACAAAAAATTATTTTTAAACTTTTTCTTCCTCTACTTTTTGTTCATCCAAACAAGAGAAGGAAAAATTAACTTTAACTTCATTTTACTCCCCTCCATTTTTCTGCCCCTCAAATTTTCCTTCCCCTCCCTTCAAAAGTTCTGAAACACAGCATTAAGGTCATCTTATTTAGATGACAATGCAATGGCAGGAAAAGTTTTACGTTTAATTATCTCATCTTTGAACTGTTCAAATTATTTGTTTCGTATTTCAATTGTAGCTGTTTGAAGTTTCTCTTATTTTAGGAAGTTGACATTTCATTCATGAGGAGCAAACTAATGAAAGATGTAAGTTTGTTAACAAGGGAGAATACCTAGTTTTGTTTAAAAAAGAAGAAGAAGAACATTAGTAGCTTTCAGAAGGCTTTTAAAGTAATCCATGAAAAATACATAACAGGTTTATAAGATGGCTACTTTTTTTAGCGGACATTATTAGTCTCCGACTTCGTGTCCAAAGTATAAACAACAATGTTGAACTGACACGGATATGACACTATTCACCGCAACTTGGTCACGACACCGATTTTGTGCCTGTATTTTGGAGTGTCCATGTCATGTCAGATAGATGTGTTGACATGGACACGACACTGATTTTTGGAGTGTCTGTGCTTCCTAGGTTAATAAACCTTTCAGAGTTCAATTGTCAGAGTGTGTAACCTGCCTAAGTTAAAATCATAAAAAAGCAGATTCCTATACAACATTTTCACAATCAACCAACGGATCAATCAAAGATTATAAATCTTCATCCATTTCATTCTAATGAAATCAATTACTCTTACCCTCTCTCTGAAACCAGAAGTACAGCTAAAATGATAAAAACCTAACATCAAATGCAGTTCAAATGGGCTGATAACCCAAAAGTTAAATTAAACCCTTAACATTAAATTTCTGAGGAAAACCCCAATTTTTCCTGAAGTAACCTTGTTACTCGTAACGGGGCTTAATGAAGTTTTATACTTTTTATCTTTTATATTTTTGTATAAGATCCTTTTTGATGTTCTGTAATTTATGTGCATTCTAATGGAGATCCCATTTATTGCATTACATTGATAAACATAATCTTGTGAGCTTGAGACAACTTAGATACCAATAAACTTTCTGGTGTATCCTAAACTACAAGATTTAATTACCTAAATGCTTTGCCATACTGTACATATATTTTACCTCCCAGATGAATTTATGTTGTATTTAGGGTGAAATAAATATGTGCCACCCTATACGAGAATGATCTTTCGAAAACAAAACAAGTATGCTCGGAAAGGAAAACATTTCAATTTATTGTTTCTGTTATGTTATCATATTTTGGTTTCTATATATATTATGAAAAGTGTTTTGCCAATACTTAACAGTGCCACCGGGAGAAAACGTAACCTGTTGATAATTCATTTAAACATAGGTGTAATATGTAGATTGATTGCACAGGCAGAACATAAGATCCAGTCAGCTTCTGGTCCGTTGGATATGCGCCTCACTCAAACTCCAAAAATGCTGTCTGTTCTAAGAAAAGATTGGGCTCCCTTCGCATTCTCTATTTCTTTCAAGGTTAGTTGTCTTTATGCGAAGTTGTTCTATTCACTCTCTATTTTTAATTGCAGCAAATTGCTAGCCCAATAATGACAAAGCTGTAATATTTTCTGAATGTTTATCTTTTTTATATTGACATGATATTGTTCAACATGCCAACATTTCAAGGTTCTCATACCCAGACTCATTTTCTTCATTTTTAGCACCATATGTTATTGAAGAAGGCTTTCCCAAGTAAGAGGTTCACATGAAGGGAAACTTTGAGGTTAACATAAAAGTTCTCTAGATGCGTTATGATGTGTTCACAACATGACACAACAGTCAGCTTGGTCAGGATAGAGAGATTTTTCGATGTGGGGGTGCTTTGTATATAGTGTAGAATTTTAGGAGATTGAATCTTTCAAGGGGCTCTAAATACTTTAGAGGAGATGCTACAAAACAAAAATTGGCCCTCAACTGCAGAAGATTACTTTAGAGGGCGTCACTTGCATCCTGGAGGATGCAGGTTTGGGTCACGGAAATGGACTTCCACAAAAATGGGGGTAATGAAACACATCTCGGTCCCTCCCTAGACTTTGTACTGGCGGGACTTCATGGCACTGGACGTCGTTTCGACTTTTGTGGCAATTAGCCCCTTTGTCAAAATATAGAAAATCTGACATTTGCATCAACCACACTACGGGTCTCAGAGTTGCATGAAGTAACATTGACACCTCTATTTCCTACTACATACCTGACAAATCATTTGTTACCTTCAATGAGATGCTGAAAATAGCACTAAAATGATACATCAACCTTTTGCAGCACGAGGTTGACACGAAAGGGCAACTTTATATGACCAGGGGCGGATTTAGGGGGGCAATTTTTGAAACAATGTCGATTACTATATAGACAATTTTAGTACTTTTTAAATATATATTAGTTTGGCCTTCTAATGCACAAATAATCAGCTAGCACTAGTGGTAGTGCTCTGGGCTTTTAAATGAAAGAGCAGAGTTCGAAACTCATCTTTGTTAAATGTTTTACGTATGAATACCTTTTATGTACAATTTTTTCCTTCCTCTTTTGTAACATTTTGTAAATATTGACTTTTTGCATTTTTGCTCATTTTTGTTTTGAATTTTAGTATATTTTTGGCTATTGAAGTTTAATTAATATGACAACTTTAAGAATTTCCATATGTTCCCTGAATCATTCCACACATGTTATAGGCCTTCCTATGGTTATAGCTACCCTGCGAAGCCACAGGGAAATAGGTGCCAGCAAAATTTGCCAGTAGAAAAATTGGTTTAGACAAGCACCTGAGTTCCTGAGTACAGGGCACAAATTTGATACGTATACTATCTTTTGATAGATACACGAGTCACATGAAAAAAAAAAAAAAATCTAGCAAATGCCGCAATCCTAGTTCACTCCTAGTTCATGTTCTATTGTTAATATAGAAATTTGCTAATTTCTACCATCTATCTAATTTCACTTGTTTATGTTGGAACTTTGGCAGTTGGAGACAGATCCAGATATCCTTCTTCAAAAAGCAAATGCAGCAAGGAACAAATACAACATGCACATTGTTGTAGCAAATTTGTTGGCGACGTACAAGCAAGAAGTTATAGTTGTAACGAAGAAAGGGAAGGCCTCCATTCGCAAGCATGGCCAACATGATGACGTGGAGGAGCAACTCGTGAGTCTCCTTGTAGAGAAACACTCCGAGTACCTCGAGAAGCCTGAAACAAATCAAGATTAGCTGTTCCTAGAAACACCAACTCGGCCTTACCATGGTTACATTTGGCTTATGATATGAAGTAGAAATTTACGAAGTGTTGTTGTGAACCCTTCTCACTTGAAGGGTATAATAATGTTAAGACACATACTCTAAATTATTAAAAAAATGTGTAAATTATTATTTTTGGAGTGTCTTTTTGATATTGTACACAATGATACACTTCAAATAAATACTCCAAATTAATCTTCTCTTTTTGCTCTCTTTTTTTCCTCTTTATTTTTGTTTCCTATTTGGTAATTTTTTTTCTCTTTATTTTTCTTTCATGTTTGGTACTTTTGGTGGTAGCTATGATACGATCTAAATATGGAATGTCTTGTAGTTTTCTAACAATTTTTAAATATGCATAATGTTTTCTGCAGCTTTTAAGTACTACAAAATTTGACTAAAATAAAAATGTAGCACTTGAAATCTCTTCCGCTGTGAACTTTCAACATCAGGAGCATTCATCTGCCCACATAATTGAGAATTATTTCAGATTGGGTGCAACATCTGCTGTATGTTTCGAACTGTGAGTGGATTTTCATTACAATTGATTGAAGATGGAGAGAGAGAAAACACTAAGGGGTGTGTGTCAATAACATACGTCTTCTTGATATTCACCCACTTGCATAGGTTCATCAAAGAAAATTTTCAATTTACTTGTTTTGCTGTAGGAGAGAAAAGATCATAGTGCATCAAAGTTTGATTAGAAGGGCAATTGATTTTGCACTTACAAAGTGCTACAAGTACTCCTTCAGTAGAGAATTGATCTGTTCCGTCTGTCCATCCATTTGCTGGTGGAAACTAGTCGAGAAGTGTAGATCCGGCCTTAGGATCTTGAACACCTCCATCCGGAACTTCACCGTGATGTCTCAATTGCTGATAATGCTCACTAGGATGTCCTAAAATTTTACCACGTAGGATATGAATAGTCGTGCGGTCTCCTTTGCGGTACAATCCATCGGTGCAACTATGAAGGTCTCGTACTTGGAGAATCGGTTTACCATCGCGAGGATAAACCCGAGTGTCCCTACCTTAAGCAAGACAGAGATAAAGTCCATTGATATGCTCTCCCATGGTAGACTTGGAACGGGAAGAGACTTGAGCAGACCATCGTGTTGTTGATGATTCACCTTGTCTTGCTGGCACACAAGGCAAGTGCGCACATAGTCCCCCACGTCCTCGTGCATGTGAGACCTATACTAGGTGGCCTCCAACAACGTTAATGTTAGCTTTCGACCCGAATGTCCAGCCAACTTGGTGTTGTGGCATTCTGTCTGCGCAAGACACCATACTTGGGCACGATCACCTTGTCGCCCTTTGTGTAGAGAAATCTGTCTCATAACCTAAACCTTTGCGTTTTGCCTTCGCGAGTGAGTTTCACCAAAGCCTGTGTAAGTGGGTCCTCGGTAATACCCATATTGACAAGCTCAAGTATGTCTTTCTTGAGCAAGCACACCGTTGCTAGCTCGGCCTTCCTATTGAGTGCATTGGCCACGTTGTTCTCTTTGTCTGACTTGTATCGTAGTTCCATGTCAAATTCGACCAAGAAGTCTTGCCACCTTGCTTGCATGGGACACAGCCCTTCAATTCTGGAAGTAGCTTGTGGCGACATTGTCCATTATTGCCACGAACTTGGTGCCCAATGAAATAATAATGCCACGTCCGCAAACAATGTACTACTACAGTCACCTTCTTCTCTTGCACCGTGTAGCACTGCTCCGTGTCATTCAACTTGCAATTCTCAAACGCGATGGGGTGTCCATCTTGTGCCAACATCCAACCGATGGCAAAGTCGAAAGAGGAGGTATGCACCTTGAGCGATTTAGAGTAATCTGGCAAAGATAGGACCGGTTCCTCCATCACTACCCTCTTCAGTGCATCAAATATTTTCTCATATTTGGACGACCAACTTCGTGCTCGATCCTTCTGTCATACCACAATCTCCCGCAAGTTCGATCGTCCCCGTTGGACGCGAGATCACCACGCCAACGCTCTCGCAGAACAATCGTTCTCATCGGGGCGTGATGTCGTACGAGCCTGAAGTTGAGCTCGTCAAGGTTATTATCGAAACGACCAAGTTGCAGAGAAAGCCAAGTATTGTTACCACCAACAACACAACAGAGTATACGTAGCGAAGCTCTCAAAGGGTCCAAATAAAAATACCACAAAGGAGAATGCCACAATGGCTTGCAATACTCTTGCTCTTTCTCTTGACCACAAATGTACTTACCATTCCATACATCATATCCCGTATATCCAAGCTGGACACTACACCTGCGTACCTGAAAATAATGCCCACAAACGTAGGTCAGTACACAGCCGTACTAGTGAGCGGGGTAACTCACTCGTCTAAACAGAAACTAAGTAAAATAGTGAATGCAAGCAGTTATATGGTGATCTTTCTACTTGAACCTAGATCCATTTCATGGCAAGACATGCATTGAAAGTAGTAAAACATGTTCCTGAAAGCAATAACACACAAGCATGTTATATTCTATCACAAAGGTACTAAGCATGCAATTCGTTCTACTCAATTCCCGTAAGTTAAGCGTGAACCTATCGAATCACATCTGCACTCTAAGTCTCAAATCCAATCTCGATATGCATACTCTTGTCTGAGGCAAGGTGGCCGCCCGTCGGATACTCAAATGCACAATCTCAAGCGATTCCTATCTATATGAAGGTCACTGGCCAAGCCATAATAGACATATATAACAAATGTGGGTATCCTTCCAGTATATTTGGTTGCAACGCCTCAACTATAGTTCCCGCAAATGCCTCGTGCCGAAACACAAGTTTAAGTAAGCGATGTGCCATCCATCTGAAGGTTGCAATACCTCAGCTGTATGTCTCGCTATACCGTGCTCCAAGAGCACTTCCAAATGTTTTCCCATGGCCGAACGGTCCCGGTACCTCGGTGCCAATCCCGTTCGAGGAAACCAAACCCTACATGCACAGGTTGTCCGTGACCATGCAACGATAAAATATAGGTACAACGAGGAATCACGCCTTCTCGCCCCATAAATGATACTCGCCCCCGTTCCATCAAATTTTGCAAGTCGTTCTCAAATTGTAGTCCAAGGCACCATTCTCAATTATCTCCACTAGGCACCATGCCGCTTCTCAACACAGTGCTCCGATTGGGTGTAACATCCCGCTCCGATAGCTCCGTGGCACAATGCCCCAATAGTGGCACAATGCCCTCTCCGAATGTAGTTGCCCAATTTTGAACCACAACTGCACACTTTACTTGACAAAGCATTCCAACTTGTTACTCGTGCGCAACGCACACTCACTCGATGAAGTGTTCTCACTGGTCCTAATCGTAAATCTTAACTCAACTCAACGCCATAAATTATATTCATCCAAACGACGCACACTTTGTTCCAGTCCAAGTGTCCCAGATATTACGTGTGTTCCAATTGTTATGCATAAAGAAGTAGAGAAAAAGGGACATAATCCACTCACCAAGTCTGAATCCGCTAAGCACTCTTCTTGCCGATACGGCTGATTCCTTGAATCTGTGGTCTGATGCGAAGCACAATCTACTCAATTGGTATGACCGTGCGAGCAGGTCGTATCATGTCCCGATTTTGAAGAATCGAAAGTGGCCACGGATGTGATGTCGTACAAGCCTAGATTGCACTTGTACAAGGCAGGAAGATAGATAAATCATGGTATATCTCATAAACAACGACATAGCAGCGAAAATACGCAGACAAATTTAAGTCACAATGAATATAATCAAAAGCTTCTCTTTATTGATGATGATATTTGAGTACATGGCTTGCAACAGATTACAAAGCTTCTCCATTATAACTGATACTTGGCCACTTGGCTTACTATGATATTTTCCATCTTGGCTTACAATCTCACTGATATAACTGAATTACATTGTTCCATACATTATGTCATTTATAACAGAAGACTCTTCCAATGGAAGAAGAGCTTCTGCGTGCCCCAACAATGCTTCAATGTCCCGGGATAGTTCTAGCCACCCCCAAATACTGAGTACATGGGGATGCCCACAAATGTGTGTCAGTACATATCGTGTACTGGCGACTAGCCAACTCACCTAAACCAACACTAAGTAATCATGTGATTAAGCATGCAATTGTTAAAAATACGATCTTGCTATTAGGGACTAGATTTATTTCAAAGTTCAGAGTATCCAGCAGCATAATGAAAGCATATTATAGGATCAGCAGTATAAATTGAATATGAAAAAAATATTACATATCGCTTATCAATGATTCTTACCAACAGCCAACCCATCGTATCCCTGCAAAACAAGGATTAGTGGTACAATAATCATTATGAAGAATTCCTGCGAATGATCGGTTAAGCATGCATAATTGTTCTCGTCAACATGCAGAATAACTATATGAAGGTCATTCGCGTTATTTTACCATATAGGACTTTTACCACGGTACACAGTGCACCTCCTTAGAAGGTAGCTAGCCTCCACTAAGAATTCCACAATATCTCGTGCCTAAAATCACGTTTGGATGTTTTCCCCTAGGACGAAGCAGTACCCGGTGCCCCGGGTCCAGATCGAGGAAACATACTACCTTGTGCACAAGTTGTCCATGACCATACAACGTTTATGCAAATAAAATCTTAAGCATAATTACATGGTACAAAGAATATAAATAAATAATCTCTCGATCATGCTCGTGAATTCAATATTCTCATTCTCATATGGGTTGGTGACCCATAGGTCCCAACTTACAGACCTTCTCGTGGTCCAGTGGTACCAAACCATACTTATACTCGCATATGAAGCATTTCCTTCATAGTTACTGTGCACCGATGCACGTATACCTATACAGATGTTTAATATTCCATTCACAATATTCCAAGCATGTAAAGTAGATTTGCACAATAATACTTTCTTTCTTATGTTTCTTATGTGAGACTTACATGACTATATTCTTGTGTCAATGGAATTAGTAGTTCAGTATTCATGTGTTTCATTGTTTACAGCAACATTGAATATAAGGCATCACTATCTTAATGTGGACTAGAGCAATAATCATTTATGGAACACATAAGAGCAATACTAACATTCATTTTATTAGGGCATAAAGGAGTAGAGGAGAAGGGACAGATCCACTCACATCTACAAATATAGCATGTATGTCTCGATCCCAAGTAGGGCTACGATTCTCCAAGAATAATCTGACACGATGCACAATCTTCTAACTTGGCATAACCATACCTTCAAACCATGCTCTATAAAATATTCCATCCGACCAAGTTATACAAAGCTGCACCATCACACAAAGCATCTCGATTTTTCGCACAACTTGTATCACATATGTCTGATCCATCTCGAATTCTAGCGTAATGCCTCTTCACAGAGCGGGGCAATACATGTCGTGTTCTCCAAATCATCCGACCTGGTCGGACTATGAAAGACGGCATTATCGCTCAAATCTGCTATCTCTGTACTTGCTCCGAACGAACACACTGATTCCATCAAACTCCGCACCCAATCTACACGTGAAACCAACTCAAATTAATACTTGCTCCCAAATCCAACAAATCAAAATATAACCAACCATTGTCTCGTTTAATCCGACTCAGCGTAATGCACCGTACGATTGTGGGATATTACATAATATACCACTTAGAATAAGGTTAGTCCTCGAACCAAACCAGTACTCATCCCTTTATCGTATTCCGCTTGACCATTTCATAAACTCTGCCTATGTAACTCATACTTCACTAATCCAGACTCATCATCTCGCTTTGCACTGAATGCACGCACACCAATTTTATATTTCCACATCCTTCTTGCAGCTCAATTCGAATTCAACATATTGCATAGTTTGGATCATACACATATTTAAGGTGTCTCCAAAATATATGTATTTCAGCCGAGCTAAGCGATAGCGAATTTGGAAAAGTTACAAGGGTATCTTTATGTCCGAGATATTCATCGCTTAACTCTCGACTGAACCGATCCTAACTTTCATTCCATAACTCATCGCACGCGTTATTCTCAAAACGATGATCCTACACTAATGAACTCTTCACCTAACCCAATTTAATTCGTGTTCTGACTCAATCCATTCTTTAGCGATAGCCCAAACTATGCATGCTCCAAGTCCTTGCATGTCCAAGCACAACGAATATTTTGTAAGGTCCTATCATCCAACTATTTCTGAATTCACACTTGCATCATCCAGGCTCAACCATCTAAACTCTAACTTGACTTCAATCGCACCATGTTTTGTACACACCATCTCAAAATATTATCTTCATGCTCCGAACGATCATCACATCTGGCACTACCCCAACTAAGCGACTTACCCAAACATTCAATTCCTGAAGGTGATGTGGATGTGAACTAATGTCCAAGGGAACTGATTATGAGTGGTCTACCTGAAAATATGGATAGACCTGAAGGTGGCTCCGCTGGAAAACTTTTGAAGATCCACCGTCTGTTGAGTATTCAGGATTCCTGAACACAGACAATAGCTTTTATCAAGATTTTATGTAAAGAGGGTGCGTGATATTCGTAGGCACCTGCTGGGAAAAATAACATATCTTGATTGCTCTGCTGATAATAAGGGTAGTATAATCCAAGCTTAGACATAGTACTTTTTGAGGAACTTACCGTTGATAGGTATCATGAGCAAGTCTCCATTGGGTTTTGCAAGCCGATAAGCGTCGTTGGAGAATACGAAATCCACGATAAAAGGTGTCAGCCCCCTTTCCTGGTGCACTTTGGTGCATATTGTCCTTGGCACACTTTGGCACATATTATTTATTAGCCCGACCATTGTTTAGATCGGACCTGAGTTATGGAGAGAGCGGGTTTGGTTGGGTTGGTGGCATGTGTGGATTGGATGGGTTTGAGTGATCCAACGGTCCACATCTCAAACCTAAACCTATATATTCCCATTTCTCTCTCTCTCTCTCTCTCTCTCTCTCTCTCTCTCTCTCTGTGCTCATTATTTCCTTTCCATTTTTCTCTCTTAGGTTTTCTCTCTCCCTCCGTAGGCAAGTACATCTTGCACAAGAGAAGAACCATGGATTTATGCATACTTTTAGTTCTTAATATTTTCTGTTTATTTCTAGCTCATATTGTTGGGACCGAGCAACCCTTCATCTTAATATTTATTATTCTTGATTTTTTTGGTTGGAATTGCATGGACCTAAGTTTGGCTCTATGGGTTCACTTTTATTCTTTTGGGATTTGATCTCCCAAAACTTTTTATTTTATAAAACTAATTAGCTCATAGTGTAGAGCACCATATTTTATGTAACTTTTCTTTTAGCCGTGCTTGATTTTGAGTCCAGCTAAGTTTATTGCTGAAACTTGATACAATACGTATACCAAAATGGCTGACTAGAGAAAAAATAGTGTTATATAAAGAGTATGCAAGAGAACCACTTTGGTGTAGAAATACGTATGTTTCACTTTGGGCGCATTGGTGTATTGTTCTAACTTTTTGTGTATACTAATCATACTGCACTCAGTCTCCTAGCAAAAGTACGCCAGTCACACTCCTTGAGTCAGTGGCACACTTTTGAGAGAAAACCTAGTTGGCGCACTTTGGTGCGTATTCAATCAAAGTTCTCCCTGGAAAACCAAGAGAAAGTGTGCCACCGTCAGTCATCATACTTTCTTCACGTTGGCAATCTAGCGCACTTTTCCTATGTTTCGTTAGCCGATGCACTTTTCTTACGTTTGGTCTGCTCCCGCACTTTTCTTCCCTCTTCGTTTCCTTATGGACGAAGCTTTGGTTGGTTTCTCAATTTTTGTGCTATTGATTTGTGTGCTCCTCGACTGACAAGTTTTTTAACTATCGAGCTTTGACCTCGGATTGTGTATTTTATCTTTAGCTAGCTTGCTCGTGCACTTTCTTTGAAAGCACGCCTTATTCTTGCCTGCACACTTTTGCCAAGTATGCCGTGTTGGTTAACTTGATAAAGTGTGCCACCCCTTTGTAGCTCGTGCACTTTCTTTTGAAAGTGCGCCAACCTTATTTCTGTGAGTTTGTATGTCACCCTTGTTTCTGTGAGTTTGTGCGCCAACCTTTTTTCTGTGAGTTTGTGCGCCAACCTTACTTCTGTGTGTTTGTGATTCAACTTGCTTTGTGCGCCTACTGTTTCTTGCGCACGTTGGACCTTTTGCTTGGTTTAACATTTACGTTGGTTGAATGATTGTGAGGATGTGGATGACTTGTATTTCGATCTTGAATGTATATGGACTTAATGACCTAGTTATGACTATATGCTAAATTGACTAAGTACCTGACATGAGCCCTATAGATGTGGCCATATATACACTTGCTATTTTACTTACTAATTAGATTACTTTTACTTGATCACCTTATTGTACATTGGATAGAATAAGAGGCATAGTTCAACTCGGGTGACGTTCTGCAACTCCGGTCCTTGTTTGGTATACGGGTTATGGATCTGATCGCGAGGGGTTCTCGCACTACTCTTATCCTCATTCATCGATATAATAAAGTGACAAATCAATGTGACCAGTATTAGACTATCATGTCCTAAATAACTTGCTACCTGATAACTTGTCCATGATCTTGATACTAAAACTTGTTCCTGCCCTGACTATTGTATCCGTGCTGATACACTTGATCGCACTGAGAGTGCTACTTGATATATAGTGAGCTGTCATGCCATATACTCCTGCTATGTAATATATGTAATAATTTTCATGCAGGGATCTGGTAGTTGGACAGTAACTTTAGCCGTAGCTAGATAGTATTGATTGTTGCATCACACTTGGGTGAATCCAGATTTAACTTTCGAGTGATAATATAGGTTCGTATTAAGAGTGCCCGTACTTAAGGTACAACATCTAAGAAGGAATATTCATGTGACCACGACATGAGATTATAATTCCTAGGATTAACTAAGCAACTTAATTGGTAGAGCATTGGGAGAGAATGGTATCTCAAGATCGTGCATGTCGAACCACTCTAAATTAGCTGGGAGTAAAGGCTGGCCACCATGGATACTGTATATCATCTGCACTAGTAGAGTGCAGTATCTGATCTAAATATAAGACTGAGCCAGTATCTTTCCTATAGAAAGTTTGGAACTGCTACTGATCATTAATTAGCTCAAGGCCCTTGCAAGGGACTGGTGCAACTTTTACATGTATTCTTGCTCATATATCATTGGTTCAGCCAGCTCTGCCTGATTATGGCACGATTTAAGGATACTCATATATTGTATTACTGGGATAACCCAGAGATCACATACCAAGCCGTAATACTTGATTGGCCGTTTAAATTGCTTGTAATATGTACCTAGCCAGGAAAGTGGGCTATCGTGGCATGATGATTCAACCCATATCCTTATTTGGTTGTTGGGTTGCGTCGTTGTGTTACGATACTTCATGGACTAAAGTTATATTATTTCTCCTATATTGTATCTATGTTTGTATATTGTGCCTTCTGTTGAGTGGATTATGGCCTGATGGTTTAACTCATGCCCATGTTTGATTGTTGGGTTGCATTATTGTGTTACGATATGCTATGGACTGAAACTACGACATAAAGTTATTTTAGCTTGACCATAATCAAGAAAAGTATTCTATCTTGATGCTATAGGTCACTTCTTGTCCTTGTTTGGTAAATGGGTGTCGTATCATGTCATAGATAGGACATATGCCATTGATTGTTGGCTCATGCATCTCATGCTATAGATCTGGTTTTGTTTCTTTATTTCGTACTTTCTTTGTGGTACTTACTATTTTGGGTCTGACCCTACTGGTTTTGCATGGCCAAGTTAAGATCCAGCACCTGAGGATCAAGCTTATCTCACCCTCACTGATGGCACGCACCAGAAGGATGGTGGGTTCCTTTATTCACTGCTCGTCTTTTGTAAACTATATTCTTTTGTGCGTTTAGCCAACCGACACCTGTTAGCCGACAAATTTGGAAACTAGTTCCTTACATGACTGTATATATTCAGACTATAGCTGACTCACTGTCATGTATACTTTGATCTTGCATCTGGCACATCATTCTGTACCGCCAGATCTCTAAAGAATATTATGATATGGCGTTTGAGATGCCTTACTGCTTATTCTGAAATATTCTATATTATTGCTACTTATTTGAATGATTGAGACATAGAAGTTCTTGACCCTAGGAGACTTAATTGTATTATACACCCCTTGTCTCTAGACAACCTTAATACATTACGGGTTACTTCGGTATTCCACAAGGTGTGATTGGCTTAGTCATTCCCCCGCTCTCCAGTATTATGGATCTAGGGCGTGACAAGCTTTTAGTGGTGGCCCATACAGGTCTTTCTTTCTTTTCAGACTTGTGGGGTGGCTTCATCATAGGATGTACCAATCAAACATGTTCCTCCTTGAGATCCTGAACCTGTCTCAAAACTCAGCTTGAACTCTGTACCATTGGTTCCTCGATCATTTCTCGTCATGTTCTTGATTTATCTTGTGTCATTTTCCTTAGGGCTTCTCCATCCTCGGTGGTCGAAGCACCAGTAGTTTCAGCAGGGCAGGGATCTGTTGGCCCCCAGCGAGATACAATACCTGATCCTGGAGAGATCATGGTAGAACTAGTAGAGGAGCACGAGGAGAAATATGTACCAAAAGATCCAGTACCCCTGGTCGTACCAGTAGTGCCAGTAGCACTTGATACCCCATTATTGATGGAAATTATACGAGGAATAATGGCAATGCAACAACATCAACAGCTTCAGCAGCAAGAGCATAATATCTTCTTGAATCAAGGATTACAGATGGCCTTAGAAAAAAGTGTTAGAACAGACTCAAGGGCAAGTGTAGGGTACTGTTGACTCAACCCCAAGTACTTTAATGGCACGGAGGATGCCATTAACACAAATGCTTGACTGTAGAACATTGAAATAATACTGACAGCGGCAAAGTTCCAACTGAGGAACAAGTTGATCAGGTCCGATTGCAGCTCCAGGACCTTGCTAGAGATTTGAGGGCAGCAGAAGAAGTTGGTTTAAGATGACCTATCTCATGGGACAACTTCAGGGTCCATTTCAGAGTTAAGTATTTCGGAGTGGTATCACAGTATGAGCTACAACAGAGGTTTATCAACCTCAAACAGTCTGGAAGGACAGTGGATGGCTACGCGATGGAGTTCTGCAGGATTAGCAGATTTTCTCCGACGATGGTAGCAACAGAACCAGAGAGGGCAATAAAGTTCTAGTATGGACTTCATCTAGAGATTCAGCAACTGATAGAGGGCCATAACTACCAGACTTTCCACTAAGTGTTGATCACATCTAGGCGATATGAGCTGACAATGCAGAGGTTAGCATCAAGGATGGAAGGCCAGAAGAGGTCTCATATATAAACCTGAGGAGAAGGACCAGTACAACGAATGTCAGTACCATCTCCTGGCATTCACATTCATTGTACAGCACCAAGGAGGCCAGTAGCATCGGCAACAACAATACCAGCTCGGCCGAACTAGCCGAGGAAGTAATAGCAATTGGGAGCCCCAGTTGGATATACATATTATGGAAAGGGAAGCCATACGCGAGATGTGTGTAGGGCAGCACACGGGTTGTGTCGACTATTGTCATGCCCCGCTCCAAGAATACTGGATAAATACAGGGACTGACATGGCCAACCGCACCTTGCAGAATACCTAAGTAAGTCATAATATGTTAAGGTTGTCTAGAAGACAGATGGGTGAACTCTAGCATGCTATGACATCAGTTCTAAGGCCAACAAATTCTATTATCTCAATCCAACAACAACAATTGTAAGACTATATCATACATGAAAGTAAAAATATATCTCAAATTATATGTCATATATGATCATGAAGCTAGTGAATACAAAATACTGCACTAACAGAGTATAATAATACATAATCAAATATACTAGCCATGGTCTAATATATACATCATGTTGACAGCAGTCTCAAAAATATAAGGAGCTAACTCTGCCCCTTGCTAAATACCATAAAATAAAGTAATCAAGACTAGGGGTGGAAGAAGGAAACCCACTCGCGAGCTTCGGCTGCAGTCCTATGAGTGCGAGCCATCTTGCTGTAAGTGCGGTGGATCCTGGTTCTCTTCGGGGTAACCTGGCCATGCAAAGCCAGTAGGGTAAGAACCCCAAGCAACAAGTACTACAAAGGAGCTCAAGGTGATAGACCATACACATCACAACATAAGCAAAAAGAGATATAAAAGATATAAATTCTGATCGAGACTTATACGATACAATTATAGTTATCTCAAGAATAATACTGGAAGAACTGATAACAAGTGCAAAAATAAAAGTAAGGCGACGAGCGGCAAGAGAGCATAGGAACTACTCTGGATTGGGACCACAACCCTTAAACCAAACAAGGACCGGGGTGACAGACCTTCACCCGAGCAGAACTTATCACCCTAACCACGCGCCGGGAGAAAATAAAACTAGAAAAGCAAGCTATAATGAAAGTAACATCATTCATCGTACGGCCAAACAACTTTATGGCTTGCTGCGATTAACTAGGTAGGGTTGTTAGGTACATTAATTACTAAATACATGTTTTAAGAATATTGCTACCACCGACACTGCAGCTAATCCAGATGGCCAATGGTACGCTTGTCGAGTAAACTTAAATACACATTTAACCATACAATAACATAACTTGTTACTTGTCATAAACAGAAATTGAACTTATGAGCATAAACTTAAACTTGTAATCATAAACTTACTTTATAAACTTATTTTGTAACATAAACTTGTATATAAACTTGCCTTGTAAGTGCCGTAGTACGCGTAAACTTGGTCGGTCATGGAGCCCTTGCCTGACAGGGTTGGTCCATGCTGCATGGGGCACTTAGATATTGGGGTAGCTGGTAGTGCAATATTCTTTCCTCCCAATGATATAGGTAAATCTTATCTTATTTAATCATTACTAAATTATTTCAAGTTCTTGAGTCGTGGACACTTAAGAACTCCCTAGAATAATGAGTCACAAGTACGAGCTTTTCACGAGTTATCATATTCACGACACTCGATACAATGGACAATACTCACACTCGATTGTCCGATGCCAAATACAATAGATTTTCATACATAAATATTTCCACGGTGTCGTGAGGATTGTGAACTTGTACATAAACTTGTCTCGTGAACTTACATGCAAAACTTGTCTGGTAACATAAACTTGTATCGACATAAGGAAGCAAACAACAATAATTACTAAAAGGAATTACTAAATGAACATAATTAAAGAGAACACAAAATTCACACATGAATTTCTGGTCGCATGCGTCCATTGGCCGCATGGACTCACTTGCCACATTCATCCACTGGCCGCATGCACTCACTTTTCGCATGCACTCACTGGTCGCATGCACCCAATTGCCGCATGGACTCACCGGCTGCATGCACCCAATTGCCGTATGGACTCACTTGCCACATGCTCAGGGTTAAAGTCTACTCCTTGGGGCAAGTGCTGAGTGATGGGTCAATAATGAAGTGTCAGTGAAGTGACATAAAGTGATTAATGTGACAGGCTGAAAAGCATGTCATAGAGAAAATACAAGAATCATAAAAAAATATGCAAAGTGGAAGCAGAGTTATGCGACAAAAGAGGAGAGGCGCATAGTACCAATGCCGCATAAGTCCGCTTGCCACATGGTCAGATTGCCGCATGGATGCCCTTCTTGGACTTAGCAATTTTTTTATTATTTCAGCGAGTGAATACACAAGGAGTCCAAGGACTTAGTTCTAGAACACTTTGTGTAATGTACAGTCATGCATCCAACAAGATGGACGCATGATGTCAGTAAACGGCAAGGAGTTCAGGACGTATAACCCTCTTGGGCCGCATAGCGCTCTCTGCCGCATAGGTTGTTGGCCGCATGAAGACTTCGTCTTCTCCGACAGCAGGTTCAGCTATGGCCGAAAGCTCCAAAAACTAAAAATTTGTTTCCTTCATAAAAACTTTATTTTAACTGCAAATCAAGTAAAACATAAGCCAAATTGCACAAAATAAAATGCTCTAACATAAGGAACAACTAGTTTTCAAAAATACTATGTTTTAATAGATCAAAACTAAGAAAAACTCATGGAATCAATGAAAAATCCTAACTTAAAGCTCAGATCTACAAAAATCTATACATCAAAATCTAAAACTCCAAGAACTAAATATGATCAACAACTTAAGGAGAACATTTTTCATCAGATACATTTTTAAAAAATAATATATATATAAAAATTCAAAAATTAAGGTTCATCATTAAGTAAGATGTACTTGCCTAAGAGTCCAACGACCTCTTCCTAGCTAGGCCCGGTGCTAGGCTTCGGCTAGGGGAGGTGAACGGGGTTGAGGAAGAAAGGAGCAAGAAAGAAGAAAAATAAAAATGAAGAAGAAGAAAGAGAGAGGAGAGAGAAAAGCTCATATATATACTAAGAGGAGAGAAAAAATAGTTTAGTTATGGGTTCAGTCAAATGAACCGAACCAAGTATCAATTCTACATGCGGGTCCTGTAATGCCCCGTTCCTAGCGGGTTACTTATGGAACACTTGTTACTTTTACTTGGTTGAGAATCGAGTCTCGGGAAAATCTTACCGCCAAATCAACACGGACGAAATGCAATGAACCCTTCAATTTGATGGAACGACTTCTATTGAAATAAGTCCAAGAGTTTTCGTTGGTTGTTTTGCTTCTTGGTTTTGTGTTGCTTTGTGTTTTGCCTTGCTTTGGATGACTTGGTTTTCATGATTCGCTTTTCTCGCTTGCGCATTCTTATCGAATCATAAGGGAAAGAGATCGAAGTATGCTGACCAAGTATTATTGTAATTTTAGGACGCATAACCAAGGAGTGACCGTTGCATAAGACTTCCCCATCCTCTCGTTCGATTCAATCGGTGAGTGGCTTAGGCCCTTCGATGAATCATTCAGTCCATATGCCTTAACAAAATTATCTCTAGTTCACTTAAAATATTGCCTCACTAACAAGATAAGCTAAAAAGATACATTATTGCATGCTTCAAGTATAGAACTGATATCTTACTAGTTACTTATTGAATGCTTATCTGCCCCTCGTATGCTGCACATTGAGTGATATTGCTGGAAAACCTCTGGACTTGATCTTGATAATGAGAAAAAGAGATAGACTTGCTTGTTCATTGTTTATCAGTTGCATATTAGCATATTTATCTGATAGGAACTTATATTCATGTATTTGGTCAGGACAACTTGTGCACAAGGCTTATCTCTCGAGTCGTTCCTGGGGCACTGGGGATCGTTCGGCCTGGGAGAGATCTAGATACCCTGAGGCTTGAAGTCCTTACTTACGGGAGGGTATAGGTCTATTAGTGAGATGGGCTTTTATGTCCCAACTGCTAATCACATGGAGGGGACCATCATGTAGTTAGAGCGCACGCTAGGTTTACCTTCTTGCATACCTAACACCTGATGCCAAGATTGATTCATAATTTTATCCATATATAAAAATTATGGTTAACTTGTGTGTCTGCTGTAGGGATAACCGCTCGACCGTGGGTAAGATTTATCATATGCAGAGTTGATCTATTGTCTATATTTTCTTGCATAAATTGTTAAAAAGAAACTAGACAACTAGAAAGATCACCTAATAATGTTAGCTTCACATGCTTACTTAGTGTGGATTTCTAGGTGAGTTTGGCCACAGTCGCTCACCAGTACATGTTGTAGTACTGACCCACGTTTGTTGGCAAATCTTCAGGTCCTGGTAGCGAGAGCTTGGCGAGCATTCTGAACCAGTGTTAGCACATCCTTCCAGAGGGACCGTGCTCGTGCTGCTTTCTTAGCTTTTCTCTCATGTGGGCAAACTCCTCTTCTCCTAGATGTTCTTTTTTGGTCATACTAAAAGGATATAATGTATGGACATTGTGGCTAGTTTTGGGATTATAAAAAGAGTTGTAAGCCTTCTAAGACATATTTTGTAACTCAACCAAGCAAATACTTTGTAATCCAAATCTTCAAGTAATCAATAAAGAAAGTATTTTGTGTTCCTATCAAATGTGTTCAACTTTGGTTCTCTGCATTTTATTTTATGCCTATATATGTATATTTTTGTCTAACTTGTGTCTTGTGCAAGTACTATGCCTGGTGCAAGCGTAACTTAGGCTTTCACGGCATCATGTCCAAGCGAGGACAATCGGTTCCGTAGGGACCAAGCGAGGACGATCGGTCCTTATGGGAC
Organism: Iris macrosiphon; assembly: GCA_036927795.1. Taxonomy (NCBI): domain Eukaryota; kingdom Viridiplantae; phylum Streptophyta; class Magnoliopsida; order Asparagales; family Iridaceae; genus Iris; species Iris macrosiphon. Next base: position 166,397,935 of record JAYESA010000012.1, read on the forward strand.
CGGGGCGTGATAGGTGGTATCAAAGCACGACTTTACGTCCTTGGCTTATTCAAATATCGTTTTCAAAAATGATATAAGTTTTCAAGTGGTTTCAAAAAGTCCCTAATTTTGAAAATGGTTGTGAATATATATATATATATATATATATATATATATATATATATATATATATATATATATATATATATATATATATATAAAAGTAAATTGAAGGTGTTAAAGTCCCACTCTTGAAAAGTATGAAAAATCCAATATCCCATGCAATAAGTCCATAATACGTTATGAGACTAATGCAAGCTACTCTCTTTTGCAGCAAGAATGACTAATACCGGTAACCCAGGGACATCACGCGCAGCGAGCGTGAGCGATGACCAAATTGATAGGCTGATTGCTATGTTCGAGAATCAGAATGATCGATATGAGGCCCAACAGGAACGGTTCAAAGCTCAGCAGCAACGGGCTGATGCTAGAGCCTTGGCACAACAACAACAGCTTGACTCTCTGACTCAGATAGTGGCAGCCTTGGTCAGCAACAGTGGTACATCAAAAACCGTCACAACACCTGCGACAGCCGCGACTATGCCTCAGGGAGCAGGCTTAGCAGAAACTAATGAGCCTCGACGGACGGCCAGGAAGTCTACTTTTAGAGGTACTAAGTTTCTGAAGTTGAACCCTCCAGAGTTCGAAGGCAGGACTGCGCCGGATAAGGTGATGGACTGGATCACAAAGTTGGAGGGCTTATTTAAATTTGCTTCGATACCTGCGAACAAGAGGGTGGCATATGCAGACATGCAGTTGCGATTACGTACACACAACTGGTGGCAAATCAAGAAGCTAGATCTCGCCATGAAGCATCAGGATGGTAAGATCACTTAGGGGATGTTTAAAGATGCATTCCTTGCATAATATCTCCCGCCAGCTGTCAGACAGAGAAAAGAAGATGAGTTTATCGAACTTAAGCAAGGAAGCATGTCCGTCGAAGATTATGAGTCAGAATTCTCCAAGCTTGCTAAGTTCGCTAGCTCAATGATTCCTAATGAGGAGGCCCATACACATCGGTTTATAATAGGCCTAAATGATAACCTGAGAAAGGATGTTATGAACCGAGAGTATAAATCGTACATCCAAGCTTTTGAGGCAGCTGTGCAGAATGAGAAGTTCATACCAAGAAGTGCTCCAGAAAAGGCATCGGCTCTTCGAAACCCTTCTGCAAAAAGATACCATAATGGGAAAAGAAAGATAGCAGGCGAGCAGTGCTCTAGTCCACAGTGCAGTTACTGTGGCAAATAGGGCCACACCATATATGTTTGTCATTCTGCAAACAATGAGTGTTTTAACTGTGGACAAAAAGGGCATCTAGCTGTCAACTGCCGAAACAAGAGGGTCCCGCCCCCGTACCGCAATAACAGCACTGTCCAGAATGAGAATCAGAATCCCATGCCAACTCAAGTATAAGCTAATGGACAAACTGATTAGACTAGAAGGGCTAGAGTGTATCAGTTGAATATTGAGCATGATACGAACAAAAATTATATTGGTAAGTCTGATTCCTTTGACTTCTTGATGTCTTGATCTTCAACTCCTTGATCTCTTAAGTTTCGAGGATAAAACTTCTTTTCAGTGAGGTATTATGTAATATCACGCTCCTAGCGGGTTACTTATGGAACACTTATTAACTTTGACTCGGTTGAGAATCGAGTCTCGGGAAAACCTTACCGCCAAATCAACACGGACGAAATACAATGAATCCTTCAATTTGATAGAACGACTTCTATTAAAATAAGTCCAAGGGTTTTCGTTGATTATTTTGCTTCTTGGTTTTGTGTTGCTTTGTGTTTTGTCTTATTTTTGATGACTTGGTTTTCATGATTCGCTTTTCTCGCTTGCGCATTCTTATCGAATCGTAAGGGAAAGAGATCGAAGTATGCTAACTAAGTATTGTTGTAATTTTAGGATGCATAACCAAAGAGTGACCGTTGTATAAGGCTTTTCCATCCTCTCGTTCGATTTAATCGGAGAGTGGCTTAGGCCCTTCGATGAATCATTCAGTCCATACACCTTAACAAAATGATCTCTAGTTCACTTAAAATGTTGCCTCACTAACAAGATAAGCTGAAAAAAATATTACTGCATGCTTCAAGTATAGAACAGCTATCTTACTAGTTACTTATTGAATTCTTATCTTATCCTCGTATGATGCACATTGAGTGATATTGTCACGCCCCAGTCCCAAAATACACGGGACCAGGCCACGTGGCATTGGCCAGCTGACACGTCTCCGAGGATATCCCAATTTAATGGATCCTAGCGAAGCGTGCTACGCTGTCCTAAATCTAACAAGTCTAGAATATCATACAACAGGCAGTGTCTAATCTCATCCACAGATACAACAAGAAATACTGAAATGAAATACTGGAAAATAAGAACATAGTCGAATGTCATAGTACAAACCGAAATATGTCCGGTGGGAACAAACCCACTACAAATGATGGAATAGAGTACTGAAGACAGAATAAATAGTGCAACTAGAGCAACTGCTATCTAGATAAGAAGCTCCAGTACTAGGCGGAAGGCCTACCAAGTAATCAGGGGAACTCCGATGGTAGCACCTCAAGCTCCTCCTCAAGGGCGTACCTCATCTCTACTCCTGGTCCGTACACAGTCGGGTAATACGCCTCGTCCAAATCTGGAAGAGAACCAAGTCCTCAGAGGGACGTAACAAGATACAAAATGCATGTCACATATAGTACTGAATAAAATAAAAGGGGGTGTGCTAACCATCTAAGTAAATACAATGTAAGGACAACCTCGGAACGTATAGATAGTAGTAGGCATAACGTCCATACTCCGAAGAACATGGTATCTGATCATGTAACGTCCATCATTCCGAAGAATGAGGTATCTGCAATGTATATACGTCTGTATCACTCCGAAGAGTGCGGTATCTGAATATAGGAAGTCATCGGATCCGTGGCTCCTCTGGATACTACGGAGTCCGATGTGTGTATCCCATACGTTTACCAGTTGTCCTCCCCGCCCAATGTGGATACACGAGTCGAATACACGACATGAGTATCCCGTATCTAGATGCCAAGTATCACCTAACTAGATTACTCTAATTTAAGAGCTAATCCGTAATGCATGTCGCACGCACTGATAGTGAGTCGGGCACGCGAACCCGCATCCCAATATGAATTTACCATCGTGATACGTGTAGAGTGTCATGGTCTAGGAAGATATCAGAATATCCTCGCAGTAGTAGGTGAGTCAACTAGCAGCTAGGTCAAGTACTCTACTCATCGACGCATTCGTCGACAACACCCGAGTAAATCTCGGACGCGCACAGTTATGTATATTGCAACATTTCATTTAAATTAAACAGTAACTCAGCAAGGTAAACTTGCCTGTGTCCGGTAGCTGCGAATGCCAATGTCCTGCTCCTGAAACCTCGGCTGTACGGTCCAGCAATCCTATATATGATATAATAATATCAACATCAGACACTTACAATAGGATGACTAAGACATACTACTTGTAGCAATACACTGACGTAGATCTTGACTGTACATCTAGTGGGACCAATGAGAGGACATATATTTATATATATATCACATATATACATATATGTACATTAATATATATTTAAAATAATAAAAATACATAGGTTTAATATTACACATTAACATAGCTTTTATAGATATACTCTAATAATAATCCAATAAATATGTACATATACATATTTTCGTAAAATATATTTACATATTTAAATACATAATACCATATATATTAATTAAATACATACACATATATTTACATATTTAAATAATAATTTATACAATAGTACATATATACACATAATGGAAAAGTACTAATATATAATATATACTTATATACACCCAAAGTATATATATATAGTTATATATACTCATATATTTATTTAATATATAGATATACACTATAATTATACTAATTACACAATGTATATATATATATATATATATATATATATATATATATATATATATATATATATATATATATATATATATATATATATATATATATATATATATATTTATATATATATATATATATATATTCATATACATATATTTACATATACACTAAAATACTAAATACATAGTGTATATATATATTTAAATATTTATACATATATTTATATACACAATATATATATATTTATTTATATATACACAAATAATAAATACACCAAGGCATAAAATGTATATTAAAAATATATATACATATATATATATATATATATATATATATATATATATATATATATATATATATATATATATATATATATATATATATATATATATATGTATATATATATATATATATATATATACATATACATACTAGATGTTAATATGTATAAGTATTTAAATACAAATATATAATATACCAATAATATTATATTACATATAATATACTAAATCACAGAAAAATATATTTAAACACAATATATATTAAATATATAATATACTACATATAATACAAATATACATACACACACATATATATATATATATATATATATATATATATATATATATATATATATATATATATATATATATATATATACACAATAGGTATTTTAATACATAAATAGGTATTTAAGATAAGTATATAGTATATACTATACACATATATATGTATCTCTAGTATATATATAATATATACAAAATATAGCACATATATATATATATATAATATAGTGTTTATACAGAGGTATATTTTTAATATACAGTATATATATAAATACCCAAATCCAGAATACATTAATAGTATATAATTAGTATATATATAATGCAACCCTAAATACACACATAAAATACCGTATATGTATGTATATACCTTACCGGAGTGAAGGAGGGGTCGAGGGGGATCTGCCGGACGATCGTCGCCGGCGTGGGTGGCCGGGCGGAGCTCCGGCGGCGCTCGGAGAGGAAGTCGACAGCAGCAACAGTCTGCAGCTAGGTGGCACTGCGGGGGCGGTGGCGGCCGGCTGAGGCATCGACCGGGGCCGAGACTTGGCGGGGAAGGAGGAGGCTGGACGGGGAAGAGGTCGGTGAAGTGGGGTGGCCGGGCGTGCTACGGTGGCGGAGTAGTCGGGGCTCGGGTGGTCGGCTCAAGCTCGGGGGGGGGGGGGTTGCTGTTGGTTAGGATGGTGGTGATGGAGGGGCCTGTGGGCGGAGCAGTGGCCGGGGGCGGTGGTCGTAGGTGGGGGAAGGATCACCGGAGGGGGTAGGGTCGGTGCGGGGGTATCCGGAGACGTTGGCTGGCTGGGAGGAGGCTGTGGGTGGATGGGCAGGGGTAGTGGCTGGTTGGTGAAGGTTTAGTGAAATTAGGGTTTTGATGGGTATTTCTAGGTTTGTGTGCATTTAATGTGATGTAACTTGATGTATATGTAGGTGAGAGAGAGGGGGGGGAACCTTCGGGTTAGGGCCGGCTGGTAGTGTGCCTAGGGCTGTGTGAGGGTCTCCACATGTTGGACATGGGGCTAGGATTAAAGGAATTTGAATGAAGGGTCATAATGTGCCCTCCAAAAAGTGATGTAAGTACATAAAAAATGGGGAGAAATAAATTATGGACTGGTCAAAGAATGTGGGTTCTTTCTTCATATGGTTGGGCCAATGAGAGGGGGGCACCTCACTGCTAATTTGCACAAAGGCCCTTGAACAATTTAGGAATTGCACAAAATCAGGAATTGGGGATTTGATGTAACAAAATACCATGTTTGGTGTTTTGTATTGGACTAGAATGGTGTATGATATTTAGTATGAGGCTTGTGGGTGTGTGTATGGGTTTGGGTTAGAGTTGGATCTAATTTGAGTGAGGTTGGTTCACCACATTAATTAAATTATAATTAATACAGCGGGTGTTCCTAAATTAATTTAATAAATACCGGGGGGTCTAAATAGGGTAGCACAAGCGTCATGAGTGTGATAGGCTTAGAGTATGATAATATTATAACTGGGGTTGGTCATAACGGGTTGAGGTTGGGTCTCAATCTCGATTGGAACGGACAACGAACGTAAATATATAATTAATTTAATTTACGTACGTTTGTAACAACTTTTGTGCGACTAAACTCAGGTACAAAAATCAGCATCTGGGGTTTGCACAAGGGTGAATATGGTAGGTTGGTATGTCTAGGCCAAGTGTATGAAATTTGTTTCAGGGTAGCAGCTAGGGTAGTGTCCTAATTATCGGGACAACGGTAAGGCGTCCTAAGTAATAAATCACTGCACAAATATTCAATATTCTATATAATAAATCCTAATTGCAACCAATCAACCATAATCACGCTATCTAAGTTAATTAATCCTAAATTTTGGTCGAGGGGGTTTACAACATACCCTCCTTAGAGCATTTCGTCCTCGAAATTAAAACAGACATATGAAAGGAAAAACTATTGATTGAAATAAAATTCTATCACGTACCTAGGCCTTCGAAGAGATGGGGAAAGCGCTGCTGAATATCATCCTCTTATTCCCAGGTTGATTCACCTGGTGCATGATGCCTCCATGCGACACGAACTAGTGGGATAGTCTGGCCTCGCAGTACCTTCTCACTTCGGTCTAGGATCTCTACTAGCTCCTCCTGGTATGACAAGCATGGTCCGACGGTGATCTCTGAATGGTCAAGCACATGACTCGGATCCGGTATGTATCTCCTCAGCTGAGATACATGGAAGACGTCATGAACTCCTTCCAGTGTCTGCGGCAAGGCCAATCTGTAAGCAACTTCTCTGACGCGCTCTAGCACATCGAATGGTCCGATGTACCTCAGACTCAGCTTTCCTCTACCTCCAAATCTGATGGTCCCTCAGGTCGGTGAGATCTTCAGAAACACATGATCTCCAACCTGGAACTCGAGGGGTCGTCGATGCACATTAGCCCAATGATTCTGCCTGTCCTGTGCTGCTCGTAGATGCCCTTGGATCTTCTTCACCTTCTCCACCGTACGGACGACCAACTCTGGCCCTAGAATCTGCCTCTCGCCTATATCGCTCCAATATACTGGGGAACGACACTTTCTACCATACAATGCCTCATAGGGAGCCATCTGGATGCTCGCCTGATAGCTATTGTTGTAGGAAAATTTGACCAAATGCAAATGGTCCTCCCATGAACCGCTGAAGTCAAGCATGCACGCCCTCAACATATCCTCCAGCGTCTGAATGGTGCGCTCGGATTGGCCATCTGTCTGCGGGTGATACGATGTGCTGAACTTTAGGCGGGTACCAAGACTCTCTTGCATACTCTGCCAAAAGTACGATGTGAACCTCGTATCCCTGTCAGACACTATACTGACCGACACTCCATGCAGTCGCACGATCTCCCTCATATACATGTCTACCAAGACTTTCGTAGATTGCCCGACTCTGAAGGGTAAAAAGTGGGCGGACTTGGTGAGTCGATCTACGATTACCCATACCGCATTGCGACCACTAGGACTCCTCGGGAAACCAATAACGAAATCCATGGTGATGTGCTCCCATTTCCACTCAGGTATCGGGAGCGGTTGAAGTAATCCGTCAGACCTCTGATGTTCAGCCTTGACTTGCTGACGCCTTGACTTGCTGACACACCAGGCACTTTGCCACAAAGCGTGCTATCTCCCTCTTCATCCCATGCCACCAGTAGTACCGCCTCAGGTCTCGGTACATCTTCGTGCCTCCTGGATGAATAGAGTAGGTCGAACTGTGCGCCTCCGTCATCATCTCCTGACGAAGCTCTCCATTCGGAACATAGAGACGATCTCCACATCTCAAAGTCCCATCCTCGTGTATACGCAGTCCCGTCTGTATCCCAGCCTCTGTCCTCTATCGAAGCCTCTGAAATCTGGCGTCTGTCGGCAAAGCAACCTTGATCCTCTCCACCAATGTCGATTGCAACTGGAAACTCGACATCTGGCCATCTACTCCGGGCATAATGACCTCGATACCCAACTGCTCTAGATCTCTCAACAGATATTGTTGGGTAGTCAGAAAAAATACCATGGGTCTCCTGCTTAAAGCATCGGCTACCATATTGGCCTTTCCTGGATGGTACTGCAGCTCGATCTCGAAGTCCGTCATCACTTCAAGCCAACGTCTCTGCCTCTGGTTCATGTCCTTCTGGGTATAGACATATTTCAGGCTCTTATGATCGGTGAATATCTCTACGCGCTCTCCGTATAGGTAGTGCCTCCAAAGCTTCAAAGCAAAGATCACTGCGGCAAGCTCCAAGTCGTGGGTAGGGTAGTTCTTCTCATGGGTCCTCAGCTGCCTAGAGGCATAGGCCACAATCTTTCCATGCTGCATCAAGACGCATCTCAATCCTTTCCCGGATGAATCGCTATAGATCACGAATCCTCCGGGTCCAGAAGGTATGGTCAAGATGGGTGCTGTAGTCAGACGCTTCTTCAGCTCATCGAACGTCGTCTGACACTCCTCTGTCCAGGTGAACTCCTGATCCTTATGGGTCAAGCGGGTCATCGACTCCGCGATCCTTGCGAAGTTCTCTACGAACCTTCGGTAATATCCGGCAAGTCCTAGGAAACTCCTCACCTCTGAGATGTTGGTAGGGGTCGGCCACGTCTCTACTGACGAAATCTTTGCGGGATCTACCGATATGCCTTCTCCTGAGATAACGTGTCCAAGAAATGGAACACGATCTAGGAGAAACTCGCACTTGCTCAGCTTGGCATAAAGCCTCTCACGTCTCAGCGTCTCTAGCACTAGCCTCAAGTGCTCTCCGTGCTCCTCGTGGCTCTTCGAATACACCAGGATATCGTCGATGAAGACTACCACAAACTGGTCCAGATACTCGTGGAAGACTCTGTTCATCAGGTTCATAAACACAGCAGGCGCATTTGTCAATCCAAAAGGCATCACTAAGAACTCGTAGTGACCATAACGAGTCCTAAATGCTATCTTTGGAATGTCTTCCCTTCGCACCTTCACCTGATGATAGCCCGATCTCAAGTCGATCTTCGTGAACACCACTGCTCCTGTCAGCTGGTCGAACAGATCATCAATCAGCGGTAGAGGGTACTTGTTCTTGATAGTCAAAGCATTTAGAGCTCTGTAATCAATGCACATCCGGAATGTCCCATCCTTCTTTGGTACAAACAGCACTGGTTCTCCCCAGGGTGATGCACTAGGACGAACAAAACCCTTGATCTGAAACTCCTCTAGCTGTAGCTTCAGCTCGTCAAGTTCCTTCTTCGCCAACCGGTACATATTTGATGATACCGGTGCTGCTCCAGGTACTAGCTTAATAGTGAACTCCACCTTTCTATCAGGCGGTAGGCCTGGCAACTCCTTTGGGAAAACATCCTCGAACTCTGCAACAATCTCTGGGGGTGCCGTCTCCATGGCCAAGTAAGCTCCAGCTGTCTGTCCTACTCCTCGCTCGATGGTGCCCCGCACGTACTCGAACTCCGGGTGTCCTGGCGGTCTGAAAGTGACGCTACCCTTCCGGCAATCCAGTACGACATTATACTGACTTAGCCAGTCCATGCCCAAAACGACGTCAAAAGTTGGCATTGGGAGTACCAACAATCGCGCTCTCATCTCTCTACCGCAAACTACTACCGAGCACGTTCTAATAGTGCTGGTAACCGGTACGATGCCTCCTCCATTAAGAATCTTCCAACTCTTAGGTAGAGGGGAAGTTGCTACTCTATGCATGGCTACGAAGCTACTAGATATGAATGACAGTGTAGCTCCAGAATCAAACAGTGCAGTTGCAGGTAATGATGCAACTAAAATGGTACCTGTGATAGCCTCTCCTTCTGGTTCCTCCTTGATGGTAGCTAGAGCAAAGGCCTGTCCGTGCCTCTGCCCTCCAGCCTGCTGTCTGGCCTGGTTGAACTGTGCCTCCTGCGGAACCAAGGATGGTCCTCTCTGGGGTCCTCCGGTAGCTGGTGGACGCTGACCTCCTGCTGGGGGTAGTATCCTCAAGGGTCGTGCTGCTCCCCTCTGTCCTGCCTGCGGTGCTGCATCTCTGCACTGTGGGCAGTCTCTGGCAAGGTGCTGGCTCGCTCCACAGATCATGCAGAGCCCGAGCTTCTTCCGGCAGTCTCTGACGATGTGTCCCCTCTTGCCACAAAAGTGACAAGTCGGAAGCTCCTTTTGCTGGTACGGCACTGTCCCCTGCTGGGCCTGCACTCCTGGACGACGGATAGGTCCTCCTGCTCCATGCTGGACTCTGGCTGGTACGTTCGCGCTGGAACATCTTGCTCATCCGCCTATGGCCTCCTGGATCCTCGCCTCTGATAGGACCTCTTCATAAGAGATCCTCGCCTGAGTAGTGGTATACCGCTGCAGCTCGAAGGAAAGGCCGTGGTGGAATCTCCTGGCCTTCTCCAGGTCATTGGGTATCAGGGCGGCATCGAATCGGCTGAGTCGGCTGAACTCTGCATCGTAGGCGTCCACGGTCAAGTTTTCTTGCTCCAGGTGCAGGAACTGGGAGTATAGGGCGTTCCTCACCGTAGCGGGGAAATACTTCGCATTGAAGTACTCCAGAAACTGCTCCCAAGTCTGTGCCCTGCCGACGCTGCGCTCCATGGAATCCCACCAGTGATGGGCATTGCCCTTGAGTTGGGCCCTCACTGCAGTCATCCAGAGGTCGGGGTGTAGTTGCGAGCCCTCCAGTAGCATCTCCGTATTAGAGACCCAATCCGAGATCTCCTCCGCAGTCTTCTTGCACGAGAAGGTTCCCGGGCCCATCTGGCAGAAACCTCGTACGGTGCCCACTGGCTGGACAGGTGCAGGTGCTGGTGCTGAAGCTGGGGCAGGTGTCCTCTCCAGTACCGCCATCAGACTCTGCCTCAGAGTCTCGGTCTGATGCCACTGTGCCTGCATCATCGTCTGAAAGAACTGCAACATCTGGGGTAGTCCCTCCGTTGGAGGCATCTGGGGCGGGAAAGGCGAAGGTGGTGGTAGTGGTATCTCCTGCTGCATCATCGGCGTCTCCTCGGATGCCGGCCTCTCGAACTGCGACATCGACGTAGCCCTCGAGGTCTGTCCCTCGAAGTGCTGCATCGGGACCGTCTACGAAGTCTGGCCCTCTGGCTGTTGCGTCCTGTCGTCAGGAGACGTCTGGTGCCAGTGTACATCGGGGCCTGGGGGATCACCGGGGCCTGTGGCTGAGGCTGCTCTCCGGGTGGTCCCTGGGAAGTATCCTCCCTCGGTGCAGTAGCAGATGGTATCATGGCACCGTATGCCTCGCGTCCACTACGTAGGTTCATCTCGCTGTAAGAAATAGAACTTCATTAAAAAGAGTACAGATTCAAGCAAACAGGATACAGATGTTTAAAATACGGAAGAGGTTCAAAGGTGTAATCAAGTGGATGAGACCTAGTAATTTCTATCCTATTGCAGGCTCGCTGGACATGTTACCATACCACAAGCGATAAATATTTGAGTAGAGACCTGCATGGGCCACCACTAAAACCATGTCATGCCCCAGTCCCAAAATACACGGGACCAGGCCACGTGGCATTGGCCAGCTGACACGTCTCCGAGGATATCCCAATTTAATGGATCCTAGCGAAGCGTGCTACGCTGTCCTAAATCTAACAAGTCTAGAATATCATACAACAGGCAGTGTCTAATCTCATCCACAGATACAACAAGAAATACTGAAATAAAATACTAAAAAATAAGAACAGAGTTGAATGTCATAGTACAAACCGAAATATGTCCGGTGAAAACAAACCCACTACAAATGATGGAATAGAGTACTAAATACAGAATAAAGAGTGCAACTAGAGCAACTGCTATCTAGATAAGAAGCTCCAGTACTAGGCGGAAGGCCTACCAAGTAATCAGGGGAACTCCGATGGTAGCACCTCAAGCTCCTCCTCAAGGGCGTACCTCGTCTCTACTCCTGGTCCGTACACAGTCGGGTAATACGCCTCATCCAAATCTGGAAGAGAACCAGGTCCTCAAAGGGACGTAACAAGATACAAAATGCATGCCATATATAGTACTGAATAAAATAAAAGGGGGTGTGCTAACCATCTAAGTGAATGCAATGTAAGGACAACCTCGGAACGTATAGGTAGGTGTAGGCATAACGTCCAAACTCCGAAGAGCATGGTATCTGATCATGTAACGTCCATCATTCCGAAGAATGAGGTATCTGCAATGTATATACGTCCGTATCACTCCGAAGAGTGCGGTATCTGAATATAGGAATTCATCGGATCCGTGGCTCCTTTGGATACTACGAAGTCCGATGTGTGTATTCCATACGTTTACCAGTTGTCCTCCCCGCCCAATGTGGATACACGAGTCGAATACACGATGTGAGTATCCTGTATCTAGATGCCAAGTCTCACCTAACTAGATTACTCTAATTTACGAGCTAATCCGTGATGCATATCGCACGCACCGATAGCGAGTCGGGCACGCGGATCCGCATCCCAATATGAATTTACCATCGTGATATGTGTAGAGTGTCATGGTCTAGGAAGATATCAGAATATCATCGCAGTAGTAGGTGAGTCAACTAGCAGCTAGGTCAAGTACTCTACTCATCGACGCATTCGTCGACTGCACCCGAGTAAATCTCGGACGCGTACAATTATGTATATTGTAACATTTCATTTAAATTAAATAGTAATTTAGCAAGGTAAACTTGCCTGTGTCCGGTAGCTGCGAATGCCAATGTCCTGCTCCTGAAACCTCGGCTGTACGGTCCAACAATCTTATATATGATATAATAATATCAACATCAGACATTTACAATAGGATGACTAAGACATACTACTTGTAGCAATACACTGACGTAGATCTTGACTGTACATCTAGTGGGACCAATGAGAGGACATATATTTATATATATATCACATATATACATATATGTATATTAATATATATTTAACATAATAAAAATACATAGGTTTAATATTACACATTAACATAGCTTTTATAGATATACTATAATAATAACCCAATAAATATGTACATATACATATTTCCGTAAAATATATTTACATATTTAAATACATAATACCATATATATTAATTAAATACATACACATATATTTACATATTTAAATAACAATTTATACAATAGTACATATATACACATAATGGAAAAGTACTAATATATAATATATACTTATATACACCCAAAGTATATATATATTTATTTATATATACTTATATATTTATTTAATACATAGATATACACTATAATTATACTAATTACACAATGTATGTATATATATATATATATATATATATATATATATATATATATATATATATATATATATATATATATATATATATATATATATATATATATATATATATATATATATATATATATATATATATATATATATATATATATATATATATATATATATATATATATATTCATATACATATATTTATATATACACTAAAATACTAAATACATAGTGTATATATATATTTATATATTTATACATATATTTATATACACAATATATATATATATTTATATATACAAAAGTAATAAATACACCAAGGCATAAAATATATATTAAAAATATATATACATACATATACATATATATATATCTATATATATATATATATATATATATATATATATATATATATATATATATATATATATATATATATATACATATACATACTAGATGTTAATATGTATAAGTATTTAAATACAAATATATAATATACCAATAATATTATATTACATATAATATACTAAATCACAGAAAAATATATTTAAACGAAATATATATTAAATATATAATATACTACATATAATACAAATATACATACATACATACATACATACATACATACATACATACATACATACATACATACATATATATATATATATATATATATATATATATATATATATATATATATATATATACACAATAGGTATTTTAATACATAAATAGGTAATTAAGACAAGTATATAGTATATACTATACACATATATATGTATCTCTAGTATATATATAATATATACAAAATATAGCACATATATATATATAATACAGTGTTTATACAGAGGTATATTTTTAATATACAGTATATATATAAATACCCAAATCCAGAATATATTAATAGTATATAATTAGTATATATACAATGCAACCCTAAATACACACATAAAATATCGTATATGTATGTATATACCTTACCGGAGTGAAGGAGGGGTCGAGGGGGATCTGCCGGACGATCGTCGCCGGCGTGGGTGGCCGGGCGGAGCTCCGGCGGTGCTCGAGGAGGAAGTCGACAGCAGCAACAGTCTGCAGCTAGGTGGCACTGCGGGGGGCGGTGGCGGCCGGCTGAGGCTTCGACCGGGGCCGAGACTTGGCGGGGAAGGAGGAGGCTGGACGGGGAAGAGGTCGGTGAAGTGGGGTGGCCGGGCGTGCTACGGTGGCGGAGTAGTCGGGGCTCGGGTGGTCGGCTCGAGCTCGGGGGCGGGTTTGCTGTTGGTTAGGATGGTGGTGATGGAGGGGGCTGTGGGCGGAGCAGTGGCCGGGGGCGATGATCGTAGGTGGGGGAAGGATCGCCGGAGGGGGTAGGGTCGGTGCGGGGGTAGCCGGAGACGGTGGCTGGCCGAGAGGAGGCTGCGGGTGGATGGGCAAGGGTAGTGGCTGGTTGGTGAAGGTTTAGTGAAATTAGGGTTTTGATGGGTATTTCTAGGTTTGTGTGCATTTAATGTGATGTAACTTGATGTATATGTAGGTGAGAGAGAAGGGGGGGCTGCCTTGGGGTTAGGGCCGGCTGGTAGTGTGCCTAGGGTTGTGTGAGGGTCTCCACATGTTGGATATGGGGCTAGGATTAAAGGAATTTGAATGAAGGGTCATGATGTGCCCTCCAAAAAGTGATGTAAGTACATAAAAAATAGGGGGAAATAAATTGTGGACTAGTCAAAGAATGTGGGTTCTTTCTTCATGTGGTTGGGCCAATGAGAGGGGGGCTCCTCACTGCTAATTTACACAAAGACCCCTGAATAATTTAGAAATTGCACAAAATCAGGAATTGGGGATTTGATGTAACAAAACACCATGTTTGGTGTTTTATATTGGACTAGAATGGTGTATGGTATTTAATATGAGGCTTGTGGGTGTGTGTGTGGGTTTGGGTTGGAGTTGGATCTAATTTGAGTGAGGTTGGGTCACCACATTAATCAAATTATAATTAATACATCGTGTGTTCCTAAATTAATTTAATAAATACCGGGGGGTCTAAATAGGGTGGCACAAGCGTCATGAGTGTGGTAGGCTTAGAGTATGATAATATTATAACTGGGGTTGGTCATAACGGGTTGAGGTTGGGTCTCAATCTCGATTGGAACGGACAACGAACGTAAATATATAATTAATTTAATTTACGTACGTTTGTAACGACTTTTGTGCGACTAAACTCAGGCACAAAAATCAGCATCTGGGGTTTGCACAAGGGTCAATATGGTAGGTTGGTATGTCTAGGCCAAGTGTATGAAATTTGTTTCAGGGTAATAGCTAGGGTAGTGTCCTAATTATCGGGACAACGATAAGGCGTCCTAAGTAATAAAGCACTGCACAAATATTCAATATTCTATATAATAAATCCTAATTGCAACCAATTAACCATAATCACGCTATCTAAGTTAATTAATCCTGAATTTTGGTCAAGGGGGTTTACAGATATTGCTGGAAAACCTCTGGACTTGATCTTGATAATGAGAAAAATAGATAGACTTGCTTGTTCATTGTTTATCAGTTGCATGATAGCATACTTATCTGATAGGAACTTGCATTCATGCATTTGGTCAGGACAACTTGTGCTCAAGGTTTATCTCTCGTACGATTCCTGGGGCACTGGGGATCGTTCGGCCTGGGAGAGATCTAGATACCCTGAGGCTTGAAGTCCTTACTTACGGGAGGGTATAGGTCTATTAGTGAGATGGGCTGGTATGTCCCAACTGCTAATCCCGTGAAGCGAACCATCATGTAGTTAGGGCACATGTTAGGTTTACCTTCTTGCATACCTAACACCTGATGCCAAGATTGATTCATAAGTTTATCTATATATAAAAATTGTGGCTAACTTGTGTGTCTACTGCAGGGATAACTGTTCGACCGTGGGTAAGATTTATCATATGCAGAGTCGATCTATTGTCTATATTTTTTTGCATAAATTGTTAAAAAGAAACTAGACAGCTAAAAAGATTACCTAATAATGCTAGCTTCACATGCTTACTTAGGATGGATTTCTAGGTGAGTTTGGCCATGGTCGCTCACCAGTACATGTTGTAGTACTGACCCACGTTTGTGGACAAATCTCCAAGTTCTGGTAGTGAGATCTTGGCGAGCATTCTTAACCAGTGTTAGCGCATCCTTCCAGAGGGACCGTGATCGTGCTGCTTCCTTAGCTTTCCTCTCCTGTGGGCAAACTCCTCTTCTCCTAGATGTTCTCTTTTGGTCTTACTAAAAGTATATAATGTATGGACGTTGTGGCTAGTTTTAGGATTGTAAAAAGAGTTGTAAGCCTTCTAAGGCATATTTTGTAACTCAGCCAAGCAAGTACTTTGTAATCCAAATCTTCAAGTATTCAATAAAGAAAGTATTTTGTGTTCCTATCAAATGTATTCAACTTTGGTTCTCTGTATTTTATTACGTGCATATATTATTATTTTTTGTTTAACTTGTGTCTTGTGCAGGTACTATACCTAGTGCAAGCGCAACTTAGGCTTGCATGGCATCACGCCCAAGCGAGGACGATCGGTTTCGTAGGGACCAAGCAAGGACGATCGGCCCTTACGGGACCGGGGCATGACAGGTCCTAAACCGGGTATATGGCAATGCCAATGGATATTCTACTGGTCTCGGGTAGTCTCTCTCAACAACAACAAAAATGACAATAAATAAAATAATATGAACCAACATGATAAATACAACAAGAATATATTATCAAAAAATTAAATTCTAAAAATTTAAGAAATACCAAATCTGAAATCGAGTGTGACATCTCTACCCTCTTTAGAAAAATTCCGTCCTCAGAATTTTATCAAGTCTATTCGAGCTGGAACACACGAGAAATCTCAACAAATCATAAGTCACTAATCAAAGAATTATACTAAGTAAATAACTAAAAATAAAAAAAATGGCTTTAGAAGTAACTAATAAATAAATGCACAAAAGCAACACACAAGGAAAATAGAGGCATATGGATACATATACTCCTGAGTCAGTCGAATAGGAACTTGTTCTCACTTGCCTATGCTGACTCACACAAATGGACAAGAGTCAAGCCTGAAGGTAAGTCAGTACCAACGACTATATTGAGGACATGACTCTAATCCAGGATATACCTTCGCAGTCGGGACACATGATATACATCATGTACCATGAGATACAAAGGCAGAAGCGCGGGGCAAAAAACTTACCTGTTCTCAACGATGAAATGACTATCGTAATTTGAACGGGTCGAAACACGAGATCGTTCGACAAAAACCAAAGAATAAGATAAGCTAAACAGAGCTCAGAAATCTCACCCACAATTATAACGCATTCGGCTAACAACTGCTCTAGGTTGCCAAATATTTTGCCATGCCATCGTCCAGGTGCCGTGGCTCTAACTTGCTGCTGGTTCTGTCTTACTGGTTGGGCTTACTGGACTTGCGCGTCAGACGTTGCTGCTGGAACTGCTGAGTCTGCGTCGGGAGAGGACGTTGGGCTAGGGGTCGAACTGCTAATGTTGGTCCTCGCGGGCCTTCAATTGCTGCCCGAGGCAGAGCTGGTAACTGTCGGACTGAAGAAGGCTCTGGGTACATGATCGGGCATGAACCAATCATGTGGTCGGATGCCCCACATCTGAGACACTGGCCATTGGCCCTCTTGCACTGATCTCTGGTGTGCCCTGGCTTGCTGCAGTGGCTGCATCCTGCTGATACAGACTGCCTAGTGGATTGTACTAAGGTTACTGTGGAGGTTGGAGGTACTGGCGGGCAAGGTATTCTCACTGCTGGTGCTGGAGGTGATGACTGAATTCTGATGCCTCTCATATATCCTCTTCTGGCCTCCGGTTCTTGCTACTAATCTCTGGTCGACAAGTTCTTGGGACCTAGCTGCCCTTAGTACTGCATCATAGGTGGTATAATTATGACCCACCGTAAACTGCTGAAGCTCTAGATGTAACCCTTTCTCAAATCTCTTGGCTCGATCTTCCACGAAAGCTACCATATGAGGAGCAAATCGGCTAAGTCGGCAAAACTCGGTCGCATATTGGTCGACCGATCTTGTATTCTGACGGAGGTTGATAAACTGTTGTTGGAGCTGAAACTTGGCGGTTGTGTAAAAATACTTCTCCTGGAAGCGCTCATTGAACGTCTGATAGTCAATGGGCTTCAAAGTGCTATTTCTTATGCTATCCACCAATCTCAGGCAAGATCTGATAGTTGTAACTTTACGACTGCTACCTTCTCATCATCTAGGATTTTGGTTGCATCCAGGATGGCCTCAAAGTCCTGGAGCCAAGAATCTGCTAAAACTACATCTTCCGTGCCGAGGAACTTGGTTGGGCGTATGCGACTAACATTGGTCGCCGATTTGTGAGTATAACGTCTACTATTATCGAGTGCTACTCTAACTCCCTGGCAAAGAGTAGTGTTGGTCTGTTCTTGTCCTTGCAAAAACTACTGGAAAAGTTGGACCACTTATTGCTGAAGCTAGAGTTTTTGTTGTTGTTGTTGTACCATCATTATGGCTTGGATCATCTCTAATATGGCTGGCGAGCCTGCCTGCCCTGGTTGTGCTGGAAGAACTGATGGTATTGTCTGGGCTGGCTGGGCTGGTATGAATGACGGAGCAGGCTAAACTGGTTGTTCCGACAAGACTGGTGGAGTTGATTATAATGGTCGGGCATGCGTGACTTGTGGAGTTGGCTGATGAAGGGCTACTGATGCTTGCCATTAGTTTAGTGGAAGTATCTGGCCTACTAATGTATCTGCTAGAGTTATTGGTGCAACAGAACTCTCAGAAGGAGGAGCAGGTGGGGTGTCCCTGAAGGATAAGGACACAAGGATATCAACAAGGGATGAGAATGGAACAATCATGTCAAGCAAGTTTTAAGTTCAAGAAAAGTAAGAGGTGCATGTTGCAAGTGGAGTTCAATCGAAGATTATAAAGGATTGAGATTCTAACAAGATGAGTCCCCCCCCCCTATAAGTCTGAAAAAAATAGACATGCATGGTGTAGAAGCATGAAAAATCTATAGTCATGCGACTTATTTGCAGGCTGCATTCTCATGCTGAAGACAGGCCCATAGTCATCCCCTATGTGGCCTGGACAGACAAAAAGAGCCAAGTCGCATAATATGCCCTCTGACATGGCCTCCAAGGGTCTGCCATAGTTTCAATCTAAGCACTTATGGCCCTGACTACCTCAAAAAGTGTGATAGAGATAACAATACACCATCCGACAGAAAAGTTACATCAGGCATTAATGACTTCATCAGAATGCATAGAGCACGTATCTGGCTACATTACCCATGTTGCCTCGCCATCATGCGGCTAGAGTGTCCATTCGACCACGGCCCAAACGAGAGCATGAATGCGGCTACATGACCCATGCGGCCTCGCCAATATACGGCTAGAGTGTCCATTCAATCAAGACCCAAACGAGAACACGTATGCGGCTACATGACCCATGCGGTCTCGTCAACGTACGACCTAGTTGTTGTGTGGCCTCCAACTCACAAGATCTTTCAGTTACAACTGCAGAGATCTTCGCACAGTTGGTGCTGACTACGTGTCCAGCTGACCAAGTCACGCCTACAACGGATTGATAACAACCCCGAGATCTCATCAACAACATATCTCAACCAAGACCACATGGAAATCTGCCATTGGCTTACGGTAACAGTTACAACTGCATTCTGTTGGAGGAGCCTTATACGGCCACCAAACAGAGGCATATGCGGTACTCATAGCCCATTAGCACGATAGCTATAAATAGGAGCAATTTGAACGTTCTAAGAGGTCGACTTTTTCTGCTTCAGAGAGAGACCGAACAAAAAGAGGCTGGTTGGCTATCTGTGAATCAACACTCAAGAGAGAAAGAAGAGATTTCGCATCGGACCGTCCACGAAGTAAAGAGAGTTTCTACACTCCTAACCCTCCATCATCACCCCCCATAAAATAAATTTGTACTTAGATGGTCTCATAGGACTCTTCTTTGTACTTTTTTAGTTTGTTAAATCAAATCTAGTTCTCCCAGTTCTCGTTTTAATATTAAATAAAAAATACTGTGGTGAATCTGCTGGGGACTTCCTTCTCCTCTGGTGAGAAGTCGGTGATGCGGTCCGATGTGGCCAAGCTCGGCTCGACACAAAAGATGGTGGTGGTCCGCTTCGACCAACAAGTGTTCGAGGATATTCTCTCCGGGGACAGCTCGGGTCCTTCTCCAAGGCAAACAAAGCCTAAGAAGACCCGCAGGGGGACCGCACATCATGTGGCCACTGTCTATGCGGCAGCCTTTAGAAGCCAAAAGGGTGCTCCCCACTCAAAAACCCGCAGAATATGGGTGGCCAAGGCCGCTGTGTCCCACCTAGCTGTGGAGCAGACTCTTGCAGTCTCTTACTCTGTTGCCTATGAAGGTCGTTGAACGGAAACCCATAACGTCTATATCTATACGGCATCCCGGGCTGACGTAGAGACTGTTCAGCACCCAGACTCTGGCAGAGAAAAATACTACAATACCAGACGTCCTGGTGCTGAGACAGCTTCTATGCGGCTAAGGGAGAGGCTGCATAAGACTGCCCATGCAGTATCAACTCACAACCGCGGACGGTAGGCCACATTCGGCCCCAATAGAAGCAGAACCTCTATTTTCGATCGTATCTCATGCGGCACAGATCCTATGCGACCCACTACGAACCTCTAAGGTACAGAAATCCAGGGCAGTACGAGCACGTCAAGCTTCAGCAACTGCTCATACGAACGACCACCAACAGATATCGTTTGTTATTACGTGAGCCTCTGACGAAAAGTTGTACAAGACTGACCCATGCGACCAGCCCACAGGGACCAATAGACCGGGTCAATCTCAAAAGTCTTCCACCAGTTCCTCAGGGCATTTCGTGTATAAACCCCAGGCCCAGGAGCAAATACAGCACCTGCGCATCCGTGTGCCCGGGATACTCGGACTCACAAATAGGATGCAAAGGTAAAACATCCTTCACATTATTTGCGTGACTTGATTACTCACAAACGCAAAGAAGGAAAACAACTATGATGTGCAACGTATCCTCTCTGAGGCACAGCTACGCGAATATCATTATCAACTGCTATTGCAATAAAGCAGCAGCACTCACAGATAGACAGTCATCCTTCCAGTGACTGCACCAGAAAGCACCTACCTTGCAGTAATTCGGAGATCAGGTGTAAGTATCAGGGGAGAAAGAGTTGTCCTTCGTCTCATGCTACTCAACTAGAAACATTTTTGCCATTGAAGGAAGAAAGAAGTCAAATACCTCCAGTCATGCGCTCTCTACCACTGTATCGCGAAGGCGACTACCCGGATGACTGACAACGATGCCGGCGGAAGGTGTCTTCCAGGACACCCGCTCAAGGAAGAAGCTGTCATCCCCTGGGGGTATTTCTTCCTCAGAACCCCAGGGGGTTACACAAGCTGGGTGTAGCAATCTTCCAGAACTCCACGATAACCTAGCGTTTCGAGGGGATAGTGAATCTCAAGGATCAGATGACGAGTTCCCTAGAGGTAATTACCCTCATCAAGAAGGTGCAACTTCCAAAGCTGGGGGTAGCATTCCCTCTGATTTTGAAGAAGTTGTAGCACTTTCGGTTTTTCCTGAGGACAGCAATTTCGAGGATGCTGACAGCAACGTGCCTGGGTTAATGCAGCATCTAGGGTGGGGGTAGCAATCCTCCGGAATCAGAAGATGGTGCGATGATACCTACCTTCCCTGAAGACTATAACTCTCAAGGAACATACAATGACATATTTGGGGGTAGTCACCCTCGAATAGTCAGAGCATCATCTGAAGCTGGGAGTAGCAACTTCTTTGAGTCTGAAGATGATGTAACCATGCCCGTCTTTCCTGAGGACAGTGTGACTCAGGAACTGAAGACGAAAGGGCTCAGCGATCGCCAACGTCTCGATGCTCTTGAGGCAATGATACACACTATGAGTGCCATAATGCAGGCTCTAGCATAGGCAATGCTGGAGATCAAGGCAAACATGGTCCTGCCACCCTCAGGGCCCGCAGCAACTCTGCAAGCCTGGGGTAGCAATATCCTGGTGATCCACGCCAACCCGTCATACGATAAGGACAGTAATTTCCAAGAACCAGACAATGACATATCTGGGGTAGCCTCCCTCGACAAGAGAGAGCAGCATCCAAAACTGGGGGTAGAACTCCCTCCAAGTCCAAAAATGATACAAAACTACCTGTCTCCCCGGAGGACCATACGACTCAGGTATTGGAATCCCCAAAGCCAAAGGGAACTTTCTTCTTTAATGACAATGACATCATTGAGATCTTCAATATACTAATAAAGAAAAACAAACTTCGGCTACCAAACATCAGGTGCCCTGAAGAGGCTGACAAGGTCGATAACCTAAAATATTGCCTCTTTCACCGGTACATTCATCATCCAATCAGAAACTTCTCTATGTTGAAGAGATGTATCCAGCAATTGATCAATTCCAATGAGCTCACCTCGACTTCGAGGATAAGACGACCATGGCGAACATAGTATCCCTCTAATTTGGCAACTTTCTACCGACGGAAGCCCAAGACGGAGTGGTCCCAACCCAGGCAACCAGGGAGGTCGTCAACCTCCCACCAGCTCGCAACCGAGTAGCAGGCTTGGTATCACTTACCACCCTAAGAGGTGAGGTCACTGCTCAAAGACTGGCATAACAAATAGCACCTTCAACGACCAGGTTAAAGGAAAGTAATGCAGGCCGGGCCGCACGATTATTTCCTTAGAAAGCACCAATTGTAGACTTCTGTCACGCACTAGTTTCGCAGAACCGAATATCACCGCTTATAATTCTCACACCCCAGTCCTATAGAGTTATCGTCCTCACTTAGCGTGATGTCGTACAAGCCTGAGATTACACTTGTAAAAGGCGTACTCGTGCTTATTTCATAACACAGATATTTGAAGATAGAGTATACATCATTCATATTAAAATTGAACACATATTTGAAATAGAAATAGCTCTTTATTAATAATTCTCTGAAATAAAAACATAAGGACCTCGAACGACCAAGATAAAAATGCCAGACTTGGCTTATAACTTGCAGAAAGATTGAAATGAGATACAACGTTGCTCCATACATCATATCTCTTATTGAAATATTAAAACTCACAGACCACCTTCAGTTAGAGTCTTTTTCTCCACTTGGAAGCTTCAAGTGCAAGGCTTCTAAAGAGTTAGACCAAAATCTTTAATGTTCCCTCGCAGCAGCCAAATCTTCAGTACCTGAAGATGCCACAAACGTGGGTCAGTGCGCAATATATACTGGTGAGCGGCCGCAACCAATCTCACCTAAAAATCCAACACTAAGTAGATATATGAAACCAGTAGTTATTATTGTAATCTTGCTATGTTGCCTTAAGTTTAATTAATAATTCATATCTCAAGAACATAAGGAACACATATATTTATCACCATATTTTATGATTCTTACCCACAGTCTTTCAGCCATCCTTATTTATGAATAATAACTTACTCTGCCTGCACAAGACATTATTAGCATGCACCCTATCTATATGAAGGTTACTGGCCAATCCATCACGACATTCTTGGAATTTTAGTGTCCCATTCAATGCAGGGAGATAGCCTCACTGAAGGTCCTGAACTTCTGATGCAATTACTTTAGCACCCATGTTTCCCCTAGGACGAAGCGGTCCCATGGCCTCGGTGAACCGCTTCGAGGAACCTACCCCTTGTGCACAAGTTTGTCTATGACCATGCATGAAAGCAACTAGCTAGTAGAAGAAAATATGCAAATACAGAAACTTGATATAGTATTCCAGAGTCATATTGATTGTCTTAGCCACAGCCCACCATACTTACCGCCCAGTCCAGGGTCTTATTGATTGTCTTACCCATAACCTACCATACTTACCACCCAGTCCAGGATCTTTGCCACATAATCAATTATACTATAATAGTCCAATTCATAGTAATGTGATTATTATCTTGCTTATCTTTCTGGGTTCTTTGCAAGGTATCATTGATCGTTTTGTTAAGCATGATGACTAAAGGATTCATCGAATGATCGAAGTCACTCACTAGTTGGTTAATTGCTGAGAAAGAGATATCTTCTTCGTGACTTCAAGCTTAGTTCACAGGTTCACCTGCATTAGCACCAACAAAGGTTCAGGATCCTTCTTCTCTTTCTCTCAATAATTCGATATATAAATATGAGACAGTGAATGCATGGAATAAAAGTTGTTCATCGAAAACAATCATGAAAATGTAAATCACAAAACCAACAGTAAAAATCAACATCAAAAACCAACAGCGCATGGGTCTTGAGGCATAAACCCTTATATGGAGTTCACTCCCCAAGACACTATACACTGCATCTTGGGAGCAACTTCTAAGTATTCTATCCCATAACGAGGAATGGCTTCCCATTTATTTATTCCAGCCAATCGATACCGGCAAAATTCCCCATTCTCTGATTCTGACTCGGCCACTCAGCCGCTAGCCTAATCCTTTCTCCGCAACATGATCAGGGCACTATAGAGTGGTCCCAGCCCAGGCAACCAGGGAGGTCGTCAACCTTCCGCAAGCTCACAACCGAGTAGCAGGCTTGGTATCACTTACCACCCAAAGAGGTGAGGTCACTGCTCAAAGGCTGGTACAATAAATAGCACCTTCAACGACCAGGTTAAAGGGGAAGCAATGCAGGCCGGGCCGCATGATTATTTCCTTAGAAAGCACCAATTGTAGACTTTGGATCCTTAGTGTAGCTCGACAAGTCTTCCCATGCACAAAAGCTAAGTCTCGCATGACTCATTAACAATGGCATATGATAGGCAGCACTCCATTGTATGCATCCGAGCAAGTCTTCAGCGCAAGGACGTATTACCCTCCATGTGCACATGATAGTACTTCTCGTCGTAATAAATTCTTGCGGACAACAAACAGTTTTCCCCTGCACAATATATAAAAATGCGCAGCAAGCGATGGTCCTCGACGCGATCAATAAACGTGTGCACGTGGCAGTGATTCTACGCGCACAACTTAGCCAACTCCCTCGTGTATACACGACAATGTTCATGTGCACAGATCTCCTTATTAGGTGTAGGCTGAGTCATCAACAGTATTCAATGAAACAAATCATGAGTTGCCTCAGTTCTATCATTATAGCCAATAATCACCCCGTCTTACGTCGAAGATGTGATATGACCTCCAAAATGCTGAAGGTCTGAACTTTGGTAAAGGAAGACATATTCCTTTACAATCCGACTATAATTTTCAACAGCACTCGCAGAAGGCTAGGATATGGAGATGCTTGTACGCACCATGACTCACAAGACGGATGGCAAATTCCAACCTAAATGGTAGGGCCCGTTCATTATGGAAATCTTGTTTCCCAATGAGGCATACCGGCTAGTAAAACCCAACGACGACTTGCTCATGATGCCTATCAACGACAAGTTCCTAAAAGAAAGTCCTACATCTAAACTAGACTTATACTCCCCTCATCCCTTATGGGATAACCCTGATGTACATATCAACTCTTGGTTCTTCATCCCCAACAAGTGTCTATGTGCAATATTTTCCCTTCTTTACAAACCCATCATCTGTATCCAGGAGTCCCGGATACGCAACGGATGACGGATCCCCATCAATCTCCCCAGCGGAGGAATTCTCAGATCTATCCTCATTTTTAAATAGACCATACTCAACTAATCACTCCTCAGTGAGTTTTTCGGATATTGGTTCACGTCTATATTACCTCTGAACAGTTGTCCTAATATTTCTCTCCAGCTGAGTTTGCCATATCCAAGTGACCTCTGAGCAAATCTTTCGGGTTTTAGCTATCGATCATCACATCCATATTATCTCTAATATCGGTTATCATCCCCACTTATCACCAGTACATAATTCAGAGTATGCCAGTGGTGATAAGTCCATAAAAACTGCCATGTCCATATTACCTCTGGCAAGGCTTGTCTCAAACCTATTACTTGCACTAATGTGCGCAAAAAATAATGGATCCACAAAATCTATCACGTCCATATTACCTCTGATAGGGATTATTTTTGAATTTATTATTTGCACTCAACATGCGCAATAAATAATAAGTCTGTTTGATGATAAACAAAAATGAGAAAGAGGGTTTATACGAAACCTTTCTTTTTGCTTACAAACAAGAAAAAGAGTACAATTAATCCTATACGAGGATGTTAAGTACAAAAAAATTAATTCTAAGAAATAATTGCTATAGGAGTCTGATCTGCGATCGATCACTTTGTCCCTTGGACCACACGATGATGAAAAAGTGTTGTAGAAGAAGAAGAAGCTTCAAAGATTGCAAGTGGAATTGAATTCTCGTTGCCAAAGTTGTCAATAAACACTCTCTGTCTGTGCTCTCTGTCTTTGATCTTCTCTGCCTTGATCGATCATGATACCCTGTGATCAGGGGTCTCTATTTATGGAGATCAATCACCATAACTGTCCAGTTGGCGTAGAAGCCAAACTGTGAAGAAAGTTGCATCTTTTATGCGGCGGTTATAATAACTGCTATCTACGTTTGAATGACCTTCTAAATTTGCGTATGACACGTATCCCATTATAAGGTAACGCGTATAACTGCTTCTCGAAGATCACGGTATACAAGCTACGTAGGTAACTGTACCTTGCGTAAAGATGGTTGGCATAAAAGCCCAATAACTGTCTTGTTGGCATAAAAACCAAATAAATGTCTTGTTGGCGTAAAAGCCAAATAAATATCTTGTTGGCGTAAAAGCCAAATAAATGTCTTGTCGGCGTAAAAGCCAAGCTCTGCGTAAAACTTGAGGATTCATGAATAACAGGCAACCAGCATAAAATAGCTGATTAACCGTCATGACTGAGGTCTCGAGCGTATTGTAGGCTAAATAGCCTTATCACGTACCTTTGTAAATATAGCCGAGTTGGCATATTTTGAGGAGATAGCATACGACGTACTCCTATAGTTAAAAATAGCCTGGTTGGCGTAACATGAAAGGATGGTGATGTGAGCGTATTAGTTACAGTTTTAGCTTTCCCAGTCATTTAAAAATAGAAAAAAATCTCGTGCATTAAATACAGAGATCTGCCCCCATCTCGTGCATTAAATGCAGAGATATGCCTCGAGCTCTGTACGAGAAACAACTTTTGATGTGGCGTCTGATTTTGTCTCATCTTGAGCGTAAAGACTCATTTCTGCCCATGTAGGATAGGCAGCGTATTCTTTGAATGCGTAAAAATGACTTATATCAAGAATATGTCACTAAACGATAGCCTGGGTCTCTGTACAACATCATCATCACAGCCGTCCTCTCGATGATCGTACGGTACTTTTGTCAGGAGTCAGGTTCACTATTTTGTCTGACAGATTCATCCGAGGAATACGAAGAGTTCCTCGTACAACTTTACGTTTCATTAAAAACAAACATATTTTAAACTTTACGTAGGAGAGTAAAGCAACCTTTTACGCAAAAAATAGCCTTGAACCGCTGCTTTACGCGGGCAGCTCTGAAGCTCTTCTTTGCGCCAAACAGCCTTGAAGCTCCGTTTTACGCGTATAACTCTGAAGTCATATTTTACTTCACATATTACTGAAGTTCTGTTTTACGTGGACTTCATGTATGTTGGAAGTTTTGACTGTATAATACGCGTACACTTTTCCAGCATATTTTATGCTTCTACAAGACCCCCTTCAAAGTTTTTAAATTTCTCGTAATTTGAAATACTTTGAATGAAGCATGAAATGGTCAAATTTGACTCGTCCTGCGAGGCTGATTTCTCGGCGATATTTAAGAAGTTGTTGGGATTTGGTATGTTCTCGTCTGCCTATATAAAGGCGAGTAAGCGAGCCTATTTTCTATACCCCCTTCACCACAAAGATGGCTGCTGAGATTCATTGGGTTGATCTGAGGAAGAAGAAGATTATGCTCTTCCAACATGTAAGGAGTCGTAAGAAGAGACGTCTTCGAGCAAGTATTCTCTGCAACGATGGATCATGGAAGGATATCATAGCTTCCTTTGCTCGGGATAATCAGCAATTTTATATGGCGAATCGCCCAGGAGAGATGAAGGGTCTCATCGGACCACACAGCTTGCTAGCTGTATTTTTTCCTATTATGAAGTTGGACCCTGGTGGACAGCTTGGCCATGTCTTCCAGTATTGTGTTGGGTCTGAATCCCTAACACAAATCTGAGCATGGTCGCCGATGACGTATGGGGGGTAGGCTTGAATAATTTAAACAGGCCCAATTTTGTATCCTCCCTCCATTCACCATTTTCTTGGCCTCCCGGCCGAAGAAGTGCTGTAGAAGAAGCAATAAAGATCTCCATCAGACGAGAACCTAGCATAATAGATTCCTATCATATGTAATCATGACCTTGAATATTAATGAAAAATCCTTTATAAAACTGGATTTCCATCATATGTAATCATGATTAATAAACTCATCTTCTTTTACGCACTATTGATTTGCCATATTGATGTGAGAAAGTCTGATAATGCGCAGCTTCAACACGTCTGAGTAATTTTTTTATGCTGACTCTGATAAATACGCATCCGGTCACGTCCCAACTTCTACGCGTAACAGAAGATGCGAAAAAGGCTCTTTAGCATTAAGTTATCTTGAAGATTCAACTGTCATGCTATTTTTTGGACGAGGAGTCACATAGAATTCTGAACCATTATTTCTCCTTCATAAATGTGAAGAATATCTGTTCAGAACATCATCTTCAAAAGAATGGCTTCTCGAAAGATTCTCGGGACGAGGCAAGAAATGTCCGTCGAACAGGCCATCCCTGAATTAGATGTAAAAATTTTGGCCAAACTTCGAATGAACTATCAATGGCCAAGGAAGAAAAGTCATCTTCCAGTGAAGAAGACATTTTCAGGGAACTCCTTGGCCCTTCGTCTGATGAAGTCCTTTCGACTGAGGAAGAAGAGTGTTTTGTGCGTAAACTCTTGTAACTGGCTTTTTCAAGCGTGAAACCCAAATTATCAAGATATACGCGTATTCTGCTAGCTGATCTGTCCCGTGTAATTTAAGATGCGCATAGCATAGATCCGCAGCTTCTGAGCATAAAAGCTTCTGAGCGTAAAATCATAGATCTGTAGCTTCTGAGCGTAAAATCGTAGATCTGTAGCTTCTGAGCGTAAAAAGCTTCTGAGCATAAAATCGCAGATCTGTAGCTTCTGAGCGTAAAATCAGGGATCCGTTATGCAGCATGGCTATTTGTCTTCCTTTTCAAATAATAGGTTGACGTGGTCCCAAATTATAACCGACTATTAAAAATCAAATTTGGTTAAGGATTCGGAGAGTCACTTGAACTCTATAAATAGGCCTAGGTCATGAGAGAGAAAAACCCTTCATCTTTCTCTGCAAAACTCTTTATTTCTTTCTGAGAGCTCTTCATCTCTTTCCAAAAACTCCCAGATTCGCCATGGCACCAAAACAGGCCTCCGCCTCCAAGGGAAAGAAAGCTGCTTCTTCATCTCGCTCCTCTGCTCAAGCACGAGCGACCCCTACTAGGCCAAGCGAGCCTCGTTCTGAATGAAGTGCTCCGCCATCTAGCTTGCACCAGGCATCACAGGTAAAGACTTTGAGAGAAAAAACTCTTCGCACACGTTGTACGTGTATGCGCAAATAAACCCATATTCCTAATGTGTCAGCATAAAACTTCATATTTTTGTAGTCTAGCGTAAAAACTCAGACTGTCAAATTTTGGCGTATACTGTAAACTTTACGTTTTACGCACTAGATGTAAATTCTAGCGTAAAACTCAAATTTTTTACAGCCTGGCGTAAAAACTCAGACTGTTATGTTTTGGCGTATACGGCAAACATTGAGTTTTACGCACTATGTAAATTCCAGCGTAAAACTCAATTTTTTTACAGTCTGGCGTAAAACTCAGACTGTCAAGTTTTGGTGTCTACGACAAGAGTGTAGCACCTTATGTTTTATGCGTTGAAAGAAAGTTTCAGCGTAAAACTAACTTTTTCTCTTATTTTTTGTAGTAGACTTACAGATCCCCCCTCTGGCTGAAGTGATGGGCTCTGCTGCTGGAATGCTGAATTCCAACTACTTGGAAGACTTGTCCCATGTGACTTTCCCCATCTCTAGAAACGAGTATCCTCAAGAAAGGGGAACTCTGATATCTATCCAAGGAAAAAGAATGTTGCTGAGTATGATCAGTGGGGAACGCCTGACGTACATAGACGACACTGAGTATAAGAAATCAGCTTTCTTTTTTGGGGATGTCGTTGATAAACAATCCCAGACAAAGCCCAAGAAGGAAGATTGGGTATTTTCTGCTAAGGGCACGGTCATGTATCTGCCAAAGATGCCCAGAGATTACCCTAATTCTGCATTCTTCCATGCCACACATCGCAGAAAGATGGCATGGACTCTGACTCCTGATCTTCATGGACAGCCAGGGAAGATCTTTTATAAAAAGGATTAAACCGAGGATCCTTTGTAAGCAGTCCCTCAGGCCCTGTCATGTCCTTCAGAGGATTACTGCCGGGCAGCGTCCCGAGTGAAGGCTCTTCCTTAATCCAGCCATTTTAAATGGCAAACTTCTGTAATGAGTTTATGGCGCAGGGAGGAGTATATCCCAGGATTAACTCTCGCACGAATGGATGGCTTAACCCTCAGAACCTTCGATGGGACAGTTTAACTGCATGGGCCCTGAAGCACTTCCAGATGGAGCTGGAAAGCATTAACTTATTCGAGGCTGTGAGTGCTACTAGTGTTGGGCTGCCCATCAACCCCAACTTGTTTTTAGCTTTGATGGAGCAATACAACTCGCTTACTGGGACTTTCGCCACTCCGATAGGTGAGTTGGGCCTAGCCCTTCATAAGATGACAGATATCTCAAAACTGCCAATGAGAGACATTCCTTATGAAGAATACGTCCCCACCAACAGAGAGTTGAGAGATACCGACCCTCGAGTAGTGGTAGTGTACCAAGAGCTGATAAGCCACTATCTTGCCTGCACCACCTTCTACGAGGAGCCCTCTGATTTAGCCCATATTAACAAATGGGTATCCTACCTCTTCTTCCATCAGGCTAGAAATGCCAAACAGGACAAGGTCGTAGATAGTCAAGATAAGCCTTTGAACCTTCTGAGCATGCTTAATGCCAACACAGTTGATAATCTCATTGAAGATGCAGGGACTTCAGATTATGTTCTTGATGAAGAGATAGGGGGTTATCCTGTGGGAACCAAAGCCTACAGTTATATGAGGCATTGCCGAAAGCCTCTATCAAGAGAAGCTCAATTGGCTGGCTTCCTCTCTATTTGGCTACGCCGATAGGTGGTGCCTGGCATCGCGTCGACAGATCGCATTCATCGCAATACCTTATGGCCCACAGTGCTTTTGGTGTTTGGAGCAAGATTGGGCCTGCTCCCTGCCATGGTATGCAGAATACAGGCTGGCCTGAGGGCCATTACGGATGGGCTGCTGGCCGATACTACGCGGCGTGAAGGATATCCCAGAGTGGAATTACCATTCTTATATCTGATGGGATGGTTAATCCTTCACAACACCAGAGTGATGTCTCCTGGATCTACCAGAGGTTCAGGAAATAACTTCTTGTTGAATTACAAGAATTCTCTTTGGAATGTGGCTAGCATCATAGACTGTCGACTAGAACTAAATTTTGCCCATAGTTGGAAGTTCTTCTGCACTGTCCCCCCCCCGTATATATCAATCAACAGGGGACTAAACTTCAGGATGCAGGTCAGGGAAAGACTATTCTTTCTCCTGAAGCCTTTTACTGGTTGGTCTGCATTAGACCTTCCCACATGCTATATAGAAGTAAGGACCACTGCTACTTGGAGCCTTATCTGCCTAGCCGTTTTGCCAGACAATTTGGGTATGATCAGATGCACATGGGAAATCCCATTACCAGCTTCAAATTCAAAGGTGGACTTATTGACAGGGCTAGAGGATGGCAGTATTTTATCATGGGTTATACTGGAGCAACCTTTGCTGTGCTTGCGACTTCTCTCTCCACGGAGTTACGCATTCTTTATTTGTACGCGCAGTTTTATGCGTCCATCAATACCTTTTATCGTGATTTTGATGTACAAGAAAGTTTTATAATGCCCTCCCATAAGTCCACTGGAAGAGAGGAGATACCGTCTGTTTCCTCCGATGAAGGTGATGAAACCACCGGTGCAGATGATTATTTGTTGATTTTACCGAGAGGCGTAATAGCTCCGCCAGCAAAGCCTCTCATAATTTCCAATAAATGAAAAGCTTCTAATCTGAAATAGCCTTCCTCCCACAAGAAGAAGCAGATTACCAGAGGTCCTAAAAAGACTTCCACCAAGGGGGCCTTCTCCAGGAGTGAGCCTATTGTTCCCTGTGTTAGGGATGATTCTTTGATTAGGGGTCCTTCGCCTTTTAGAGAGAAAACCTCCACAGTTCCAGCTGACAGTGCTAGAGATTCTTTGCCCTCTAATGATGCCGCTGCCACCGTTACTGGTAGTGCTTCTAGATCGCCTTCAAGGCCGAGTTTAATAAGAATCACTATACCTTTACTAAGATAATAATGGGACTAGTCCCTCCTTCGTTTGTAAGTATTTCAAGCGAGATTTGTCACGACCCGCACCCGGAATTTGGGCATGAGTCGTGGGTACGTCCAGCCTACGCCGCAGCATCGGCGGTAGAACGTTGTCTAGGTCACAAACATAATATATCCTGTCAATAGTCTCAACTCTGTACGGAGGACAATGATAAATAACCCACAGTTCTATAATATACTCAATCACAAGCTATAAGAATAATGGCACGATGAGAATAGAAAAGAGTTCTATAAAAACAACCACAATAAGTCCAACTCAAATCTTGGTCTAGATGACCTCACAAAGTCACCAAATAAATAAATACAACTCAGTCTCAGTCTAATACAATAAATACAGAAAAATAATCTAAGTACAGGCAGGCAAGATCTCCTCTAGGATAGGCAACTCCTCTGGGATTTTTGGAGTGAAATCTCCCTCGAATCCTGGGCCGTAATGAATGGGGCAAAAGTTCTCCAGGTCCTCTGAAAATGTTTACCCAGTCAGGATTGGAGCGAAGCACAAGCACTAACAGCAGTTTCATTAAATTGACAAAGTCTATAAACAGTGTAAGAAATACAAGATGAAAGTATAAGCTGAACATGTGAAGTACTGGAGAAATAAAATAGGCAATAGAGCATCTAGCAATGAACAATAACCAGTGAATGCTAGAACAAGTGAATCTGAATAAAATAGACATCTAGCTAAGTGTTTGAAATATTAGTTTATTATGTGATCGGCTTGGGAATAGATCAGGCTGGTTATATATGATTAGCTATGATTCTTGTAGGTCAGGCTAACCATATGGTTAGCTATGGTGCATGTAGTGGTCAGGCTAATCATATATAACAGCTATGGAGCATGTAAATGGTCAGGCTGCACCCGACGTGAGAAGTGGGGTGAGCTATGGTGCATATAAATGTTTGGATATGATCACATAATCTACTAATAGTTCCCCATCCCCCAGCTAGCACGATGGATTCCAATCACGACTCCTCATGATGGGGATCTAGGGTGCTAACCCGTGTATCCATAGTGTCGGAATCAAGTATGTAATACACTATAATTTATAGAAGTAATCAACAAAATGAAAACTGTCAGAGAATGTACTCGCCTGTGGTCCTGAGCAAGGTGTGAGGATCGATGTCCAAGATGAAATCACAGTCACCTAAAAATATCAATATCCATATCAAAAAGTGTATTGAAAAGGCTACATGCATACCTAGTTCTATGCTAGGTACAGGGTCATTTCTAGGCCTTTGATAAGCTGACTATGCACCACCTAACTGTACTAGTCAATATTAACTATAATTGTCATTTATACTAGGGTACCCACTTATACTAGTTAGAATTTATAATTCGTTTCTATTTTAGTAATAATATAGTATCTAACTTATTTTACCTTAGTTATATAACTATAGGTGATATACACACAGGTAAACTGAAATCTGAAACACACCTAGGACACACACACAGTTAAACTATCACCTAACTGATACACATACATAGGCACACATTGGTAGGGACACACAGTTACATAGGTTGACACAAGGCTACACTCTCAGAATTTACATACTTGGCACATATACACAGAGCCAAACTTCCTACACAATACTTATCATACACCCACACACTGTTCTCTGGAACACATGGATACATATGCACAGGATTCATATAGGTTTTCACACAGGAACTAACACTGAGAATACCCAGGTATACTTAACTGCACAGTTCTTCCCTAGCCCGACTGAACAGAAACACGGCTAACACACAACTCTGCACAGTTTACTCCAAAGCCCAACTGAACACAGGAATCCCCACAGTGCATCTCTTCCCCACATCACACAACCCATCAATCCAAATGCAATATATATATGTATATATACATTTATACATTAAAACTTGCAATATCAGAAGAATTAGATATGCAAACCCCTGTGAGGCATTTCATCAAACACAGAAAATACAGAAAATGAATTTACCTAGAACACAAGAATCCTCAAACAAAACCTTAAGAATCTAAATCTAACTTACACGTTGGAGGATGAAATAGGTCTACATGCAAACACCTAGGGTTAGGGTTCACGAAATATGGGGAAAAACCAAATGTTGGGACACCTAAATCCAAATCAAAACCCTAAAATCGAATCTAAAACTCAGGGTGGTTTCCTAATGGGCATTAACATCTGAAAACAGAATTTAAATGAATAAAAATAGGGTTTTACCTGCAGGGATGGTTTCTCCAATGGAAGTTCTTCTTCCCCAAGGCTTTTTGACCCAAGTTCCTTGCTTTCCTTGCTTTGGAGGAGGAAGATGGGATCCCTAGGGTTAGATCTCGAATTTGGGGTGGAGAACAAGTGGTTTTTCTTATGGAGGCTAGGGTTTCTTCTTTCTACATGAAGAATGGCTTTGAGAGAGGCTTCCCTTTTATATTAAAACCAAGTTAGGGTTTCTAATGCATAATTTTAGGTTAAACCCCCAGGTTAGGTCATGTAGAACTTAATTAACTAAGGTCTAGTCAGTCTAGGGTTTGAGGTCCAAACCTAAAGTTTGAATTCTAGGGTTTCTCTAGAACTGGGTTTTCAAATTAGGTTTAGCCATTAGGGTTTGTCCTAATGAGTTCTAGGGTTTGACCTAAAACCAAATATCACTAACACATATAAATAGTTTTAAAACTCAGCAGATAAATTAAACACATAATTATTCAAAATAGTGAAATTATACAAATGCCCTTATTTGGAATTGTGGTAGTGACAAGATTCCACCCGATGAACCTCGAGTAGATCTTGGTGATGACTGGGATGACTACCCCCTGGCGTCAGTTGGTGTACCCTCTTCTCCAGGTATGACAGCTTGTTTAGCATCATTAAGAAATGATTTAGCTATACAGGCTGCAGACACATTATACATACCGTCGGCCATGGGTAAATGTTTTCTTCACGCTTTTTTCAGAAAAATTAACATCAAATTGATATTAACTTTCTCTTATCTTATTTTCAGGCGAAGATATCTCGGGGGAGGGCGGAGTTGACACAACTTCTAATTTTGTTGTCGATCCAGCTAATGAAACGACGGTGCCCAACATCGAAGAAGCATACCTTTAAACTGCTAATCTTTCATTCACAACATTTTCGGATGTCATCTCGCCAGTAGCAGTTCAAATAACAGCAAAGGAGGATGAACCCACCATTTTGACTGTGCCTCCTTCATCGAGCATGCCAGCAACTTCAACCGTTATTGGTGTCTCTTCTTTTGTCGCGCCATCTGTTGAAGCAACGACTGTGGCAACAACCTCTTCAGTCATTCCGGAAAGAAGATTTACCGATATTATGGCCACTTCCAGCGTCCATTCGAGCTTTGCTATGCTAGTGGATCAATACACTAGCATATTCTACCTCACTTTGAAAGAATTGATATCCATGGTGCTGGAGAAGAATCTAGGCTTTGATGCTCTGAAGATGTCCTCCAATCTCACCATAGCGCAGATTAGAAATTTCAATGATGCTGAAAGAGCTAATGTGCTAGAGCAAATAGTTAATGGTTTAGAACAACCCATTAACGAATATTTGTAACTATCCCGAAGCAGCATCGATAACCTGGTTTAGGCTGAGTATGACTCCCTAACTGCAAAACTTGCTCAGAAGACAGAATCTTTAAACAAATCCATCCAGGAACGTCAGCAAGAGATGGAGAAAGAGCAAGCAGTATTGGTGGAGAGTATTCCTCAGCTGGCTCAGTGCCGTGCAGAATGTGAGGGCTATGAAGTAAGGGTTCAAGAATTGGAAGATAAACTTGCTCAGACAAGGGAGAGGCTTCTCAAAGCATCGCTAGTTCATAATGTATTGGATGGCCAAGTGAAGACAGCTCGGCAGAACTTGACACATGTGGGTGTCATCCACGCAAGCTTTGTTGATAGTCTGTCCAAACTATCTCTCTTGAGCAATGACGAGGCAAAGCTGGAACGGGCTCGCACTAACATTTTAAATCCCAGGAATGAGAGGATGGCTGCTTTGGCACAACAGATTCACGATTTAACTGCTCCTCCCCAATGATGTACCTTTTTGCTTCTTTTGTAATTTGTTGTTCCCAGATATAATAAAGATACATTTTCTGACTTTGTGGACCTATCACTTTAGAATAGAAATGATAGGCTAAGATAAAAGTGATATCAGAGGTAATATGGACATGATACACTCTCGATAAGGTTTAGCTGAATATATCTATTCAGAGGTAATATGGACATGATAGAATATGATCCAACTAAATTTGTATACAAAACACTATCAGAGGTAATATGGACGTGATAGATTTTAAAGTTTCAAATTAGTTAAACATATCTATTCAGAGGTCATAAGAACATGATAGAATATGATTCAACTAATCTTTGTACGTAGTATCGTCAGAATGAGATCTTCATTATACCCTGTTAAGCAAGGGATATCAAGCATAGTACTTCTTCAAGAATTTGCCGTTGATAGGAGCCATTATCAAATCTCTATTAGGCTTGGCTAATTTGTAAGCGCCATTTGAAAATGTCGTTTCAATCACATAAGGGCCCTCCCATTTGGGCTGGAACTTGCCCTTACTTTTGTGCGTAATGATCGTTGGTCTCTTTACAGCCAAAACTAGCTCACCAACTTTGAACACTCTTTCCTTCACTTTTTGATTAAAAGCTCTGGAGATGCGTTTCTGGTAGAACTCAATGCGCTGTTGAGCTTGAAGGCGTTTCTCATCTAATCCTTTTAGCTCTTGGAGTCTTAAATGATCATAATTTTCCTGAGTCAGCTCATTAGCCACTGCTATTCTGAGTGTTAGAATTTGAACTTCAATGGAGAGAACTGCTTCACACCCATAAACCAATGAAAATGGGGTACAACCCGTTGGTGTTCGTACCGTTGTACGGTATGCCCAGAGACACTCTCCCAATTTTTTGTTCCAATCTCTTTTGTTCGAAGAGACAAACTTCTTCAAGAGTTTGATGATGGTTTTGTTGAAGGCTTCCGCCAAACCATTAGCAGCAGGATTATATGCCATTGAGGCCATATTTTGTATCCGATTCTTATCGCAAAATCAGTAAAACGCTTAACTGATGAATTGAGGCCCATTGTCATGAATTATCCTTCGGGGTATCCTAAAGCGATAAATTACATGGTGCTCAATAAAGCTGATCACGTTGGATGTCTTTACCTCAGCAAGAGGGATCGCCTTCGCCCATTTGGAGAAATAATCGGTGATGGCCAATATAAACCGATGTCCTCTAGAAGACGAAGGATGAATAGGACCAATGATATCCATACCCCATGCTTCAAAGGGCCATAATGCAATAGTAGGATGTAAATATCCAGAAGGCTGATGTATGAAATTTGCATGAACCTGACAGGCTTTGTATTGTCTTACATATTTCACGGCGTCAGCAATCATAGTGGGCCAGTAGTAGCCCATCCTCCTGATACGATCCTGTAACTTAGGACCGGGTTGATGTGCTCCACATACTCTGTCATGAGCTTCTCGGATAACCCTCTTTGCATCATCATCAGAGAGACACCGTAACAATAGTCCATCATATGTTCGACGATATAGACTTTGTGAAGAAGCATCAAAATAGAAACGTAGTGATCGTCTTTTGATAGATACTGCTTCTTTAGGATCCTCTGGTAAGATTTCGTATGACACGAAGTCTATAAAGGGGCTTCTCCAATCTCTCTTAGGAGGAACCGTGTTTATAGCATAGCTGCGTTCTATGTGAAAATTATTTTTCACATAAAACAAATCTCTGTTAAGAAGGATCACCGAATTTTGCCTTCTTATAGGAATAGCTAGATCTGCAGCTAGACTGGCCAGAGCATCAGCTTCCAAGTTTTGAGATCGAGGAACATGCTTTAAGAAGAATCCTTTAAAAGATATTGCTATCTCAATCATTGTTTGGTGATAAGGAATGAGGTCTGGATTGTGGACCTCATATGTTCCTCTGACCTGATTGACAATCAGCTGAGAATCACCAAAAGCTTCCAGGTATTCAACATCCAATTTCTTAGCGACTTGAAGCCCAATTAGTATAGCATTATACTCTGTCATATTATTAGAGCAGGGTTCGCTAAGAGAATATGCTCGATAGATGACGAGTTTATCAGGAGTCACCAGAATAATTCCTGCTCCTGAGACCATGTTTCTCTTGGGACCAGTCCGGGAAGCACCATCAAAGAATAGCTGCCATGTATCACCTTCCATTGCCGAATTACATTCTGCAACTTCGTCAAGAATATCCTCATATAATTTAGAGATTTCCGGAATTGGATGGGCAGCTAAGAAATCAGTCAAGGCTTGACCTTTCATGGACTTCTGAGGGACGTACACCATATCATACGGCGTCAATAGCATCGCCCAAGTCGCAAGTCGGGAACTAAGAATACTTGGCTTATTCATCAATACTCGAAGCAGATTGATTCTGGAGATGATATAAATATTTTGGCCCGTCATGTAATGTTGCGTCTTCTGAACGGTAAACATTAGGGCCAAGCATTCTTTTTCCACTGGATTGTACCGGTGTTCAGCTCCGACCATCATCCTACTTAGATAGTAGATAGCCTGTTCATGACCCTCCTTGTTCTTCTGTCCGAGAAGAGCCCCTAAAGAATGATCCATTGCTCGAACATACAATAAAAATGGTCTTCCTATGACGGGAGGCACCAGAACTGAAGGATTAGTAAGATAGTGCTTGATGTCATTAAACACTTGCTGACAGGCTTCATCCCATACGAATGACACACCTTTCTTCATTAGACGAGAAAAATGTTGAGATCTCCCAGAGAGGTTGGATATGAATCTCCTGATATAAACTAGATGACCTTGAAATCCCCTAAGTTCTCTCAGATTACGGGACGGTCGCATTTCTAAGATAGCTTTTACTTTGTCAGGGTCAACTTAAA
Source organism: Iris macrosiphon (assembly GCA_036927795.1). Classification (NCBI taxonomy): domain Eukaryota; kingdom Viridiplantae; phylum Streptophyta; class Magnoliopsida; order Asparagales; family Iridaceae; genus Iris; species Iris macrosiphon. The sequence continues at coordinate 166,437,694 of JAYESA010000012.1, forward strand.
TGCCTTTAGCAGTGATGACAAATCCCAAAAATTTAACACTGGATACACCAAGAAAGGACTTTGTAGGGTTCATTTTGAGTTGATGTTGGCGCATCAACTCGAATACTGTCTTCAAGTCTTGGATATGATTATCTTTGAGATAGATTTTGCATGCAATATCGTCTACGTAACATTCCGTCATTTTGCGTAGATGCTCATGGAAAATATTATTCATAGCTTGTTGATATGTAGCCCCGGCATTCTTAAATCCAAAAGGCATGACTGTATAGCAATATACCCCCAATGGTGTACGAAAGACAGTATGCTTCTCATCTTCAGGATTCATCTTAATTTGATTATATCCTAAAAATTTGTCCATGAAAGATATGCACTCAAAACCGCATGTATTATCGACCATGACGTCTGTAATGGGAAGTGGGAACTCATCTTTAGGGTAAGCCGTATTTAGATCTCGAAAGTCGATGCAAATATGAACTTTTCTGTTTTTCTTTAAGATCGGAACAATATTAGTGACCCAATCAGGATGTTATTCTTCCCGGATGAACCCACAGGCTATCAGTTTCTTGATTTTAGCTTCAATGGCATCTATTATATCTGGGCGGAACCGGCGTTGGTGTTGCTTTACAGGCTTTGAATTGGACAACATATTGAGTTTATGGGTAGCCACTTTTGGATTAAGACCTGGCATATCCTCATAATTTCAAGCAAAGATATCTATATATTCTTTTATCAGCTGGATTATTTTCTCTCTTTCTTCTTCAGAGAGATTGTTGCTGATAAATATCGGCTTTGGTGAATATTCATCCCCAACGTTGACTTGGACAACCTTATCTTCAGTGGGTGGTTCTTTTTATTTGAACCGGAGTTCCCATTGTGTATCCATTTGCTGTGCCCAGGATTCATTCTTAAATAGTTCAGATTCTTCTACCTCTGTTTCGAGGGAATCTGTCAACACCATATTTACCGATAATGCCCGTTTGAGTTCATCATCTGAATCGAAGGATGACAAATCATCCTGAGAAGAGGAAATGGTCTCCTCACTTGTCTCAGAGTTGTTTAAAGTTGCCAGAGATGTGGTATATCCTAACCCGAAATGAGTTCGTTGGCAGTAAGGATCACCATGCAACGGGATTCGTTTGTCCTTTCCATAGTTGAGGCCTGGCTCCAGCTTCAAATCATAGCCCATATTTTGCATAATCTTCAAAGCCTGTGGGCTATATCTATGGACTTGTACTTTCCTAACATCAGACTCGTGAGAATCTTCTTGTACAATCGGTCTATTCCGTATTCGACCGAAGACTATTGGATGCTGATCGTTATGAGTAGGTGGAACAATAAAGATAGAATCTTCATGCGGCCCGTATGTCGTAACGATATTAGATGTGGACGCTACTTCCCACACATATGGACGATAGAAATCTATAGCTTGCAAGAATTTTTGTGCTATAGTTTCTATATCGTTATGAGGAAAAGATTCCTGATTAGAAAATTGAGCGTCAATATACTGGAAAAGAGAATCTTTATTATCATCAAAAACTACGTTCTCGGTTATATTTACATCAGCCGACTGCTTGTTGCACCTAAGGTCAATGACCAAAGGTGGAGGCTTCTTGTTCAGACTAATCACTAGAGGATCATTTCCTCCTTCCGATTTTGTTTTGCCCAAGTAAATAGTCATAGGTTCCATGACTTTCGGACAGGTAGTCCGCCCTTTCATCTGGATTGACAAAGGTTGCTCAGCAGATGGTTCTCCTGGCTCCCGGTAGGATTCCTCCTCTGTCCTGCCTGATACTTCCTTCATGTAGTCTTGGGTGTACAATATGGCATCAGAATAGTAAGATTCAACCCCTTTGAAAGGATTGAGATCAGCGAATTCTGTTTTCACTGTCGCTTGGACGTCTACATATTTGAAGCATTGATGTAGAGTTGATGGAATAATATTATGATTGTGGATCCATGGTCTGCCCAACAGAATATTATAAGACACCTTCGAATCAATGATATAGCATGTAGCCACTAATCTAAGGTCACCAATCTGGATTCTCAGACGAATCTTCCCCAATGGTCTGCTTTTCCTGGCATTGAAGCCCATGATTGTAGTGGTAGTGTAAGCCAATTCGCTTGTAGGAATTCTCAATGATCTTAGTAGACTATGAGGGATAATGCTGATCGACGATCCCGGATCTATGTGAATCCGGTCTACCTCAATAGAGCGGACATATCCGGTGTAATAAAGAGGCCTATCATGTTTGTTATATTTCAACAACATGTCCTCTTGAGTGAAAGTGATGTTAGGGACCACTTCCATCACACTATGGCATTGAGGACATGCCACAGGCTCTTTGTCAGGGGACTTGAGCTGAGTCAAGCATACATCTTCTTGCATTAATGCTTCACTCAAGGCTTGACGAGTATCTTTGGATAGCCGGAGTAGCTCAAAAATGAACAATCTGGCTGGAGTATTAGCCAACTGAGCCAAGATGTCAAAGTTGTACGGTTTTTCTAAACCCTTATTTTGAATATTCTTCAAAGGTTTATCAAAACGAACTTATTTTTATTTTCCTTTGTCTATCGAAGTTGGTTTGGAAGGACCTGCCTCTGGCATAACAGGTTCAGGCTCTGGAGGTTTGGCAGCTGAAGTGTCTGCCGTCGCTTCTTCCTGATTTCCTCCATAGTCTTTGAGGTAGGCCTTCCCCGACCGGGTTTCGGTTGCCAAAGCCTCTTCTTCCGATATCGAGGATATTCCAACCATGTGGCATGGTTTATATCTTGAGTTCCTCTTAGACTTAGCTTTAGCAGCTTGAGTCTCTTCCTCAATTTCTGATACCAGATCGGGGTGAACCCACATGATCTCCCCACGCTTGGTAGTTAGGGGCACTAGGTCATAATTTTGACCCCTGGTAGGAGGGAGATTAACAATGTTCATCATTGCCCGTGGAATAGGTACTACACCATCCAAAACTTCTTGAGGGGGCAGATTGCCAAATTGGAGGGAGATCATGTTGGCAGTGACCGTCTTCTCGCTATTACGCAGAGTGATGGCCTTGCCGTCAATCAACTCCTAGATTTTCCTTTTTAGTACATAGCATGCCTTTGTGGGGTAATGTATGTACCTGTGGAAAATACAGTACTTAGGATTATTTGTACTGCCGACTTCATTTTGGCGCTTTATCTCCGGGAGAGTAAGCTTGCCACTTTTGACTAGACAATCGAATATGCTCGGAATATCGTCGTCGTCAAAAGAATATTCTTCTTTAGGCCTGGAAGTTCCAGGATTCATCTGCGTAGTTACCATAGTATGTTGCCTGGATGTGTTGATTGTCAGAGCTTTCTTTTCTTTGGAACTACGAGTATGATCATTATTGGAGGATGACCGCTTTCCTTTATCAGAGGTAGAGATCATGATTCCATTGTCACGAGCCTTTTGACTGTTATCTTCAGCGACTACCGCTGATATGATAAACGAGGGCCAATCATGGAACTGATATGGTCTTATGAATACTGAGATCAGTGGGAGAAGGTTCTTCCTGCAAATGTCCACCAGGGCTGAATCCGGAACTCCAGGAGGCATCTGTAAAGTAGCTTGACGAAAATGTTCAATAAAAGTACGAACGTTTTCTTTTTCCTTCTATTTTACTTCGATGAGTGATGAAATGGACATGTCCATTCCTCCCTCGTAGAATCGAGCGAAGAATAGAGTCTTGAAATCTGCAAAAAAAAGTAATGCAGTTGTCCGCTAGACTACGGTACCATTGGTAAGCTACTCCAGACAGACAGCCCTTAAATACTCTAGTGAGAAGGGCGTCATTTCCCTGCAACAGCACTGTCATCATGCTGAAGTAATTCATATACTGGCTTGGTGACGTCTTTTCTTCAAACAAAACCATAGCCTGTGGTTTGTATTTTGGTGGGAAAGGGATCTCATCCCAGACAGCCGGATATGGCTGGTTGATTCCCAACTTCTTGAGCTGATCCTTACGCTTCAGGGCATCAAATTGGGCTTTTAATTCCCGAACTGCCTGTATCGGATCTTCAGTTGGGAAAGGGACAGCAGAGAGGTGAGAGATCGGTTGTATTGTAACTCCAACAGGAGGTAATATATTCCCCGGGTTAAGGGGTTGAGGAGCAGCTGACTCTTAATTTGGAACAGGCTCCTGGCTTGTATTGGATGGTGGCATGTCTACCCCCACACGTAGTTGAGTCGGAGGAACCGGTGTTTGAGCTATTATAGTTGCATGTTGAGTCACCATCATTTGGTGCATACTCTCCATCATGGTGTGTATCTCTTTAAGCGATGCTTCCAATACAGCGATGCGTTGCTCAGTACTTCCTGATGGGGAAGCCTCTTCATGTTCATCTCCAACGGCATAAACTCCCATTTCTCTGGATGCCATTGAGGGATTAGTATAGATCTCTGTAGAGATCGAGTCTATACTTTCAGCATCAAATTCAAAAAACTGACGACCCCCAGTGTCGAAATCAGAAGAGTATGAAGCCGATTGCCGTGACCTCAAGCGGGTGTTTTAAAAAACACCTGCTTCAATATTCTCAAGGAGTTTGTCAAATCTCCTTTGGCTTAGAGTTCTAGAGGGATGATGTCTTGAACTTGACCTTCTTCTAGGGATATGTGAAGCCATATTTACTGGCACAAATGTCGGATCTTCTTTCTGTAAGGACAAAGAGTAATTCAACCTATCGAATACTGACTGTTTTTCCTTAGAACAGCAGTAGTTAACTACAACTTTATGACTATTACAACAATGCTCCCTAGGGAGTGTAATAGACATATTAGAAGATCCCTTGTCTTTGCATTTTTGGGTCAAGAAATCACACAAATTAGGGGGATTAACAGAAGAAGAAGAAGAAGAAGGCTTATTCTGCCTTTTTACATCAGTAGGAACGTGGAGATTGGAAACCATAACCCTCTCTCTGCCATAAGAGTACAACAGTTCACCCATGTGAGTAGCATACGATCCATCATCCGTCTGAGGAGCATATTTTCTCGTGAAGCAGGTCTTCTTTACGCGGACAGACTTATCCTGGCATAATTTGGAGTTTGGCCCAGGTTCGCGCAAAACAGGAAAAGTCCTCAAACGGCCTCCAGCGTCAGGTATAATCTGAAGAGTGGGCAACTTCTTCTCTTGGGGGCGTACAAGCCTAGAGGTTGGGAGGTTCGCCACTCGTTTTCCCTTAATGTAATACAAGGGTCCATCTACCTCATCAGAGATGAGAGATGTATTTTTACGCACAGAGCGCGTTTGAAATTTCTGAATTGGCACTGAGGCCTTGTCAAAAAATTTGTCTGTCACGTCACAGACGGGAGACGAAGTTTTATGCGCAGGACGCGTGTTAGACTTTTGGATTGGCACTGGGGCTTTGCCAGAAGTTTTGTCTGTCATGTCACAGACGGAAGACGAAGTTTTATACGCAGGGCGCCTGTTAAACTTCTGGATTGGCACTGAGGCATTACCAGAAGTTTTGTCTGCCACGTCACAGACGGGAGACAAATTTTTATGCGCAGGGCGTATAGGCTGTGTTGTCACAACCTTGTTGATTAGAGAATGAGATCTTGTAGGAAGGGTAGAGGATATCTTGGGCATCTATACTTTATGCAGCTTCCTGTTGTCTTGGACAGAGAGGGAATGAGAGCTACCCCCTGTATGAAGCAAGTCTTCATAAGCAGATTGGTCGAATTGGATGACCAAAGTCTTCTTCGTTGATCCAATAGATACAGCATCATGTTGAGCAATGGCTTTCTCCTCAGATGAGAAAGTGGTCCCCAGCAGAGTCGCCATCTTGTGTTTGATGATAAACAAAAATGAAGAAGAGGGTTTATACGAAACCTTTTTTTTTGCTTACAAACAAGAAAAAGAGTACAATTAATCCTATACGAGGATGTTAAGTACAAAAAAATTGATTCTGGGGAATAATTGCTATAGGAGTCTGATCTGCGGTCGATCACTTTGTCCCTTGGACCACACGATGATGAAGAAGTGATGTAGAAGAAGAAGAAGCATCAAAGATTGCAAGTGGGATTGAATTCTCGTTGCCAAAGTTGTCAATCAATACTCTCTGTCTGTGCTCTCTGTCTCTGATCTCCTCTGCCTTGATCGATCCTGATACCCTGTGACCAGGGGTCTCTATTTATGGAGATCAATCACTATAACTGTCCAGTTGGCGTAGAAGCCAAACTTTGAAGAAAGTTGCTCTTTTATGCGACGGTTATAATAACTGCTACCCACATTTGAATGACCTTCTAAATCTGTGTATGACACATATCCCATTATAAGGTAACGCATATAACTGCTTCTCGAATATTATGACATGCAAGCCACGTAGGTAACTGTACCTTGTGTAGAGATGGTTGGCGTAGAAGCCCAATAACTGTCTTGTTGGCGTAAAAGCCAAATAAATATCTTGTTGGCGTAAAAGCCAAATAAATATTTTGTTGGCGTAAAAGCCAAATAAATGTCTTGTCGGCTTAAAAGCCAAGCTCTGCGTAAAACTTGAGGATTCATGAATAACAGGCAACCAGCGTAAAATAGCCGATTAACCGTCATGACTGAGGTCTCGAGCGTATTCTGGGCTAAATAGCCTTATCACGTACCTTTGCAAATATAGTCGAGTTGGCGTATTTTGAGGAGATAGCATACGGTATACTCCTATAGTTGAAAATAGCATGGTTGGCGTAACATGCAAGGATGGTGATGTGAGCGTATTAGTCACAGTTTTAGCTTTCCCAATCATTTAAAAATAGAACAAAATCTTGTGCATTAAATACAGAGATCTGCCCCCATCTCGTGCATTAAATGCAGAGATATGCCCCGAGCTCTGTACGAGAAACAGCTTTTGACGTGGCGTCTGATTTTGTCTTATCTTGAGCGTAAAGACTCATTTCTGCCCATGTAGGATAGGCAGCATATTCTTTGAATGCGTAAAAATGACTTATATCAAGAATATATCACTAAACGACAGCCTGGGTCTCTGTGCAACATCATCATCACAGCCGTCCTCTCGATCGTCGTACGGTACTTTTGTCAGGAGTCAGGTTTATTGTTTTGTCTGACAGATTCATCCGAGGAATACGAAGAGTTCCTCGTACAACTTTATGTTGCATTAAAAACAAACGTATTTTAAACTTTATGTAGGAGGATAAAGCAACCTTTTATGTGGAAAACAGCCTTGAAGCGCTGCTTTACGCGGGCAGCTCTGAAGCTCTTCTTTACGCCAAACAGCCTTGAAACTCTGTTTTACGCGTATAACTCTGAAGTTATATTTTACGCCACACAGCATTGAAGTTCTATTTTACGCATCATGTATATTAGGAGTTTTGACTGTATAATACGCGTATACTTTTCCAGCGTATTTCATGCTTCTACAAAGTCCACCCAAAAATTCTCCAGTAGGATTTGCCATGTCCTTTGCACCTCTGAGCAAACCTTTCGGGTTGGCTATCGATCATCACGTCCAAAATATCCCTTATATCGATCGTCGTCTCAACTTATCACTCGTGCTTAAATTTAGGTACGCCAGCGGTATTAATTCCACAAAACCTATCACGTCCATATTACCTTTGATAGGGTTTGTTTTGAATCTATTACTCGCACCCCAAGTGTGCAAAAGGGTAATAGGTCCACCCAAAATCCCCTAGTGGGATGTCATCAGGACCATACCGGACCATACCTAACATCTCGGTATGGCCATTGATCGGCTCACGTCTACGTCATCTCTGAGCTATCGTCCTCCCCCGAGAGTATTCCATGTCCAAGTGACCTCTGAGAAAACCTCTTCCTACGACTATCACCAGTCGTCGTCTCAACTTATCATATATACTTAAATTTAAGTACGCCAATGGTGTTAAGTCCACCAAACTTGCCACCTCTGCCAAACTTTTCACATGTACTTATTACTTGCACTCCAGTGCACATGTCACGCTCCAGTCCCAAAATACAAGAAACTAGGCCATGTGGCAATGGCCAGCTATGTACCAAGGGGACTCCAGTCTGACTCTGAATACGTATAAGCTGTAAGTGAGCGTTACTATCTAGATAACACAGTCTATATGTCTATGTCTCAAACCACAAGGATAAGTAATAAAGAATGGACAACATGTATCATGGTGTGCACCCCACACTACACTCGTCCGAATAGACTCCAAGAAAATAATATGAGTCTACAAATACTGGGCTATACTAGCAGAAAATAAGCAAAGATTACAATAGCTGAATAATAAAGAAGTAAATACAAATAACGAGTAATAATACCTGCATGTCGGTATAATACTCATCAGCAACTCCAGCCTCCCGTCAGCAATCGACCCTAGAATCTGGCAGAGAACCAGGTCCTCAGAGGGACGTAACAAGGTACAAAAATAGTATGTCATAGTATAACAGAAAGGAACAAGTGCAACGTCGGTGTAATATAGCATAACCACCTAAGTGAGACACAACTTTGAAGACAATGTTCCACGCGTGGGCTGTCCAAATATAAAATCATAGCTCCGAGCACAGAGACACACGGGGCGTACTGTAGCTCCGAGCACAGAGTCACACGGGTGATACTACGACTCCGGATACAGGAATACTACATAAATAGAAAAATATACATATATATAGCACGTGCAGAGTAGCCCAAACATCTAATAACTGTCTTTTCCTCCCAAAATGGTCAACAAGTGTTCGTTAAACCTGAACCTCTATCTAACAGTCTCGTCATACTGAAGTAACTATCAACAATCAAGATCCTAAAGTCATCCCAGATTCTGGTCATACTGACAGTATCAGGATACAGGAAGTCTGTCACGATGACGGTATCTAAATGTGTCATAGGGTTCCAATGTAACCAAGTAGGTACATCAAGGTGTCGCGAACATCTATCAATCGATACCAGATGTTACCAACGAACGTATGCACCCGGTTATGACCCAGATGCTAAGTAACAATTCTGATCCAAAGTGCACACAATGTATAGATAAAATAGATAATAATCTGGAAACTGAGATACAGGATGGCAAGGTACACTTGCCGGGAAGCCAGGAGAAGATTCGAACCCGAACTCGCCAAGGGAGTAGCAGCTCAAGATGGAAACTGGAGCAGATATCTTTGGATGTTGTCACAAATATCACCAACAATTTTAAAATGAGTGAGATACTCAGAAAATCTTATATATATGTCCAATTTGGACATAGGGGCAAAAATATGGTTTCTGGTCAATACGGGATCCACAAGTGGCCCATCTTGCACCAAAAAATGTGTCAAAGATAAAGTTCTCCAAATTTATCAAACTTAGTGTCTACGAGTCCAGAACGATAATACAAATCCAAAGGAATATCCAAAACTAGATTTCGATGAGCCGATCACGAAATTGCTCGTCATGTGGAACCGTAGGGCCCACGAAATATTATTTCGTCAACCTTCTCATAATCGAACCAAACTTGGGTAGCGTAAGTTTCATTATGAAATGACAGCCACACACAAAATTAGGACGGATGTCAGAACACGTCAATACGGTACTTTTTGACGGATACACGTTAATTTTGGTGTGCACGCACATCCAAATCAAGTTTCGTGAAAGTCCACACGTCTACGTTGATGATACGCGCCTTTTGGTGTAATCGGTATATGACGAGGTTGCCCGAATTGACGGGACCAACTCTGTATCGAAAAGTAATATTGTTTTACAAAATAGTTTTTCTCAAGAGTTGGAACCCTAATTACTAATAATAGAAAGCAAGCTAAAATATTATAAATGAACATACTGCAATAGGATTAAATAGGGTTCATACCCGAAGAATCGGTTCAAGGATCGGTTGCGTGAGGAGGAAGATATCACTTCGTGAATCGGAGAGGTTGAACTTGGGTTTCTGAACATGGGGTCGAGTCTCGGTTCCTCGCGGCCACGGGGAGAGGCCAAGACGGTGGTGACTTCTGGTGGCGGTTCGTGGTGATCCGTGGTGGTGCTCCGGTGGAGGTGGCAAAGGCGGTGTGGGTCGTGGTGGCTCGTGGTGGAGACAGTGGTAGCTCGGGTGAGGCTATGGCGGTGGAGGCGGTGATGGCTGCGGGTAGTGATCGTGGGGGTGGTGAAGCTGTAAGGTGGTGGTCGTGGGGGTGGTGAAGCTGGGAGGCAGTAGTCGTGAGGGTGGTGAAGCTGGGAGGCGGTAGAGATGGCAGCAGTGGAGGTGGTACGGGATGGCAGCGTCAGTCTGCGGCAGCGTTGGGTTGGCCAGAGAGGTAAAGGTGGTACAGTTCATGGAGGTCTGGGCCATGGAGGTGGTGGTGAAGCTGTGGGATGGAGCCATGGCGGTAGAGGCGGTGATGGTGGTGGTGACTGAAGCCATGGCAGAGGAGGTGGTGAGGTCTGCGACGGTATTTCATGGAGGTGGTACAGTGAGGGTGGTGGCAGGAGCTCGGCCGGAGTGAAGAAGAAGAAGAAGAAGAAGAAGTGAAGAATAAGAATAAGAAGAAGAAGAAGAAGAATAAGAGGAGGGAAGTAGGATTCGGCTGGTAGTAGAGGGAGGAGAGAGAGAGAGAGAGAGGGGGGGTGGTGAGAAAACCTAGGTTGTCTTGGGATTAGGGTCGGCCACATTGGGATGTGTGTGTGTGTGTGTTTAAAATAGAGGGAGAATATGGTTGTGATGGAGTGGAGAATTAAATCAAGGGTCATAATTTATCATGAGGGAGTTGTACCTAAAATGGGGGAGAGTGACCAAACATGTAAGGTTGAAGGGGGGTTCTTCATTTATTTTAACCAATAGGGTGGTGACACCTAGCACCCTAGCACCCTATTTGCTATTAAGTCCCTTAACTTTTGGGTATTTGCACATGAAGAAAAAATGGTGAGGATTTGGTATGGGAAGTGGTGTTTGGTGTTTTGTAGGGTAAGGGGAGTTGTGTGTTTTGCATGGGCTTCATGAAAGGGATATTGGGTTAAATTTTGGTTAGGTTGGGATTAGTTAAAAGTTGGTATCCCCAATTTAATTAAATAAAATATCATGTGCTTTTAAATTAAATGGGAGCACACGGGGTCTCAATTAGGAGTGACACAAAGGTCATGAACGATGTAGGCTTGGTGTCAGTCTTGGACCCTTTAATTGGTTCAGCAAAATGGATTGAGTTTGTGTCCCCAAATCGATGGCAACAACATAGGTACGCGACATAGGATTAAAGAGTTGATTTCGGGACTGGGAAGTTGTGCAATTAAATTAGAGCACAAGGGAGTAAGTTTGTGAGTGACAAAAATATCCAGCGCCTAGGTTGGCTTGTCAGATCAAGAGTGCAATAATTTATTGGGAAAATAAAGGCTATTGTTGGGCTCCAATTATTGTAGCAACGGTAGGGTGCACCAAGGGTTTAAATTAAAGAATAAGTCAAATGCAACATAATTTTATAAACCTCAAACACCCTGATGCTAAACCAAAATTTCTAACCATATCCAGTCTACCTTAAAAATAAAATTTGAGGGGGTTTACAGCACAAGAAGTAATAAGTCCACCAAAAATTCCCCAATAGTATTTGCCTTGTCCTTCGCACCTCTGAGCAAACCTTTCGGGTTGGCTATCATCATGTCCACAGTACCTCTGATATCGATCACCATCTCAACTTATCACATGTACTTAAATTTAAGTACGCCAATGATGTTAAGTCCACCAAACTTGCCACCTCGGGCAAGGCCTAGTTTAAATTTATTACTTGTGCTCTCGTGCGCAAGAAGTAATAAGTCCACCAAAAATTCTCCAGTAGGATTTTCCATGTCCTTTGCACCTCTGAGAAAACCTTTCGGGTTGGCTATCGATTATCACGTCCACAATACCCTTGATATCGATCGTCATCTCAACTTATCACCCGTGCTTAAATTTAGGTACGCCAGTGGTGTTAAGTCCATAAAATCTATCACGTCCATATTACCTCTGATAGGATTTATTTTTAATCTATTACTCGCACCCCAAGTGCGCAAAAGGATAATAAGTCTACCCAAAATTCTCTAATGGGATGTCATCAAGACCGTACCTAACCTTTCGGTATGTCCATTGATTGGCTCACGTCTACGTTACCTCTAAGCTATCGTCCTCACATTCTCTCCCGAGAGTCTTCCATGTCCAAGTGACCTCTGAGCAAACCTCTCTCTACGACTATCACCAGTCATCGTCTCAACTTATCCCATATACTTAAACTTAAGTACGCCAATGGCGTTAAGTCCACCAAACTTGTCACCTCTGGTAAGGCCTAGTTCAAACTTATTACTTGCACTCTTGTGCGCAATAAGTAATAATTCCACCAAAAATTCTCTAGTAGGATTTTCCATGTCCTTCGCACCTATGAGAAAACCTTTCGGGGTGGATATCGATCATCACATCCACAGTACCTCTGATATCGATCGACGTCTTAACTTATCACCTGTACTTAAATTTAAGTACGTCAATGGTGTTAAGTCCACCAAACTTTCCACCTATGGAAAAGCCTATTTTGAACTTATTACTTGTACCCTAGTGCACATGAAGTAATAAGTACCGGAGATTCCCCAGCGGGGTATCCTTAAAAAGCTATGGTATTGTACTACATTCATATTACCTCTAGTACGATATCCAAAGCTGACACAAATGAATAGCAAAACAGATAAGCTAAATTTTATTTTTCTTCGCAAGAAGTGATTAAAAGCAAAACTATATTTTCTGAGGATTATCAAGACCCCAAGCACGAGGGCAAAATGAAGGTACAAAAAAGCAAAAAAATTACTGGTGCTATGAGTCAGAGCATAACTCTGCTATCTGCTCACGGAGACAAGCAATGTGGCCATCCAGGCACCTCCGAGCCTGACGCTCAACTTCTTGGCCCATAACCTCTGAATCCTCATAGTAAGCATAGGACTCGTGTCTGTCCTCTAGTTGTTGCATCAGAACCTCAACGCCATTCATGTTCTACGTTGTTTGGTTAGCCTCAGTACGGATGGCCTCCTCTTCCTGCTGGATCTCCCGCAGCCTATTTCTCGTTGGGTCAAGCTCAATCTGGAGCCGTCTAATCTGCCCGGTCACGTCCTTTTGCCGAGAAAGGCACTCCTCTCTGAGATCATCCAGCCGGTCATGCCTCTCCCACAAAATTCGGAGATCACGCTGCAGGCACTCCATAGACGAAGCAAAGAAGGCCTTCTCTGTCTCCACCTTCCTTGACAACTCGTTATATTCATGGGAGATCAACATTCTTATATCCTCCTGCTGATACTGCTGCAGCTCTGTTAGGATTTTCTCTAACTCATGCAGTTTATGGCCCAGAAAGTTGGCCATCTAGTCAAAGCCAGGGATACCCCTCAGAGAATGGACCTAGACCTCAGCAAAGTGCCTTGCACAGGCAAAAGATTTGTCGCACTCCAACACACGCTCAATCCCCTTCTTCAAGAACATGTGGAAGCTCCGGATAAAAAGTTTGACGGTCTCGTCAATCTGTTCCAATATAGCCGGAGTTAAGGGCAGAGGGATTGAAGAAGAGGCCACAAGCATGGGAGGCAGCACAATGGTGCTCAAAAACTTTGAAGGCGAAACAACAGTAGAGGAGCAACCAGTGGTCCTTTCTGTGAGCCAATCTTTCATGGATGTCCGAAGAGCCTGGATGCCCGGTAACTGAGCCGCATATGCCGGAGTATTACCAAGACTGGGAACAAAAGTAGTAGGGTGCCTTGCCACATCGGCTCCCTCCAGTGCGCCATCCCTAGATCCTGTCGCGACGGCTTCGGGAGGTGGCACAGCAACCTTAAGAGGGGGAACAACCTCATCACGACGGTTCACCACCTCACTATCCAGAGAAGCTTCAGTCATGGAGTCCCCGACAAAAATAGCTGGAGGAACAGTCCCCGACAAAAATAGCTGGAGTCCCCTCAGAAGCCTTCTCCTTCTGCTTCTTCATCCGCTAACAAATGCGGTGATGGCACAGTAACTCCTGGTATACCGTCAGGATCTCTGGATTCTCCCCCAACTTTGCATTGTGCGGGGAGTACTCCTCGTAGGGCACCTCACCACAAGGAAGCTTAGAGATAAAATGTATCTCGTGCAGAGATAATCCTATCTCTCCTCCAGGCATATAGAAAGTCCTCGTGCACCAACTATACAACTCCATCAAAGCGACAAAGAGAGATCGGTTCATTTTCAGGCCATAGCAGGTGCCCCTCACCGCAAAGTATAGGTTGGCTGCCCTAAGCTCTTGCTCATATCTTTTTAGAATCCACAAGGTTAGACGATACCATGAGGTATTGTAATATGCCCAGCTGACAGCCCATAGTTTTCCAGTCGGGTAAGATCCTTTCTTTGTAATCTGACGGAGGAAAGTATCCGTTGCATAGGCGCTCAAGTTTGGCCCCAACTCACTCCCAACAAGGCCGGGCTTCAAACCACGTAAGGAGTATGAGCATGCCTCCTTCTGGCTAAAAAATTCCCCCTTGTTCTTGTCCCATCAGATATTGCCGGCGAAGGCCCCCTGCTGCCCAGGTGTCAGGTCTTAATCTATCTGTCGTTGATACGTCATCACCTTTAAGTCCAATAAAGGCAGATAATGCTCGAATGAGGGGAATGATATTTCTGTTTCGCAGAAGGTGAATGGCCAGTTCTCGTTAATCTTTCCTATCTCTGGATGAATGGCCTTCAGCACATCCCCAAAGAGGAAGTATGGTTTCTTAAAGAAATGTCCGTCTCCCGCAGGGATCTCTCCCGTATTCAGTTGACTTAGCAAAAAGGAAGGATCATGTGCAGCAATCCTTTATTAACGCTCGGGAGGGAGATCTCTATCCACCTGACCTCGGACAGTAGAAATCAAGTCCCCCAGGTTCATATCCAGAGGAAGCACGCCATTGCCAAGCACCAGTTCACCCGACGGCGCAGTGGGTAAAGTCACTACAAAAATTGCAAAGGAACATAGTCAAAGACATAAAGAAACCCTCATGAGGTAGAGGTTCTCATGCAGCAGAAACCCTTATGCGGCATAGTGAATTATGCGGAAGAGGATCTTATGCAACAGAGTTACACATACGGCTGCAATCTTCATGCGGTCGAGCAACTTATGCCGCAGTAATAAGTCAGCGCATGTTCTAGATGATGATGAGTCACCCATGCGACCAACTGTGCACATGTGTCTCTATGTTCAAGGTCTTCTTCTCCAAAACAAACTTACCTAAGATTGGTGGTTTCACATCCTTGGGAAATGTGTCCTCCTCATACTTTCCCTTGCCCTTACTCGTCTTCCTAGAGACTCTCTTGGCAGCAGTAGCTAAAGAAGAACCCTTGGGAGCCATATTGAGAAGAGCTATAGCAGGCGATCAGCAAAGGCAAGAAAAGAGAAAAAAGTGAAAGTAAAAAAATAAAAAAGAATTTTTCTCTCTCCTCAAACCTCTTTATAAAGGGGAGAAGAGGCAGCTAAGGATAATGATGAGGCCATTTCGTATCCCGATCCATCTTGATCTGCGTGACCGAGAGAGATGACGACGTTCCCTCGTTCGTTGTGCCACCTCGTCTCCTATAAACGGTAGCTTCAGATTTTGTATCAACAGACGGCTCAGAATCCCTCCAATATCAAACCAAATCTCCGTATTTATGACTTGACAGTCTGTCAGAAGTACCTATACGGCAACGTATGTATGCGGCACGTTAAGTCATGCGGCCAAAAATTGAATAACCATGATTCTTATTCAAAGTATTTCAAATTTGACACTTTAAAAACTTTGAAGGGGGTTTTGTAGAAGCATGAAAAATCTATAGTCACGCGGATTATATGCAGGTCGCATCCTCATGCTGAAGACAGGCCCATAGTCATCCTCATGCAGCCTAGACAGACAAAGAGATCTGAGTCGCATAATATGCCCTCTGACATAGACACCAAGTGTAAAACTCCTATTCCTAAAAACCGTATATACCCTTTTAATTATTAATTATTAATTTAATTATAGTAATTAGTGGGTAATTAGGAGAAATAGATTTTTATTAATTTTTATTTTAGATGTTGGTGAACTTAGGAGATTTATGGGGCCATTAGAAATTTTTCTCGAATTTATTTCATGTAGGAGACCCCTTGAGCAGTTGCTAGCTTAATGGTGTACATTAATATAATCCTACATTTTTTTATGAGTATATACGTGGATATATATATATATATATATTTAAAGGAAAATATAAAAGAAAAGAAAAAAAAACAATTAATAACTAATACCAAGCAAACCATTACTACTATCCTACCCAAACCACCCACCCCTTTGTGATCCCACAGCCGCTGGCCTTGCCCAGCAAACCATCCACCCGCCCCTTTTTGATCCCACAGCCGCTGGCCTTGCCCAGCAAACCATCCACCCGCCCCTTTTTGCAAATATGCATGGAGCAAACCCCTTAGCCTATTAGCAAACCCCCTTATTAGCAACCCGCGAACATGTATACCCCCCTCATTCTCTCTCTCATAAACATATATATATATATCATTAATTCATCCCAAACCCTAAACCTAGATCATCCAAACTCTTCCTCTTTCCATCTAGACTTAAGGAGCACCCCCACCGCAGCCGAAGAACCCCGCCAGGCCGTCCAAACCAATCCCGACGACCGCGACCCCGCGCACCCCGCGTACTGCAGATTTCCGCAGTGAGGTACCTGTGTTCCGGAGTTGTTTCCCGTCGCCTCGCTCAACCAAATTCTATCCTATTTTTACCGGTATGCTCATCCCTTAACCCTCTTCCATATCTATATGATAGTAGATCTCAAACAACGCGTAACCATAGGCAAAAATAGCGCCAAAGTTGGCAGAAATAGACCAAATTCTGGGATCGCAGAAAACTGCGGTGATCACCCATGTTTTTGAGTTCGTATCTCCCACCACAGAGATCCAAATTTGATGATTTTTTTTGGTATGCGTAGACCACTTGACCTAGTTTAATTTTTGTTAAATAACCCAAGATTATTAACTGCTGTAGACAGAATTAAATTTGTTGGAAAATCCCACGAACACACTTTTTCTAGATTTCCAAAAGTTGTGAAACGGAGCACGCTCCGCCATACGGGACCGCCTTGCCGAGTATTAAGTGTACCAAACGGTGCGCGCAGCGTAACCGGATAAGTGAGAGTTTGCGAAAACTGATTCGGATGCGTGTGCGCGCCAGAATCAGTCCGTATCCGCGGACAAATCTCGTATCGTAACTTTTGTGAAAGTCGCGCGCATTTTTTGCACGCTCGTCAGATTTTGACGAAACTTGTGCCACTGGACTCGTGGTAACACGCTGGTCCTGTGACACTATTTTCTCGTAATTCTGAGATAGTTGACCAGGTCGCCAATTGGCGGGTCCCACGGTTGACTTTTTGGGCAAAATTGTGTTCGGTCCATCAGAATCCACATTTGGACATACCCTTGGGTTCGTATTGACATCTAGAGTTTGTTTGACCTATAATTTATCTCATTTAGAGACCTTTACAATTGACAAGTTTTTTGGTGCAAAGTGGGCTACACGTGGACCCCACTTTTATCCGAAATTACTGTTTTGCCCCTGTATCCAAATTGGACGAAAGGAAAGTGCTTTCTAGCTATTTTGCTTATTCTGGGAATGTTGGTGATGTTTATTTCAGCATCCGAAGATATTTGTTCTGAGGCCATAGCTTCTGATCCTGTGTGTGGACTTCTGGACGTTATACTTTGCAGCTTTCTTACCAGGCAAGATATCTTGCCAAATTGCTCACAGTATTTTGCATACTTAATATATTTCTGTATATTTATTACATTTCTATATAGTTCTTGTATGTATAGTTTTCCTTCAGTCATTACTATGTATTAGATATGTTGACACACACATGGCACCTAGTATCATGAGAGGACAATCATTAGGCGTATGGACTTTTAACCACTCTGGTAAACCGTAATATATAGTTCGCACTACGGGCATATGTCGCGCTGGTCGCTACCTCCGAGGTATGTCAATTTCTGTAGAGTCGTGCTGGTCGCTACCCCAGAGGTATGACGATTTCTGATGTCTACTAGCGGGTGTGTGAGTTGTGAGGCTTAGATCGAGTAGCCTACCCTTGCCCATACGTCAAAAAGTTGTCCTCATTTGCATTCATATAGATTGTCTTGTACAGCGTACTTATTTATTTTCAAACATTATGCATGTTTACTGTATTCAAATTGGCTTGCTTCTATGTATCTTGTTACGTCCCTCTGAGGACCTGGTCCCTTTCCAGGTGTATCTGTTCTTGAGTATTTGCAAGAGCGCAGATTTGGATAGTTACATATGTTTCGAGGATGTCTTCTCTTCGAGCCCTTGGTCGTTAGATGGTATTCTTATATTGTGTTTATTGTGTTGTATATTTACATTCGAGTTGGTAGTGGATTTGTTTCCATCCAACTATAATCCTTAGATACTTATATTGAGATCTAGTTTCATAGACACTGGTTAATTATTTATATTTGATTTTCGTGGATGAGATTTAGATTATAACCTGTGACTTGTGACATATGTTTATACCACTTGTGGATTGATATTCATATTACAACGTACGTATGGATTTTGGTTTCCATATATTGGAGTTGCCATATCCATGCGCCTGGCATGCTTACGTGTCCTAGTTCTACGTATTTTTGGGACTGGAGCATGACATATTTTTGTGGTGGCCCATGCAGGTCGAGAGCATATTATCTCGGTTACATTATTATACCGAACAAGCCTGCACCTAGGAATAGAGTATAGGATCTCATCCACAATTGACTATGATTCGCTCTCCCTCCAATCTATTCTATTTGAATAATTGTATCCCGCTTGATTCCTATACTTCCCTAATGATTCCTTGAGTATAGCCCCCTCATAAGATATAGAAGTCCCTATTGTTAGATGACAAATAGGGTAACCTTCCTATTAAGAGTACAACCAAAGTGTTGATACACCACTAAGTTTAGAATATCTAGTGAACCCTAGAATTCCTTACCTATAGATTGGTTACCATTACCCCTTGATATATTATGAGGACTTGAGAGTAGTATAGATGCTACTAGAGTTAGTTAGAAGTTTTACCATAATGTTGACCCTAGTATTGAGGAACCAATAGAAAACCAAAATTAAAAATTAGGACTGAACCTAACCTTCATAGTTAGATAGTATTGGAGAACTATAAACTTAGATCATTGTCTTATTATTAGTAGACAGCACCTTAGGAAGCCTAGAGGAATGTAATCAAACACTTTTTTCTTGATCATACCTCGAACATAGCAACTAGCATACCACTCCCCCTTAGAGAACCATGATGCTATCTAGAGCCCTCTATTTTAATTTTATATGTTGTTCCTCTGAAACCTCAACGTTCACTAATTGCGCGACGATTAAATTTTGTTCTTCTACTCTTTATCTTTCAACTCGTGCCATCTGACACTTCTGATTGTAGGCCAGGTGATTTATTCTGTGTTAAGGACATATAGTTGCTGGGATTATAGTGGTTAATGTTAAATTTTAAAATTGTATGCTTAGTAGTTAGAACTTGATGGTTTAAGCTATTCTTGTAGATTGAGACCTAGTGCTTATCCCTTAGTTTTAAAATTGCGTAACATGTACCCCCACCTCGATATGAGTTATATCCCCTTTTCCCTTAAAGGCCAGTAACTGTTCCGTTCTTACTATTGACACTTGTACTAAGACTAAGACTTAAGATGACCATGACCTATATAATATAAGAGGATACCCTAATAAGTACCAAGACCCCTTCATGTAGACCTTAATAGGAGCTTCTACGGTATCCTTAAGACAGTACAGTATTAGTTTATTGTTTTAAGTTGGGTAGTATACCTCACAACCTAGTATCACATAGTCTTTTGCCTTATTATTGAAGTGTAGCTGAATGACATTAACTGTGTGCTAGCATAAGAAGATAATGTTTCATCAGACTGTAGAGCTTAGAAGCCCATACCCCTATTTGGTCGACTATCGACTTAGACAAGAATTTAGTATGACTGCTGTAGAGATTGTAGAGCCTTATCTTTTTGTGAACTTGAATTGTTATGTACCTTCTTTCATCATAATCCCGCGTATTTATAATTTTTTGTACTACCTTGATTTATGCTGCTATTATAGCCTAGTTTTTGTAAGCTTATTCTTTTATCGAGCTTGCTCATGAAATATATATTATTGGGTGCACACAATGATACAATTGCCTAATCAGAATCGGTGTATTAAGGTCTAGCTAACCTTAGTGCGCTTGGTTCGCTCCTCGCATGACTATTTTACGTGGATTGAGATAGGGTGGTAGACGAATATACTTGCCCCTAGACATGTCTGACATATCGTATCGGTTACATAACTGTACTGACACGAGCATGTAAATAGGAAGTTCCCAAAATAGGATTCAATCCACAACTACCCTGATAACTCTCTTTTTGAATTCTTTAATCTCTTTGAATCTCGTACTAGTATTCTATCACCTTCACCTTGAATTCCTTATTATTGCTCTCCGTCTTCCCTTATTTCGGAAAGACAAAACCTCGTGCTGGTATAAGTTAACACTGATAGTACTAGATATACCCCATAAGGCTAAACATATGACTTAGTGACTCTCTTTTATAATTGATTAAGGGCATATCATAGATGATATGTTTGGTGTTAAAACTTTGAGGATTGAATAACATAATTAAATAAATTGAGGAATAGTTTTCCTAGATGTATAGCCTTAGGTGATAGATGGATAAATTTTAAGTTGGGTAGATCGTAAAACTCTCACCCAAAATTGGACCTACTTGGCTGAGATAGTGAGACTAAGGTTAGATTGAGTCCAGTTAGAGATAGAATATGATATTTTTATTTAATTTTACAATAATTATATCACTTAGCGCACCTTATCGTGCTTCGATAATTGGAGCACTACACTAGCCACTGCCTTCCTACAAATTTCATACCCTTATCCTAGACGTGCCCATCATCCAATTCTCATCTTTGTGTAATTTTCAAATTGTTGGGCGCTTTTATGCAAAAGAGCATTTAGGTGTCCACACCATTGGACATGACACATGAAGAAACCTATTTTTCGCTCATGTGAATTTTTTCCATAATTTTTGGAATGTGCAACGCGCAACATCGCCCACTCCTTTAAACCTAGACTTGCATTTTAAACAATACAAATCTTATACCATCCTTGACATTCTATCATGGCTTAATTTTAATTTCGAGGACAAAATTCTTATAAGTTGGGTAGAATGTAAAACCCTTATTCCTAGAAACCGTATATACCCTTTTAACTATTAATTATTAATTTAATTATAGTAATTAGTGGCTAATTAGGAGAAATAGATTTTTATTAATTTTTATTTTCGATGTTGGTGAACTTAGGAGATTTATGGGGCCATTAGGATTTTTTAAATTTATTTCATGTAGGAGACCTCTTGAGCAGTTGCTAGCTTAATGGTGTGCATTAATATAATCCTAGATTTTTTTATGAGTATACACGTGGATATATATATAAATATATATATATATATATATACACATATATATTTAAAGGAAAATATAAAAGAAGAAAAAAACTATTAATAACTAATACCAAGCAAACCATTACTACTATCCTACCCAAACCACCCGTCCCTTTGTGATCCCACAGTCGCTGGCCTTGCCCAGCAAGCCATCCACCCGCCCCTTTTTGATCCCACAGCCGCTGGCCTTGCCCAGCAAACCATCCACCCACCCCTTTTTGCAAATATGCATGCAGCAAACCCCTTAGCCTATTAGCAAACCCCCTTATTGGCAACCCACGAACGTGTATACCCCCCTCATTCTCTCTCTCATACACATATATATATATCATTAATTCATCCCAAACCCTAAACCTAGATTATCCAAACTCTTTCTCTTCCCATCTAGACTTAAGGAGCGTCGCCACAGCAGCCGGAGAATCCCGCCAGGCCGTCCAAACCAATCCCGACGACCGCGACACCACGCACCCAGCGCACTGCAGATTTTCGCAGCGAGGTACCTGTGTTCCGGAGTTATTTTCTGTCGCCTCGCTCAACCAAACGCCACCCTGTCTTCACCGGTATGCTCACCCCTTAACCCTCTTCTATATCTGTATGATAGTAGACCTCGAACAACACGTAACCATAGGCAAAAATAGCACCAAAGTTGGCAAAAATAGACCAAATTCTGGGATCGCAGAAAACTGCGATGATCACCCATGTTTCCGAGTTCGTATCTCCCACTACAGAGATCCGAATTCGATGATTCTTTTTGGTATGCGTAGACCACTTGACCTAGTTTAATTTTTATTAAATAATCCTAGATTATTAACTGCTGTAGACAGAATTAAATTTGTTAGAAAACCCCACGAACATACTTTTTCCAGATTTCTAAAAGTTGTGAAACGGAGCGCTCTCCGTCAAACGGGACCGCCTTGCCGTGTACCAAGTGTACCAAATGGTGTGCGCAGCATAACCGGACACGTAAGAGTTCACAAAAACTGATTCGGATGCGTGTGCGCGCCGAAATTAGTCCGTATCCGCGGACAAATTCCGTATCGTAATTTTTATGAAAGTCACACGCATTTTGTGCACGCTCGTCAGATTGCGACAAAACTTGTGCCACTGGACTCATGATAACGCGCTGGTCCTGTGACCCAATTTTCACGCAATTCTGAGATAGTTGACCAGTTCGTCAACTGGCGGGTCCCACGGTTGACTTTTTGGGCAAAATTGTGTTCGGGCCATCGGAATCCATATTTGGACATACCGTTGGGTTCGTATTGACATCTAGAGTTTGTTTGACCTATAATTTGTCCTATTTAGAGACCTTTACCCTTGGCCCATTTTTTGGTACAAAGTGGGCCACACGTGGACCCCACTTTTATCCGAAATTATCGTTTTGCCCCTGTGTCCAAATTGGACGAAAGGAAAGTACTTTCTAGCTATTTTACTTATTCTGGAAATGTTGGTGATGCTTATTTTAGCATCTGGAGATATTTGTTCTGAGGCCATAGCTTCTGATCCTGTGTGTGGACTTCTGGACGTCACACTTTGCAGCTTTCTTACCAGGCAAGATACCTTGTCAAATTGCTTACAGTATTTTGCATGCTTAGTATATTTCTGTATATCTATTACATTTCTGTATAGTTCTTAGATGTATAGTTTTTTCAGCCATTACTATGTATTAGATATGTTGACACATACATGGCACCTAGTATCATGAGAGGACAATCATTAGGCGTATGGGCTTTTAACCACTCTGGTAAACCATAGTATATAGTTCGCACTACGAGCGTATATCGTGCTGGTCGCTACTCCCGAGGTATGTAAATTTCTGTAGAGTCACGCTGGTCGCTACCACAGAGGTATGACAATTTTTCATGTCCACTGGCGGGTGTGTGAGTTGTGAGGCTTAGATCGAGTAGCCTACCCTTGCCCATACGTCAAAAAGTTGTCCTCATTTGCATTCATATAGATTGTCTTGTACAGCATACTTATTTATTTTCAAACATTATGCATGTTTACTGTATTCAAATTAGCTTGCTTCTATGTATCTTGTTACGTCCCTCTGAGGACCTGGTCCCTTTCCAGGTGTATCTGTTCTTGAGTATTTGCAGGAGCGCAGATTTGGATAGTTACGTATGTTTCGAGGATGTCTTCTCTTTGAGCCCGTGGTCGTTAGCTAGTATTCTTATATTGTGTTTATTGTGTTGTACCTTTACATTCGAGTTGGTAGTAGATTTGTTTCCATCCAACTATCATCCTTAGATACTTATATTGAGATCTAGTTTCATAGACACTGGTTAATTATTTATATTTGATTTTCGTGGATGAGATTTAGATTATACCCTGTGACTTGTGACATATGTTTATACCACTTGTGGATTGATATTCATATTACAGCGTACGTGTGGATTTTGGTTTCCATATATTGGAGTTGCCATATCCATGCGGCTGGCATGCTTACGTATCCTAGTCCTACGTATTTTTGGGACTGGGGCGTGACACCAAGGGTCTGCCATAATTCCAATCTAAGCACTTATGGCCCTGACTGCCTCAAAAAGTGTGAGAAAGACAACGACATACCATCCGACAAAAAAGTCACGTCAGTCATTAATGTCTTCGTCAGAACACATAGAGCACTATGCGGCTACATGACCCATGCTTCCTCGCCAACATGTGGCCAGAGTGTTCATTCGACCATGGCCCAAACGAAAGTACGTATGCGGCTACATGACCCATACGGCCTCGCCAACATGCGGCCAGAGTATCCATTCGACCAAGGCCCAAACGAGAACACGTATGCGGCTACATGACCCATGTGGCCTCGTCAACATGCGGCCTAGTTGTTATACGTCCTCCAGATCACAAGATCTTGCCGTTATAATTGTAGAGATCTTCGCACAGTTGGTGCTGACTACTTGTCCAGCTGACCAAGTCACGCCTACAACAGGTTGATAACAACCCTGAGATCTCATCAACAGCATATCTCAACCAAGACCACATGGCAATCTGCCCTTGGCTTGCGGCAACAGTTATAACCGTATTCTATTAGAGGAGACTTATGCGGCCACCAAAAAGAGGCATATGCGGCACCCATAGCCCATCAGCACGATGGCTATAAATAGGAACAATTTGAACGTTCTAAAAGGTCAATTTTTTCTATTTCAGAGAGAGACCGAACCAAAAGAGGCTGGCTGGCTATCTACGAACCAACACTCAAGGGAGAGAGAAAAGATTTCGTATAGGACCATCCATGGAGTAAAGAGAGTTACTACACTCCTAACCCTCCATCGTCATCCCCCAAAAAATAAATTTGTACTTAGATTCTCTCCTAGGACTCTTCTTTGTACTTTCTTAGTTTTTTAAATCAAATATAATTCTCCTGGTTCTCATTTTGATATTAAATGGCAAACACATGGGCCACCAAGAAAACTTTGTCACGCTCCGCTCCCAAAATACTAGATAAATACGGGGACTGACATGGCCAACCGCACCTTGCAGAATATCGAAGTAAGACACAATGTGTCATGGTTGTCTAGAAGACAGATGGGTGAACTCTGGCATGCTATGACATCAGTCCTAAGGCCGACAAATCCTATTATCTCAATCCAACAACAATAATTGTAAGAGTATATCATACAAAAAAGTAAAAGGCATCCCAAATTATATGTCACATATGATCATGAAGGTAGTAAATACAATATATTGCACTTTTAGAGTATAATAATACATGATCAAATATATCAGCCATGGTCTAATATATACATCATGCTGACCGCAGTCTCAAAAATATAAGGAGCTAACTCTGCCCCTTGTTAAACAATACAAAATGAAGTAATCAAGACGAGGGGTGGAAGAAGGAAACCCATTCGCGAGCTTCGGCCGCAGTCCTACGAGTGTGAACCATTTTGATGAAAGTACGGTAGATCCTGGTTCTCTTCGGGATAATGTGGCCATGCAAAGCCAGTGGGGTAAGAACTCCAAGCAATAATTACCACAAAGGAGCTCAATGTGATAGACCAAATACATCACAATATAAGCAGAAAGAGACATAAAAGAAATAAATGAAGCATTTGACTTGTACCTTACCAATGTACTTATCTTAAGAATAATACTGGAAGAACTGATAACAAGTGCAAAAATAAAAGTAAGGCGACGAGTGGCAAGAGAGCATAGGAACTACTCTATATCGGGACCACAACCCTTAAACCAAACCAGAATCGGTGTTGCAGACCTTCACCAGAGCAGAACTTAGCACCCTAACCACGCGCTGGAAGAAAATAAAACTAGAAGAGCGAGCTATAATGAAAGTAACATCATTCATCGTACGACCAAACAACTTTACGGCTTATTACGATTAACTAGCTAGGATTGTCACAGACATTAATTACTGAATGCATGTTTTAAGAATATTAGTACCACCGACACTGCAGCTAACCCGGATGGCCAAGGGTATGCTTGTCGAGTAAATTTAAATGCACATTCAACCATACAATAATATAACTTTTTACTTGTCATAAACAAAAATTCAACTTATAAGCATAAACTTAAACTTGTAATCATAAACTTGTCTAATAACATAAACTTGTATATAAACTTGCCTTGTAAGTGCCGCAGCATGCGTAAACTTTCTTATTCATAGAACCATTGCCTAGCAGGGTTGGTCCATGTTGCATAGGGCCCTTAGAGATCAATTGCATTTGGCATCGGGCAATCGAGTGTGAGTAGCACAATATTCTTTCCTACCAATGATCTAGGTAAATCTCATCTTGTTTAATCATTAGTAAATTATTCTAATTTATCGAGTTGTGGACACTTGAGAACTTCCTAGAATGACGAGTCACGAGTATGAGCTTTTTACGAGTTATCGTATTCGCGACACGCGGTACATTGGATAATACTCACACTCGATTGCCCGATGCCAAATACAATAGATTTTCATAGAAAAATATTTCCACTGTGTCGTGAGGATTGTCAACTTGTACATAAACTAGTCTCGTGAACTTAAATGCAAAACTTGTCTAATAACATAAACTTGTATCGACATAAGGAAGCATACAACAATAATCACTAAAAGGAATTAATAAATAAACATAATTAAAGGGAACACAAAATGCACACAAGAATTCCTGGCCGCATGCGTCCACAGGCCTCATGGACTCACTTGCCGCTTGCACTCACTTGCCGCATGCGCTCACTAGCCGCATACACCTAATTGCCACATGGACTCACTGGCCGCATGCACCCAATTGCCGCATGGACTCACTTGATGCATGCTCAGGGTTAAAGTTTATTTCTAGGGGCAAGTGCTGAGTGATGGGTCAATAATGATGTGTCAGTGAAGTAACATAAAGTGATTGATGTGACAGGCCGAAAAGTGTGTCATGGAAAAAAGACAAGAATCATAAAAAGATATGCAAAGGGGAAGCAGAGTTATGCGACAAAAGAGAAGAGGTGCATAGTACCAATACCGCATAAGTCCGCTTGTCGTATGCTCAGATTTCCGCATGGATGCCCTTCTTGGACTTAGAAAAAAATTTATTATTTCAGCGAGTGAATACACAAGGAGTCCAAGGACTTAGTTCCAGAACACTTTGTGTAATGTACAGTTATGCATCCAACAAGATGGATGCATGATGTCAGTATGCGGCAAGGAGTTCAGGCCGCATAACCCTCTTGGGCCGCATAGAACTCTCTGCCACATAGGTCGTTGGCCGCATGAAGACTTCGTCTTCTCCGACAGCAGGTTCAGCCATGGCCAAAAGCTCCAAAAATTAAAAATTATTTTCTTCATAAAAACTTTATTTTAACTCCAAATCAAGTGAAACAAAAGTCAAATTACACAAAATAAAATGCTCTAACATAAGGAACAACTAGTTTTTGAAAACACTAAGTCTTAATAGATCAAACCCAAGAAAAACTCATTAAACCTATAAAAAACTCTAACTTAAAACTCAGATCTACAAAAATCTATTCATCAAAATCTAAAACTCCAAGAACTAAATATGATCAGAAACTCAAGAAGAATATTTTCCATTAAATACATTTTTTAAATATATATAAAAAAATCTAAAAATTAAGGTTCATCATTGAGCAAGATGTACTTGCCTAAGAGTCCAACGACCTCTTCCTAGCTAGGCCCGGTGCTAGGGTTCGGCTAAAGGAGATGCACGGGGGTGAGGGAGAAAGGATCATGGAAGAAGGAAAATGAAAATAAAGAAAAAGAAAGAGAGAAGAGAGAGAAAAGCTCATATATATAGTAAGAGGATAGAAAAATAGTTTAATCATGAGTTCAGTCAAATGAACCGAACCAAGTGTCTATTCTACATACGGATCCTAAACCGGGTCTATGGAAATGCCAATGGATATTCTACTGGTCTCGGGTAGTCTCTCTCAAAAATAGGAAAAAAGACAATAAATAAAATGATAGGAATCAATATGAGAAATACAGCAGGAATACATTATCAGAAAAAAAAATTAAAAAATTAAAAAAATACCAAATCTGGAATCGGGTATGACAGCGATGTGGCAGTCCAGATCATCGGATTGCCAATTATCCTATGATGTAGAGGATTGAAAGACCGGCATAGTGGTTAGCACTGCCAGCACCAAGGATAACTCGGTATAGGAGAACAGCACTGACGATCAGGCCATTGGCTCAGCGTCCATTGCGGACGCAAACTCGAATATAGAACCAGCAGAGAAATCGGCAGTATGGGCAACAGAGGCCACAACTGTGTATTCAATAGAGGTAGCAACAAAAAGCACCGCAAGGCCATGGGCAAGATTTTATCCTATCTCTGGAGGAGGCCTTGGCATCAGGTGACATGGTGGCAGGTAACATTCTTGTTACATCTTTTTCTGCCATAGCTTTATTTAATTTAGGAGCATCCCATTCATTTGTATATGCAAGATTTATGACACGTATTGGATTAGACTTTGAGATATTGCCAGAGAAGCTGAATATACTCACTGATAATAGACTCGTAGGAGTCAGTAGAGTATGTTTATCGTGTCAAATCATAGTGTGTGGGCATTTATTACCTGTAAAGTTGATCGAGTTCTCTATGGGTAACTTCGACGTTATTTTAGGCATGGATTGGTTGAGAGACAGTCATGCAATGATAGATTATCATGGGGGTAGAGTATTATTTAACATCCCAGACAAGGAATAATTTATCTTCAATAGAACGGTGAAGGACCAGCATAAATGTGGCATTGCAGCAGTGGCAGGAGTTGAAGATCAGTTCCCTAGAGTAATTAAAAAATTTCTTGACGTATTTCTGTATGAGCTTCTAGGTTTACCCCCAGTAAGAAAAGTAGAGTTCTGCATAGAGTTGAAGCCAGGAGCAAAACTAATTTTCATCAAGGTCTATCAGATGTCACCAAGGAACTTAACCAATTGTATCAACATGTGGAAAAACTAAAGGCAAAAAAGTTTATTCGAACTAGTGGATCACCATGGGGAGCACCAGTGGTTCTAGTAAAGAAAAAGGATTGGTCGACACGGTTATGTATCGACTATAGGCAGTTTAATATAGTAACAACGAAGAATAAGTATCCATTGTCTAGGATTGATGACTTATTTGATCAATTGAGTTGAGTAAGAGTATTTTCCAATATAGATCTTCGATCAGGATATCATCAAGAGTCCGGGAGCAAGACATACCGAAGACCGTATTTCGATCTCGATACGGGCATTACGAATTCTTAGTTATACTATTCGGATTGACTAATGTACCAGCAATATTCATGGATTTGATGAATCGTATCTTCATGTCATACCAAAATTAATTTGTAGTGGTATTTATAGATAATATTCTTGTATACTCCAGCAGTGAATGAGCATGAAGAACATCTTTGGTAGGTGTTGCAAGTTCTGAGGGAGCATCAGTTATATGCTAAACTAAGTAAGTATGAGTTCTGGTTAGATCATCTGTCATTCTTGGGGCACATCATCTCAGGAGAAGGAGTATCAGTGGACCCCAACAAGGTTAAAGTATAGAGAATTGGCCAATCCCGAAGATAGTAGCATATGTGCAAAGTTTTTTGGGATTAGAAAAATATTACAGGAGGTTCGTGGTAGACTTTGCACGAATATCAGCACCAATGACTCATTTAATCCGCAAGGAGGTACAGTTTGTTTGGAATGCAGAGTGCCAAACAGCATTCGAGAAATTGAAAGAGAAATTTACATCAGCACCGATCCTTACATTTCCAGTAGGATCAGGAGGATGATCTCAGTTTATTATTATGCATCTGGGTAAGGACTTGGGTGTGTGTTGATACAACACGGAAGGGTGATATCTTATGCGCATCGGCTGCTTCGAGATCATGAGAAGAATTATCCAACACATAATTTGGAATTAGCAGCAGTAGTGTTTGCTCTCAAGTTGTGGAGATATTACGTATATGGCGATCAGATAGAGATATTTATATATCACAAGAGTTTAAACTACATATTCACTCAAAAGGACTTGAACATGAGACAGAGGAGGTGGCTAGAGTTATTTGGTGAATATGATGTGGTACTTCAATACCATCCAGGCAAGTCAAATGTGGCGGTAGATGCTCTAAGTAAGAGAGGCAGCACATTCATCTTGATAACTCATAAGCACATTCTAGAAGATCTTCAAGAGATGGGCATCGAGGTAGTGTTATCTCAAGAGATGGGAGTATTAGTCAGTCTTCAGATACAGTCAACTTTGGTAGGGAGGATAAAGTCAGCTCAGACGAAAGACGTCCATATTCAAAAGCTTAGGGAAGAATGTGAGTCGGGTCTTAGGAAGAAATTAAGAATTCATGAAGACCGAACACTCAGATTTAGAAACTGTCTTTGTGTGCCAAGTGGAGATATCCGACAAGAAATGATGACCGAGGCACACAGTTCTCAGTATTCTATTCATCCCAGAGGTATGAACATGTACCATGATGTCAAGCAATATTTTTGGTAGAACAGAATGAAAAGAGAGAGAGCTCGGTTCATTTTACGATGTCTCGTATGTTATCAAGTGAAGGATGAACAACAGAGACCAGCAGGATTATTACAACCCCTGCATATTCCAGAGTGGAAGTGAGAACACATTACGATGGACTTGTGACCGGTTTACCTAGATCCCCTACTGGACGTGATACAGTTTTGGTGATAGTAGGTCGACCCACGAAAGTGACATTTTTTTTTTCCTTCCGAATAAGGGCAGTCCACAGAGCAGTTAGCAGAGATGTATATGCAACATCTAGTAAGGCAACACGGAGTTCCAACGAGTATAGTGTCAGATTGTGATACTGACTTTACATCTCATTTCTGGAAAAGCTTGTACGAGCTTTTAGGTACCAAGTTGAGATTCAGTACCGCGTATCATCCCCAGACAGATGGGCAACCAGAGAGGACTAACCAGACTTTAGAAGATATGGTGCGGGCTTGTACCTTAGACTTTGGTGGGTCTTGTAAACTCCCCCAATTTTAAATTTTCTATTTTATTTATAGGAATTTTTGGTTTTTTTAGAAAATATAATTACCTGATTATTTTTCCTTATATAAATATTTATTTATTTTATAATGACAAATAGATCATAAAAAAAAGTATTTTGGTTGTAAAATAATTGGTAAAATTTTAAAAAATCTTCCAAAAATTTATTTTATAGAACAAGTCTAATTTTCTAATCTTTATAGGATTGATATATATATATATAACTTGAGAATAGAAAAGCAAATAAATGAAAAAGAAAGGAAAATAAAAGAAATGACTAACAAAAACCCTAAACCCAAACCTTAGCTAAACCCTGAGCCGACCCCTAAATAAAACCTAAACAATCCTAATTCTAAACCCGAACCCAGACTTCCCCACCCGCAGAACACCCGACTCCTCTCTCTCTTTCATATATATATATATATATATATATATATATATATATATATATATATATATATATATATATATATATATATATATAATGGAAACCCTAACCCTAAATATCTCCAAAACCACCATCAGCCAAACACCCCAGCCACACCCTCGACCTCCGGAGACCCCACCCCTTGGCCGCCGCTACCTCCGGCAGTCGCGGACAGCAACAGCGTCACCACCCGTGCGCGTACGCGTACCGTGGCCCCGACAGCCCATATTACGAGTAAGTTTTCTTCATCCCCTTTGATCCATTTTATGAATTGATTCTTCGTACATGCTCACAACATAACCAATTTTAATCCCCTTCAAGTAGAATGATTTTAGATGTCCATACTTGAGAGAAAAATTGACGCCAAGTTAGTGAAAAATCTATTTTTGAAAAAGACAGAAAACTTTCCCAACACCCCATTTTCCAAAGCTGTTTTCTATCAAACCATTAAACCAAAACTCAAATTTCTTTTCTCAGATTAAATACAACATAACCAAGTTTTAATCCCTTCAATTAGTTTAATTTAATTTATATCATATCGCTGATAATTCAGCATTGAACTTGATAAAAAACCATGATTTCAAAACCCAAAATTTCTCGATACGGGGTGCGTCCCGCCAAACCAAGCAGCCTCGTCGCATAACAATTACACTGAAAGGCACGTATAGTATATCCCGACGTGTGGACTTTCGCAAAATATTGATTTGGACGTACGTGCACGCCGGAATCAACGGTATTCGTCAAAAAAACCCATATCGACCTTTCCTGAATTTGTGTAATTACTTCGTGTATGCTTGTCATTTCATAACGAAACTTGAGCCATCAGATTCACAGCATTACGCTGGTCCTGTGACCCAAGTTTGGTTCGATTCTGAGAATGTTAACAAAATATCGTTTCGTGGACCACATGGTCCTACTTGATAGGTGATTTCATGATCGGCTCACCGAAAACCAGTTCTGGACATTCCGTTGGGTTCGTATCATCATTCTGGACTCGTATATACTAAGTTTACCGAATTTGGAGAACTTTGTCTCTGGCACATTTTTTGGTACGAAGTGGGCCACCCCCACTTTGACTCAAAATTGTTGTTTTATCCATGTGTACAAAATTGGACTTATGAGTAGTCAATCCTAGCTATTTCTTATATTTTGAAAATATTGGTGATGTATATTGCAGCATCCGAAGACGTTCGTGTAGATTCCACCTATTTGGGAGGAGTTGACGCATCGAGCTCGCCATCTGGAATTTGTCATACCATCATCCTAAATCTGGGCAAGTATACATTGCCATGATAACTGTTTATTTTTATTTTGTACAGCATGTTACATTTATGTTACTTATTTATTTAGTTATTTTTTTATAAAATTGTGCGTCCAAGATAGACTTGGGTGCAACGGCGGATTGCGTCATCTTTATTTTGCTTATTATGTATATTGACCTAGAGTTATGTGACCACCCTATAATTGTGAGATATTTGTATATCTCTTAGACCTTGACATGTACTTTATACATAAACGGATGTGTGATATGGGTGAGAGGGCACGAACCATCGTATTCAGGTCGCTCCCGATACGTAATGGACGTATGTCGGCTTAGTTCATATTTTGTTGTTTATGTGCATTCATTGGTCTTAGTAGTGAGTAACTGGATGTGTCGTATCAGGGATATGATCCGGACAGTCGTTTGGGTGGGGAGGATATACACGAGTTGTTTGGGCTACTTTATACTTTCCTTTTTGGCCCGTAATCTCCACCGAAGACACGAGGCGTTATGACCCCATTATTTACTGTAGACCTATGACGATCGAAAGACATTATGCCTGTGGCCCCTGGATCTCCAAGAGAACTATGCCCATCCCATTATTTTAGCCAGACATCCTATTCGTGCTACGATTATCCTCAATTGCATTCACGTAGCTAGGTTAGTTTACCCAGTACATATGTTTATATTCAGTTTATAATTGGCATACTTCTATGTATCTTGTTACGTCCCTCTGAGGACCTGGTCCCTTATAAGTTTTGCAGCATAGACCATTTTGGAGCCTGTCTGGAGTTGGTGATGTGTGTTGTTTTGTTATGCGAGCATTGGTACCAGGTACTTATATCATTTTTATCTGAGCTATATTTATTCATTCATGTTATATACTTATCTGCTGATATAGCCTAGTTTTATAGACTCATATTTCTCCCTCGAGTCTATTCGAGCTTGTGTGTTACTGGGCGTGACTTTAGCACATGTAGCTCATTCTTGTATTTTGTTTCATTGTGGATTAAGATATAGTTATACTTACTGCATTATCTAGATAGTGACCATTATAGTACAGTTTATACGTATTCGAGTCGGACCAGAGTCGGGTCAAATGCGTAGCTGGCATGTTACGTATTCCTAGTCCTACGTATTTTGGGACTGGGACGTGACATATTTTGGGAGAATCATCTTCACTTAGTAGAATTCTCGTACAACAATAGTTATCAGTGTAGTACCCCGCTCCACGTAGTCACTATGTACAAGTAATATCGCTTTGTTTGCTCGAGCAAAAAAAATTTAGGAGAGATTTCGATCGAAACACAAGATGATTGATCTAAGTGAGTGGGCAGAACTTTATTCTCTAATTCTTGCACACCTTAATAATGAATCTGAGTTTTTAAAATACTTGTTTGCTTAATAAGATAATGTTCACATTGGGAATGATAGAACGAGAACATGCTTGCTTAACTAGAGAACTTACATGCTTGTCTAAAAAGAGAGAACCTTGCCATGCTAAGTCAGATAGAAAAGAAATGTTGAATGCTTAGTTACACTGATACTGCTATCAAACGAACCATTGCCATATTAAAAAGATAAGTAAAAAAATTGCTTGAACAAGTCCCTTTGTCATATGTTAAGAAAGAGTAGAATTGCATGCTTTAGTAACAAGAGATAGAAGAACTACTACATGCTTACATACATAGAGTTTTCTCGCATGTTTTCTATCGTACTGAAAGAGATAGATATTGCATGCAAGTTGTTATGAAATCGATATCATGCTTGCTAATATATGTTTTGCTATATCGAATTATTATAAGTCTTTAATTCGTATAAGCAGAGACTAATAGTGCGCCCTGAGGTACGGTCCTTGTAATCTAGTGGGGTGTACTATTAGTTGTGTGAAAGAAGAAAGATGTGTTTTGCTTGACAAGATATATTTTGCTTGACCATTTGTGTTTTGCTTGATCATTATTTTGCTTGGATTATAGATGTTTCATCCCATACATTGGTCTTGGAGAACTTGTGCACAAGGTCTTGTCTCTCGAACGGTTCCTGGGGCACTGGGAATAGCTCGGTCCGAAAGAGATTTTTGTTTCACCCTGCGGATACGGTCTTACGGGGTCTAGTGGGGTGATATGTCTATTAGTGTTGTGGAGAATCCATGATATCAAGCTGCTAGTATTCGTATGTATTGGTGAAGAGCTGAACCTTGAGTCACAGCTGCCAACACATGTGCATGCTAGTGTAGAGCTGAACCTTGAGTCACCGCTGCTAATCATGGGGCGACCCATGGACCATCTTGTAGTTAGGATGCATGCTAGGTTAGCCTTCTTGCATACCTAACTGTTTAATACAGAGACGGCAGGGAATAGAACATATATGCTTATGCAAATTGTTGCTAACTTGTTTGTCTGCTGCAGGGATAACCATTCGGTAAGGGTTAAGAAACATGAAGAGTACATATATATAGCTTGCTTGTTTATTTCATCTGTATCATAGAGTTTATCTGATAGTGTTTCATGCATTCGTATCGGTTGGACAATGGCTATTAGTGCAGAGCTGAACCTTGGTCCCGGCTACTATTATGTTAGTGAAGAGCAACCATGAGTCACAGCTGCTAATAGCATTAGATAAAGAGTTATTAGTTAGCTGGATTACCGCTACTGATCCTGAGTTTCTCGAGGACCAAAATCATATATATAGTTTATCTTGTTTGCTTGATAGAATGATAGTCCACTTGATGCACTTGTCTTAATTCGAGATGAACAGTCCACTAGAGATAACTTTTGTCCCTAAGAGATCGAATATGGCTCACGATACATGTTGCGCACTGCACGATAGAACACTGTCCCTATAGCTTGCATGTATGTATTGAATATGCAAAATGTTTTTAAAGCTATATTTTTGAAAGAAGTAAACTGACCCTAATCTTGTGCTGCATGAAATGAACCTAGGTAAAAGTAGCAAGATCACTAGTAATATAATATTTTTCCACATGCTTACTTAGTGTAGATTTTAGAAAATATTGCTTATGTTCGTTGATTTATACTCACCAGTACTTTCTCCAAATTGCTGACCCACCAACAGTTTGCTTGTTCGCAAGTGCTGGATCGTTCGAGGAAGCGATAGCTATGCCTCATCCCCAGGACCTGAAAATCTATAGTCGACGCCTTGAGCTGTATCTAGTTTTCTTTGAGCTACTTTTGTATAAAGAGATGTAATGTATGGAACGATGCCATTATATTTGAGAGAGTGTTTGAGCAATTTCTAACCTCGGCTTAGCGCCGCTTTTAACACTTTTGAATATCAATAAAGATGCTTATTTCCTTATGCCATTGTGTTCTTTACTTTTCTGCAAAATGTGCCGATGCTTCCATCTTGAATAGATTACTTGCCCTTGTTCAAGATTTGGCCCTGTGCAAGCACAATTTAGGCTTGTACGGTATCACGCCCGTGCGAGGACGGTCGGTCCTATAAGGACAGAAGGAAGGACGAACGGTCCTGCGGGATCGGGCGTAATAAAATAGTATCAGAGCAACTCGATTATTTGCCTATTCTATTGCCTTCGACTCTGAGATGTCCCTGATATTGTACTGTAATAAATGTTCCATACAATTAGTCCATAGATATTTTTAAAGGTGTGCACAAAAGTTTTCTTGTTTACTTTTTTGTTGTTTGGAGATGTGATTTCGTGATTCTTGATTTGCTTGTGTTTTCGAATGAGGATGGTGAGGGATGAGGACTATCGCTGCTCTGGATTTTGTAAGTTTTTTTTTGAGTTTCAAGGATGAAACTTTTTATTGGTGGATAAGTATGTAGTGCCCCGCTCCACGTAGGCACTATGTACAAGTGATATCGCTTTGCTTGCTCGAGCAAAAACTTTCTCGGAGAGTTCCCGATCGAAATATAAGACGATTGATCTAAGTGAGTGGACAGAACTTCATTCTCTGATTCCCATGCCTTAATAATGAATCTATTTTTTAACAATGCTTGTTTGCTTAATAAGATAAAGTTCGCATTGGGAATGATAGAACGAGAATCTGCTTGCTTAACTAGAGAACTTATATGCTTGTCTAAAAAGAGAAAGAACCTTGCCTTGCTAAGTCAAGATAGAAAAGAAATGATGCATGCTTAGTTACACGGACACCGCTATCAAATAAACCATTGTCATGCTAAAAAGATAAGTAAAGTAATTGCTTGAACAAGTCCCTTTGTCATATGTTAAGAAAGAGTAGAATTGTATGCTTTAGTAACAAGAGAGAGAAAAACTACTATAATGCTTGCATACAAAGAGTTTTCTCGCATGTTTCCTATCGTACTGAAAGAGATATATATTTCATGCTAGTTGTTATAAAATCGATATCGTTCTTGCTAATAAATGTTTTACTTGACTGTTTTGCTATATCGAATTGCTATAAGTCTTTGATTCGTATAAGCAGAGACTAATAGTGCGTCCTGAGGTACGGTCCTTGTGATCTAGTAGGGTGTGCTATTAGTTGTGTGAAAGAAAAAAGATGTATTTTGCTTGACAAGATTTGTTTTCCTTGACCATTTGTGTTTTTATTGATCATTTTTTTGCTTGCATTATAGATGTTTCATGCCATGCCTTGGTCTCAGACAACTTGTGCACAAGGTCTTATCCCTCGAACGGTTCCTGGGGCACTGGAAATTGCTCGGTCCAGAAGAGAATTTTGTTTCACCCTGAGGATACGGTCCTACGGGGTCTAGTGGGGTGATGTGTGTAAACCCCCTGATTTTTCAAGAATTTTTAATTTGGATTTTTCATAATTTTTTGTAATTTTCGGGAATTTAAACTAAGGTATTTTGAATTTAAATAATTTTTAAATGATGTTGATTTATATTAAAATATTATGAAAATAATATTTTTGGGTGTGAAATGAAAAACTAGACATAGGATAATTTTCTAGGAATTTATTGGACCCCAAAAATATTTTTAAAGCCCTAAAAACTAATTTATAATTAAACCGAATTAAACCCTGAATTGAACTCGGTTTATTTGAAAATAAACCAAACCGAACCGCTGTAAACCGAACCGAACCAAACCCAGCTCTTAACGGGTCGGGTCGGATCCGAAGTGAACCCGACCCGGACCCGAAACTCGGCCGAAACCCTAAATCCTAATCCTAGCCGACTCTACTGTTTCGGCCACCTATAAATCCCCCTTGATCTCCATGCTCCGCCGCCGGAAAACCTAGTCTCTCTCCTATCTCCTCCGTCTCCGACCCGCAGCGCCGCTCCGACCGCCCTGAACCCTAACTCCTCCTCCCTCGCCTTCCTCCTCCAGGACGTCCTTCCCCTCCATCGAAACCCCCGACCAGCCCTCAGCCGCCCTGTACCCTAACTCCTCCGCCGACCAGAACCTCCTCCTTCCTCGTCTTCCCTCTCCATCGTATCCCACGGCGAGCTCCGCCTGATCTCGAACTCCCCCGACCACCGTCCAGAACCACCGCCTGACCTCGAACCCCCACAGCCCGCTCCACCAACTGTCTTCCTTCTCCGCCCTAGCCGTCGACGAACCCCTCGACCAGAACCTCGCCGTCCTTCGCCCATCCCCGACCCGCCGCGCCTAGCTCCGTGCCCTAGCCACCAGCCCCGACCTCGTCGACCCCCAGCAGCACCCGAGCGCCGGCCGCCTCCACCTCGCTATGCTCCTCCGGTGATGCCCTGAGTCACCACGGCGAAGCCCCGGCGAGTCTCCGCTGAACCCTGACTCCGACACTGTAGAACCCTGACCCGGACACGGCAGAACTCAGAACCCGGACACGAGAAAACCTCGTCCTACGTACCCCATTCAGGTAACCCGTTCTCTCTCCTCGTTGCTCCGTTTTCTGTTTCGTCAGTTGTGACGCGTAGGCTGTGTAACCCTCTCGATGCCCGTGCAACCCGCTCGGTGCGTCACGTCCTGTGGCGATCGCGAACCGCGATCCAAAAACAGGAAAAACAATGCCCTATTTTCTTCCAAAACTAAGTACGCCCCGCCAAACGGGATGACTTGGTCGCGCGCGGTCTTCACCGAAAGGTGCGCGCCAATGATACGGACATGCGGGATTTCGCAGAAGTTGATTTGGATGTGCGTGCACACCGGAATCAACGCGTATCCGCCGACAAAGTCCCGTATCTGCCTGTTATGGAATATGTCGTAACTTTGTGTACACACGTCGGATCAAAACGAAACTTGCGCCATCAGACTCATAGCAATACGTTGGTCCTGCGACCCAAGTTTGGTTCAATTCTGAGAACGTTGACAAAATCGCGTATCGTGGGCCCCGCGGCTCCACTTGACGGGCGAATTTGTGATCGGTTCATCGGAATCCAGTTCCGGAAGTTCCGTTGGGTTCGTATCATCGTTCTGGTCTTGTAGACAATAAGTTTGAAGAATTTGGAGACCATTGGTTTTGACACATTTTTCGGTGCGAAGCGGGCCACATGAGGACCCCGCTTGGACCAGAAACTGTCATTTTTGCCCTCGTGTCCAAATTGGACTCAAGGACAGGCATTTCTAGCTATTTGATATTTTCTGAACCTGTTGGTGATATTTATTTCAGCATCCGGAGACATTTGCTCTGCGGCCATAACTTCTGATCCTGTGTGTTGGACTTCGGGACGTTACACTTTATAGCTTTCTTGCCAGGCAAGATACCTTGCCAAATTATTACAGTACTTTTTGTATGTTATTTATATTTCTGTATATTTATTATAATCTATATATTTCTTGCATGTGTAGTTTTCTTTCAGTCATTACTATGTATTAGATATGTTGACACACACATGGCACTTAGTATCATGAGAGGACAATCATTAGGCGTATGGGCTTTTAACCACTCTGGTAAACCGTAGTATATAGTTTGCACTACGGGCGTGTGTCGCGCTGGTCGCTACCCCAGAGGTATATCAATTTTTGTAGAGTCGCGCTGGTCGCTACCCCAGAGGTATGTCGATTTCTGATGTCCATTGACGGGTGTGTGAGTTGTGAGGCTTAGATCGAGTAGCCTACCCTTGCCCATACGTCGAAAAGTTGTCCTCATTTGTATTCATATAGATTGTCTTGTACAGCGTACTTATTTACTTTCAAATATTATGCATGTTTACTGTATTCAAATTGGCTTGCTTCTATGTATCTTATTACGCCCCTCTGAGGACCTGGTCCCTTTCCAGGTGTATTTGTTCTTGAGTATTTGCAGAAGCGTAGATTTGGATGGTTACATATATTTCGAGGATGTCTTCTCTTCGAGCCCCATGATTGTTAGCTGGTATTCCTATATTGTATTTGTTGTGTTGTACTTTTCCATTCGAGTTGGTAGTGGATTTGTTTCCATCCAACTATCATCCTTAGATACTTATGTTGAGATCTAGTTATATAGATACTGGTTATTCATTTATATTGATTTTCGTGGATGAGATTTGGATTGTTCCCTGTGACTAATGATACATTCTATACCACTTGTGGATTTGATATTCATATTATAGCATACGTATAAGTTATGGTTTCCATATATTGGAGTTGCCATATCCATGCGGCTGGCATGCTTACGTGTCCTAGTCCTATGTAT
This sequence comes from Iris macrosiphon, assembly GCA_036927795.1. Classification (NCBI taxonomy): domain Eukaryota; kingdom Viridiplantae; phylum Streptophyta; class Magnoliopsida; order Asparagales; family Iridaceae; genus Iris; species Iris macrosiphon. The sequence goes on from JAYESA010000012.1 coordinate 166,477,848, forward strand.
TTTGGGACTGGGGCATGACATGTTTTTATGGTGGCCCATGCAGTTCGAGAGCATATAATCTCGGTTACGTTATTGTACCGAACAAGCCTGCACCTAGGAATAGAGTATAGGATCTCATCCACAATTGACTATGATCCGCTCTCCTTCCAATCCATTCTGTCTGAATAATTGCATCCTGCTTGATTCATGTACTTCCCTAATAGTTCTTTGAGTATAGCCTTCTGCTAGAATATAGGAACCCCTATTATTAGGATGATAATTATGGTAGCACACCTATTAAGAATACAACGAGAATATAGACACACCACTAAGTTTAGAATATCTAGTGAACCCTAGAATTCCTTATCTATAGATTGGTTTACCATTACCCCTTGATGTATTATGAAGACTTGAGAGTAGTATAGACGCTACTAGAGTTAGTTAGAAGTTTTACCATAATGTTTGACCCTAGTATTGAGGAACCAATAGAAAACCAAAATTAAATATTAAGACTGAACCTAACCTTCATAGTTAGATAGTATTGGAGAACTATAAAACTTAGATCATTGTCTTATTAGTAGCAGACAGAACCTTAGGAAGCCAAGAGCAATGAATATAATATTTCTCTTGATCATATCTCGAACGTAGCAACTAGCATACCACTCCTCCTTAGAAAACTATGATGCTATCTAGAGCCCTCTATTTTAATTTCATATATTGTTCCTCTGCGACCTTAGCGTTCGCTAATTGCGCTACGACTAAATTATGTTCTTCTTCTGCTTCTTCTTTTTATCTTTTAACTCGTGCCACCTGACACCTCTGCTTATAAACCAAGTATTTTTAATGTATGATTAGTATATATAGCCGGCTAGGATTATAGTTGTAATTTTTAAATTTTGAAATTGTGTGATTAGTAGTTAGAACCTGATAGTTTAAGTTATTCTTGTAGATTGAGACCTGGTGCTTATCCCTTAGTTTTAAATTGCGTAACTTGTACCACACCTCAATACGAGTTATATTCCCTTTTCCTTGAGGCCAGTAACTGTTCCATTCTTACTATTGACACTTGCACTAAGGCTAAGACTTAGGACGACCATAACCTATGTAATGAAAGAGGATACCCTAATAAGTACCAAGACCCCCTTCTCGTAAACCTTAACAAGAGTTTCTACGGTATCCTTAAGGCAATTACAGTATTAGTTAATTGTTATAAGTTGGGTAATATACCTCACAACCTAGTATCACATAGTCTTTTGACCTATTCTTGAAGTGTGATTGAACAACATTAACTGTATGCTAACTTAGGACGACGGTATTTTTTTTATACTGTAGAACTTAGAGGCTATACCCCTACTTTGTCGACTATCGACTTAGACAAGGAATTAGTATGACAACTGTAGAGATTATGGAGTCTTATCTTTTGTGAACTTGAATTATTATGTACCTTCTCTCATCATAATCCAGCGTATTTATGTTTGTTGTACTACCTTGACTTATGCCGCTATTATAGCCTAATTTTTGCAAGCTTAATCTTATATCAAGCTTGTTCATGACATATGTATTATTGGGGCCTGATCAACCACACTAATACAAATTGTCTAATCAGAATCAGTGTATTATGGTCTAACTAGACATAGTGCGCTTGATTCGCCCTTCGCAATATTATTTTACGTGGATTGAGATGTATAGTTGACCAGTAGACAAATATACTTACCCTCTAGATACGACAAAGCATATCATATCAAGTACATAACTGCACCGATGTGAGCATGCGAATAAGAAATTACCAAATAGTATTTCAATCCACAACTGCCTTGACAATTCTCATCTGAATCCTTTAAACGCTTTGATTCCCGTAATTCCATTCTATTACCCCTCCTTGAACTCTTTACCATTGTTTTTCGTCTTCCCTTATTTCGGAAAGACGAAACCTCGTGCTTGGAAATAAGTGATACACTGATAGTGCTAGGTACACCCCATAGGCTAATCATATGACTTGGTGACTCTCTGTTATAAATGATTTTTGTGTTAAAAACTTTGAGGATTCAATAACATGATTAAATAATTTGGGGCATAGCTTCCTTCGATGTGTAGCCTTAGATGATAGATGGGTAAATTCTAAGTTGGGTAGAGACCGCAATGTTCACTTGAGAGGAATTCTTTAGACTGTAATCAAGTGAGATTTGATAGAGAGACCCTACCCTAGTTTAATTTCGAGGACAAAATTATTTTAAGTTGGGTAGATTGTAAACTCCCTGATTTTTTAGGAATTTTTAATTTAGATTTTTCATAATTTTCTGTATTTTTTGGGGATTTAAACTAAGGTAGTTTGAATTTAAATAATTTTTAAATGATGTTAATTAATATTAAAATATTATGAAAATAATATTTTTGGGTGTGAAATGAAAAACTAGACATAGGGTAATTTTACAGGAATTTATTGGACCCCAAAAATATTTTTAAAGCCCTAAAAACTAATTTATAATTAAACCAAATTAAACCCTGAATTGAACCTGGTTTATTTGGAAATAAACCAAACCGAACCGCTGTAAACCGAACCGAACCAAACCCAGCTCTTAACGGGTCGGGTCGGATCCGAAGTGAACCCGACCCGGACCCGAATCCCGGCCGAAACCCTAAATCCTAATCCTAGCCGACTCTACTGTTCCGGCCACCTATAAATCCCCCTCGATCTCCACGCTCCGCCGCCGGAAAACCTAGTCTCTCTCCTATCTCCTCCATCTCCGACCCGCAGCGCCGCTCCGACCGCCCTGAACCCTAACTCCTCCTCCCTCGCCTTCCTCCTACAGGACGTCATCCCCCTCCATCGAAACCCCCGACCAGCCCTCAACCGCCATGTACCCTAACTCCTCCGCCGACCAGAACCTCCTCCTTCCTCGTCTTCCCTCTCCATCGTATCCTACGGCGAGCTCCGCCTGACCTCGAACTCCCCCGACCACCGTCCAGAACCACCTCCTGACCTCGAACCCCCACAGCCCGCTCCACCATATGTCTTCCTCCCCCGCCCTAGCCGTCGACGAACCCCTCGACCAGAACCTCGTCGTCCTCCGCCAATCCCCGACCCGCAGCGCCTAGCTCCGTGCCCTAGCCACCAGACCCGACCTCGTCGACCCCTAGAAGCACCTGAGCGTCGGCCGCCTCCACCTCGCTGTGCTCTCCGGCGTTGCCCTGAGTCGCCGCAGCGAAGCCCCGGCGAGTCTCCGCTGAACCCTGACTTCGACACAGTAGAACACTAACCCGGACACGGCAGAACTCAGAACCAGGACACGAGAAAACCTCGTCCTACGTAGCCCCGTTCAGGTAACCCATTCTCTCTCCTTGTTGCTCCGTTTTCCGTTCCGTCAGTTGTGACGCGTAGGCTGTGTAACCCTCTCGATGCCCGTGCAACCCGCTCGGTACGTCGCGTCCTGTGGCGATTGCGAACCGCGATCCAATAATAGGAAAAACAATGCCCTATTTTCCCCCGGAACTGAGTACGACCCGCCAAACGGGATGAATTGGCCGTGCGCGGTCTTCACCGAAAGGTGCGCGACATTGATACGGACGTGCAGAATTTTACAGAAGTTGATTTGGATGTGCATGAACACCGGAATCAACGCGTATCCGCCGACAACGCCCCGTATTCGCCTGTTCTGGAACATATCGTAACTTTGTGTACACACGTCGGATCAAAACGAAACTTATGCCATCGGACTTGTAGCAATACGCTGGTCCTGTGACCCAAGTTTGGTTCGATTCTGAGAACATTGACAAAATCGCGTATCATGGGCCCCGCGGCTCCACTTGACGGGCGATTTTGTGATCGGCTCATCGGAATCCAGTTCTGAAAGTTCCGTTGGGTTCGTATCATCATTTTGGACTTGTTGACACTAAGTTTGACAAATTTAGAGACCATTGGTTCTGACATGTTTTTTGGTGCGAAGCGGGCCACATGAGGACCCCGCTTGGACCAAAAACTGTTATTTTTGCCCTCATGTCCAAATTGGACTCAAGGATAGGCGTTTTAGCTATTTGATATTTTCTAAACCTGTTGGTGATGTTTATTTCAGCATCCGGAGATATTTGTTCTGCGGCCATAGCTTCTGATCCTGTGTGTTGGACTTCGGGACGTTATACTTTACAGCTTTCTTGCCAGGCAAGATACCTTACCAAATTGTTATAGTACTTTTTGCATACTATTTATATTTCTGTATATTTATTACAATCTGTATATTTCTTGCATGTGTAGTTTTCTTTCAGTCATTACTATGTATTAGATATGTTGACACACATATGGCACTTAGTATCATGAGAGGACAATCATTAGGCGTATGGGATTTTAACCACTCTGGTAAACCGTAGTATATAGTTCGCACTACGGGCGTGTGTCGTGCTGGTCGCTACCCCAGAGGTATGTCAATTTCTGTAGAGTCGCGCTGGTCGCTACCCCAGAGGTATGTCAATTTCTGATGTCCATTGACGGGTGTGTGAGTTGTGAGGCTTAGATCGAGTAGCCTACCCTTGCCCATACGTCAAAAAGTTGTCCTCATTTGCATTCATATAGATTGTCTTGTACAGCATACTTATTTACTTTCAAATATTATGCATGTTTACTGTATTCAAATTGGCTTGCTTCTATGTATCTTGTTACGTCCCTCTGAGGACCTGGTCCCTTTCCAGGTGTATTTGTTCTTGAGTATTTGCAGGAGCGTAGATTTGGATGGTTACATATGTTTCGAGGATGTCTTCTCTCCGAGCCCCATGATTGTTAGCTGGTATTCCTATATTGTATTTATTGTGTGGTACTTTTCCATTCGAGTTGGTAGTGGATTTGTTTCCATCCAACTATCATCCTTAGATACTTATGTTGAGATCTAGTTATATAGATGCTGGATATTCATTTATATTGATTTTCGTGGATGAGATTTAGATTGTTCCCTGTGACTTGTGATACATTCTATACCACTTGTGGATTTGATATTCATATTACAGCGTACGTATGAGTTATGGTTTCCATATATTGGAGTTGCCATATTCATACGGCTGGCATGCTTACGTGTCCTAGTCCTATGTATTTTGGGACTGGGGCGTGACAATGTGTCTATTAGTATTGTGCGAAACCCATAATATTACAGCTGATAGTATTCGTGTGTGTTGGTGAAGAGCTGAACCTTGAGTCACAGCTGTCGACACATGGGCATGCTAGTGTAGAGCTGAACCTTGAGTCATCGTTGCTAATCATGGGACTACCTATGGACCATCATATTTAGGGCGCATGCTTGGTTAGCCTTCTTGCATACCTAACTGTTTGATGCAGAAATAAACAGGAAATAAAATATATATGTTTATGCAAATTTTTGCTAACTTGTATGTCTGTTGCAGGGATAACCGTTCGGCAAGGGGTAAGAAATACGAAGAGTACATATATATATCTTTCTTGTTCATTTCATCTGCATCATAGAGTTTATCTGATAGTGTTTCATGCATTCACATCAGTTGGACAATGGGTATTAGTGCAGAGCTGAACCTTGGTCCCGGCTTCTATAATGTTAGTGAAGAGCAACAATGAGTCACAGCTGCTAATAGCATTAGATAAAAGAGTCATTAGTTAGCTGGATTATCGCTACTGATCCTGAATTTCTTGGGGAAAGAAATCATATAAATATCTTATCGTGTTTACTTAATAAAATGATAGTCCACTTGATGCACTTGTCTTGATTTGAGATGAACATTCCACTAGAGATAACTTTTGTCCCTAAGAGATCGAATATGGCTCACGATACATGCTGCACACTGCACGATATAACATTGTCCCTATAGCTTGCTTGTATGTATTGAATATGCAAACTATTTCCAAAGCTATATTTTTGAAAGAAGTAAACTGACTCTAATCATGTTCTGTATTAAATGAACCTAGGTAAAAGTAGCAAGATCACTAGTAATGTAATATTTTGCCACATATTTACTTAGTGTTGGTTTCAGAAAATGTTGCTTATGTTCGTTGATTTATACTCACCAGTACTTTCTCCAAAGTGCTGACCTACTAACAGTTTGCTTGTTCACAAGTGTTGGATCGTCCGAGGAAGCGATAGTCGTGCCTCATCCCTAGGACCCGGAAATCTATAGTCGATGCCTTGAGTTGTATCGAGTTTTCTTTGAGCTATTTTTGTATAAAGAGATGTAATGTATGAAACGATATCATTGTATTCGAGAGAGTGCTTGAGCGATTTGTAACCTCAGCTTAGCGCCGCTTGTAACACTTTTGAATATCAATAAAGATGCTTATTTCCTTATGCCATTGTATTCTTTACTTTTCTACAAAATGTACCGCTGCTTCCGTCTTGAATAGCTTACTTGCCCTTGTTCAAGCTTTGGCCAAGCATAATTTAGGCTTGCACGACATCACGCTCATGCGAGGACGGTCGATCCCGCAAGGGCCTAAGCTAGGATGAATGGCCCTAAGGGATCAGAATATGACAATCAGGCCAGCATACAGATGGCTCCTTTTGAGGCATTATATAGAAGAAAGTATATATCATCCTTGGCATGGGATAACATTGGTGAATGAAAGATGTTGGGGCCTGAAATGATCACTCAAAAGTTTGGAGTAGTTAAGCAGATCAGGTAAAGGCTTCAGGTTGCACAATATCATCATCGTCATCAGGCTGATCAGCATCATAGGTCATTTGAGTTTTCTGTCGGCGACTACGTATTTTTGCTAATTTTACCTACCCGTGGAGTCATTAGATTCGGGGTTCGCGGGAAGCTTAGTCTGGGATATGTGGGACTGTTCGATCTTCTCGAGAGGGTAGGGGATGTTGTTTATCGTCTTACCCTTCCGCCTTCGCTTCATGAAGTACATAATGTATTTCATCTATCTCAGTTGCGTAGGTATGTCCTTGACCCAAATCATATCCTTGATCACTCTGAGTTAGTTGTTGGTACTGACTTAACTTACGAGGAACAGTCCGTGTCTATTCTGTATCAGAGAGAGAAGGTACTCAAGAATCGGACTATCCGTCTTGTTCGTGTTGCTTTGGGCCATCACTCCTTGGAGGAGTCGATATGGGAGCACGAGAATAATGTTTGATCTTGGTACCCGCACCTATTCGACTCATAAGATATATTCCCTTCGTATGCCTTTGCATCTTTCATTCTGTGATCAAGAAGCACTTGTGTGAGGTGATGTTTCTTTGCTTCATTATTTGTGTTGTTATTTGTTTGTATTTGTAGATTGCTTGTAGTTAGTTTGTTGCTTGTCTTGATATCTCTAGCTAGCCTTGAGTTTGAATTTCGAGGACATAATTTTTCTAAAGTGGGTAGAGATATCAGCCCCCTATCCCGGTGCACTTTAGTGCATGTTGTCCTTGGCGCACTTTGACGCATATTGTTTGCTAGCCCGGCCTTTGTTTAGATCAGACCCGAGTTGTGGAGAGAGTAGGTTTGGTTGGGTTGGTGGCATGTGTGGCTTGAATAGATTTGAGTGATCCAACGGTCCACATCTCAAAAATAAACATATATATTCCCATTTTTCTCTCTCTGCTCATTATTTTCTTTCTATTTTTCTCTCTTGTGCAAGTACATCTTGCACAAGAGAAGAACCATGGATTTATACATGCTTTTAGTTTCTAATATTTTTTATTTATTTTTAGCTCATATTGTTGGGACCGAGCATCCCCTTCATCTTTAATACTTGTTGTTTTTGATTTTCTTAGTTTGAATTGCATGGACCTGAGTTTGGGTTTATGGGTTCACTTTTGTTTTCCTGGGGTTTGATCTTCCAAAAAAGTTTATTTTATAAAACTAATTAGCTCATAGTGTAGAGCACCATATTTTATGTAACTTTGCTTTTAGTCGTGCTTGATTTCGAGTCCAGCTAAGTTCAGTGCTGAAACTTGATACAATACGTATACCCAAATGGTTGACTGGAGAAGAAGAACAGTGCCCTGTGAAGAGTATGCAAGAGAACCCCTTTGGCATAGAAATACGTATATTTTAATTTGGATGCAGTCCCAACTCTTCGTGCGTACTAATCATACTTCACTCAGTCTCGTAGCAAAAGTGCGCAGTGACACTCCTTGAGTCAGTGGCGCACTTTCGAGAGGAAACCCAGTTGGCGCACTTTGGCGCGTATTCAATCAAAGTTCTCTCTGAGAAACTAAGAGAAAGTACGCCACAGTCGGTCAGCGCACTTTTTTTGCATTGACAATCTGGCGCACTTTTCCTATATTTCGTCAGTCGACGCACTTTTCTTACGTTTGGTCTGCTCGCAACTTTTCTTCCCTCTTCGTTTCCTTAGGGATGAAGCTTTGGTTGGTTTCTCGATTTATGTGTTATTGATTTGTGTGCTCCTCGACTGACGAGTTTTTCGACTGTCGAACTTTGACGTCGGATTATGTATTTTGTCTTTTAGCTAGCTTGTTCGCGCACTTTCTTTGAAAGCACGCATTATTCTTACCCGCGCAATTTTGTCAAGTGCGCCGTATTGGTTAACTTAAAAAAGTATGCCACCCCTTTGTAGCTCGCGCACTTTCTTGCAAAAGTGCGCCAACCTTATTTCTGTGAGTTATTGCGCCAACCTTATTTCTGTGAGTTTTTGTGCCACCCTTATTTTTGTGAGTTTGTGAGCCAACCTTACTTTTGTGTGTTTGTGCGCCAACTTGCTTTGTGTGCCTATTGTTTCCCACGCATGTTGGGCCCTTTGCTTGATTTAACATTTACGTTGGTTGAATGATTGTGAGAATGTGGATGACTTGTATTTCGATCTTGAATGTATATGGACATAATAACCTAGTTATGACTATATGCTAAATTGACTAAGTACATGACATGAGCCCTGTAGATATGGCCCTATATATACTTGCTATTTTACTTGATAAATAGATTACTTTTTCTTGATCACCTTATTATACGATGGATAGAATAAGAGGCGTAGTTCAACTCGAGTGACGTTCTGTAACCCTTGTCCTTATTTGGTTAAGGGTTGTAGATCTGATCTTGAGGGATTCCCGTACTACTCTTATCTTCATTCATCGATATAATAAAGTGACAAATTAATGTGACCAGTATTAGACTATCATGTCTTGAATAACTTGCTACCTGATAACTTGTCCATGATCTTGTTACTAGAACTTATTCCTGCCCTGACTATTGTATCTGTGATGATACATTTGATTGCACCGAGAGTACTACTTGATATATAGTGAGCCATCGTGCCACATACTCCTGCTACGTAATATATATAATTATTTTCATGAACAGATCTGGTAGTTGGACAGTGACTTTAGCCGTGGCTAGATAGTATTGATTGTTGCATCACACTTAGGTGAATCCAGATTTAACTTTCGAGTGATAATATGGGTTCATATCAAGAGTGCCCATATTTAAGGTACGACATCTAAGAAGGAATATTCATATGACTACGGCATAAGATTCTAATTAACCTAGGGTTAACTAAGCAACTTAATTGATAGAGCATTGGGAGAAAATGGTATCTCGCGAGATCGTGCATGTCGAGCCACCCTAAATTAGCTGGGAGTAAAGGATGGTCACCATGGATACTGTATATCTTCCGCACTAGTGGAGTGCAGTATTTGATCTAAATATAAGACCGAGCCAGTATCTTTTCTATAGAAAGCCTGGAACTATTACTGATCATTAATTAGCTCAGGGTCCTTGCAAGGGACTGGTACAACTTTTACATGTATTCTTGTTCATATATTATTGGTTCAGCCAGCTCTGCTCGATTATGGCATAATCTGAGGATACTCATATATTACATTACTGGGATAACCCAAAGATCACATATTAAGCCGTAATACATGATTGGCCATTTAAATTGCTTATAATATGTGCCTAGCCAGAAAAGTGGGCTATCTTGCATGATGATTCAACCCATATACTTGTTTGGTTGTTGGGTTGCGTCATTGTTTTACGATACTCCATGGACTGAAGCTATATTATTTCTCCTATATTGTATCTCTGTTTGTGTATTATTCCATCTGTTGAGTGAAATTAGGGACATAGACTGTTGTGGCATGATGGTTCAACTCATGTCCTTGTTTGGTAGTGGGTTATGATATTGTGTTACGATAGGCTATGGACTGAAACTATAACGCAGAGTTATTTTAGCTTGACCATAATCAAGGGATGTATTCTATCTTGATACGATAGTGCACTTCCTATCCTTGTTTGGTAAAGGAGTGTCATATCATGTCATGGATATGACATATGCCATTGATTGTTGGCTCATGCATCTCATGCTATAGATCTAGCTTTGTTTATTTATTTTGTGCTTCATTTGGGGTACTTGATATTTGGGGTCTGACCCCACTGGTTTTGTATGACCAAGTTTAGAGCCAGCACATGAGGATCAAGCTTATCTCACCCTCACTGATAGCACGCACCAGAAGGATGACTGCAGAGGTGTCACGATCCGCACCCGGTATATGGGCACGAGAGCGTGGGTACGTCCAGCCTACGCCGCAGCATCGGCGGTAGAACACTGTCTATGTCAATAATCTATCTAATCAATCTCATATGAATATCCAACTCCATAAGGATACACAGATATCACCATATAATACGGAATATACTCAATCACATAAACTAGAGCACGATAAGATATCGAAGAATAAATAAATCAAAATGCAACTCAAGTCTAAAATAGAAATAATCTAACTCGATAGTAATATCCAAGTTTCAAAGTATGCCGGAAACAAATCCGGTACCATAAACTGCTAAAAGAAACTAACTAAATAACTAGTGATCCCGACTAGATCTCCCAGGAATGACACCTGTGCTACCAAGTCCAAGTCTGGAGCTACTCTCCCTATGGTCCATAATATGTCGGACACCAGTCCTCTAAGGCGCAGTCTGGAAAAATATTTCCAGTCAGGATGGAGCAAAGTACATCTCAAATAACAGTTCCAGTTAATTGATAAGGACTATAAAATAATAAATAGATGATGCTATATACTGAGAGAAGGCAATAAATAAATGCAATGACAATATAAGAAGAACAGGCAATATAGACAATATGGTACAGTCAGTGCATATATAAAATGAAAGGAAAGAGGTACAATATCATATACGAGTGATGTAGTATATGAACTAAAATAGAGAACTGTAACTATCTAAGTGTTTGAAATCGTATGTTTAAAATTGTAGTTTCAAAATGTGATCGGCTTGGGAACTTGTTCGATGGCTACATGGCCTGGCTAATCATACGTGAGGTGTATGATTAACACCGTTCAATGTCTACACTTGTACGATAGGTATTTGATCACATCCCTCACTAGCAATTTCTCCACCCCCAACTAGTACTGTGGATCCAATCATAACACGTCACGATACACGATCAATGTTTAATATATCATGTACGATGTCTAATATCAATATCGTGTACAATGTCAACACGATAACCAATGTAACATCTCATGACTAAAAATTCAATCTATATACTAGTCCGTGTAGCACTGTGTCAAGAATCAGATGTAACATTTTTAAATACTAGAATTATAAAAATTATTAAATAATAGAAATTATCAGAGAATGTACTCGCCTGTGGTTCTTAGCTGGTATGAATCAGAGTCCAAGTCACAGTCCAAATAGCCTATGTATTACAATTTACCATGTCAAAAGATAATTTATTTTAATTTATTTAATTCTGGAATAATTACTCTAAAATTCTATTTTAATCTTATTATTCTGATTCTTAGGTTAATTCCTAAATTTTGTCCAAGGAACTAAATTTTATCAACTCAAGACTCATGGCACGCAAATCGAGACGATCTGTTGACCAAAAAGTCAACCAACACAAACTCGACTTTCATGCATGATTTCTTGTAGATTTCAGCATCAAAAACATGCTGGAATTTATGGCTCATCCAAATTCAAATTCGTTTGAGAATTATGGCACATACAAATTTTGTATTGTGCACCGATGGTTAAATTCTAACCTAAAGGTTCTACAGAATTAATAGTATAAAATATTTCGAATTAAATTCTGAAAAATATATATGTCAATTATCTCGATATTAGGTTTCCGAAACTTTAAACGGTTTGTGATTCTGATTCCTGGTTCTCCCGAAATCGCGAAAACATTGAAACAAGTCTATTTTCGGACATGTTGTGCTCTATGAATTTTCTAGAATTTAATACTCATAATTTCGTAAAAAAATTTACATAATCAGAAAGCTAACCTCAATATCATTCTAACGCAAGAAACTAGGCCTCATTTGGAGTCCGAAGCTATGCACAATGGCTTCTGGAAAATGGAGGAACCCTAGATGGCAATTCTTCCAAATTCGGCTCAAAGAAAACCCTAGAAATTAATAACTTAAACTATTATATATATAGAGGAGAGAGAGTGCAGCCGCGGCTCGGAGAGCGCCATGTGGCAGCCATCCACGGTTGCCCGCTCAGATCGAACGGTCAGGCACTGACGCGGCTCGGCTCAGCTGAGTCCGAGTCGAACTCTGACTCGGCTCGAGGTCGGCTCGGCTTCACCCACACCCACACCGCGGTCACTGACAGGCGGGCCCCGTCTAGTTCGCTGCGGGAGGCTGACAGGTGGGCCCTTGTTGGCTGACTGGGCAGAAATAATTACTTTTTTAGGTTTTTATTTTTAGAAAATAGTTTTTAATTCAGTTTTTCATAATTAACTCAAAATAAATGCTAAAAATATCAAAATATTCCCAAAATATTCTAGAAAATATATTTGACTATTTAGAACCTAAAATAAAATTTTGGGATATTTTTAATTAAATTTGGACCTAAAATAAATTTTTGAAAGTCCTAGGAAATTAGGGTTAGTAGTTTTTAATTAACTAAAAATTATGGAAAAATCTCAATAGTCCCAAATTAACCTAATAACAACATTTAAGCACGAATTTCAGGATACGGAGGTTACAAGAGGGTCACGAGTGGGTTTCTTTATTCATTGCTCATCTTTTGTAAACTATATTCTTTTGGGCGTTTAGCCAACCGGCACCTGTTAGCCGACAAATCTGGACACTAGTTCCTTACATGACTGTATATATTCAGACTGCAGCTGACTCACTATCATGTATACTTTGATCTTGCATCTGGCACATTATTTTATACCGCCAGATCTCTAAAGAATATTCGGATGTGTCGTTTGGGACACCTTACTACTTATTCTGAAATATTCTATATTATTGCTACTTGTTTGAATGATTGAGATATAGAAGTTCTTGAACCTAGGAGACTTGATTGTAGTATGCACCCCCTTGTCTCTAGACAACCTTAACACATTGTGGGTTGCTTCGATATTCTGTAAGGTATGGTTGGCTGAGTCATTATGCCGCTCTCCGGTATTCTAGATCTGGGACGTGACAAACGGGCCATCCCATTTAGGTTGGAATTTATCGGTCATCTTGTGTGTCATAACCATCGGCCTTCTTACTGTCAAGACGAGGTCACCCACTTGGTAAGTTCTCTCCTTGACCCATTTGTTGAAGGCTCCTGAGAGGGACGCTTGGTACAGCTCAATGTGTTGTTGAGCTAAGAGACGTTTCTCGTCGAGTGCTTCTAACTCTTGTATTCATCGACGATAATTGTCGCCAACGTCAATCAGTTGAAAAAAGCCACTCGGAGCGACGAAAATTGAATCTCGAGTGGGAGGATCGCTTCGCTTTCGTAAACCAAGAAGAATGGCGTACTGCCAGTAAGTGTCCGGACCATTGTACGATAGGCCTAGAGACATTCATCCAGCTACTCATTCCAGTCACGCTTATTGGATGACACGAACTTCTTGAGTAGCTTTATAATAGTTTTGTTGAATGCTTCTGCCAGACCATTTGCTGCTAGGTTGTAGGCAGTCGAGGCCACGTTCTGGATTTGATTTTTATTATAAAACTCGTATAAAGCATGTCTTGCAAATTGTGGACCATTATCGTAGATGATCCTCCGTGGAAGGCCGAAGGGTATATGACGTGATGCTTAACAAAGCTGATCACGTTTGAGGTCTTTACTTCAGCGAGTGGAACAGCATGTGCCCATTTAGAGAAGTAGTCGGTGATAGCCAAGATGAACCGATGTCCCTTAGAAGAAGGTAAACTAATTGGCCCGATAATGTCCATTCTCCATGCTTCAAACGGCCAAGAGGCTACCATTGGGTGTAAGAATTATGAGGGCTGGTGGATAAAGTCTGCGTGAATTTAGCATGCTTGGCACTTCCTCTCATAGTTAACAGCATCCGCTACCATTGTCAGCCAATAGTAATCCATTCTTCGAAGACGCTCTTCTAGTTTGAACCGGGATGATAGGCACCGTAAACCCAGTCGTAAGCCTGGCGGGGAGCCTGCTTGGCTTCTGCATTCGATAGGCATCATAGCAGAAGACCGTCGTAGAAACGACGATACAATATTTTGGTAGTCGTATCGTAATAGAACCTGAGGGAACGTCTTTTGATAAAAGTGACTTCTTTTGGGTTCTCAGAAAAAATTTCATAGACTGCGTAGTCGATGAATGGGAGCCTCCATTCTTGGATGATGATGTCTACTTCCACTGTGTAGCTTAGACACATACAGAGGTTATTTTTTAGGCAAACCAGCTTTTGACCGACTACTGTGATCAAGGGATTGGTTTTGACCGGGACTGCCTGGGAGGCAGCAAGGCAGGCCAGGGCGCCAGTCTCGATATTTTACATCCGAGGGACGTTCTCTATAAAGAATCCCTCGAAAGTGGAGATTATGTCGAGTACGGCTTGGTGGTAGAAAATTAAGTTTGGGTGGTCTCAACGAGAATATTTCGCTGGACCTGAGAACTGCTCCATTGGAGTTTTTTTTTTAGATACATTATCTGCTGCGTATTCAGGATCTCCTAAATACAGATAACAAATTTAGCAAGGAATCATGGAGGGACACATATCCTCTTATGCATGTGCACTTACTGGGGATAACAAAATATAAATACTATACATTTTGAATTAATCTGCTGGAAAGTACTAGCTTAGACGTAGTACTTGTTGAGAAACTTGCCCTTGATCAACATCATTGGCAAGTCTCAGTTAAGCTTTGTGAGCCTGTATGCACTGTTGAATCGAGGAGACATTGTCCTGTATAAAGCATCGGATTAAGAAAATACTGTCCTTGGTGGGTTCGAGATTACACCGTCGTTAATTAAGAGTTCAGATCTACTCTTATTTGTTGACAGAGTCTGGAGTTCAAGCTTTACGGACTACAGTCTTGCTGGAGCGATGATGCATGCTAGCACCTTTGTATCCCAGTCCACTGTGAGTGATGTTGTAATAGTTGTTGGATTGTAAAGGAATACGTTGTCCTTTACCAAAATTCAGTCCTTCAGCTTTCTGGAGATCATAGCACATATTCTGCATAAGACGAAGTGACTGTTGGTTGTAATGATAAAATTATGGTAGCTCATCATTTGTTGCACCGGTTACTATCGATGCTTTGGCTTGTAACAAACAGAAAGTCGGGTGTAAAGGAATATTGTCGCATACACATGAAAGAGTTGGTTGAATTATGCATGTAAGATCACTACCATGTGCGCACGTTTACTTATTACGCCGAGGACCACCTCCTGTTGTGCGTATATGCGTAATACGCAGAGGAAAATTTCCTGCTGTCGGAGATTTATTTTGTCGAGAAGCACTGTCTCGCCGTTGTTGATGAGTCATACAAGGCTTGGATTTTGTGTAGAAGGAGACTTGTTGAGCTCCGGTGGGCATCTGAAGTCTACAATTTACGTTTTCTGAGGAGAATATCAAGCGGCATGGCCTGCATTTCTTTTCTTTTAACCTAGTCGTTGAAGGTGCTACTTATTGTGTCAGGTTTTGAGCAATGTCAGGGTGAACTGACATAACCTTGCCCTATGGTGTACTGAGAGGTACCAGCCCAGTTGTTTGGCATGAGCTGCTGGGAGATTGACAACCTCCATTGTTGCCTCGGGATCAGGACAACACCGGCCTGGGCCTCCGTTACCGAGAAGTCACCAAACTGGAGGGACACAAAGTTCGCAATGACCGTCTTGTCCTCAAAGACGAGGGTGAGTACCTTGGCATCGATCAGCTGCTGGATACGCCTCTTCAACACAGAGCAGTCTTTGGTTGGATGATGGGCGTACCGGTGGTAGTGGCAATACTTGGGGTCATCGACCTTGTCTGCTTCCTTAGGGTATCTGATGTTTGATAGCCGAAGTTTGTTTTCCTTTATCAGTACATTAAATATTTCAATGACGTCATCGTCATCAAGGAGAGAGACACTTTTGGCTTTGGGATTTCTGATTCCTGAGTCGCACGGTCCTTAGGGAATACAGTTAGTTTTGCATCATCTTTGGACTCAGAGGGAATGCTACCCCCAGCTTTGGATGCTGATCTGACTTGTCAAGGACGACTACCCCCAGACTTGTCATTGTCTGTTTCATGGGAATCACTGTCCTTACGAAATAACGAGTTGGTGTGGATCATCGAAAGATTTCTACTCCTGGCTTGCAGAGTTATTACGAGCCATGAGGGTGGTGGAACCATGTTCGCCTTTTTCTCCAGTATTGCCTGGGCCAAAGTCTACATTATGGCACTCATGGTGTACATTATTGCCTCCAGAGCATCGAGACATTTACAATTGCTAGTGCCCTCGTTGTCCTCCCCTGCCATGTATACGGTTCTCACATGGAGAGAAGTTGATGGAACGATAGATATTATACTTTTTGCCTCTGACTCTTGTAGTGAGTGATCCTCAGGAAAAGTTACAGTGTTACATCCTATTCGAAATTAGAGGAAACACTACCCCCAGCATAGGAAGCTGGTTCTTCTGGATGAGAGTGGCTACCCCCAGGGTTCCCAGCGTATGTTGTTTGGGGATCATTGTCTCTTCAGAAATCTGGGTTGTTGCAGAGTCCTGGAGGATTGCTAACCCTAGCTTACAAAGCTGTCTGGGATCCCGAGGAAGAACTACCCCCAGCCGCTGATTGTTTTTCTTTGAGCGGGTGCCCAAGAAAACTCATTCTGCAGGTATTGTTGTTCGTCTTTACTGGACCCGTCTTCACGACCTACTGATCGAGAGTGGGGGATTGGAGGTGCTGGATTTCTGGCCTCCCCTTATGGAGGAGGATTTCCAGGCAGAATAACACGAGGCGAAGAGCAGCTCCTCCTCCTCTGGTGGTTGCACCTGTTCTCCGAAAGGCTGTCGGATGGGTGCTTTTGGTTGCAGTCATTAAAATATCGACTGTCTATCTGCAGGTACTACTACCATGGCACAGCAGCAGTTGATCACGATGTTGGCACAGTGACATCCTGGAGAGGACACCTCCCATGCAGTAGTTATTTCTCCCATTTTGTGCTTATGATTGATCATGTTGCGCAAGTAGACCAAGCGGTGCTTCACCTTTACACCCTCTTTATGAGCACGGGTAGACCGAGCATATGGGTTTGTGAGCGTTGCCTTTGCTCCCTGGCCTGGGGTTCGTACAAGAACTTTTTTTGGGTCGTAGTGGAAGACTTTCGAGACCGACCATGTCCGTTTGCCGCTGCGAACTGGACACATGGGCCAGTTTTGTACAGATTTTTGTCAGAGGAACGTATAACAGTTAACGGTGTCTACTGATGGCCTGCCGGATGAACAGTCGAGTTGAGCTTGGCGAGATCGCACTGCTCTAGACTTCATCGTTCTAGCACGCACCGGTGCATAGTATAAAGAGTCAAAGTTTGAATTTTTTTTCCTTTCTCAGCATAGAAAATGGAGTCAGCGCTGCGTGAGATTCGGTCAAAGATCGAGCTTCTGTGTCACCCTCATATTTTCAATTAACGGTAGTTTGGTAATTGACACGGGTATTTTTATTTTAGGAGTTATTGTATTTAAATATTGTGCATATGATTTAATTATTTGATTGCATTATTTATTATTTGTTTAGATGTAGTATTTATTTTAGACTTGTGTAGTGGATCTAACCCATTTTATTAGATGCATGAACCGATATTTTAGATTGGTTTAGTTTAAGCCCATGAATTAGGCCCATGGATTAGAGAGTTGGATTAATTAATGAAACCATTAGACTAGAACCATCCCCCTTAATTAATTTCTTCTTGAGAGGCCCCAAGGGGTGTTTTGGATATTTCAATAGCTTGGGAAGGAGTATATGACCAGCCATAGTAGAGAAGGAGAGAGAAAATCATTTCACTTTTTAATTCCCAATTTATTTAGATCTAGTTCTTTCCTCTTTCAAATTTCTTCCTTCCCTTACCAAATCCCTACCAATTTTTATCCAAATTTAATCCATATTCTTCAATTGAGGCTCCTACATCAAGGATCTACAAGAAATGAGCAAGGAGCAAGGAGGAGGAGGCCAAGATCTACAATGAGGGGAGCTACTTGGCAATTAGGGACTTTTTATTGGGAATCCATCTCCCAATAGGTAAATTTTAGTTTTTCTCCTTCTAATAGACTCTAGATATGAGATTTAACCATAAGAAACCAACCCACATGCATAGGCTACCCTTAGGAATTAGTTTTGGGTCAATCGGAGACCACGGTGGAAGTTATGTCCAATTTGGTATCAATTTTAGGAAAATTTTGAGATTGGCATATGTGGTATTTGTCATTTGGTCAATTAGATCAAATTAACGTATGATTGTTTGTTTGTGACTAGTATAGTATCCACAATTGGATACGTGTAGGCCATATCTCATCAATTTGACGAAACGGATTGATTTTGGGGGTTTTCCTCCGACACGGGAAGTTGTGCATATCAATTCTTGACACGGACACGTAGACACTCAAATTACTATATGTATTATTTATATTTAGTATATTTGACTTGCTCGTGTCCTCCGGAATGCAATTGGTTGTGTGTTGGAGCTGTATCACAAGCGTATAATAGAGAAAGTATGATACGGGTGCGATGCACTCTATGTGTTTGTTGATTGACTTATTTTCCTATACGTGCATGTGTATTTATCTATATAGAAGCTATCTATGTATTATATAGAGTATGTAATAGTGTATATTGTGTTGATTATATGTGTGTGAGTATGTATATATCTATGCATATATAGTAGTGAAGGGGTATATATATATTCATATATTTAGAGTTGGGTAGAGATAGATATTGATATATATACATAGAGGGAGTGTATGCCTACATATATATGGACTGATTTATATTTATATAGGAAGTGGTTGGATGCGAGTGGTTGTGCTTGTATGTGTGAGAGTGAGCAATCAAGATATTGTATCAGTTTTTGAGTATAGTAGTGGCAGCATAGGAGGTCTGCAACAATACTCGTGCAGTGCACAGTGGCAATTCAGACAGGGTATGGTATCAGCTAGGTTCGGGTCACTGCTCGTGCAATGAGAGAGGCAGTGCCCGTGCACCTGAGTGACTGAGGGCATGTGGCCATTATACTGAGGTAAGACAGCAGTTCTGTGACAGTATCAGCAAATACAGAGAGAGGCAGCAAGGCAAGAGAAAGGAAGAGCAGTGGCAGTAGCAACAGTGCATCGATTGTACAGTGGCAGCATACACTGAGCAAGTCAGTTCAGCCAACTGCAGATGAGCAAGCAGTGTGCCACACCTCGAAGCACAGCAGCTCAGGCTAAGAAGACAAGATGTACAGCAAGGTAAACTGCACGGTGTGCAGCTAAGTCCATTGTAGCATCTACTCCACAGCAAGCTTCAACAGCAGGGAGGTCTCAGCATGATGTGCAGCAGTGTGCCACATCAGTATACAATATAGCAGTTAGTACTGCAGTGCTCGGGCAGCCTTAGGGAAATAGTACAGTGCACACGAAGGAGTACACAAGGTTCAGTCAGTGCACCATCAGCAAGTGCATTGTTCAGTGGGAGCACATCTATGGGCAGTTGGTGCAACACCTGAAGAACATATAGCAGTATCAGTAAGTGCAGTGTCAGCACTGACACTGCATCGTACCAGTTATCTCAGCATAGCAGTGTGCAGGTATTTCTACACTATAATAGAGGTTTCAGCAAGGGGATGGCAGCAACTAGCTGCAGCTCCTGAACACTGTGCTTGTACACAGCAGAATTCAGGGAGCTATTCGTATACAGAATATTGCGGGGAGCTAAGCACACATTAGTATGCATCACAGCTGAAGTAGCAGTTTCAAATCGATCAAGTGCGGTGACTGCTAGCACTGCAAACCCAGGGAGTTAACTGCAGATTCAGAGTAGTAGCGGTCTCCCACTGTGACAATAATTGAACCGCAGAGAACTCTAATCAGCAGAGCAATGTCAACAGTTTGTACCAGCACAGTGGGCAGTGAGCCTCGGGCCAACAACATGTTGCAACAAAACAACCTCAGCAACTGCAGCTAGCACTGCAACAAGGAAGCAAGCAGAGCACAGCATGGTGAAGTCTACAGCATTTCAACAGGGAGCAGTATCACTGTGCAATATCAGCATAGTATCAAGGTATCAGTTCAGTTTCAGTATCATGGTTCGGGTAAGGTATTGGTTCAGTGAGGTATTTGAGTTTAGCATTGATTGGGTATATGGTTAGTAGTCAGTGAGTTGAGTAAGGGTTCAACTAGTTAAGTCAGTTAGCTAGTAGTTATTAGTGTTAGTTAAATAATGTTAAGGTGTGGGTTTTTAGTCGGGTCTTTGTATCAGTCAGTATTGGTTAGTTGTTACTTGGGCTTGAGTATTCAAGGTATTAGTCTAGTTAGTATATGGGTAGTATTATTAGTTGGATTATGAGTTTTTAGCTAGTAGTTTCAGTTGGATTTGTTTCATAGTATTAGAGTTAGTTAATTATGTAGTTAGTATCTAGGTATTGTATTATATTGTAGTACTTAGTATTAGTTTAGCTATATGCTTTATGTATATATGTAGTATTGGTATATATTATATTGTTAGCTTATAGTTAATATATTTTAGTTGGGGTTTAGTATTACCTCGGGATACCAAGGTAATACCAAGGTATTGGGCCGATACCTAAGGTTTTGGATTGGGTATCGAGATAGGTGTGATACGCATTGGTACAAGACCAAGGTATCATATATTTATTATTTTGTGTAGATACTATAATTATTAACTTGCATATATATCTAAAAGACTATTTTCATATAATTAAACCTGCGTATCTTAGGATACGACATTTTTTGTGGTTTTAGTATCTTAGCTTAGCTAGTATAGCTTAGTTCATAGTGTATTGACTTAGTGACTTAGTATTAGACTCTTGCAACCTAAATTTTATCGGTTTAACCTAGAAATGGCTTATTGACCTAGAACTGCATCAACTTAGTTTATTTTTATTCCAGAACCTTATATTAATACAATATTCCATATATAGGTTTGTGTGACACCAGTTGGGCCACAGTTGGGCATTCATTGCTTGGACGACAGGCGGGTACATTCTCTGATAGTTTTTATTATTTGATAATGTAAACCCCCTCAACCAATTTAAGGATTAATTGAATTAAATTCGGAGAACTAGGAATTAATTGTAATTTAATTAAATTTATGAACGGCAATTATAAGTACCTCACTGACCATGGTAGAACCTTAGCTACGCAATGCTCACTAATTCTCGCCTTGCGCAGTGAATTATTAATCTAGTAAATTATGGAGGCCGATTTTCACCCTAAACAGAACTTCACCAAGCCATATACACTCTTTTACATAGACTAGCCCACCCGAGCTAGGGCAGACAGGCCCAAGTCCCTAGGCCAGCCCATCAACCCCTTATAAATATACATGTCTCCTACATCAAACCCTAAACCTAATTATTCATCTCCCTTCCCTCATACCCTAGCCGACCTCCACGACCGGACCACCCAGCCCCTCTACAGTCGGACCACCCTGCCCACCGCCTGCCACCGCTGGCACCGGCGGCAACCATCCCCACCGAATCCATCTAGCCCGATGCACACCAAGCCGACTGTTTTCGCCGGCCGCTGACTTCAGCATCCCGACCACCACCATCCGGCAAGGAGCCGCCTCCAGCACCGACCTGACCCTCACCCAGGCGGCATTCCCCGCCGGACAGGCTGCTGCCCTGCACCATTGCTGCGACTGCTGCATTGCTGAGACGCTGCTGCCGCCGCATCTCACCGCCGCGACGCCGGAGTTCCACCCGCCGGAGGACGATCGAGTAGTAGCAGATCCTAGTCCCGATAATCAGGTACTCGTCAGTCAAACCCCCTTCCCCGTAGCCTATTATCGTATCTTTGTGTCCTTGTGTCTTTCATGAACAAATTTAACATAACAAGTAAACTTGTAATAGAGAATACATAAAGATTGATAAAAATACATTAGTAATTTGCCTAAAGTTATGACCTATTATCAAAGACTAGAAGTTATCAGATACTTGGTCATAAACCAAGTATAGGAGAACAAGGTCATGTATTCACACGGAGCAGAGATAGATGGTAACCCATAACTGAATAATTTAATGACTCAAGGCACGCGTTAACCGAAGACATAAAACGTGTACACCCTAGCTACGTGCACACGTAACGCTGGCTTCAACCAACCATGAACTTGAGACAGACCCTTAAGAGCAACGTAGTGTCAGTACATTGGGTCTTAGCGTCTGATGTAGATTTCTATATTATATTGTATGTCAGGATCATCGGATCAGCCAGGAGACATCGCAGGAGCAGGCTTTTGGCATTCCCAGCTTCAGGACACAGGCAAGATACCTTGCTATATTTACTGTCTAATTTAGATATGCATGTGTTGTATTGTATTCTTGTTGCTTGTAATTTATACAACTATGCGCGTCCGAGTTGTCTCGGGTGCATTCGACGGGTACGTCGAAGATTAGTATATATGGACTTAGCTCTTAGCAGACTCCACCCATTGGACAATACTCTGTTATTGTCTGAGACCTGACACCTTACACGTTCACTGAGACATATTCATATTGGGATGCGGGTTTGCGCACTCAACTAGCTATCGTTGCGTATCACCTACATCACGGTTAGCATGTAGTCAGGATATAGCTTAGAGACTTGGCATATAGATACAGGGTATGCACGTCGAGTAGTCGACTTGCGTATCTATATTGGGCGGGGAGGACAACTAGTAGGCGTATGGGGTACACACATTGGAGCCGTAGTTTCGGAGGAGCCTCGGATCCAATGACTTTCCCTTTATACTGATGCCACGTTCTTCGGAGCTATATGGACGATATACTGTACTGATGCCACTCTCTTCGGAGCATGGACGCTATGCCTACACCTACCTATACGCACCAGTGTTGTCCTCACATTGCATTCACGTAGATGGCTAGCACACCCTTATTGTATTTATTTTCTTCAGTAATTATATATAGCATGCTGTTTTCTTGTATCTTGTTACGTCCCTCTGAGGACCTGGTACCTTTCCAGATTTAGACGAGGCTTACTACCCTACCGTATACGGCCCAGGACAGGAGACGAGATTCGCTTCAGCTGAGGAGTTGGAGGTGCAGCCGTCAGAGTTTCCGTGACCAGTTGGTAGGCCTTTAGCCTAGATGGAGGACATCATTATCTTCTCAGCTGATGCCATAGCCATTTCTTTTATATCTTATTTTAGTACTTTATTTCGTCATAGTAGTGGGTTTGTTCCCACCAGACACCACTGGTTGTACTATGATATCTTGAGACTGGTATTTATCAACCAGCAGTTTATTTTAGTGTTTCTTGCTCTTTATATTGTGGATGAGATTAGATTACTTTTATTGACTGATATTGGACTTGTTAGTATTATAGGACAGCGTAGCACTCTTCGTGGATCCATTAAATTGGGATATCCTCGGAGACGTGTCAGCTGGCTATTGCCACGTGGCCTGGTTCTATATATTTTGGGACTGGGGCGTGACATGGTTTTAGTGGTGGCCCATGCAGGTCGACTTTTTCGTTTGTGGTATGGTAACATGCCCAGCGAGCCTGCAATAGGATAGAAATTATTAGGTCTCATCCACTTTGATTCGTCCTTGAACTTCGTTCATACTGCTTCTAAATATCTGCATCCTGTTTGTTTGCTCTCGTACTCTTTTAATGAAGCTCTATCCCTTGCAGCAAGATGAATTTGCGCAGTGGACGAGGAGCACCCCGTGTCGCAGTACCAGACAACACCACTCAAGGAGATGAGGTACCCCAAGGGCAACCACCGCTACAGACCTCGCTGATACATTGGCACGAGACATCGCAGGGCGATCCTACACCGCAGCCTGAGGGACAGACTTCCCAGACGATTCCCACGCAGCATTGTGAGGGCCAGACTTCAGGAGCTACACCGATGCCGCGGACTGAGAGACCAACAATGGAAGAGACGCCTACTGCACAACCAGAGATTCCGCTACCCCCGCCTCCACCTTATCCACCCCAGATGCCACAGCTAGATGGCCAGCCACAGATGCTTCAGTTCTTCCAGGTAATGATGCAAGCCCAGTGGCAGCAGACAGAGACCCTGCGACAGAGTCTGATGGCAGTACTAGAGAGGACACCTGTCACGACACCAGCACCAGCACCAGCACCTCCACCAGCCCCGACAGGTGGCACTGTTAGATGGTTCCGACAGATGGGACCAGATACCTTCTCAGGTAATGAGACTGCAGAACAGATCTCCGATTAGATCGCCAATACGGAGATGCTATTAGAGGCTTCACAACTGCAACCAGACCTTTGGATGACCGCAGTGAGGGCCCAACTAAAAGGCAATGCCCACCACTGGTGGAATTCCATTGAGCGCAGTGTAGGCAAGAACCAGACTTGGGAACAGTTCTTAGAGTACTTCAATGCAAAGTATTTTCCAGCAACAGTCAGAAATGCCCTATACTCCCAGTTCCTACATCTAGAACAGGGGAATATGACTGTTGACGCATATGACGCGGAGTTTAGCCGCCTTAGCAGGTTTAAAGCCGTCCTGATACCCAATGATCTAGAGAAGGCTCAGAGATTCCACCACGGCCTCAATTTCGAGCTACAGAGATATACCACCGCACAGGCGAGGATTTCTTATGAAGAGGTCCTTGCAGAGGCGAGGATCCAGGAGGCCATTGTCAGAAGATCTAGGCGTTCCAGCACGACCACGCCAGCTAGAGCCCAGCCCGGAGCAGGAGGACCCATCCGTCGTCCCGGAGCACAGACACAACAGAGAGCAGCACCATATCCACACCAGGAACTTCCGACTTGCCACTTCTGTGGTAAGAGAGGTCACTTCGAGAAGGACTGCCGAAAGAGACTTGGGACATGCATGATTTGTGCAGCAAGCCAGCACCTTGTCAGAGATTGCCCACAGCGCAGGAAGGCAGCCCCACAGGCCGGACAAAGACCAGCAGCACCAACCCCGAGGATACTACCCCCACCAGGAGGCCAGCGTCCACCAGCACCCGGAGGATTCCAGAGGGGACCACCCTTGCCCCCACAGCAGGCACAGTTTGATCGGGCCCGACAGCAGGCAGGAGGACAGAGACATGGACAGGCCTTTGCATTAGCAGCTACCGAAGAGGAAACAGAAGGAGAAGCAATCACAGGTACCATTTTAGTCGCATCTTTACCTGCGATAACATTATTTGATTTTGGGGCTACATTGTCATTTATATCTAGTAGATTTGTAGCAATGCATAGAGTACCGACTTCCCCCTTACCTAAGAGTTGGAAGATTCTTACCGGAGGAGGTATCGTGCCGGTTACCAGCACTATTAGAACGTGCTCGGTAGTCGTATGTGGTAGAGAGATGAGGGCGCGATTCCTGGTATTGCCTATGCCGTACTTTGATGTTGTGTTAGGCATGGACTGGTTAAGCCAGTATAACGCCGTACTGAACTGCCGGAAGGGTAGCGTCACTTTTAGACCACCAGATCAACCGGAGTTCGAGTACATACGAGGGACCGTCGAACAAGGAGTAGGACAGACAGCTGGGACTTGCATGGCTATGGAGCTTGCGCCCCCGCCAATAGTTGCAGAATTCGAGGATGTTTTCCCCGAAGAATTGCCAGGCTTACCACCAGATAGAGACGTAGAGTTCACCATTGAGCTAGTACCAGGAGCAGCACCGGTATCTTCTAACGTGTACCGATTGGCAAAGAAGGAGTTAGACGAGCTGAAGCTACAATTGGAGGAGTTGCAGAGCAAGGGATTTATTCGTCCTAGTGCATCACTATGGGGAGCACCCGTATTGTTTGTGCCTAAGAAGGATGGAACAATACGTATGTGTATTGATTACAGAGCCCTTAATGCTTTGACTATCAAGAACAAGTATCCCCTGCCACGGATTGACGATTTATTCGACCAGTTGACAGGAGCAGTGGTGTTCACAAAGATCGACTTGAGATCGGGTTATCATCAAGTGAAGGTGCGAAGAGAAGACATTCAAAAGACAGCATTCAGGACTCGTTATGGTCACTACGAGTTCTTAGTGATGCCTTTTGGACTGACGAATGCGCCAGCTGTATTTATGAACTTGATGAACAGAGTATTCCACCAATACTTAGACCAGTTCGTGGTAGTCTTCATCGACGACATTTTGGTGTATTCGAAGAGCCACGAGGAGCACGAGAAGCACTTGAGACTAGTGTTAGAGACACTGAGGAGAGAGACTTTATGCCAAGCTTAGCAAGTGCGAGTTTCTCCTAGATCGTGTCGCTTTTCTTGGACACGTCATCTCAGGAGACGGTATCTCAGTAGATCCGGCGAAGATTTCATCTGTAGAGACATGGCCAACCCCTACCAATATCTCAGAAGTGAGGAGTTTCCTAGGACTTGCCGGATATTACCGGAGGTTCGTAGAGAACTTCGCAAAGATTGCAGAGCCAATGACCTGCTTGACCCGTAAGGAGCAGGAGTTCACTTGGACAGAGGAGTGTCAGAAGGTATTCGATGAGCTGAAGAAGCGCTTGACTACAGCACCCATCTTGACCATACCTTCTGGACCCGGAGGATTCGTAATCTACAGCGATGCATCCGGGAAAGGATTAGGATGCGTCTTGATGCAGCATGAAAAGGTTGTAGCTTATGCTTCTAGATAGTTGAGGACACATGAGAAGAATTATCCCACCCATGACTTGGAGCTTACAGCGGTGATCTTTGCGTTAAAGCTTTGGAGGCATTACCTATATGGAGAAAGAGTAGAGATATTTACTGATCATAAGAGCCTGAATATGTCTACACTCAGAAGGATCTTAATCAGAGGCAGAGACGTTGGCTCGAGGTGATGACAGACTTCAAAATTGAGCTACAGTACCACCCGGGAAAGGCCAACGTAGTAGCAGACGCATTGAGTAGAAGACCTATGGCATTCTTTTTGACTACCCAACAACATCTGTTGAGAGATCTAGAGCAGATGGGTATAGAGGTTGTCATACCCGGAGTAGACGGACAGTTGTCGAGTTTCCAATTGCAATCGACACTAGTAGAGAGAATCAAGGCTGCTTTGCCGACAGATGCCAGATTTCAGAGGCTCAGACAGAGGACAGAGGCTGGATTACAGACAGGACTACGGATACATGAAGACGGAACACTGAGGTGCGGAGATCGTCTCTATGTTCCAAATAGAGAACTTCGGCAGGAATTGATGACAGAGGCACACAGTTCCACCTACTCCATTCATCCCGGAGGCACGAAGATGTACAGAGATCTAAGACAGTACTACTGGTGGCACAGAATGAAGAGAGAGATAGCACACTTTGTGGCCAAGTGCCTGGTGTGTCAACAAGTCAAGGCTGAGCACCAGAGATCTGCAGGATTGCTTCAACCGCTTCCTATACCGGAGTGGAAATGGGAGCATATCACTATGGACTTTGTTACGGGCTTTCCGAGGAGTCCTAGTGGGCGTAATGCAGTATGGGTAATCGTGGATAGACTCACCAAGTCCGCACACTTTTTACCCTTTAGAGTTGGGCAATCGACGGAGGCTTTAGCAGATATGTACATGAGGGAGATTGTGCGCCTACATGGAGTGCCAGTTAGCATCGTGTCTGATAGGGATACGAGATTTACGTCTTACTTTTGGCGGAGTATGCAAGAGAGCCTTGGTACTCGCCTAAAGTTTAGCATAGCGTATCACCCATAAACAGATGGCCAGTCGGAGTGCACCATTCAGACGCTAGAAGACATGTTGAGAGCGTGCATGCTGGACTTCGGAGGATCATGGGAGGACCACCTATATTTGGTCGAGTTTTTCTACAACAACAGCTATCAAGCTAGCATTCAGATGGCTCCCTATGAAGCGTTGTATGAAAGGAAATGTCGTTCTCCAATATGCTGGAGTGATATAGACGAGCGACAGATTCTCGGACCAGAGTTGGTTGTTCAGACGGTAGAGAAGGTAAAGAAGATCCAAGGACACCTTCGAGCAGCACAAGACCGACAGAAGCATTGGGCGAATGCACACCGCCGACCCTTAGAGTTTCAGGTTGGAGATCACGTATTCTTAAAGATCTCACCTACTCGAGGGACTATCAGATTCGGAGGCAGAGGGAAGCTGAGTCCGAGGTACATCGGACCATTCGACATATTAGAACGCGTCGGAGAGGTTGCTTACAGATTAGCGTTACCGCAGACCTTGGAAGGAGTCCACGACGTATTCCATGTATCTCAACTGAGGAGGTACATATCGGATCCTAGTCACGTGCTTGACCATTCCGAGATCACAGTCGGCCCGAGCTTATCATACCAAGAGGAGCCTGTGGAGATTCTCGACAGGAGTGAGAAGATACTGCGAGGTCAGACTATCCCTCTAGTTCGCGTCGCATGGAGACATCATGCACCAGGAGAATTAACTTGGGAACGCGAGGAGGACATTAGACAACGCTAACCCCACCTCTTCGAAGGACTAGGTACGATTTAGTATTTTATTCAGTCAGACGTTCTTGCCATACGTATGTTTTAATTTCGAGGACGAAATGCTCTAAGGAGGGTAGATTGTAAACCCCCTCAACCAATTTAAGGATTAATTGAATTAAATCCGGAGAACTAGGAATTAATTATAATTAAATTAAATTTATGAACGGCAATTATAAGTACCTCACTGACCATGGTAGAACCTTAGCTACGCAATGCTCACTAATTCTCGCCTTGCGCAGTGAATTATTAATCTAGTAAATTATGGAGGCCGATTTTCACCCTAAACAGAACTTCACCAAGCCATATACACTCTTTTATATAGACTAGCCCACCCTAGCTAGGGCAGACAGGCCCAAGTCCCTAGGCCAGCCCATCAACCCCTTATAAATATACATGTCTCCTACATCAAACCCTAAACCTAATTATTCATCTCCCTTCTCTCATACCCTAGACGACCTCCACGACCGGACCACCCAGCCCCTCTACAGTCGGACCACCCTGCCCACCGCCTGCCACCGCTGGCACCGGCGGCAACCATCCCCACCGAATCCATCTAGCCCGATGCACACCAAGCCGACTGTTTTCGCCGGCCGCTGACTTCAGCATCCCGACCACCACCATCCGGCAAGGAGCCGCCTCCAGCACCGACCTGACCCTCACCCAGGCGGCGTTCCCCGCCGGACAGGCCGCTGCCCTGCACCATTGCTGCGACTGCTGCATTGCTGAGACGCTGCTGCCGCCGCATCTCGCCGTCGCGACGCCGGAGTTCCACCCGCCGGAGGACGATCGAGTAGTAGTAGATCCTAGTCCCGACAATCAGGTACTCGTCGGTCAAACCCCCTTCCCTGTAGCCTATTATCGTATCTTTGTGTCCTTGTGTCTTTCATGAACAAATTTAACATAACAAGTAAACTTATAATAGAGAATACATAAAGATTGATAAAAATACATTAGTAATTTGCCTAAAGTTATGACCTATTATCAAAGACTAGAAGTTATTAGATACTTGGTCATAAACCAAGTATAGGAGAACAAGGTCATGTATTCACACGGAGCAGAGATAGATGGTAACCCATAACTGAATAATTTAATGACTCAAGGCACGCGTTAACCGAAGACAGAAAACGTGTACACGCTAGCTACGTGCACACGTAACGCTGGCTTCAACCAACCATGAACTTGAGACAGACCCTTAAGAGCAACATAGTGTCAGTACATTGGGTCTTAGCGTCTGATGTAGATTTCTATATTATATTGTGTGTCAGGATCATCGGATCAGCCAGGAGACATCGCAGGAGCAGGCTTTTGGCATTCCCAGCTTCAGGACACAGGCAAGATACCTTGCTATATTTACTGTCTAATTTAGATATGCATGTGTTGTATTGTATTCTTGTTGCTTGTAATTTATACAACTATGCGCATCCGAGTTGTCTCGGGTGCATTCGACGGGTACGTCGAAGATTAGTATATATGGACTTAGCTCTTAGCAGACTCCACCCATTGGACAATACTCTGTTATTGTCTGAGACCTGACACCTTACACGTTCACTGAGACATATTCATATTGGGATGCGGGTTTGCGCACTCAACTAGCTATCGTTGCGTATCACCTACATCACGGTTAGCATGTAGTCAGGATATAGCTTAGAGACTTGGCATATAGATACAGGGTATGCACGTCGAGTAGTCGACTTGCGTATCTACATTGGGCGGGGAGGACAACTAGTAGGCGTATGGGGTACACACATTGGAGCCGTAGTTTCGGAGGAGCCTCGGATCCAATGACTTTCCCTTTATACTGATGCCACGTTCTTCGGAGCGATATGGACGATATACTGTACTGATGCCACTCTCTTCGGAGCATGGACGCTATGCCTACACCTACCTATACGCACCAGCGTTGTCCTCATATTGCATTCACGTAGATGGCTAGCACACCCTTATTGTATTTATTTTCTTCAGTAATCATATATAGCATGTTGTTTTCTTGTATCTTGTTACGTCCCTCTGAGGACATGGTACCTTTCCAGATTTAGACGAGGCTTACTACCCCACCGTATACGGCCCAAGACAGGAGACGAGATTCGCTTCAGCTGAGGAGTTGGAGGTGCAGCCGTCAGAGTTTCCGTGACCAGTTGGTAGGCCTTTAGCCTAGATGGAGGGCATCATTATCTTCTCAGCTGATGCCATAGCCATTTCTTTTATATCTTATTTTAGTACTTTATTTCGTCATAGTAGTGGGTTTATTTCCACCAGACACCACTGGTTGTACTATGATATCTTGAGACTGGTATTTATCAACCAGCAGTTTATTTTAGTGTTTCTTGCTCTTTATATTGTGGATGAGATTAGATTACTTTTATTGACTGATATTGGACTTGTTAGTATTATAGGACAGCGTAGCACTCTTCGTAGATCCATTAAATTGGGATATCCTCGGAGACGTGTCAGCTGGCTATTGCCACGTGGCCTGGTTCCATATATTTTAGGACTGGGGCGTGACAGATAATGTCTATGATTCTGGTCTATAGTATTGTTTTATCTGGTTCCTCAACACTAGGATACACGGATTAGTATTGTATGGATTTATTTTCTTGCGACACGTATATTATACTTGTCTGGCCTCTACTTCAGTACTCATTACTGGCATCACATCAGGACTCACCTACTGGAATCACCTATTTTATCTGGCTGGACTTATATTCGTTTTTCATGTCAGGATTGGATTCATTTATACTAGTTGGGCGGGAAAATACTTGAGTAGACATGTAAACATTCCCAAAATCTGGAATCACCCCCTCTTGTCTAATCTGGAATGATAGCAGCTGCACACTAAGTGTGCGGTGAGCCGTACTTACCCCCTAGCCGTTTACATGTCGAAAGCAGTATTTTAAAACAAACTAGTTAGTGCTTTCTTGCTGGATTCACATGATACTTGTTGGACTCACATGATACTTGCTGGACACACATCTTATTTATCTAGTTCATTTTTTTGTCTATTTACAGTCTTATTTACAGTATTTCTTGATTCACCATGCATATCTTATCTTGCTTCTTACTTTAACTGTGATTGTATGTATTTTCTCTGACTCATTTACTTTTCTTGATCATCATGTATTACTTACTATAACTGTTTATAGTCTTTGTCAATTAATTGGAACTGCTATTGGATTGTACTTCGCTCTAATCCTGACTGGACATATTTTTCCAGATGCTTAGCTTATAAGGCAATATTCCACATTCTATGGACCGCAGAATGGCGTACCTTTAGAGGATACTCTTGTAGAACAGGAGAACTTAGTTGCAGAGCCCGAGGAGGTCTAGTTTATTGTGTTCATTTGTATTTGTAAACCCCCTGATTTTTTTAAAATTTTAAAAAACTGGATTTTTCACAATTTTCTGGAATTTTCTGGGATTTTTCTGTAATTTAAAAACAGGGTTTTAATTATTCAATGATTTTTAATTGATAATAAACAGTATTAAAATATTATAAAAATAATATTTTTGGATGTAAAATGAAAAACTGGACTTAGGGTAATTTTCTGGGAATTTATCGGACCCCGGACCTATTTTTAAATGCCTAAAAAGTATTTTAATTGATTAATTAATTACTGATTTTAATATTATTTTTTTTTATTTTATTTTTTTTTTAACCCCGCGGCCCATTGGGCCGGCCCGGCCCAGCCCAACCCAGCCCGCTCCCCACCGGGTCGGGTCGGGTCTGACCGCCGCCCGACCCGCAAACCCGACCCGGCGCCACCCGTCTCCCCCACGAACCCCTCAGCCCGCTTCCCACGCCGCCCCGCCCGGCCGCCGCCCGCTCCGGCCGGCCACCTCACCCCACGCCCGCCTTCTCCGCCACTCTCTCCGCCTTGCCCGGCGCCACCGCAGCCCCTCCCAGCCTATAAAGCCCCCTCCTTCGATGCCCCCGCTGCCTCCACCGTGCCGACCACCTCGCCGCGTCCAGCCGCCCCGCCTCACCGCCACGGGCGCCGCCACCCTGCTCCGCAGCCGACCACAGCCCCTCCTCTTCTCCTCCTCCTCCGTTGGCCTCCGGCTCGGCCACAGCAGCGGCAGCAGCAGCAGCACGGGCAGCCGCAGAGCCGCCCTCCGGCCGCCGCGTGCCCCCAAGCCCGCCGCGCCGCCTCCGCCTGGCCGCAGAGCGCCGCCCCCGGCCGCCCAGTCGCCGTCTCCGCCGTCCCCGCCGCCGGCAGTGTCCCAGACCCAAACCCTAACCCTAATTTGGTTCCCGTGTCCGACACGAGTCGGACACGTGTCGGACACAGCTCGAGCCCCGGTTTCCGGGTCCCCTTCAGGTGCGTGTAACTTGTTATTCGTAGCTCCGTTTTCGATTCCATAAATTGCGTTGCGAAGCCTATATGACCCTCTCGGTGTCCGGACAAACTGTTCGGTGCATCGCGTCCTGTGGTGATCGCACACCGCGATCCAAAAATAGGAAAAACCCAGACCCTGTTTCACCCCGGAACTGAGTACGCCCCGCCAAACGGGACGACTTGGTCGCGTGCGGTCTTCACAGATACGTGCGCCTCGTCGATACGGACGTGTGGGATTTCGCAGAAGCTGATTCGGGTGTGCGTGCACACCGGAATCAACGCGTATCCGCGGACATCGTCCCGTATCCGCCTTTTCTGCAATTCACCCTAACTTCGTGCACACACGTCGGATCGAGACGAAACTTGCGCCATCGGACTCGTAGCGATACGCTGGTCCTGTGGGTCAAGTTTGGTTCGATTCTGAGAACGTTGACAAAATCGCGTGTCGTGGGCCCCACAGGTCCCGCTCGACGGGCGATTTTATGATCGGCTCATCGGAATTCAATTCTGAAAGTTTCGTTGGGTTCGTATCAGCGTTCCTGACCTGTTGACACTAAGTTTGGTGAATTTGGAGACCGTTGACCCTGACGTGTTTTTCGGTGCAAAGCGGGCCCACCGGTGGACCCCGTTTTGGCCCAAAACTGCCGTTTCTGCCCTTGTCTCCGAATTGGACCCAAGGACAGGCATTTCTAGCTGATTGATATTTTCTGAATCTGATGGTGATGTTTGTTTCAGCAACCGGAGTACCGCCTGAAATTTCCGCCGAAGTCAGAACTGCAAACATAGCCGGAACCACAGGCAAGTGTACCTTGCCAACTCTGCAGCTTGCTACTTATTTTCCTTGACTTGTTTATACATTAGTGGGCAAGTAAAGCTTGCCAAATCTCAGTAATTCTTGAAATAGTAGCTTACTTGATTTCATTAAATGTAACTTGTTCCAAACTGCTTAACCTAGGAAACGGGTGACGTGCTTAGTGTCCGATCATAGTCGGGTGCCAACTCCGTACGCGGAGTTGTGTAACGTCACATAGACATGGTTATCGAGACCCGATAATGCTCGTACTTGTCTTCTCAAGTACTCCAGAACCCAGGACACTTGACACTATTCATGAGACAGAGTCTTCCTGAGATATTCATGGTGATTCTGTATAGGATACAGGACTTGACAGTGATATTTTATAGACATTATGACTTGCTGCATTAGTTATAATCCCGCTGACATGGACATGAGACATTATGGTCATGATATGCGTGATTACATTGGGTGGGGAGAGTCACACAGGCTACAGGTTGATGTTATATTATGCCGGCGTCTTAGTCTCACTAAGAGCTAGACAACTACATGATATCACTGCTACCGGCTCCCCGACACAGAGCATGTAGTAGTTTCAGCCTGAGTTCTCGTGCTGCTCTCATATTGCATCTCACTTAGCTGGTTACATAGTTTGCCCTATTGTTTATTTAATTCCTGCACTGCATTTATTTTGGCTTGTATTTTCTGTACCTTGTTATGTCCCCTGAGGACCTGGAATGGACTATGTCCCCAGGTATAGCCGAAGAGATCCACCCAGAGCTACACCGTACAGGACCACTTCCAAAAGCTGTACCAGAACCTGAGGACGAGATCGCACCAGAGGACTTCTCCTGAGCATTGGCTGTATAGAGTCAGTTATCTCTGTTTCTATTTCCAGTTGTTTATTTCCTGTCTATTTGCATGGTTGTACCAGACATATTCTCGGATTTGTTTCCCGAGGAATTTATTGAGATTTGACAGTTATTTCTAATTACATTACTCTGTCTATTAATCTGTGATATCTGTTGTGGATGAGATTAGAATAACCTGAGACTTGTAACAAATGCTCTATTTTCTGCTAGACTACAGCTTAAGCATGCCCTGATGGATCCATTAAATTGGGTTGTCCATCGGTGCGTGCTGCTGGCCATTGCTCACGTGCTCAGTCCCTCGATATTTTGGGACTGGGGCGTGACAGTATTAGTCTATTATTTGTTGAGATTCACACTTTGTATTATTACTTCAGATTGTGGATTGTATCTTTATTCTTTCCTTCACTATTCCATTGGTGCATTTTTCTTCCTTAGTTTGTTTTGTGATTGAGATTAGTTATACTTGTGAGATACCATATTGCTCCTCCGTTTGGAGTTGAGATGATTGACAGGTACCATATTATATTGTTGAGATGTTAGATAGTTAGAAATGACCCTAACAGCGTTCTACCGCCGATTCTGCGACGTACGCTGGGCGTAACCACGTACTCGTGCCCGAATATCGGGTGCGGGTCGTGACACATTTTTAGTGGTGGCCCATGCAGGTCTCGATTCGTAATTAGTCCGATTTTGCAGTTGTGCTCGTCTAGAGTACTGCTACGAGCCTGTTTTAGGAAATCGGGTTTAGGCTGAGAGTTTACTCAATCACAACTAGGAAATATTCTGAAATTTGTTTTGCAAATCCTTATCTATTGAATATTGCTTTGCTTTGAATAAAGTTTTGTCCTTCTTTGAGGATATCGTATCATATTCAATATTGATTCCGTATTTCAATCTATCTTCAGGATGCTACCAAAGACGCATTTTCAGCGATCAGGTGCCGAGACAGCACAATCAGTCACTTCATCACCCTTGAGGGCAGCACCCTCAGACGATGGTCCAGTACCTACCTTCAGGAGGTCAGCTTCACCGGTCCAGGTGGGCATATCGGCAGCAGATTTCGGAGGTGCTCCACCTCTAGTACCAAGGATAGGACAGACAGTTTTTGAGGATCTTCCACCTCCACCACCAGTAGTTGATCAGAGGCAGATATTCGCGATCTTCCAGCAGAAGATGGAGGTGCAGCAGCGTCAGTCTGAGGTCCTACTACAGAGCGTGGAGAATACTCACCAGATCGTACTTGCAATAGTTGAGAGAGCTACTACGGTCCGGCCACAGATGACACCAGCTCAGTTTATTCTATATCAGCCGAGGCTGGGTACCATCATCAACTTCAAGAGGATGGGGCTGAAAGACTTCAGAGGCATGGAAGAGATCTTATATGCCGATGATTGGATTGAGGACGTGGAGAGGAACCTACGACTGGCGCAGATTTTGAATATTCTACGAGTAGAGGCAGCAGAAAGCCAGATGTTTGACATAGCATTGACATGGTTCAGGACAGACCCGAGGATCACGGCGGCAAGATTGACTTGAAAATCTTTTAAAGAGCTTTTCAAGGAGAAGTTCTTTCTGGATGTGGCTCTGGGTGTCTTAGAGAGCCAGTTCCTATACCTCATCCAAGGGAGTATGACAGTGGACGAGAACGCTGCAGAGTTTTGCAGATTGAGCAGGTTTGTATAGGGGCAGAATCCTCAAGGGAAGGCCACAGGAAAGGTTTGATTAGGGAGATCAAATCCCTCACTAGGGGGCACCGTACAGCTACTTTTGAGGAGATCCTAATGGATACGCAGAGAGCGGAGGATGACTTGGATCTCAAGTCCAAGAGAGGTAGAGATATTTTGGGTGGTGCTGGTAGCGGTGCAGGACCAGCTAAGCGTCCCCATATCCAGCAGCAGCAGTTTCAGGCGCCGATTCGTGCTCTATTTCAACAGCAGCCCCAGAAGCAGATTCAGCCAGTGTCCACTTGTGCCTACTGCAGGAGGTCAGAACACACTTGGGATGTTTGTAGGAGGAGGCTGAAGGTGTGCCTATTTTGTGGATCCGCAACACACCAGATGATAGATTGCCCTACAGCACCCCCATTTGGTGGAACACGGGGTCAGAAAGAAGGAGTTAGACCACCTGTGGCACAGCATCATGCTCCACACCGACAGAGAGAGACACCCCAGCAGGGCAGGGCATTTGTAATGGCAGTCGGGGAGGACGACACTTCAGGTGATAAGTTAGTTTGTTTTGTTCTATTCTGTTTATTTTCTTTCCATTTGTGTTTGCGTGTTTAGTTAGCTGCTTGTGTGTTATTGTGTAGCTAGTATACCCTGACGAAGACTGTAAAACTATGATGGACAGAGACCATAGTTAGTGATGTATGTTTTAGTTTAGACTGGGGTTGACCTAGAGGGGGTTACGATCTTCTTTAATTTCGAGGACAAAATTTTTCTAAGGTGGGTAGGATTGTCACCCTCATATTTTTAATTAAGGGTAGTTTGGAAATTGACACGGGTATTTTTATTTTAGAAGTTATTGTATTTAAATATTGTAAATATAATTTAATTATTTGATTGTATTATTTATTGTTTGTTTAGATATAGTATTTATTTTAGACTTGTTTAGTGGACCTAACCCATTTTATTAGATGCATAAACCGATATTTTAGATTGGTTTAGTTTAAGCCCATGAATTAGGCCCATGGATTAGGGAGTTGGATTAATTAATGAAACTATTAGACTAGAACCTTTCCCCTTAATTAATTTCTTCATTAGAGGCCCCAAGGGGTGTTTTGGATATTTCAATAGCTTGGGGAGGGGTATATGACCAGCCATAGTAGAGGAGGAGAGAGAAAATCATTTCACTTTTTAATTCCCAATTTTTTAGATCTAGTTCTTCCCTCTTTCAAATTTCTTCCTTCCCTCACCAAATTTCTACCAATTTCTACCCAAATTCAGTCCATATTCTTCAATTGAGGCTCCTACATCAAGGATCTATAAGCAAGGAGCAAGGAGAAGGAGGCCAAGATCTATAATAAGGGGAGCTACTTGGCAATTGGAGACTTTTTATTGGGAATCCATCTCCCAAAAGGTATATTTCAGTTTTTTTCCTTCTAATAGACTCTAAATCTGAGATTTAACCATGAGAAATCAACCCACATGCATAGGCTACCCATAGGAATTGGTTTTGGGTCATCGGAGACCTACGGTAAAAGTTATGTCCAATTTGGTATCAATTTTGGAGAAATTTTGAGATTGGCACATGTGGTGTTTGTCATTTGGTCAATTAGAACAAATTAACGTATGATTGTTTGTTTGTGACTAGTGTCGTATCCACAATTGGATACGTGTAGGCCGTATCTCATCAATTTGACGAAACGGGTTAATTTTTGGGGTTTCCTCCGACAGGGGAGTTGTGCATATCAATTCTTGACACGGACATGTAGACACTCAAATTACTATACGTATTATTCATATTTAGTGTATCTGACTTGCTCGTGTCCTCCGGGATGTAATTGGTTGTGTGTTGAAGCCGTATCGTAAGCGTATCATAGAGAAAGTGTGATACGGGTGCGATGCACTCCATGTATTTGTTGATTGACTCATTTTCCTATACGAGCATGTGTATTTATCTATATGGAAGTTATCTATGTATTATATAGAGTATGTAATAGTGTATATTGTGTTGATTATATGTGTGTGAGTATGTATATATCTATGCATATATAGTAGTGAAGGGGTATATATATATTCATATATTTAGAGTTGGGTAGAGATAGATATTGATATATATACATAGAGGGAGTGTATGCCTATGTATATATGGACTGATTTATATTTATATAGGAAGTGGTTGGGTGCGAGTGGTTGTGCTTGTGTGTGTGAGAGTGAGAAATCAGGACATTATATCAGTTTCTGAGTATAGCAGTGGCAGCATAGGAGGTCTGCAACAATACTCGTGCAGTGCACAGTGGCAATTCAGACAGGATATGGTATCAGTTAGGCTCGGGACACTGCTCGTGCAATGAGAGAGGCAGTGCCCGTGCACCTGAGTGACTGAGGGCATGTGGCCATTATACTAAGGGAAGACAGCAGCTCAGTGATAGTATCAGCAAACACAGAGAGAGGCAGCAAGGCAAGAGAAAGGAAGAGCAGTGGCAGTAGCAATAGTTCATCGACTGCACAGTGGCAGCATGCACTGAGCAAGTCAGTTCAGCCAACTGCAGGTGAGAAAATAGTGTGCCACACCTTGAAGCACAGCAGCTCAGGCTAAGAAGACAAGGTGTGCAGCAAGGTAAACTGTACGGTGTACAGCTAAGTCCACTGCAGCATCTACTCCGCAGCAAGCTTCAACAGCAGGGAGGTCTCAGTATGATGTGCAGTAGTATGCCACATCAGTATGTAATACAGTAGTTAGCACTGCAGTGCTCGGGAAGCCTTAAGGAAATAGTGCAATGCACACGAAGGAGTACACAGGGTTCAGTCAGTGCACCATCAGCAAGTACATTGCTCAGTGGGAGCACATCTATGGGTAGTTGGTGCAGCACCTGAAGAACATGTAGCAGTATCAGTAAATGCAGTGTCAGCACTGACACTGCATCATACCAGTTATCTCAGCATAGCAGTGTACAGATATTTCTACACTATAATAGAGGTTTCAGCAAGGGGATGGAAGCAACTAGCTGTAGCTCATGAACACTGTGCTCGTGCACAGCATAATTTAGGGAGCTATTCGTACACAGAATATTACGGGGAGCTCAGCACACATTGGTGTGCATCACAGCTGAAGTGGCAGTTTCAAATCGATCAAGCGCAGTGACTGCTAGCACTGCAAACCCAAGGAGTTAACTGCAGATTTAGAGTAGTAGCAGTCTCCCACTGCGACAACAATTAAACCGCAGGGAACTCCAATCAGCAGAGCAATGTCAACAGTTTATAGCAGCACAGTGGGCAGTGAGCCTCGGGCCAACAATATGTTGCAGCAAAACAACCTCAGCAACTGCAGCTAGCACTGCAACAAGGAAGCAAGCAGAGCACAGCACGGTAAAGTCTACAGCATTTCAACAGGGAGCGTATTATTGTGCAGTATCAGCACAGTATCAAGGTATCAGTTCAGTTTCAGTATCATGGTTCGGGTAAGGTATTGGTTCAGTGAGGTATTTGAGTTTAGCATTGATTGGATATATGGTTAGTAGTCAGTGAGTTTAGTAAGGGTT
Organism: Iris macrosiphon; assembly: GCA_036927795.1. Classification (NCBI taxonomy): domain Eukaryota; kingdom Viridiplantae; phylum Streptophyta; class Magnoliopsida; order Asparagales; family Iridaceae; genus Iris; species Iris macrosiphon. The sequence goes on from JAYESA010000012.1 coordinate 166,517,801, forward strand.
CAACTAGTTAAGTTAGTTAGCTAGTAGTTATTAGTGTTAGTTAGTTAATGTTAAGGTGTGAGTTTTCAGTCGGGTCTTTGTATCAGTCAGTATTGGTTAGTTGTTACTTGGGTTTGAGTATTCAAGGTATTAGTCTAGTTAGTATATGGGTAGTATTATTAGTTGGATTATGAGTTTTTAGCAAGTAGCTTTAGTTGGATTTGTTTCAAAGTATTAGAGTTAGTTAATTATGTAGTTAGTATCTAGGTATTGTATTATATTGTAGTACTTAGTATTAGTTTAGCTATATGCTTTATGTATATATGTAGTATTGGTATATATTATATTTTTAGCTTATAGTTTATATATTTTAGTTGGGGTTTAGTATTACCTCGGGATACCAAGGTAATACCAAGGTATTGGACCGATACCCAAGGTTTTGTGCTGGGTATCGAGATAGGTGTGATACGCATTGGTACAAGACCAAGGTATCGTATATTTATTATTTTGTGTAGATACTACAATTATTGACTTGTATATATATCTAAAAGACTATTTTCATATAATTAAACCTGTGTATCTTAGGATACAGCATTTTGTGTGGTTTTTAGTATCTTAGCTTAGCTAGTATATCTTAGTTCATAGTGTATTGACTTAGTGACTTAGTATTAGACTCTTGCAACCTAGATTTTATCGGTTTAACCTAAAAATAGCTTATTGACCTAGAACTGCATCAACTTAATTTATTTTTATTCCAGAACCTTGTATTAATACAATATTCCATATATAGGTTTGTGTGACACCAGTTGGGGCACAGTTGGGCATTCATTGCTTGGACGACATGCGAGTATATTCTCTGATAGTTTTTATTATTTGATAATGTCTATAATTCTGGTCTATAGTATTATTTTCCCTGGTTCCTCGACACTTGGATACACGGATTAGTATTGCATGGATTCATTTTCTTGCGACACGTACATTATTCTTGTCTGGCCTCTACTTCAGGACTCATTACTGGCATCACATCAGGACTCACTTATTAGAATCACCTATTTTATCTGGCTGGACTCATATTCGTTTTTCGTGTCAGGATTGGATTCATTTATACTAGTCAGGTGGGGAAATACTCGAGTAGACATGTAAACATTCCCAAAATATGGAATCACCCCCTCTGGTCTAATCTGGAATGATAGCAGCCGCATACCAAGTGTGCGGTGAGCCGTACTTACCCCCTAGCCGTTTATATGTTGAAAGCGGTATTTTAAAACAAACTAGTTAGTACTTTCTTAGTGGATTCATATGATACTTGTTGGACTCATATGATACTTGCTGGACACACATCTTATTTATCTAGTTCATTTTCTCGTCTATTCACAGTCTTATTTACAGTATTTCTTGATTCACCATGCATATCTTATCTTGCTTCTTACTTTAACTGTGACTGTATGTATTTTATCTGACTCATTTACTTTCCTTGATCATCATGTATTACTTACTATAACTATTTATAGTCTTTGTCAATTAATTGGAACTGCTATTGGGTTGTACTTCGCTCCAATCCTGATTGGATATATTTTTCCAGATGCTTGGCTTATAAGGCAGTGTCCCACATTCTATAGGCCGCAGGATGGCGTACCTTTAGAGGATACTCTTGTAGACCAGGAGGACTTAGTTGCAGAGTCCGAGGAGGTCTAGTTTATTGTGTTGGATTGTATTAGTCTATTATTTGTTGAGATTCACACTTTATATTATTACTTCAGACTGTGGATTGTATCTTTATTCTTTCCTTTGCTATTCCATTCGTGTATTTTTCTTCCTTAGTTTGTTTTGTGATTGAGATTAGTCATACTTGTGAGATACCATATTGCTCCTCCGTTTGGAGTTGAGATGATTGACAGGTATCATATTATATTATTGAGATGTTAGATAGTTAAAAATGACCCAGACAGCGTTCTACCGCCGATTCTGCGACGTAGGCTAGGCGTAACCATGTACTCGTGCCCGAATATTCGGGTACGGGTCGTGACATTCTGTTGATGTCCTAGCCGCATGTGGCCATCTTTCTGCGGCTGCCGACCGGTGCTGCATAGTCCTTCGTATGCGGCATTTGTTGTTTCCGCATAGAAGTGCATCAGCACCCGAACTTCTAGCATCATAGTGTTTTTCTCTGCCAGAGTTTGGGTGCTGAGCATATTTATTCTCAGCCAAGGCTATCGCATAACCAGGGGCATCCTGGGTAGACGCATGATATGCGTCTTCAGCAACAGGAAGAGAAACGGGAAGCGCATGCTCCGCAGTTGGGTGAGACACAATGGCCTTTGTAACCCATATCCTGCGGGTCTTCTTAGGCTTTTCCAGCCTGTGGGAGAAGCGCCACCCTCAAAGAGCATTTCCTCAAAGGCTTGCTGGTCGAAACATACAACCAGCATCTTTTGGGTCGAACCCAGCTTCGACGCGTCGGACTGCGTCACAACCTTCTCATTAGAGGAGAAGGATATCTCCAGCAGAGTCATTATCTTGTTCGTCATAACAAGTTTTGAATGCACTTTGTTTAATAACAAACAAAAAAAAGTACAAAGAAATCCTGAACAGAAAAATCTAAGTATAATATTTTTGATCTGGGGAATGTGACGATGGAGATCGAGTACTGCAACGACTTATTTACTCCGTTGATGGTCCGACGAGAAAATAAGGATGCTCTCTTCTATTTTCTCTCTCTTGAGCATGTGTGCACGTACGTGGCTCCGGAGGGGTATGGTCTCTAAGTCTCTGAAAAGAGAACCCTGGAAACGTCCAAGTTCCTCCTATTTATAGCCATCATGCTTATGGGCTATAGGTGCCGCATATGTCTCTGTTTAGTGGCCGCAGGGGGCTCCTTCAACAGAATATGGTTGCAACTGTAGATGCATACTATGGGCAGGCTGTCACGCGGCCTCGGTTGGGATTTGTTGTTGATAAGATCTAAGAATTATTTTTAACTTCATTGTATGCGTGACTAGGTCAGGTGGACACGTAATCAGCACTAACTGTGTGAAGATCTTTTCGGTTGTAAGGGAAAAGATCTTGCAAGTTGAGAGTCGCATGGTGTCGTGGCCGCATACGTGCTCTCCTTTGGCCTTGGTCTTATGGACAGTTTGGTAGCATGGCGTTATAGCCGCATGCAAGCTCTCGTCTAGCCTTGGTCGATTAGACACTTTGGCCGCATAATGACAAGGTCGCATAGCGTCTTGGTCGCATATGTGCTCTCCTTTGGCCTTGGCATTATGGATACTTAGGCCGCATGGCGTTGTGGCCGCATGCAAGCTCTCGTCTGACCTTGATCTTATGGATACTTTGGCCTCATGATGACGAGGCCGCATAGGGCCGTAGCCGCATATGAGGGAATACGTGGCATGGCACATCTGACGAAGTTATTAATGCACTGATGTGACTTTCATCTTTTTATGAGCCGCCGCCTCTCTTACGATTCTCGAAGCGCTCTGGGTGACGAGTGGTATGTTAAAACTTCTGAAAGGCATTGAATATCGTATAAGGAAATCTCATACGGCCCCTTATTTCGTGGTTGTTCAGGCCGCATGGGATCTTCTTATGCAGCCTCCAACTCCTTGATTGTTCGGGCCGCATGGGCTCTATGTGGCTCCTCTACGGCCTACTTTTATTTTGAAGGGGTATGAGCTATATGCAACCTACATGATTTTTATGCTTCTACAAGATCTCCTTCAAAGTTTTTTAAGTTCAGAATACTTTGAACAGAAGCATGGAGGAGATAACAGCATAAACTACAACAACGCATATGTGAAGTGTACTTTCGCTTGGCGCATGGGGATGCTTGAGGGAGTAATGGCGCATGGCACTGCTGGCATATAAGGACACTAGTTACTTAGTGGCGCATGGCACTGTTGGCACATAGGAATACTAGTTACTTAGTGGCACATGGCATTGCTGGCACATGGGAACACTAGCTATAAAATGGTCGGCGAATGACACTGGATCATTATGGCGCAAGGGGCTTGATCACAGCGGCGCATGGCCTTTGATTATTGTTGGCGCATGGTAGAGATTTTCTATGCTTCTACACACGCTACAGTGCGGTGTTTCTCATGTTCCAGTCCAAGTTTCTAAGATATTACGTGTGTTCCAATTGTTAGGCATGAAGGAGTAGAGGAGAAGAGACAGAACCCACTCACTAAGTTTGAATCCGCTAAGCACTATGCCTTGCTGATATGGCCGATTCCTTGAATCTGAGGTCCGATGTGAAGCACGATCTACTTAATTGGTATGACCGTGCGAGCAAGTCATGCTCTCCAAATTATCTGACTTGATCGAACTAAGGAAGACAACATTATCACTCAAATCCGCTATCTATATACTTGCTCCCAACGAACACACTGATTCCATCGAACTCCATACGCGATATGCACATGAAACCAACTCAAATTAATACTTGCTCCCAAATCCAACAAATCGAAATGTAACCAACCATTGTCTCATTTAATCCGACTCAGCGTATTACACCGTACGGTTGCGGGGCATTACACCTTCTATAGCAAGTCTATGAGAGGTGCGGCTATGACAAAATATCCTCTAATGAACCGTTGATACTAATTTTGTCATGCCCCAATCCCAAAACATATGGGACCAGACACGTGGAAATAGCCAGCTTGTACGACTTCGTGGGGCTTTCCAATTTAATAGACCCGACGAAGTGCACTTACGTTGTCCATGGTCAGGTGATCAAGCTAAATATCTAATTCTAAAATCCATCAACTAACTAAATATCAATCCATAGTAAATAATCTCAAGAAGGAACGGTATGCATCACTAGTCTGCAACCTAACAATTCATTCGTTCGAATAGAACAAGAGAACAATATAGGCCTATAAACACTAGGCTATAAAATCATAATCATAATGGGAAGTAGTACATAACTGTGATAGATGAAAGATGTAATAATACCTGCAAAGATATCCAACACTCTACTAGATCAAGCATCATGCAACATATTCAAATAACCTGAAAGGGAACCAGGTCCTCAGAGGGACGTAACAAAATACAAAAGTACATGCCATAAAGTAAATACTGAGTGAAGTAAATCAGGATGAACTATCCTTCTAAGTGAATGCAATTTGAGGACAACTTGGTGTGTATGGGTAGGTATAGGCTAGACACATGCTGACGTAATTCACCAATCGTCATGACCGGCTAATATATGCCATATATGCTCCCATATCAAGGACCCTTGCGTATGTAATAACAGCCATAAGGCTTTGACGAATGCTGCACCTGAATATAGTAACGCATGTATCGCTCCGAAGAACGCAGAATCTACATAAATAATAACGTTCGTATCGCTCTGAAGAACGCAAAATATGCATAAATATATAGAGGTGGGTGTCCCATACGCCTACCAGTTGTCCTTCCCGCCCAATGCAAATGTACAAGTCTCAAGTACGACATGGAAATCTCATAACTATATACAAGTCACTAAATAACTAAAGAACCATACTGCTACGCTAAGTACCGTCGCACGTACTACTCGTACCGATGGCCAGTCGAGTGCGTAAGCCCGTGTCCTAACATGAACTCACTCTGTGACGTAAAATGGTACATGACAATGCCTCGGAGTTATAATGATAACTCTACAACTTTAGGTGAGTCCACTAGACACTAGGTCAAACAAAAGTCCTAACGTCAACGCCTTGGTTGATTGTACCCGAGTCACTCTAGGACGCGCACAGTCATATAATATTCAGAGCATAAAATATATTAATAATGATAACTGAATTTAAATAGTACAATAAGGCAAGGTATACTTGCCTGGATCTCCAAGCTACAATATAAGGAACCTGCTTCGTCATCCAAGTCTGAATGATCCCAAGAGCCTATATATAGTAATATCAAATCAGTCACTATGACACGGTTCACCAAGTATGCACAAGAGTACAACTACTCTACGTCATTAGTCATAAAAAGTCTAAACCAAACAAGGGTCCTAATTAGGTGGGTTGACTAGTCAAGTACAAAGAAAGTGTGCAAGCACTAAGTTTACTAGTCACCTACATACTCAAATCTTCTAAGTGTACAACTTCTCATATAACATAAATATGGTCATTACTAGGGTTCATGTAAGTGCTAAATTGTACTCCAACATCTAGGTACTAAATGGCATCCCTCTAGGTCTTCATGTACAAATATATCAAATGGTCCTCTAAACTGTGTACATAATAAATCAAGGTTGCAAACTACAATACTAACATTTGTCTACAACTCAAAAATCATGCAACAATAAATATGTACACTAATTACTAGGTTAGGGTGTCCATTTTGTATATAAAAATCATCATGGCATCCTCTAATATATAAACCATCACCTAATACTCATATGTTTGAACCATCAACAATACTCAAGTGCACACTACATTAATCAAATCTACAACCTTCTACCATTGCATCCCTAGCATGGCAACATGCAAACTGTTATTCCATTTGTGCATTAAAAACATACATACACAAGATTCTAATCTAAACATGGAAATGGCACTCTCTATCATGGCACATTATATATACAAATCTCAACTAGTGCAACCCTAAGTAACAACCATAACATATGTCTCGCCCCATCAACTACTTATCCAATAATATACAACATTATCATCATAAGCTAAACAACATTTTTACCCAATATATATATATATATATATATATATATATATATATATATATATATATATATATATATATATATATATATATATATATATATATATATATTCTGAAATTAATCTAAAAGTGGAGTTATTAGGAGTTTAGCAAAGAGTTAAATGGGTTGAAACAAGTGTTAAATAGGTTTGAACACATGTTAAGGTAGAGAGTGAAACATGCAAGTATTGTTAATCATGGTGTATATATACATACATCACCTACTCTAACATGTACATAGATGATGGAGAGAACAAGTGAATTTAATAACATATATTCATTAAAGAAGAAGAAGAAGAAGAAGAAGAAGAGATTCATGCATAAGAAGGAGGGGAAGAAGAAGGAGAAGATCATTACCTATTGAGCAAAGTAAAATAGGAGGGAGGAGAAGCTCGGGTCTGGTGCAATAGGGGTGCTCGGGACTAGTGGGGGGAGAAGAAGGAGAGGTGCAGCAGTAGTAGCAGTAACTCCAGCAGCTACAACAGCAGTACAAGCAGTAACAGCAGTGGTGCAAAGGCAGCAGCAGTGGCAGCAACTCCAGCAGCAATTGCAACAGCTAAAGCAGCAGCAAGGTGGGGGTGGTCGTTAGGTGATAGTGGAATGGTGGTGTGGTCGTGAGGGTGGTGGGGTGTTAGTGAGGATGTTGTCATTAGGGCAGCAAGGAGAAGAGGGTGATGAGGAGATGGAGTGGTCGAGTTTTGTAGAGGAGGGGGAGCTCGAGTAGTGAAGTTGGTGGTGGTGGTCGGGTGAAGTGAAGGGGGTGGCTGTGGTTGGGTTGGAGAGGAAGGAGAAAGAGGAGATAAAGTGAAGGAGAAGAAGAAAAGGGTTTAAACATTAGGGACGGCCAAGCATGGGGTTATATGTGAATGGAAGTTGTAGGAATGGAGGGTGGTGATGTGTGGATAGTTTGATCAAGTGGTGGAGAGTGAAAGAGGGTCTTGGTTGGTCCCAAGGGGGTGTAGTCTACCATGTTCAAATTTTAAACTCCTTTGGGTGTAAAAACAAAATAGGGGAGGAGGAAAGAATGTTTGGGTTTAGCCAAAAATAGTTATGGCTGAATTTAAATTCAAAAGGGGTAGAAAATATGATTTAGTGTGCCAAAATTGATGTTTCGTGTGTTGTAGAGAAGGAAATTGGTGTATGGTGTTGTGTATGAGCCATGTGTGGGTGTGTGAGGGTTTGGGTTGGGTGTTGTACTAGTTTTGGGCTCGGTCAAGTCGGTTGCCCAAAATGAGTAGAAATTGTGTCATAGGTGTTTGTCAATAATTTGGAAGTGTGTAGGGGTCTATTTGGATGTGACACAAATATCATGGACATTATAGACTCGGAGTAGATTATCATCATATATTGGGTTGCAAGAAACGGGTCAAAGTTGTGTCTCCAATTTCGATTGAAACGGACATACGTGTAAAGTTTAGGTTTAAAATTAGATATTGTTTGATGAATGTTGCGCGATTAAAATAAAGCACAAGAGGGGGTATTATGAGTGACACAAAGGTCGGGATGGAAGACTGACACGTCCAGGTCAAGGGTGTAAAATTTGTTTGAACGCAAAACTAGAGTAGCGCTCCAATTATCGAAGCAACGGAAAGGTGCATCAAGTGAATCAAAAATCAATAGATTTTAAATAACTCTAATAATTATTCCAGAATGATTCTAAATTAATCCCTAAACATAGATTTTGGGTCAGAGGGTTTACAAGTTTTCCAGGCTTAGAAATGATCGCAGTTGCGCTGACCTGGTGGGAGTCTCTTACTCCTGTATGGCCTGGACCTTCCTCTCATCCATCCATATCTTGCCGCACTCGATACAATGTCCCAAGAATGACATCTCCTCTTGGACAAAGGAACATTTCTCTCACTTGAGGAACATTTGATTTTCCCTTAACACTCGAAAAATTACCTTCAAGTGTTCAACGTGCTCCTCCATCGAGTTCGAGTACACGACGATATCTTCGAGATATACCATGACGAACCAATCAAGATATGGGTGGAAGAGCTTGTTCATCAAAGTACGAAACGTCACGGGAGCATTTGTTAGTCCAAAATGCATGACTAAGAATTCATAAGCTTTATACTTCGTGATACACGCAGTCTTGGTCTCGCCCTCCTTGCCTATCCGCACATGATAATATCCCGAGCGCAGATCTAGTCTGGAGAAGTATTCTTCTCCCAATTGATCGAACAAGTCCGCCACCAATGAGATAAGGTATTTTTTTCTTGAAGGTCGCCTTGTTAAGTGCACGATAGTCGATGAATAAATGAAGGGTTGCATCCTTCTTCTCTTGAAAAGGTACTAGTGCAACAAATGGGGCCTTGGACGGCCTAGAATCCTATATCGAATAGCTCATTTAGTTGTTTCTTCAACTCATCGAGCTCTAGCAAGGCCATGCGCTATGGGTCCATAGCAGGTGGTTTCGTGTACGACTCCAACTTGATAGCGTGGTCTACCTCCCTCCGCAGAGGTAGCCTCTTTGGAATCTCTTGCTGCATGACATCTTCGGACTCCGTAAGGACGATACTAATCTCAGGTGAAAGATCTTCATGCCCAGATGTCTCTTCCGTCTTAAACATCGTTAAGTAGATAGTCTCTTCGTGCTTAACACCCTTCTTGAGTTGCATAGTGGAGAGAGCTTTCCCCTTCGTGGACTCGCCTTATGCAACACTCGCCATGCACGACAAACCATTCTCCCATAATCTTGACGACTCAATAGTGTAGCATTTGAATCACTTTTGCAGAAGTAAGAAAGTCCATACAGATGATCATCTTGAAATCGTCAAGTGGTGCAACCGTGAGAATGGTGACTCCCATCCAGTGTCCTACCTCTGTCTTTACTTCCTTGACCACCCCCTGTACGGGGTGAGCCGCTGAGTTGACCGTCTTCATCTTGCTCGAGCCCTTCTCTAGCACCAAACCAAAGCGTTAGACCTCCGCGTCCGACATGAAGTTATGTGTTGCCCCTGTGTCGACAATCGCCCTCGTAGTCTGGTCATTGATCTTTACGTCCACATACATAAGTTTCCAACTCGAGACTTTGGACGCAAAGGACTTGCTCTTCAAGGCATTGAGCAAGCGTAGAGCTCCTATCTACGCCTCTATCCTTGGTTCCTCGTTTCCGGCCTCCTTGCCTTGGACCGCGTTCACTCGTTTGCCTTTGTTTTTGCATTCGCGTGAAAAGTGATTACCTCTACACACGAAGCACTCCACTTTGTGTACCGTCTGAGGCTTCATGTCACGCCCCGAGGCGTCCCCCGAGTCGTGACCGCCGTGCGGGCCTGGGGTTGCGCCCGCACAAGGCTAAAGTAATTTGCATAACAAGCACATATTCAGAGTACGCAGATAAATTGAAACACAGATTTGAAACATGGAAAAGTTCTCTTTATTGATAATGAACATCTATTACAAACTCCTGAACGAGTCAGCTAATATGCCGCACGGGCTTACAAAAGTGTTGACTCAAAATGAGATAGCAGTCATGTACATTACATCCCTTTATAACTTCAAAATGTATAGACCTCCAGGCTGGAGGACGGCTTTGCCATGGAGCTGCATTTGTGTATGAAGAGTTGCAAGCTCCTGACTTCAAAATGCTTCGAGGGCGCGGTGAAGATGTGCCAACAGCTGGACTGGATCGGAAAGACGACTTTGCTCCTCGCTTGGTTCGCCTTGGTACGGAGAACCTGTTTCAACGAGGGTCATCATATCGAAACATGCTGGTGAAGGCGAGCTAGCCTGACTATACCAATCAACACGTTGTTCTAATGAAGCATGCATATTTGTGGGTTTCTATCTTGCCTTAGTTCATTTACAAGTAAGCAGCATATTGAATTTACTTAAATGAACGTGCCACCGTTCGGTGGATTTTACCTTCCCGTCTGAATCACCTACACAATACTTACCATGCCTTCCCTGTCACGAAGACACAAGTTAGTTTGCAACAGGTTTAAATATACAAGATGATCATTGGCGTATGCCACAATGGACGATAGTCTTTGACGAGAATGGTGTGCAACGAAAGTACAAGGGGCATTGCAAGCCATTCTGCCAAGAACAAGAGACTAAACAATAGGTCTCGCCCGGACCGGATCGATGCCAGTGCCCCAGCATCGCCCGTAAGACCGTTACCCTGTGCACAAGTTGTCCATGATCGAACAATATACAAGTAACAAGTTATTACAGTTGAGGCAACAAGAGTACAAGACAAGCAATTGTACAAGACAAGCAATAATTCATGATTTATTCCCAAGCGAACAAGCATGCCATTAAGTATCCGTTCGTGCAGTTTATTGACAAGCATATAACCAAGTCTATTCTCTTTTATCTTGGTTTCTTTTATTTTTACTTGGTATCGTTTGATCGGGGCAAAGAAGAGTTCAAGCTTTTAGGGTGTGAAGCTTGGAAGCAGGGCTAGCTAATCGGGTTGGTGTCTCACTTAGATTTGGAAGGGAGAAGGAAAGAGGCGCTTCACGACTCCGCTCGCAAGCCGCCTACTGCTCGTTCACCTGCACACGAACAGCTCGATTAATTACTTCTTCCTCTCTTTCCAATCTCGGAATAGAAGTGCAAGTCGATGAACGAAAACAATGAAAACCATCGAAACCGTTCAAAGAAAATAAGCAAATCCCAAAACCAACTCAAAGCACGAAAGCAACAAGCGACATCGAAAACCGAGGCAATAAAAGATAGCAGCGGAGAGGTCCCTCCTGACTCTGCCGCTAAGCCGATCCCGGGGGCGCAGTCCACTGAATATGGGAATCGATTCCGAAGAAACAAATCCATAACGAGGACGAGTTTTTAATTCAATCTATCCCGATCGAACGATACCGTCTTGTGTTTCTTAGCCGCGATCTCCGCACCGGGAGAACGGGGTGCTACATCCTACCCAACTAATTCGAAGTTTCGTCCCGAAACTTAGGATAGGACCTACCGTTAGGGATTATTCGGTCGGGGACGGCGATCGTGACTCAAGGAACAATCACGAACAGAATGGTTTGATTCACCACAGGCTAGACATAAACCAAGTTTCAGGCAACATTTGTCGATTGCATGCCCCGACTTTTTGCAGAAACTACAAGGCTGGTTTGCTTTCTGCTTTCTGCCATCGTTGTGACGCTTTGCAGCATTGTTTCCTCTCTCGTCGCTTTGGCGTTTGTGACTGGATGTATGCACAGCGCCGGCAGGAACGTGAGGATAGTGTGGTTCGAGCGACAGGGCATGATTCATGACTTCACGCATTGTCCAATACTGAGGAACGGCTACGTGCGAATGGATGACAGGGCGTAGTCCACCTTCAAACCTTCTTGCTCGACTCGCTACATCAGGTAAATAGGCCCTAGCGAATTTGGAGAGTCAGTTGAACTCGGCGGAGTACTCTTTAACTGTCATGCTGCCTTGCCGCAGCTGCACGAACTCGTTCTCCATCTGTCGTTGTACTGGAGGGGGTACAAACTCCTCTTCGAACGCGGCACGAAAAGTCGTCCACGAGATCGCCTCCTCTCCGTGATCAAATTGGAGAGATCGTCGATGCACGTCCCACCAATCGTGCGCATTGAGGCGGAGCTGTAGTTGCGCACAGGCGACGCGCTTTTCTTCGGGGACCTCTAGCAGAGCGAAGTGATCTTCAAGTTCGGCCAACCAATCTAGAGCTACGACTGGGTCCTCAGTCCCGTTGAATGGGGTATTGCAGACTTTCTTGAAGTGGCCAAAGTCGAAGGCAGTCACGTCCTTCTGTCTTGGAATTTGCGGCGTCTCTACTTCAAGCACGGACTGTTCCACCGGAGTCGGCGTTCTTGCCGAGGAATGGTTGGAAGCCAAAGTCTGAACGATCTGCTGCAGGGTATCTACCTGCTTCTGTTGGACTGAGAATCGTGCTTCTATATTGTCTTGAAACTTGAGCTGACTCTCTTCCGCTCGCTTCTCGGCCCGTTCATGGCGAGCCTCGTCCCTTTGTTGGTTTTCCCCCAACATCCGCAATATTTGCTGAACGGGATCGATGCTTGGCGTGGCTCGCTGGCTTCTTGAACTTTCCGAAGTGCCCGAACTACTCTCTTGGCCTTGCGTTTCGTCCGGGGCTTGCGCTGCAGATTGCGCTGGTACCATTCCTTCAAAAGAAGGTAAATTACATTAGAATCATAATGTATTATGGATTTATTGCATGAATGTATCTCATTTTGGCCTAGCGAGTTCAAGAGTTCGCACAGGAATTTGATCGTTAAAGGAACTTTTCCAGCACGAGTCTAAGAAACTTGAATCTGTGCTCTGATACCACTATGTCACGCCCCGAGGCGTCCCCCGAGTCGTGACCGCCGTGCGGGCCTGGGGTTGCGCCCGCACAAGGCTAAAGTAATTTGCATAACAAGCACATATTCAGAGTACGCAGATAAATTGAAACACAGATTTGAAACATGGAAAAGTTCTCTTTATTGATAATGAACATCTATTACAAACTCCTGAACGAGTCAGCTAATATGCCGCACGGGCTTACAAAAGTGTTGACTCAAAATGAGATAGCAGTCCTGTACATTACATCCCTTTATAACTTCAAAATGTATAGACCTCCAGGCTGGAGGACGGCTTTGCCACGGAGCTGCATTTGTGTATGAAGAGTTGCAAGCTCCTGACTTCAAAATGCTTCGAGGGCGCGGTGAAGATGTGCCAACAGCTGGACTGGATCGGGAAGACGACTTCGCTCCTCGCTTGGTTCGCCTTGGTGCGGAGAACCTGTTTCAACGAGGGTCAGCATATCGAAACATGCTGGTGAAGGCGAGCTAGCCTGACTATACCAATCAACACGTTGTTCTAATGAAGCATGCATATTTGTGGGTTTCTATCTTGCCTTAGTTCATTTACAAGTAAGCAGCATATTGAATTTACTTAAATGAACGTGCCACCGTTCGGTGGATTTTACCTTCCCGTCTGAATCACCTGCACAATACTTACCATGCCTTCCCTGTCACGAAGACACAAGTTAGTTTGCAACAGGTTTAAATATACAAGATGATCATTGGCGTATGCCACAATGGACGATAGTCTTTGACGAGAATGGTGTGCAACGAAAGTACAAGGGGCGTTGCAAGCCATTCTGCCAAGAACAAGAGACTAAACAATAGGTCTCGCCCGGACCGGATCGATGCCAGTGCCCCAGCATCGCCCGCAAAACCGTTACCCTGTGCACAAGTTGTCCATGATCGAACAATATACAAGTAACAAGTTATTACAGTTGAGGCAACAAGAGTACAAGACAAGCAATTGTACAAAACAAGCAATAATTCGTGATTTATTCCCAAGCGAACAAGCATGCCATTAAGTATCCGTTCGTGCAGTTTATTGACAAACATATAACCAAGTCTATTCTCTTTTATCTTGGTTTCTTTTATTTTTACTTGGTATCGTTTGATCGGGGCAAAGAAGAGTTCAAGCTTTTAGGGTGTGAAGCTTGGAAGCAGGGCTAGCTAATCGGGTTGGTAGCCACTCACTTAGATTTGGAAGGGAGAAGGAAAGAGGCGCTTCACGACTCCGCTCGCAAGCCGCCTACTGCTCGTTCACCTGCACACGAACAGCTCGATTAATTACTTCTTCCTCTCTTTCCAATCTCGGAATAGAAGTGCAAGTCGATGAACGAAAACAATGAAAACCATCGAAACCGTTCAAAGAAAACAAGCAAATCCCAAAACCAACTCAAAGCACGAAAGCAACAAGCGACATCGAAAACCGAGGCAATAAAAGATAGCAGCGGAGAGGTCCCTCCTGACTCTGCCGCTAAGCCGATCCCGGGGGCGCAGTCCACTGAATATGGGAATCGATTCCGAAGAAACAAATCCATAACGAGGACGAGTTCTTAATTCAATCTATCCCGATCGAACGATACCGTCTTGTGTTTCTTAGCCGCGATCTCCGCACCGGGAGAACGGGGTGCTACACTTCACATGTTGCTTGTCCTTCGACGGGGCCTCCTTTCTATTATCTTTCTTCTCTTCTCCACAATTGGCCTTGGTGGGGGTCTTTGGCTTGGACTTTGACGTATCGCTCTGCCGATACTCCATAAGCTTCTCGGATGCTAAGACGGCCTTGTTCAGACACCCATGTTAGCGATGCCAAGCATGAGACGAGTGAACTCTGCAACATATTCCTTGATTGACCCAGTGTGTTTGAGTTGCCGCAAGCTCCTTCTCGCAATGAACTCAATGTTCTCTGGGTAGAACTGGACCTTGATCTCCTTCTTGAGATCTTTCCAAGTCTCGATCGAGTACAAACCCTTCTCTTTTTTCATAAACCTATGACGTCACCACAACACAACACCATCAGTAAAGTATAGAGATGCAATATTTATCTTATTAGCCTCATCTTCGATGTGAATCGTCTTAAGGTACCGCTCGATGTTCTATAGAAAGTTATCCACCTCCTTTGCGTCTCAAACACCTTTGAATTTTTTGGCTCGGAGTACTTCACATTTGGTGCCGCCTTACTGCTCAAAGACCCACCATTGGTGATATTCTTGAGAATTGTGGTCTTGGTCTTGAGTTCTTCGTGCAATTCTGCAATCTCCACGTGAGCCGCCTTGCGTTCCCCCTCGAACTTTATAAGGGGCACGCTCCAATGTTGGTTCCTTGCTTTTGGCCCTCGGTAGTGTTCTTGGATTTCTTCTTGGACTATATACAGTACACTCCTCATGGACGATCTCGGATGTCGACATGACTACGATCGACATTTGTTTCGCTACACTTGTCACGGACTTAATATTTTTCTCCACACTTCGACTCGTGTGATACATAAGTTTCCTCAAAGATCCATACAAACCTTCCCCAAACGAACTTAGGTAGATTGCTGAAAAAAGATGGTGGTGGAGCAAAAGTAAAAAACTTAAAAAACTTCACTACATTGAAAAAAGCTTACAAAATTTGGTGGTGATGAACAAATAAACCTCATTTATAGAGCCTTACAAGAAGATTTCAGTCATTTACAAGAAACTGCTAGGTCCTATATATTTACAGGTTAGTTTCTAGAACTTCCATAAAGTTACGGAGACTTGAAAAAAAAAAAAAAAAAACTCCACATTCTGAAAATTTTTATAAGCTTCCAGTTAAACCCATAATTCCAGAAGATATTAATAACATCCAAAGATTTTCAAAAAGACGAAAAACTAGCAACAAGCTCATAAATCCAGAAGGCAGGTCTCTGTTATATAGCACTAACATCATCTTAAGTCAACAATTTTTTACAATTCTAACAAAAAAACTTCACCTAGGTAAAGACCTAGAAAGAGTTGCAGTGACATACAAAAAGGTAACAAAAGCTTGTTTCTCTTGAGCTCCTAAATCACCAGACTTAACAATTTCACAAAAAAAGCACATCGAAGATCAAGGGAGAGTTGCACCAACATAAGAAAACGGTAACAAAAGCTTGTTGAATCACCAGAATTACAATTTAAATAAAAAGTAGAAGCCACAGTAAAGATAAAGGGAGAGATGCGCCACATAAAAACACACAAGCTTGTTCTCTTGAAAGCTTCAGGGGTTCACTTTCTGCCTGCTCCAACGCGCGGCTTTCCCTTGACCTCTGATTCCTGTCCCAATAAATGGAAGGGGTTTGATAGGGAATTAGAACTCAAGAATAAAAGACGACCAAATTTAGCTTTAATTATAGCTTTAATTTTAACTCACTGATACTATGAGGAATTTACAAGAATTCATGAGCTCTTTTTTTTTTCTAACAAGTCGTGACAACCTATGGGTGTTAGCATGCTCTGTGTTAGGAGGGTAGAGAGGAAGAAAAGGTAATTGAAGGCGGAAAAAAAGTTAAAAAAAGACAAAACTCGAAAGTACAAACCCCGATGATAATTTCTCAATTACAGGGTGACTGTTTGTTATTAATGATCTGATACTCGTACTAACCTGTGGGCTGTGAAGATAGATGTATGTCTTTGCGGTAGCAGGGTTATGATTTTCAGCACCTTTGCTCCAGTCATAGCAGACCTGCATGATTGCACCTTATACTTTCAGTACGGACCAATATCTCTGGTAAGAATCCAACCAATATAAGAAACTAGTTTTTGCTCCCAAAATAAAGCAATAGCTAAAACGTAAGTGAAGAAGATATAGTGAATAACTAAAATAATATGATAACAGATTATGTGTTTGTTGAGAGTTTAGGTGGAATGGGATGAATTTTATTAGGGGCTCATTGCGAACATATATTGAACTACAAGATTGTGAAATGACACATCTGCCCTAGAAAGAAATAGAAAATACATCAAACTCTTCAACACGTTCCCGCAAGGTGGAACTTGGTGAAAACATCCAGCTTGGAGAGAGTGAGAAATAAATTGGAAATAATCTAAAAACAAAGGCCGGGATTCGTCACCGAAGCCCCCAAAAAAAACTGAAGAAATATCACAAGAAAGCTGGGTTCGGAACTGGGAACTACGAGAACTCTCATCAGAAAATTAAAGAAAAAAATATGGACTGCGAAAGCGGAGAACTCCCATAAGAAAATCATCTGAAGAAAGTTGGACTCCAAAAGCATAGAACTGTTCTCCCAGAAAAAAAATCATTTGAAGAAAGATGGGCTCTGATAGTGGAGAGCTCTCACAAGAAAATCATCGGTAGAAAGTTGGGCTCCGAAAGCGAAAAACTCTCAGAAGAAAATCGTCAATAGAAAGCTAGACCCCGAAGGCGAAGAACACTCATAAGAGAATCATCTAAAGAATCCTAAAATAGAGAGTTCCTGGAAAAAAAAATTCATCTAGAGTGGCTCTAAGAAAAAATCAGGAAAATGCAAAGTCATATGGTGGGTGGGTGTGTGTGTGTGTGTGTGTGTGTGTGTGGGTGGGGTGGGGGGGGGGGGGGGGTGCGGAGGTTGGAGGGGGACAGTTCCGGGGTAGAGCCCCCATTTTCACCCTTTTCCTTTCCTTTTTTTTACATCCATTGCTCTTACATCAAATAAAAGGAAAAAAAAACAAAAAGAAATTGGAAAAGAGGGAAATTAGTCAAACGGGCTAGTGGGTTTGGTAATTTGAGTGAAACATGTTTAGAAATGAAATGAAACGAAACGGGTTTGGAGAGAAAGGCTAAACAGGTCTAGAGTTAAGTGATAACGAGTACAAAAACTTAAAAGAGGGAAAGTTGAAGTTGGAACATAAGATCATGATTGGGTCGTTATGAGTAAAAGAGGACAGTCGTTATTGTAAAAGAAGAGAAATTAGGGTTATGTCTTCTTTTGAATGAAAGGCGGCTGGAGTGGTGATTCGATCGTCAGAGTGGACTGAGGTGGATGTTGGAAGTCAGAGGGCTTGATGGACTGATGTGGAATTGATCGGAGTCGGGTGGTCGGACCAGTCAGCATCGCGGATGAAGTTGGAGCCGAGGCGAGGTCGGCAGCTCCGGCTCTAATGATTGGGGTCTTCTGGACATAAGAGTACGAACGAGGAGCTAAGTCGTTGGTGTCAATAAAGGATAATAACAAGCTCGGATCGGTGATACGCGCTAGAAGAAGGCGAGTTTGCGGCCGGGGTCGGATCGAGACGCAACACTATCTGGAGAAGGACATCGTCGATTATGGAGCTACGCAAGGGGGTTGCAAAGAACGATATGTGGAGGTTGTGGACTGGTTGGAGGCGAGGGGTCTTTCCGAGGACTAGCTCGACCAGGTGTGGGTAGCTGCACGTAAGATTCACCAATAGTCTAGCAGCAGAATCTTCTTTGTGGAGATGGATGGAGTCCAGAGTGGTGCGTTGCTCGGGGTCGAGAGGTGGGGAAACGATGATGGTCTAGGAGGCTGATTCCAGAGGTGTAGGAAAGATAACGACCAACAACGAAGCGGATCGGAGCTTCGCAGTGGCTCGGTGAGCTCCGGTGGTAGTGCATGATAAGGATGACGACAACGAGGGCTACGATGGTGACGACCAAGACAACGGAGATGGCAACCACGATGAAGGCAGTGACGAAGAAGTGATGAATCGGATCCCAAGAGCTTAATTTGTCGACAAACGATATCGGCAAGAAGATCAATGCCATGATCCCAGGTAGCAGCTGCTAGGGATAGAGATGGGTGTGGATAGGAAAGAGAGCCTAGAGCTCTAATACCATGTTGAGAATTTTGGTGGAATGGAAAGAATTTTATTAGCGCATATGGCCAACATATATAGAACAAAAAGAATGTAAAATAAAATCTCTACCTTAGAAAGAAATAGAAAATACATCAATCAATAAAACAAGCATAGAAAACTAATATACTCTTCAATAGTGTGTTTACATGCACCAAGTTTCGTGTGGTGTCTGGTCTGTTTGGCAAATGGAAAACTAGAGAAAATAGAAAAGTGGTGGAAACTAGTTACTTTCCATGTAGTTACTAAATGTTTGGCAATTGGAAAGTGAGATGGAAATTTTTAGGCTCCATCACCAAATTGGAAACTATCACCACTACTTTCCATCAAAATAAATGGACACTCATGGGAAGCAATTATAACCTATTTTATTTGCTTTTCAAAATCAAGCACCCACTTTTGTCCCTTTATGTTAATTGTATTCTAATTATTATCATTTAAACACTAATGACGAAAACAAAAAAACATTTTAAAGTGATAAGTTTTCTTAACTTTCTCCTGGACTCTAGAAACCAAAAGTAACTATTTTTCTTGTTTCCCAAAAGTTTTAATTTGCCAGAATTTTGCGCAGTGTTCCAGCCTAAGAAGCAAGGACACTCCAAAATTCATGCCGTACCCTTGTCGTGTTGTGTCGGACACATGTTTCGAACATGCCACAGACACACTGAAGGAAACACCAAAATAGGTGCTGAATCCATGTCGCCGTGTCCGAAAGGTGTCGTGTCGAGTCAGTGTCCGTGCAGCATAGGATTCAGCCTAGATTCAATCAAAAGAATCTTAATTATAGCATTCATGCAAGCTTTGATATATGTGGAAGTAACATAATGCAGGAGGGCAACCTCTCCTAATGCAATGGTGAATGTCCCAACACAAAAGGGCCGACTCCTAAATCATATAGATCCTGTATCCCACTCAAGACAAATGCACTAAAAACTCGATGCAACCACACATACTTGACCATTCAAATAATTAAAGTTTCAAGTCACAATATCCTTAAATCGTAAGGCATTTCCCAAGTATCTAATACTGCCTTTACATAATTGCTGCATTTAGATAGTTGCTCGGGAAGTTTGTCACCATACACTGCCCTAACTTGAATGCTATGAAAATTTATACTACTTCCTCCTGACATAGCCCTACTATATTAATTGCCCATGCTCTAAGAACTCAGCAAATGGTTCATTATTAAAAAAAAAGTGACTATTCTGGATGACCACTAAGTGCTAAAATAAGCCATCTTGCATGCCAATAATCCTATAATAGCAGCATCACTATCATATCCAGTGAAAAGCAAAATTTTTGTAAATATAAAATATGCCAGTATCAATGACATGAAACGAGCACGACAAAGTGCATAAAAAAATTGTGAAGGCATGGAAAAACATAAACTTTTTGAATGGGTTCAAGTAAAATAGGTCAGAAATACACCATAGTGTGCATAGAATTGAATGAATATGATTACCCACCGCATATGCAAATATCGATCCATCATTATTAAAAGTGCTACACGGGATCGGCTGACTGCATCTAGACATAGCCTGTTGAAAACAAAAGGTTGGAAGTTATAAAAGTTTAGAACCATCTCCAAAATGCTAAAAGCATGGTCAACGGCAAAAGAAATTTTACTTCATTACAAGAAACTCAGAGTTCGCATCAAACAGATTCAAGCATCTAATAAGAATGTTGCAGTTTATGCAATCTAATAGATAAGGTAAAAGAAATGTGAACTGCAGTACATATACCTGAATGGAAAAGCAGAAAACAAACTTTTTGATATAACATGCTTGGACCCAAAAAAAAAAAAAAAAAAGCGTACCACAGGATAAAAGTATATCCCTTTAGGAAACAATTTAAATCACAAAAAAAGGCGAGAAGACAACACAGCAAGAGTTCTTCTAGCAATGCAACATAGGTTGTCAAGAGAAAAGGTTGTCAAGAGAACAATAACTAAGTGCCCGTGCTTAAAAGCATACCAACAGCAAAATGCCCACAATAACCATTAAAACTAAAACTAACACAATTTAGTGATCAATTAACAACTAATACATATAATACATTTCTCATCTTTGTCAGAGTTGTATCCACAAGATTTGAAATGAAGAGAGGAAAATCTGATGAAGTATATACATAAAAAGAAGTAATGATTTCCAAAGTCAGGTAATAATAATCAAATTCGATCCTGCCAACCCAAGGGTTAGGTTAGTTGAAGCAAACATTAGATAAAATCCAAAAACATGTACAAACCCACCCTTACTCCCTTCGTAAAGGATCCATGAGAAAGATGTCTTGCAAAGGATAATATAGCAAACAATGAACTCTATGACTTATTAGATGTAGCAACAAATAAGTGAAGCATATACATTGGCTCATCATCTGGGACATAATACAAGATAACCATGCTTGAAATCAAGGAAACTTTGACACATGCATTGCTAAGAGATAGAAACAAGATAGTTAAAACCATTGACTCGACTTCAGAAAAACATGTCAAATGCGATGAACATAAATGCTGGCCTTGGCAGTTAGTCTGAATCTTAATGTACTACTAGTTACTTCTAGGGGTTGTTTGGATAACGGTTAACTGGAGGTGGAAAAGTGAAGGGGCTTCTTCGCTCCTCCCACGTTTGGCTTGAGGGAGGTTGGGAGGGAGGAACTCCTCTAACCATGAGAAAAGAAGTTCACAACATCCCCACCCCCTCCCCCTCCCCCTCCCAATCCCCCCACACCCACACCCTAATTTTCACCATTCTCACATCCTCATTTTTGGAGAGAATGCAGCATGGTGTTTGAATTTTTATAATAATTAGCTAACTAATTAACAGTATTCATTAATATTTAATTACTGTTACACTAGTAATTAAATAATTAGGATAACTAAAACCGAGTAATTAATAACACCAATTTAATTAAATTAAATTAATATCCGTAAACAACCAACAAATAGTACTAAGTGATCAAATTAGTAATAATTAATATTAACAAAGAAGTAACAAAATTAATATAAAGTATTTAGTCAAATTAGCTATTGTCCAGTAATTCAGTATTTGTGAATAATAATAAAGATTTAATTAACGTCAGGTAGCTTATAATGCTAGCTAACACTAAGCAATTTATGTAGTTAATTACTAAAAATAAGTAATCAATAATGCATACCTATTACATTATTTAGTAATTATTATAGTTAGTTAATGAAACTATTTTATTATTAGTAACAAATTATTTATTAATAATAAGTTAAATTATTAGTACTAATAAACTATTATCAATAAAGTTAGGTAATTAATTACTTTTTATTAGTATTATATGGACTTCCTCACTTGCCCAACCATTTATTAACTAGTGTGAAGTAATTAGTATTTGAAATAATAATAAGACATTTAATTAATGCCAAGTAGCTTCTAGCTAATATTAAGCAATTTAGGTAATTAATTCTTAAAATTACTACTCAATAATGCACAATTATTAATATTATATAGTAATTATTATAGTTAGTTAATAAAATTATTTTTAATATTAATAATAAGTTAAAAACAGTTAGTATTAACTAATTTACTATCAGTTCTGTTAGATAATTAATTAATTTTCAATAGAAATATAATTTATTATCGGTTCAGTAACTTCAGTTAAAACAATTAGTATCAACTATCCCCACCTCTTCATGTTTAGCTATCCAAACCCAATTTGGAAGAAAAGGGAGATAATAAAGTGCATGAAAGTCCAAGCATATGTACTGTACTTGGATTTGCATTTTCCCACCTTCCTCACACTTTAATCCACACAGCCCCTTAGAGCATGGTATTATTATGCACAATAGGCTTTAGCTCACTTATTTTGATTCTCCAACAGAATGCCCCCTAGGGTTACTAACTTTTTATTATATTATATTTTATACGAGAAGCATTATGACATCCTAAGAAGCATGGACACTCCAAAATTCATGTTGCGTCGTTTCAAACATGTGTATTTGACACGCCATGGACACTCCGGAATACACTAGCACACACCAAAATAGGTGCCGGATCCATGTCACCATGTCCGAAATGTGTCTTATTGAATCTATATCTGTGCAACATAGCAATTGGAAGTCATATATACAAATGTTCATAATTAAGCATACATTGCAAAACATATGTTCTGAACTGACTAGGGAGCTGCTAACACTTTTTCAAGGAATGACGACATATGTAGTGTCCACAATTTAAGTTCCATACAAAATTGTCTATGCTACCGCCAAGCAGTTATCCATATAATCACTAATTATGCAAAAGAAAACATATCTTCATTAGTCAGCTACTGTGCAGTTGTAAATCATTATGTCTGATATAGACTCATTGGTAGAATTTGTGAAAAGTTATTCTCTGGGTTTGGACCAGGTACCTATTGGACCCAAAAATTCAGTCTAATTTAGTGCAATGGTGCTACTTGCAGACCTGGTTTACACATTACAAAACGAAATATTGCTTACTTCTAACTTATTTTGTCCGTCACTGTTCATGGATCTAACTGTAAACAAATGTATTATGCATTTATGAGTAAGTAATATACACTTCTCTGCCTACCAAATACCAACCAATAGACTAAGACTAGGTTTGAGATTGCTTATCATGGCTGCTGCTGCTTCTTGTTGTTTTTTTGAAAAGCAGTCCCAAAAACTGTTTGGTAACAATAGCTTATCAAAAATCTTTTGAGAAGTCGGTTCAATTTTGAGACAATTTTGAAAGCAGGTGGAAACCTTCTGTCAAAAGCTGCTTCTGCTGCCGCTTTTTGAAAAGCTGCAGCAACCCCAAACCAGGCATAATAAGTGGACATCACAGTTAAATCCAACCCACTCTGCATCAAAAGCACAACATAATACTTAATGAAGAAATGTGTAAAAAAATTGTTGACAAGTCATTTACAGTTGCACTTATTGCACAAGCTGGTCAATAGAAGTTGATCCAAGAGAGTATCCATCAATGTGCTGATATCTATTTTATTTCTTCAATCATATTTATGCTTATGAGGTTTTGCATAAATCCACTAATATCTGCATGTTGTGGGGCAGTCGACAGAACTCAGTATATGGACATTCAATTTTATCTTACCTAAATAAAAAACATTGCAAGCATGCACGGGTTCATGGACATCATATTTTGGCCTGAACTGAGATCAAGTATAAATCTTGTAAGAGCATTCAGAATTTTGAAGACAGCAAAAAATCATAAAACATAACCCAGCAGCGCATGTAAGTTGCAAACTTGCTCGACCAGACAGACTAGCCAACCCATTAGGCATCAGTATATTCATCAGGTACCTAAACTGAATTAACTGATAACAACTTTACTCACCCCAACTATGTTAGAAGCTACCTCCAACTGACCAACTCTGAAACCTTAATCTTAAACTTTAGTTCACCAAAGTACTTGCCATAATTTTACTATTAGGGAACCGCATACCTAAACCTCCGCGGGGAAGCATACCAACAATGATAGGATAATAATGCCAACAAAGTTTGCTGTCTTATTTGTACATTAGTTCTCCTAATGACATATCCAATTGTCACCTTGCTTTTTGACTGTTATCCAATACTCTTGTTCACATACCCCTCAACAACAAATCAACTATCATGCAGACATGTCTAAGTTGCACTGCGAACCTGCAAAGTTCGTACAGTATTTCCCTAGTGCTTTAAAGTTTCAATAATCATCCCCTGCTACTGTGCTTCCTCAAAGATCAGATTTCAGCTTGTATGAAAGCAATAAATCTATAATTACCATTACCTCCCCATGAAACCTATAATTTCCATTATACCCCAGCCTTTTCTCCCTCAACGACTTGCACCACTCTGGTTCTAGACCAAGCACCTGTAAAAAGTGTATTCTGCTGAATCCCCGCAGCAGAAGCCACTCAATAACTACCAACTAACCTATTTCTGGAGAAAGTTCAAATATTCATAATGAGGAAACCATAGGTAACGAATGAGATCCGCCAACAACTTCGTGCACATGAAGACTTCACTGGTAAGGAGAGACTAGATGGATTCTGGGTCATGACACAAATGGGATCGTCATCAAATTTGAAATTAAACTGGAAGGAATATATGTGCACGTGCAAATATACATGTATGACTAGAAATATACAATGTAGCATTAGCAAACATGAACCTCCACCCCCACCCCGCCAACAAGATACACCACCAGCTCTGAAACATTTAAGTATACAAACAAGGGAGGAGCAATTCTTCCTAAACGATGTCAATACCACTCATTGCTTTCTCCAGCACAAGCCTGCACTTTCCTATTTTATGTGATTTCTACAAGTTCTAAATGACTGCTGAAAGTCAGTCCAGAATTTCAACAAAAGGATGATGTTTGGAGAAAAAACAAATTTGTAGGATCAAATCAATGTGAGAATGCTAAAATTGCTCTATATGACTGTTGCTATCTGTAAATTCATTTATCTGGTGACCATATAACAGAAGATCATGAATAAGACCTCTGAACACTAAGTACAGTAGGTTAATAGCACAAAAAAGTATAAAGGGTAAATAGTATAAACAGAAAAAACAACATATTACATGTCAATGTTATGTAACTGCTGTGGCACATACCTTCAACCTCTGTTTGCTGTCTTTGTCCCAGAAATTGAACGCACCATCAGAGCCAGCAGTTGCAAATGTATGATGTACCTACCGCATAGCACAAGAAATGAGGCCGGAAAAATATTATAAGACAAGACATTAATAGAATCAGCAGATGTAAGGGTAAAAGCAGTTGCAAATGTAAGGGTAAAAGAAGGAAAATTCATTTAAGCACACAAACAGAGTTATAAACATCATGAATTGATAAACATCATGAATTGGCAGCAAAAATTATTATTACCGAACTTGCCAGATACATACTATTCAACTTTTACCAAGCTATACATAACATTCAAAGAAAATTATTTTGAGCTCTTACGTCAAATTAATTTCTACTTTTGCCATAGCTACAATCAATAAGTGACCATCAGAAATAATAGTAATCATGTCAGAATAACTTAACCAAACTTATATGCATTGGGTATAAGCGCAGAGTAGCTGATAGAGGACTCATCCTAAATTGGTATTACCCATTCAGGATATGTATAGGCTATACCCACATCCTGAATTGAACATAACCTTAAACTTATAGGCCATAACAGAATAGTATCCTCACAAAATAGTATTACCCACATCCTGAATTGGCCATAACATATACATTGTTGTCAGTTTCTTACCATACACGATACATATCCTAATGATACCATAGGTTAAACTATAGAAATGATGTGATAGGAACAACTTGTACTAAGATACAATTTATGTATTGCACAAAAAGGTACATAACAGCCGATACAGTGTATTTATGTGATACGGAAATTATCAGATTAACCTAAATTTAAACAAGTTAAACCAGACTTTGAAGTGGTTTAGAAATTAAAGTTTATGTAACCTAAGCTACAACTCTTAAGGGTTCATTTGGGAGCGGGGAAAAGTGGGAGGAAGGAAAATGGAAGGGAATGACGCATTTTCTCTTGTTTGGTATAGGAAGGAAAAGTGGAGGGGTCACTTTTCCTTTCTAACCTAAGAAATTCAATCCCTCCAAAAATTGGAGGAAAAGTGCAGGCTTATCATAATTTACAATTATACCACATAGGAATTGTATTATTTAAAATTTGTTCTATGAAAGTCAAAATGGTAAATAAGTGTTTTTAGTTGAGAATATAATTGGTAAATCCTATATTTTAGTTTCGTTCCTTTCACTTTTTCTTCCATACCAAACAAAGGAAAGTGCATCCCTTCCATTTTTTATCCCTCCTACCAAACAAAAAGGAAATGGTGTTTCCTTTCCATATGGATGGAAAGTATATTCTCTACTCTTTTTCATTCCTCCCACTTTTCTATCCTTCCTACCAAACGGAACCTAATTCGACCCAAATACCTATACAAATCCTTGTACAACTTCGTTCTAAACAACCACATCTTCTAAGTGAACTCTTTATAAGAGCATCTCCTATCCGACGACCTTCATTGACTTTCAACATCTCCAATGACGATGTCTAACATCTACTGCAACCGCGTCTAGTATCACTAAGTACTTCAACAACTCATGCAAGTGATTCTCTTCAAAAGAGAAACATTTTGTTTATTTTTTTAATACTTCTCCTTTATGGATTATTGAAACTTCTTTACTCTTTGTTTTAGGTCTTTCCTTGGAGGGGTTTTCCATTTGTTGTAGAGGGGTTTTACAAATTATACATTGTAAGAAATTAGAATGTACAACAATTCTTTTACTGTCAACACACTGGTTGTTAAGAGTCAAGTTATTATTGATGCAACAATATTATACTTGTAAAGAATACCACTATGTAATTAATACTAATGTTCTATTCTTTGCTTTTAGTTGCCAACTTTATGATGAATTTGTCACTTAATGTTTGAGATACTATCGACAAGTTCAATTTATCCACATATGTAAGATATATTACTTTTCAACCAGATATGGTAGGGAACAAGGTACCTATGATCCAAGATATGATAATCAAGAAAACAGATGCACGATATGTATCTTAATTTGACAACCTAGCTTAAAGGCTAAATTACAGATGTATACCTCCAACTTTCCCTGAGTTGAGAAAAGCCAGTTTCCAATTGTTTGAACATTTAAGTACATTTGATGTACTCTGCTTTTAACTTAGCAACCATCTATAAAATTATGGCCATAGTAACGGCTATTGTAAAGCATTTCCAGACCTAGACAGTCCTATATCTGTAATTATTTAGATGACTATACTAATCCTGTTTATTTCAATAAGAGTAACATTTTGGGTTATTTAAGTTAATAAGATGCATCTATTTCAAAGGCCATGAAGACTTGTGCAAATTTCTCTTTTTCTCTCACCACTTAGTGTGACCATTTTCAGGTCAATTTGAGACTTCTTACTCTCACTTCTCATTCATTCCTCCAATAACACATATCACCGCCATTATCAACCTCTTCCCCTGCCACGAGAACAAGAACCTCATCACCTCCTGTCATCAGATCACGCATCTCCGCCCTTAAGACGGGCACCAAAGCCATCCGAGAGAATAAGGCTTGTGCCCTCCTATGCCTCATCCAAATAGGGGACCAAGAGCTTCCCATCGATCAATCTGACGCCAAATCATTGCTGATAAATCGTCTTTAAATTGAATGCCAAAGAGGGAAATACACTCTGATGACTCTCTATCTGATCTATTGTGAGGATGTAAAGATAGTTTGGTTATTGTTGGATCTGATTGTGATTCCGGAGTTAGATTAGTTCAGTCGATGTTGGATCTGATAATGATAGTGGATAAGTAACATACATGTATTATACTGTGGCGGGGATGCTTTTATACTGTGGCGGGAATCGAGGATGTGAGGAGGATAGTGGTTTAGGGGGTTCCAAGTGCTCATCAAGGTAGTGGAGAGGATGATAGAGGTAAATGGATATCATCAAATGAGCTGCAACTTATAAGCAAGGAGAGCACCAAGTACTGGACCATGATTTCGAGGGAGGGGTTGATACAACCGCATGTTAGGCCCACAGCAGATCCTCCATAGCCTGTCGAAGAGTGGCTATGATCATTGTTCAATGTCACGTCGAGTAGGAAAAAAGAGAAGAGATGGATAAAGAGAAAGGAGAGGGAGGGGGATCTGAGAAGAATGAGGGTGGGTCTCAAAGGCTAGACCCTGGTCCCTGTCCAACACTGCTCCGCAAATTAGTGTCAAACGGGTCGGGATGAGCCATTATTTCCCATTCAGCTATGGTTTTAGTCTAAATTGGTAAATGTTTGGGGATCAGATCTAGCTTTAACAGGTGGACCAGAACACGATTGCCAATGCCACCCATGATCCATCTGCCTCAACCTCAAAAAGCCCTGCCAGCTTTATACCACAACCACCCCCCCCCCCTCCTCCCCCCTCTTTTGTTACACTGCCAAAACGTGTGCCCACATACTTGTCCCTTCTGACAGTTGTCCTCAGCAATCAGCATGCATGATCATGGCATGGTTCAGATGGTTACACACATGTGCAGCCTACCCCAACCAAAAATACCTCTATATTCAAACAAAGGTGCTTAGGTATGTTTTCCAAAGTTGATGAGACAAAAAGGAAAAGTTGTATTGATGTAGACGAATTACAACTCTTCAACGAGAGCTTACAATGAATATCTACAAGTTAAAATTTTCAGGGAAAGTGTGCCAGTGGAAGTTGGGTCAACGCGTAACCGCTTTGTTCTGTTGACGATCCGTACTCAAGTCTTGATCTCTTGCTTCTTTATTGTGGTGCTTTAAAAGCAAAGGAAAGCTCTCCTATCTCTCTTAATAGTCAAAGTGGGAATCCTCTCCATTTAGACCCTAAAGTGCTATTTATATAGTTTTAGGGGAATCCAAAACCCCGTAACCGCTCAACCGCGGGATAAGCCTGCAGCAAGGTTGGAATTTAGGCATCAAAGCCTTCAAAGTCCGTATTGGAGCTAATATGCGGGACTCAACTGCCTCCAAAAGCCCTCAGCGGAGCTAGCAGCACAGCTGTTGTTATTCTCCACTACTCATGGGAATCCTGACAATAATGGTCGATTATCAGGATAATAACAACCTACTAAGTACGAGGGTCGTTACACCTTAAATTCGCGCTTTGTGGGATAATAATAGGTCAATGACCTGTAAGTGCATTCCGTGCAGCGGAGCTGTGTCATACGGCGCTAGATAACCGTGTTGTAGAACTATGCAGCGGCACCGCACCTTCAGCAGAGCTATCCTACAGCGAGATTATTTACGATGCTAGCCCTTTGAAGCGGTGTTCACCTTAGCCCATGTGAAGCGGAGCTAGGCATGTTTGTTTCACAAGCTCATTTGAACCGCAGAGATGGCCTTCTAGGCTTTTGTCTTCTCCGTCTTTAGAGTGTCAACAAGACCACTTTCAAATTTTTCGGGAATCCGCAACGAGTTGGTTTGGATCTCGCGGTACTTTGAATTAAATTGTGGGAAATCCTTCGTCCCTTTGTTGTGCGAGGGTGGTCAGAGATAGCGATTAATGTGACCAAAGTAGATATTCCCAAACCAGTTGGGAACTAGGAATAGAATATCAGATGTAATCACTAATGTGATAGGTAAACGTTTCTTGCTCTGCCGACTAGAAATTTTTTGGAAACGGTTATATTGGGAAATTAAAGAATAAATTTGTTGTCGAAAGCAAACCAATATTCAAATATGGACATCTGTGGAGGATCCCAAACGGGAATACGATCATCATTAACGTGACAGGTTTGAAAACTTAGTTGGGAGAAGTTGGTGAGCATCTGTCACGGATCAATTGCTTCTGTTAAAGATGATAACGGGTAATATTTTTTCGAAAATTTGTCATTGATTGGCATCATAAGAGTATTTCCATTTGGATTAGTGAGACAATAGGCTCCATTAGAGTAGACTTCTTCTACTACCAACGGTCCTCCTCACTTAGTCTGAAATTTATTTTGGTCTTATACGTCATAACCATAGGTTGTCGGACGACTAAAACCAAGTCTCCTATTTGGAAGACACTCTCTAAGGTCCTTGAAATGCAAGCTTCGTTAAGCTCAATGCAATGTTGGGCTTAAAGTCACCTTTCATCAAGTGCCTCTAGTTCTTGTTGACGTAGCCAATTATTATCTTCCGTCGTCATAATAGTTGCCATGGTGGTGCGTAGTAACCGTATCCGTATCTCTAAGGGTATAACTACTTCAAACCTATAAACTAGTGAATAAGGCATGCTGCCAATTTGGATCCGGACAGCTGTACGGTACGTCCATACATATTCACCAAGCTTTGTGCTCTAATATCTTTTGTTCGAAAAGAATAACTTCTTGAGTGGCTTCATAATAGTTTTGTTAAAAGCTCAGCTAATCCATTAGTTGCGGAATTGTATGAAGTAGAGGTTACATTATGAATTCGGTATTTGTCACAAAACCGAAAGAACGACTGGCTCACAAATTGAAGGTCATTATCGTAGATGGTCCATCGGGGACATCGAATCGATAGATTACTTGATGCTTTGATAAAGTTAGCCACATTAATGGTTTTGACTTATGTCAATGGTATAACCTCTGCCCACATAAAGTAGTCACTTATGGCCAAAATGAACCGATGACAGCTTGTTGACAGAGGGCTAATGGGCCCTATAATGTCCATCTCCCATGTTTCAAAAGGCCATGAAGCAACAGTGCGGTGGAGTAACTCCGGAGGTTGATGTATAAAGTCTGCGTGGATCTAGCACGCTTTACACCGTTTTGCATATGTCACCGCATCGGTAATCATAATCAGCCAATAACAACCAAGTCGTTTTAGCGGATCTTGAAGTTTGGACTAAGCTGGTGGACATTACAGGTGCCATCATAGGCTTCTTTGAGTTCCTTGTGTGCCTCCGAATTGGACAGGCAGCGAAGCAGTATGCTATCAAACGAACGACGATAAAGCATCTTTGTAACCGTGTCGTAATAGAAGCAAAGGAATCATCTTCGGATAAAGGCCTCCTCGTTAACATTGTTAAGTATTAGTATTAGTAATGGATTTTAGTCCCACATCGGGTAGAATGATAGAAAGAGGGGTTAGCCTCTCATATATATATGTAATCTTCTCATCAATAAAGCTAATCTCATTTTTCCAATTCTACATGGTATCAGAGCCATAATCCATCCACTCTCTCCAAAAAAAAAATCTAACCCTAGATCAACCCCCCACCCGCGCTGCAGCCTTCCCCTGCCCTACTGCTGCCCGCCCCCAGCAACCCCCCTGCTGCCCGCCTCCAGCGGCCTGGCCTCCAGCAGCGCTCCTTGCCCCGTTCCTGCCCGCCTCCAGCAGCCCCCTGCCCCGTTGCCGCCCCCGCACCGCTGCCGCCCAACGACCCCCCCCCCCCCCAAAAAAAAAAACCTGACCCACTGGCCAAAACCCTAGCCCTAACCCTTGTCTCTAGTGCGGGTGCCAGTGCTGACATATGTGATCAACATTCAATCTATACTTCCTATGCTCGTGTCACTACTGGCCACGTTTCTAATGTATTGACAGAGTTGATGTGATTATCAAGTTGGAAAAATCAAACCAACAGTCGAATCCGGAATACTGAAGGATGACAGACATTGAGGCGAATAGCAGTGCTACAGACACTAGTGTTGAAAACGCAATGGCGGAACAAAAGGGCACTGGTGTCACGTTCCGCTCCCGGAATACGGCAAGCCGAGTACGTAGCATCATCCCCAGGCTACGCGATATATGAATACTCCAGTATCCATATCTGCGTAGCCCGTAAAGTTCTATGATAGGATTATAACAGATCACATGGTACATAATATAATAAATAGCAAGTCGATTACAGGACATTCTGAACTATAAATAGAAAAACTTACTATTCTATCCGGTTACAACATTTAACCCAATATATATAATACGTTTATACCTTAAATATATGATGAGAAAAAATCTGGTTCCAACACAATCACCTTCAATGGTAGCATCATGTTATTGTTCTCCAGCAGTACTTCAATATTTGATAACAGCGCCATTTGGGATATTGCTACAAAACTAGTGAACAATATTAGGTCGCCAAACGACATGCAAGCCCTCGGTCAAGGACGGAACGAAAAATAAAATAAATCGAGAATCTGAGAATTAGTAGGATTCTCGGAATTCCAAAATAAAGGAACTGGATGATTCAAAGAGAGTATTGCGTTAACTTGAAATATGATCCTGACTAGATTATATTCTAGTGATTTTCTCAGTGTTCGTCTTATGACTAAGTCCTAACAATTTATACATCATAACTACAATCACAATCATAAACAACCTAAGTTCACTACCACAAGCACAATCAAGTTTCCTATATGATGATGCAATTTAGAGAACACATATGGATGAAATTTATTCCATTTTTCGGCAATAATTTCGTGACCAGGGATCAGGCTATAACTTGGTGGCACGGTACTTAGAATCCGGCCTTGCTCCACATAAGCTCAAAACAAATAAATCACTAATTCACCTATTTGATGTTTTTAATCGAAATATGTATGTCCAACACAAATTCACGAATTCACATAATCGATCTTTCAATCGAAATAGGTATGTCCAATACAAATTCACGAATTCACCTAATCGATCTTTTAATCGAAATAGGTAGGTCCAATACAAATTCAGGAATAGGTCCAGGCACAGGTAAGTGAGCTAAGCCTCACACACTCAATTCGTAAGATCTTGCGAAAGAGCTTAACTACTAATCAGTTTTTGTTGTTATTATATTGCAGAGATTTAGGGTATAATCCAGTTGTTCTCTCCCGTCCAATGCACTAACCTAAAGCTACAAATAATCCTACTCTATTATCTTGCATTAAGTTTCTACTGGACACATGTATGAATCTTGATCTCGATTCGTGTATTTAAATACCACGAATAACGAGAATATAATTCAATATTTGTTCCTTAAAAGAATCATATCATGAACTGGAAATCATGATTTCAATACTTGCTCTTGCTTTGAATGAATCATGACATAATCACAGATTATCAAATACCAATTTCTCTTTTCACTTAAAACATGACAAAACATTGGGTATTATCAATTTAATATTTGGATTTCTTCCAGCAGAAACACAGAATACACGTAATTAGTTTCTCTTGTGTGCCTCTGTGTCTGTCCTACTTAACTTAAGTTCTAAGAAATTTGACCCATACGATTTAAATATAACCACAAGTCCGTCTCTAAGGGAATGACTCAAAACTCCTAAAACAGGGTTAACTATATTTAACCAATTTTTGAGTTTCAAAAATTGTTATTTCTGGGAATTTTTGAAAATTTCGACAAAACCTCCTTTGTATTTTGGACTCCGAAATTTTCACAATTTATAATAATAGACCCGGAGCAACCCTTCGTAGAATTTTCTGAGTACGCCGACCCCTTCGGTGGAGCAACTCTCAACACCGGAATACACACAATTTAATATAAATCATTATCAAAATAATTTGAGTTTAAGTAATTTCTTACCAAAGCTATTACCACCTTAGCAACACTTGCTATCAATTCCTGATTCACTGAACATAAGTCAAGGAAACTAACAATCATCATTGGTAAGGCACAATTTCATGAAAAAAGAACCAAAATCACAATTTGCAATCACAAACGAGAATATATTTATATATACCATCAATACCTAACCTGTTTGTACTAGATGTACCTAGTTCAAACTTCAAATTGATATACACGCCTTCCAAAACTATGCATATGCTGAATTTAAAATAAATATAATACCTATTTGTCATATTTGAGTAAAGTTTTGG
The DNA here is from genome assembly GCA_036927795.1 of Iris macrosiphon. Lineage (NCBI taxonomy): Eukaryota > Viridiplantae > Streptophyta > Magnoliopsida > Asparagales > Iridaceae > Iris > Iris macrosiphon. Next base: position 166,551,904 of record JAYESA010000012.1, read on the forward strand.
ACCGGTATATTTTTCCCTAACTCAAACTATAAATAACAGTATGTTAAGTCTAAGATTCCCTAATCCTATAAAACCACATTAGGACATACCCAAATTTATTTAGTGCTGAATTCTAGAGATGAATTCAGATTTAGAGCCTAATATGCCAACTACGGCCTTGTATTACTTATGAAAATCCATTCCATATTTGTCTATGCTACTTTTGTTTAATAATATGTAATATTTTCTTGTGTACTCGTCCTGAGAACAACTTATAATGTTTAAATTCCATATTCAGACAGCAACTACGAGTACAATAAATCATTTTCTAAAATCTTAGTGTTTGCTTTCATCCTCGGAACAACTCTAGTTTAACCAAATCTGAATTTTTTTTTGTTGTTATTAGGTTAAAATAAATAATAATGCTTATATGGAACCGATATGTTTCTATGATCTGGAATATAAATTTCCCTGACCTATTTCACTAGTTTTCATAATATAAAATTGTTTATAGCCATATAAAATTTTCTTGATTACTAAATGTTAAACCTATATCGGGATATATCGGAAGTTCACTTATATATATATATATATATATATATATATATATATATATATATATATATATTTCTAAGAATCTTTAATAAGAACCACTTAAAGATACTAGTCTAATACTATATTACTTGGTGATATTAAGAGATTTCCAATCCTTTAGAAATTTAGGTCTAGGTTGCGGTTCTTAGAAATTCCATATGACCTATGTAGCATCCAAAATTCATTTACGCCCAATCCAAATGAACGTATTATAATTATTCTCGATTTTAACTTATATACTTGGCAAAATAACAAATTAAGTTCGATATCAATTATGGACAACCGGTATACTTAGGAAATTAAAAACTATACTAAAACCTACGCTACTCGAAATTGGAATAATAATTCCTTTCTATACCTCCATTGCCTATATAACAATTATGTCTACTTACTATTTAGTACTAGGATTGAATTCAAATGATACTATATATTATCAATATTATGTCATTCACAACCAATTTTGACTATAAATTATTTATCTTTATACACATTAAAACAATTCCTACTTATACCAAGAATTCATCAATCCTACATACACTTGCATATGAACAAATATATATACCAAGCATAACGATCAATTCCACACAATTATTCCATGGTACCTATACTACTCTAAACCATGTGTCACATAGTGGCCTAATTCTAAAGTAATGATCATAAATACAAACAATTTCAGAAATTAGAAATTAAATATAGGCACAATTAATTCATGAAATTTCAAATGAAATTTGATGAGAAGGAAGAGGGCTTGCCTTGGGATTTTGAGTTTGGAATTGGGGTTAGGGTTTTTCTTCACTTTCCAACTTCTTCATCTCTTTCTTCTTCTTCACTCGAACTTCTTTTTCTTCTTTTTGAATAGAAAAAGGGGGTTAGGGTTAGGTTTTGTTGAAGGAGATGATGATGACGACGGAGGATGATGAAGATGGTGGTGGTGGATGATGGTGGTGGTGTGGCCGGCGGTGAGGTCGGCGTCCGGCCGGCCGGCCACCGCGGTGGTGGCGGTGGTGTAGGTGAAGGGAAGGAGAGAGAGAAAATAAAGAGGAGGGGGAGTTGGGTTATGGGGAGGGAGGGAGGAGGGGGAGGTGAGTTATAAGGAGGGAGGGAGAGAGAAAAGTGAGATGGAGATAAGTAGAAGAAGAAGAAGAAGAAGAAGAAGAAGAAGATGAAGTAGAGGAGGGGGAGGTCGGGTGTAGGTAGGGGGAGAGGTGTTCGGTCATGTCACAGGAGGAGGAAGAAAAGGAGAATGAGAATGACTCATTTCTCTCTCTCATTCTTACTAAAATATAAGAAATATAATAATAAGGATCCAAGCATAATCATTGTCCTACTAGGTGAAATGTCCCAATTACCCCCACATAAACATGCATGCTGCCACCTATCTAGCTTAGGTGTTGTGCAAAATTTTGCAATTGCATATTTATACTAAGGACTTTTATGAAAATATTTAAAATTTGGAGTAATAGTTTTATATTCACTTAGTTTTATATTCACTTTAAAACAACCAAATTAAATTAATAATAGTAAAAAAAAATTATATACATAACATAAATAATTAACTCCGTAGGTACGGGAATGTCCGACACTGGATTCCGTATTACTAAATGCAGCTATGACAACTGGCATAACGATTTTCTCGATTCGACTTGTCGATCGACGGTTGGACGGACCAGAGGGCTACTCGACATGGCAAAAGAAGGTCGAAAAGACGATTCGGGGAATACGGTTGTCCAAACATCTGACTGACAATCCTCCAGCAGAGACTGGTCCCATATTTGAGCAATGGGAGACAGATGATAGTCGATTGTTTACACAGTTGATGAATTCAATGGAACCATCGGTGGAAGACGGTTCAGAATACATATTCCGTAAAGGAATTATGGGAGGTCCTGGCGGCGACGTTGATGTAAAACGCGATTTGTCTCGCATTTACGACTCGGTCGTTGGCGTATACCGAGCAAATCAGGGAGACAAATCTCATAAGGACTATTACCGGACCTTTAAAGCTATGACTGATGAGATCAACCGTGTTTTACCCCTCACAACGGATATCAATGAAGCAAGGGCTCAACGTGAGCAGCTCCATGCCATGGCTTATCTTGCATCTCTTCGTCCTGATGCGGACTATGCTCGGTCTCAAATCATTGCTGGATCTGATGTTCCGTCTCTGATGGAGGCTCACTACCGTGTTCTTCGGACAGCGAAAGTCGTTGAGACCACTCTGGGTGATGCTCCTGCTGATCGATCTGCACTTGGTGCTGCTCGTGCTGGATTTCGTGGTGGTCGTGGTGGACGACGTGGTGGCCGAAATACTTGTCGTCATGGGGGACAATACAATGACGGTTGTGATGGAGGAAGACCGCACACATGCTTCAACTGTGATTAGCATGACCATTTCCAGTGACAGTGTTCTAAAGCTCATGCTGCCAATGTTATATCGGACGCTCCTGATGATGGCATTTGATCTGTCCAGATGACTGCAGAGTCATACAATTTTTCTTAAGTTCCAAGCTCAACGTCGTGGTGAGACATCCACATCTGGATCCACAGTCGGGTACTCCGCGGCATGTGTGGTAAGGTCGAAACAATGGGTGATTTGACTGGTGCGTCAGCTTACATGACTGGCGACGCAGGTATGATACACAATTATATATCGGTGGGACGTGTTTTCGATATTATTGTTGCCAATGGTGGTTCACTACTAGTCTGTGGACGTGGAAGTGCCCGTCTTTCTTCCGGACTGTCAATTCCGTATTATATACATCTGACACCCCGTTCAGTTTACTTTCCATTAGACAGATTATTCGCGACATGCATTGCTCGGTAACATTTTTTTCTGATTGTTGTATTTTTCAGGACCTAAAGATTGGAAAGGCTGTCGGTATGGGACATGTGGCTGAAGACATACATGTTTGACGCACCTTTCCCTGTTGCTTGTGCTGGCGTGAATCTCGATCCTTTCGAGCTACATTGTCGGTTAGGCCATCCATCTATCCAAGCTCCCAGAAATTGTACCCATTTTTAGATATTCATGTTTCTTTTTATTGTGAGTCGTGTAGTTTGGCTAAACATCATCGGGTTTCCTATCCGGTAAGTCAATAAATTTTTATATGCTCATTTCGAGTTGGTGCATTCTGATATATGGAGACCATGTTTGGTTGACTCGATGAAGGATTTCAAGTACTTTGTTACATTTGTTGATGATTACTCACGTGTCACTTTAGTCTATCTAATGAAAAATCGCTCCGACCTATTTGAAATTTGGTGCAATTTTTATGCGAAAATCAAAACATAATTTGGTGTTCCGATTAAATGCCTTCGAAGTGACAATGGTCGTGAGTATATGTCTTGTGAGTTCATTTCGCATCTGTCTCGACATGGAATCATTCACCAAACTTCATGTCCTTACACACCACAATAGAATGGTGTGGTCGAACGCAAGAATCGTCATCTCTTAGAAACAACGTGTGCTCTTATGTTTCAAGCACGTACTCCCAAAAAAAATTGGTCGGGTGCGGTACTTACAGCTTGTTATTTTATTAATCGCATGTCATCGTCGGTTTTCAATTGTGCTTCTCCCTTTTCTCGGCTATATCCCTAACGAGAGCCGTTTTTCCTACCTCTCAAAATTTGTGGTTGCTTGTGTTATGTTCGGGATACCCGACCAACCCTTTCTAAATTAGATTCTAAGGCAATCCAATGTGTTTTTCTTGGGTATCCTAAAGATCAGAAAGGGAATCGTTATTTTTTTCCTACCTTGAAGAGGTATTTTTTCTATCGGAATATTACCTTCGTTGAAACCGAGTTTCCTCCACTTCCACAAACTACAGGTCCAGTGTCCCAAGTTTACCCAGAAGAGGATTTCTTGTTGTTCCATGTTCAAACACATCAGCCCCCCGAAAGGGTGCCCTCCCCTACCGAGCCGGTATCTCGGTCCGACGGTCCGCAGACACTGGATCAGTCGGCACCGCCGTCGTCCGAACGAGCGTCGCAGATAGTGCACACGGTCACAAAGTCATCACCTCCTCTAGCTCCACTGATTCGCCTCCGCTTGTTCCACCAGCTCGACCTCGTCGTGCATGTCGAGATCATCCCTTATATGTTCACAACTACAAAGGGCTCGCGAACCACACTCAGTCCTTGATAGCTACTATTGATGGGATTCAGATTCCCAATACTGCCGAGGAGGGTCTCCAACATCCCGGTTGGCGTGCTGCTATAGAAGAGGAGATGAAAGCGCTTCGAGAGAACCAAACTTGGGACTTGATAGATTTTACACTTGGTAAAAAGACGGTAGGTTGCAAATGGGTGTTCACGATCAAAGTGAACCCGGATGGCACTCTTGATCGCCTAAAGGCTCGTCTGGTGGCTAAAGGATATTCTCAGACCTATAGTGAGAATTATTTTGAGACACTCCCCAGTTGCCAGGATAACCTCTGTACGCGTACTCTTGGCCTTAGTTGTTCGCTATGACTGGCTATTACTTCAGTTGGATATCAAGAATGCATTTCTCCACGGAAATCTTGACGAAGAAGTGTATATGGTGCAACCTCCCGGGTTCGTTACAAGGGAGCGTAAAGTGTGTCATCAAAGGAAGGCCATCTATGGTCTCAAACAATCACCTTTTGCATGGTTTGGTCGATTTACATGTTACTCAGTTTGGCACGTGTCAATCGAAGAAGAATCATTCAGTATTTTACTGACAGACATCAGCTGGAAGGATACTACTTGGTGTCTATGTTGATGGCATTGTGATCACGGGAGACGACAGTCGGAACATTACAGGACTGAAGAACTTTCTGGGAGAACAGTTTCAGACCAAGGATATGGGATCATTTAACTACTTCTTGGGTGTTGAATTCATACGGAAAAAGAGCACATTGTCACGTCTCATAAGAAGTATGTGCTACACATACTAAATAATGCAGGAATGATGCAAGCCAGGAAAACAACGTTGCCAATGGACCCGGAAGAAAAATTACTCCCCGACGAGAGAGTATTGATGACTAATCAGGATCAATATCATCGAGTGGTTGAAAAACTCAATTACTTGGCAGTTATGACTCGTCCAGATATTTCTTTTGTCGTCATTGTCGCGAGTAGATTTATGTCTTCTCCACGAGTTCCACATTGACAGGCAGTTCTCAGAATTCTGCGCTATCTAGTCCAGAAACCTGGAAAATGAATTCGCATAGAAAATCATGGACAAAAAACTTGGTATCGTGGAAGAGCAGCAGAGTGTGATCGAACGATCAAGTTCTGAAGCAGAATATCGAGCTATTGCTCATGGCACGACAGATGTGCTATATCTGAAGCATCTGCTACAAGAACTGGAAGAAGAAGCAGAATCTAAAGCAGCAGATATGTGATAACCAGTCTGCTATCCATATTGCTACCAATCTTGTGTTCCATGAAAGGACGAAGCATATTGAAATTGACATCCACTTCGTCCGTGATGAGTATCAAAAGAGGATAATAAAGTTTCATCACATAAGGACCGGTAATCAGATAATTGATATCTTCATGAAGTCTCTTTTGGGTCCTCGGGTTCAATTTCTATGTAACAAGTTGGGCATAACTGGCATGTATGCTCCAGCTTGAGGGAGGATGTTAAGTATTAGTATTAGTAATGGATTTTAGTTTCACATCGGGTAGAATGATATAGAGAGGAATTAGCCGCTCCTATATATATATGTAATCTTTCTCATCAATAAAGTTAATCCCATTATTCTAATTCTACAAGCATCATCATGTAATATGCATGTAGAGCATAAACCATGAGAGAGAATCACCCGCCCTTGGGCTCAAATTCTAGTGACTTCCAGACTATGCTTTGAGAAGAAGAGCTGACGAGTAGGGACTGATTTGCAAAGCCAAGAAAGCTGCAAGTGTTGTGAGGGAATCAACTTCTGTATTTTGAAGGCGGGGGATATGACTGATGAAAGAGCCTTCAAATGCATTGGGCAGCTCTAATGTGGCTTGGTGATAAGGTGCTAAGTCTTCATTGCACACCTCATATTCTCCCCTTATTGACTCATGACAAATTTGGAATCACCATAGACTTCAAGATGCTCTACCCCATTTATCGGGTTAGATGTAGATCAATGATCAGGGCGTTATATTCCACCACGTTGTTAGAAGATGATTCTGTCAATGAGAAGGCACGATGGAGTACCTCATTCTGTGTGGAGATAAATACTACCCCCGCTCCTGCGACAATTTTTCCCTTGGAGCCCATGCTTTGAACCGTTGAAGAAAAACACACCTTATCTTTTGAAGTCATGTTAACTTTAATGACCTCGTCTGGGATGTCTTCATAGAGTTTTGATAAATCTAGAATCGGCTGGTCTGCCAGGAAGTCCGCAAGGTCTTAACCTTCGGTGGCCTTATGAGGTATGAAGGTCATGTTGTATTGTGACAGTATAATAGCCCAGCTAGCCAGTCTAGAAACGACGCGAGTTTCGCCACGAGAAATCACAGAGAATAACTCTGGAAATAACGTGAATTTCTTGGCCAATTATATAATGACGCGTCTTCTGAATCACAAAAAAATAAAGCTAGGCATTCCTTCTCCATAGGAGTGTGACGATGCTCGACTCCTATTAACACACGGCTCTAAGTAATAGATAGCATGTTCATGGCATTCTCCATTTTTCTGTGGGAGAAAAGCACCCAAGGCATGATCCCTAGCCCTTACATAGAGTAGAAACAGCATGATCCCTAGCCCTTACATAGAGTAGAAACGGCGTCCATGTAACAGGAACAACTAAGACCAAAGGCCTAGTGAGGTATTCTTTGATATCATCAAAAAGCTCTTTGGCATGGGCCATCGAAGAAGAACGTGACGCCTTTCTTCATCAACCTCGTAAAAGTTTGTCAACGACCAGATAAGTTCGCAATGAACCTTCTGATATATACGAGTCTGCCTTGTAGACCCTGAGTTCTTTGAGATTCTTAGGCAGTTGAATGTTGATGATCGCCTTGACTTTGTCTGGGTCAAGGTATTCCCTTAGATGTAATGACGTATCCGAGGAACTTGTCGCTTGATACACCCAGAAATGACTTCGTCGGATTCATCTTCAATTGGTGAACTCGCATGACTTCGAACACCGTTCCTAAGTCATGAAAGTGATCCTCTGTGGGTTTTTTACAGCAATGTCATCACATAGTATTACATTGTCTTTCAAAAGTGATCATGAAAAGTTGTGCTTATGGCGGGGTTGATGTAGCCCCTTTGAAGCGGGGCTAAGCATGTTTTTTCCACAAGCTCGCGTGAACCGCGGAGCTTGCCTTCTAGGCTGGCTGTGTCTTCTCCGTTTTTCAAGTGTCAACAAGGTACTCTAGCCCGTAAGTATGTGAGTTCAAGGTATGTGCTTTTCCATGACCAACAATACCTTCACATTCAATTGAAGGAGCCGAGGTACTCTAGCCCCGTAAGTTTGTAAGTTCAAGGTGTGTGATTTTCCATGACCACCCAAAACCAACCCAAGGCACAAGAATTATGAGGTTACAAGGTGGAACTTTCTTTGTGCAAAAATACATTTTGGAAGTGTCATCTGCTAACTTCGATCACCTTTTCTGTGGAAGTTCATGAGTAATGGGATTTGTAGGAGTTGCAGGGAAATTTCTCTCTTAATTAGTTGATTGATCTTTGCACTGTCCCAGCTATAGTGCTCAAGAAATATAATCTCAATAAAATGTTTTTCATCCTAATGTAGTATCTTTGCCTCACATTATATACTATGCTTAGGGAGTTGACGTGAGAGGTGCTACACTATTCTGTTCTTGAGCAATGAAGTCAGAAAATCATAAAAATTCTCAGCTTATGATACAGTTAACTCTTCAATCTTTTCTGTACTTAACTGTTCCAGCAATCAGCAGGTCATCAAAAGGTTATAGGAACAATAAGATACAAATTCGCTAAGGGAAATTATAATTTATGTTATCTACTAACAAATTTCATTCACAATGTTCTCACAACTCTGCAAACAGCATGAAAGGAAAGGAGTGGCAATAAATGATAGATCATTAGTCATTCAATTTTCAGATGTTAATGAGCTTCAACAAGTGAATCCATGTTCAAAGATGTTGGAAGGATCATCTATAAGTCCAGGGTTTATCCACACAAATTTTCTTAGAACATAAACACAGTTGAATGTTCAGTGATGCCTGCTTCCAACTGGTGGAATGATGAGGAATCATGAACAGCAAAACAATTAAATAATTGTTTCATATATTAGCATGAGAATTAACTTAAGAAGGAAGGCATCGTAAAAGAAAAAGTATGCACTTACAGGATGGAAGTTCAACGAGTTCACAGAGTAAATCTCATTGCCCTCTCTATGACATTTAAATGTGAAGTTCTTACTCTGCTGTGCATCATCCAAATGTTGTACACCAACCCTTCCCTCTATTGAACCCACCTGGATTGGAAAAAAAAAAATTCCTAGTTCAGTTGCATGTATAGGATCAAAGAAAGATGGAAAAGGGAGAGACTGGTGATACAAGGTCCAAGATAAAGAGAGAGATGATATAAGCTGTCTTGGTGGTATATTATGTGGAAAGAGAGCATTATTGAAATTTCCTATCTTACAACTTTCAAATGCAAAAGTAACTATATTCACTGCAGTTTGTGGATATTCTCATCATACAGTATCATGGACCTAGAGCTGTAACTAGCAGGAAAGGACTGCAGCACGGATTTAAAGAAGATTAGTGTTGGTTTTAAATGAAGTAGCAAATAAAAGAATTCGAACATTTAAGCAAAAGGCCACAAAATTGAGGTTAGCTAATTCAAAGAAAGACAGACACAGGCCAAATTTAAAGGCCTTTTCACATAAGACATTTTCAATCAGTATAGAATAATATAATAAAAGTTTAATCATACAGAAGATTCTAATGAGCCAACTAACCAATGTAACATGTTACCCATGAATTGGTGTTCTAAAAGATAAAAGAGGGTGAAGAAGAAAAGATAATCTAAATCATAGGTCTCACATTATAAAAGATTATTTTGCTCGATACGTGTGCAATCCTATAATGAGCCATCTATAATATACCTCGCCTTGTATGAATTGCAAATGCATTACTGATGCCAACAATTTAGTCATAATAAACATATCTTGTGTCACATAAACAACTCAGATGGAGTTGAATCGTTCGCATCCAAATTTTAAGTGGCAAGAGCTTTCTTCCTCTTTGGGCAAAAGGGACCAAACCACAGTGTTTTTTAATTCCTTCAGTACTATGAAGAAGTAAGAGAGTATAATTTGAAAATGAAACTTCATTCTAAGGTCCCTCCCTGAATTATTTCTACAAAGTTGTACAAGTTAGATAAATAAACATAGTTCAATGGCCGATAAACCAGCAAAGAAGAAACAAATGAAATAAATGCCGAAATACAGTGAAAAAGCACTGTATGTTATGTTATAGTCCACAAAAACAAAGGAGAAAGAGCTAGTGAGAGCAAAGTTACCAAAAATCCTTGCTGATCTGGAAATGCAGCAACACACCTTGTCTGGTATTTCAGAGGTGACTGGATTCTCTTGAACTCGGCCTGTAAATGATTAGGGATCTGTCATCTTTCTGATGTACGAGAAGTATAGAACATGGCAAAAGAAATTATGCGCATTAATGTTTGCATTTATCGTAGCATGTCATGGATTTAAGACATTATACAGCTACAATGCAGGAACATAGACAATTTGAAACAATAATATATATATATATATATATATATATATATATAGAGAGAGAGAGAGAGAGAAAGAGAGAGAGTATATATGTGTGGTTGTGTCTCTTTGATTCATGTCGGTCATGGGCACAGTACCAATTTTGATGTGTTTGTGATTTCTAATACTACAGTATCATGTTATGTCCAAACTAAAAAAATACAAAGGAAGGTGTTCATGGTAAATAAAATGCCTCCGCTGAAATTTCTTTAAACATTAATTCATAAACTAGTAGCTCATCCTTCCTTCCACCACTACACCTTCATCCCCACCTAGCAAAATAAAAATAAATACTACAAAAAAGTAAGTAAACAAAAGAATAATATCAAGTATCAACAACTTCTAGTTTCCTTATTTATCAATGGAAGTTCGGTTGAGTAAAATGGTACTTACCCATTGAGTACCTTAGCTAGAATACTCAAAAAACTCCTATATAAGACAGACTGCTGTAAATACATAGTAATAATTGGTAGCTGTAGAAAAATATCATTCCTTTTCAAGATCCTAATTGAAAAGGAAGAGAATAAAGATGCAGCCGTACCATGAAAGAAAATGCTATTTTACCTGGAAAGGAAACTTGCTAACTCTAATTGTTCACCCTTCAATACATTCGGATGTTAAAAGAATATAGCATTTGTCAATGTTAGAGGGGAAATGGCCCTTAATAGAGCCAAGGACTCATGTATCCATCACCAAAATTTCGGGATAAAGGCTTTTTTATTATTGTTGAGTAACTAGGCTTTTTTGTTATTGTTGTGTAACTACAATAAATTTGGAAGCTACAATACAACTTTGGAATTTATATCCATACACAAAATAAAACTAAAGATCCATCCCATATCGTCACCCTTGTTCTGTCTTTTTAACATCTTTTCTCAACCATGAAACAGATGCACATAACTTTCCTGAAGATTAAAAGACTCATTATTTCAAATTTGGAATCTAAAACAGCAATGATACTTTCATGTCCAAATAATGACCTTATGACATAATCTTAAATTTATTCTTTGCAAGAACCAGTGTTCCCTTAAGTTTTAGATTATATATTTCTGAAATTGACTTCCCTACGTTGTCCTCGAACTATGCTATATATTAAATTTGGAAAGACTGTTTACTAATATCTATGGTGGTATTCACGTCTAGTTAAATTGGATCCGCAGTATGAATTTGTTCTAAACTTCAACGCAAGTAAAACAGTTCCATTAAACATTCAACTAAAAGGTAATGCCTTCCTTTTTCACTCTGGCATTTTTTTCGTTGAGATGAATGCAAGTCAAGTATATATTATTATCTCAGAGATTTCCTTAAACATAAATCACATATATCCTATCTTCCCTCTCTTGTGTCAGCTGTTACAAATGGTAGACCGCAGATTGCAGGTCTTTCCTTCTTTAAGATGCACCTGTCCTTTTGTTTCTTTTTTCTATTAAATTCTTTTTTCCTTCTATAAAATATGTTCTCCATATATATATATATATATATATATATATATATATGGAAATTTTCTTCAACCTGATGCCCATGATTAACCTTTCAGGGGTATGTTCAAAAAGTTCAAAATTATTAATGAACACAGTTGCAGTCCCATAAACAATAGTCTGTGTCCCCATTTTTCTCTTGATATACAGTTGTCTCCACCTTAAAGGTACCTATCAATTTAAGTTTCCATGACAAGTTTAAAAGTACAACACACCCATTGTTATGACATTTTCCTACTAATACTGGCGCTGGACCGATAAATGGAACAGCAACCTTGAAAAGATTATCGTACATTTAACAATTACACAATCATGTATCAGCATGCTAATTAAGAATTATGATTGAACCTTTCAAATATCATGGTAACTTCAAGCAAACCTAATCCTATATTTGCACAATAGTAATTGGATATAAGATTAACTCGCTAAAATTTTGTCGATAGGTGATTTTCTGATGAGTATCTTGGTGCAATCAAGGAAACTGACCCCTGTACCATACTAAATTCCTGGATAAGTAAGCCTGTATCTGTAGATCAAAGCAGTTATGTATAAGATCATAAGACCATAGTGGCTGAAAAATAGTGTTTATTAAGATATGCTAGGTGAACATCTGCCTGTACTACATAATCCTCAATTCCCTTCTAATCAATCATAAGTAATTCCTTTTAGGTTGTGTTAGACCAACTTAGAGAGCATAATCCACAATCAGAATGCCTTAATGGAAAACAGACATGTATCAAATTGTAAGATCTTAGATTATGATTAATTTAGGCTATATGAAAATCCATGCTTCAAAAGGTAAATATCACATTCTTCACTCAAGAAACCAGTATTGCTACATTAGTTCATGTAGCATTTTTTTAAATATTACATATGTTACTATGTAGATCCTTCCATGCTAACAACTTCCTAAGTAACTACACTAACTACTGAAGTGGACAATCAATGGTATTGGTTGTTACTTGTGTAAGGCGTGACACTTGAGCGAGCTAAAATCTGGCATGAGCAACATTTGACTGCTGTAAGCCACTCAAAAGGTGAAGAGCAACTGTTATTAGCAAAACAGACCCCTGTACAAATTAAGAAAATTACATGCCTTAGTTGTGCTCTAAGATTGATGGAAAAAGCATACTGAAAGTCGAACATGACACGTTAGTCATGTTCCTGTATATATCCTTCCATGCTGATTGAAGGATATTTATATATCATGTCACCTGCAGTGATCAACAATAATGAAAAAACACTCAAAACCTCACTTTATACATACAATGCAGTTTTTTAACTATTCCATTCCAAATTCGGCTTGCTACATGAAGGTGGGATAACCAAGAAAATGATGATAGCATAATATACTTCATTCAAATTACCATTAAGAACCCTTCGTAGATATAAAGTTATCTATGAATGATAATATGATCTATACCTGAGGATTTTGCAGATTGTAAACTATTATATTCCGGTCGGCAGTACCAACAACCATCAGAGGATATCTCAAAGTTAGAGCATAGCAACGATCGGGAAGTTGCTGGGTATGAACTGGTTGTGCTTGTCTAGTGTCCCAGTACCTGAAACAGTTGCAGGATGATCAGATTAAAATATATATTGAGAGTACTTTTGGATCTCCAAAAGCCGAATCAGATGAATTAATGGAACTGTATATTCCAGATAGAGTATAAAGGACTGGGAACTGTAGCACAGAACCACATAATGTCTGTGCTTGAAACAATATAATGCACCAGCATGTGCATCAATATCAGCCATGAACTTCACAAGCAGTAGCATCGATGAATGAGAAAAGCACAGAAGGAACTTATTCTTGTGCTCAAGATAAATCACATTACATATTTCAAATAGGAAGTAATATGCATTCAATCTGCACATACCTCAATGTCTTATCCCAGCTTCCTGTAACAAGGCAATTCATCTGTTCGATCCAAGCAAGTTGTACAATTGGCTGATCGTGCTGGGCCACCACAGTGGGTTGGCCTCCAGACAGGATCGGCCACATCTTTGCAACTTTATCACAACCCCCGGTAAAAACAGTTGAGCCATCATCCTTCCATGCCGAGCACAAAACCTGAAGTAACATATGTAATAGTTATAAGTTTTGACTACAAAAACTACAAATAATGTTAAACCGTCGTAAGAGCAGAAACTTCATGCATACAGGTTGGTCATGCGATATTGACGCCTTTGGTTGACTGTTCCCTCCAGAAATCTCCCAGCATCTAACCTGAAACCAACAAAACAAAAAATAGCTGATCTCTAGAAACTTTTCTCATCAAGGGCTGGGAAACAGTGGACGTTCGATGGAAATACCTGATTGTCCCAAGAGGTCGCCACTAAGTAATTCGCCTTAGAACTGAAGCTAAGGCTAGAAACAGAGTCGTTGGGTGCAGGTTGCACCTGCATTAAATTAATAAAAGATAAAAAGAAACATCAGTGCATCTGTTGCATCTAGTTACAGAGCCCAAGGCATTGGTCTTTAAAGTTACACTTTTCCATTGTCGGCAGCAATATCACAAGTGTGAAAAAAAAACGTACCTATAATTTCAAAAATGTGTTTGTGCACCAATAATACTTTGCGTGAAAGAGCACTAATTTTCACCCACAGGCCCCTTACAATAATTCATTACAAAATGTGTTTGTGCTCGTGTCCGTGGTTCCCTGTTCGTGCAAGTGACTACTTATCAGGTCTGGGTTAAGCCGAACAACACCCCACCCCACCCCCCACCCCCCCACCCCCCCCCCCCCCCCCCACACACACACACAAACCCCTCAGTCCCTGTCTCTCCGTCAATAGAACCTCCGCGGTCCAACCCCCCCTACTACTCTCTGTCAGTTGAACTAGCAATCCATCAGGCCCGTATTTTGAGTTCCCACTGGGAAGGTCTCGAGTAGCTCAAGGAGAGGAACTCGGAATCCGAGCTCCATGACGCTGTCAGAACCGGATACTTCGCGCTGCTGCCAACCCCACTGGCCATCAATTTTTTTTTATCTTCTTTTGGAGTCAAGGGCAAGGGGCAACCAAATTTAGCTCCGGCTAAGGCAACCCAACCTCCTGCCCCGGACCTGCTACTTATTTTACCTATCTGGAAAAATGATTGTATTTCTGTATCCGTATCCGTAAAACAAAGGATCAAAGATATGAATTCAAGCAAAGAGATCAAAAAAAAAATCCTTAAGTAACTTCAAACAGTAAAGCCTCTTCAGCAAATTTTCATATAAAAATTTCCAACATATTATCAAATCATAGCTTATATTAACCAAAGCAGTAGAAATCGAAGAAAAGACTAAGAAAAAAAAAATATAGAACACGATACCTCGAACGACTTATTGGGATTGGGGTTCCCGGCTCCCGCACTGAGCCCGGAAAGAGCCATCTCCCGCTACAACCAGCGCCTTCAAGAAACCAAAAAATCGTTAGAAAACATGGGTGGAGCTAAAACCCTACATTTTATTGCTTAAACCCTTTGTGGGGTGTGGTGGGGGGATCGTCAAAACCCTAGATAAAGAAATAGCAATGGCGGAGAATGAAAACCCTATAAATTAGTGGGAGTGGTGATGGAGAATTAAAACCCTAGAAAGTAAGAGGAGATTTTCTTTACCGAGAGTTTGATGTGAGTTTCTTTTCTTTTCTTTTCTTTTCCTCTGAGTTGATAGAGAAATAAAATGTTACGTGACAACACTTGATTTGAGGGTGAACATATATTCAAATTTTTGCGTGTGAAAAAAAATGGACTCATGATTCTAGTAGAGAAAGACGGGAGGGATATCTATAACGTCTTTGCTAGCTTTAGGATCTACACACACTGCTACTTGTTCGGTCCGCGTAGTTTGTACGTATGGGTGCTTAATGGCCCGGTCCGATGGAAGTCGTATAAATCATGAATTCAAACCTAAATTATTATTATTATTATTTATTATTAAAATTATTATGATTATATTATACTAGGTCATCATTTGTGGGTGACATATTGCTTCGATACCATATTTGTACAACATCAATTGAGTAATGATGGACTATGGTGTTTCCCATAAGTGACACGTCACGTTAACGATGTAGGAAATTGGTGTATGAGAGTATATGATTATATTAGCTAATTGTCACGATCTGCTCCCATTTTTGAGGTAAGAATACGTGGCCAAGTCCAGTTTACGTCGCATCATCGACAAAGTCTGCTAAATTTTTTTGCTACATAATATAATATACATACATGAAGGAACATGATAATATAAAAGATAAACTATATGCATGATACGATATGCTCAGGAGAGTACAACTGTGACATACTAGCATTCTCAAGAGGAGGTGAACAACTAAGCAATATAGCAACAATAATCAAGTTACGTGTACATTGTATTTTAGAATATAAGTTTTTCGTATGTAAACATCCTTTGATATCCGTTAATCGTACGTGTGATGCACGACTGATATTATGCAATCAATATTTAGGGAGTATTTAGTCAATTTGCTGGCCACATATTTACTCATTGAATTTTACTGCCTTACTCTCTCACAATACATGTTCTCAATAAATAAATAGCAATACGATAAAAAAAAATATGGTAAACATTAAGTAAAGTACGAACATGTAAATACACTCACAATTCAAACAGTCGTGCACATGTAATAATCATGCTCAGTTAAGAACAACGATAACATAGAATACGAAAAAGTAGCAGCGAAAAGTCGAAGATGAAGTCACAAAATAAAGACAACATTGGTTATGACAATACTTGTCTACCATGAAGATGATGAAGTCACAAACCCTATATGTCGTTAATCTGATATACTAGCTATATCATCGTACCATAATCTCACGAACCACGAACCCTTCAAAATAATTTAAAGCAAATTAGAATTACAATTCCTACTTGAAAACCATAAAAATGCCTAAATAAAGAAACTGATTGACTTGCGAGGTTCGAGTTCTCGCGTTCTTGGATTTATACTCTCTCCTGGTGAATTGACATCCCTTGCTACATGATGATTGTATGACAGCTGTACTCTCCTTAAGATTTAGTTGCAAGTCCAATTATAAAATAATAAAAAAATCTATTTGCATGATATTTTGCATAATGTTCTGTAAAATATCGTATAATCCCTTCATCCATGTCTGGTTTTAGGGGGGCTGATCATAATTTTTTACTTTAGATGATTCAAGTTAAGTCGACTTTCTCTGGTATATCTCTGTCTCTACTAATATAGTGGCTTCAAAACAGCTCAAAGTTTAGCCGTCTAAATCGTACGTACATCATAAAATAATTATTTAAGAAACAAATTTAATATTACATAAAAAAAAGTTGTTAAAAAAATTAATTTGTTACAAATAATACTCTAAGGATTTGAACTCAGCAAAACATGAAAAATACATCCTACCTTAATCACATGAGTTAAAAGATGTATTTGTTTAAATTAATTTGTTCGTTTTAACCTCTTCATTCTATCCGACGCTGGACAAAGACCAGAAGGATTCAGTTGGATTTGACTTATAGATCACAATCAATTAGACTAACTATTGAAAAAAAAATCCTAATTATGAACAAAATTATTGATATAATTTAAAAAAAATTATCACAAGATAAATTTTTTTTTTATCAATTAACTTAAATATGAATTTTAAAATATACTGAAAATTAGTGCACGCACTTCTTGAGCAATAAAGACTCATCGTACCTGAATCGACTCACAATCATACAAGAATCCATTGTAGTGCTGATAAAGAGCGCACAAAAGAAAATTGATGGCAAGTAAAACAAGCTTTGAAAATCAAGTTTAAGTTAGTTAGGCATCACACCAACGCATATAAACTTAATTTTCAAATTTTTTTTCTTTTCATCTCCCTAGTTCTACAATTATTTTATAACTATTTAGGCATAATAAAATCAGTTACATGATAATGACAATATTTTATTCTTTTTACTTTTTTGAGATGTCCAATGTAATGATCGAAACTTTGTGCACGCTATGTTGCATGCCTTTTGAGTCCATTGCCTCCAACTCCCACCAAATAAATGAAAGTAATAATACGCTCCCGTGACTCAATCCACCGATCTTTCGTCATCCAGCCAGAATCTTATACATTTTTCCGATAACCACAAGGGTCACTAGAGTTCGGTACGATAATGACAAATAATTTAAACTAATTCTGACAGTGGACTAAAAAAATTACATCAATATCCTAATTTAAATTCAAGCTAAAGTAGTTCAAATATAAAAAAAATTCTAAATAAACCAAAAAAATAAAATTTTCATTATTTTTTTAATCCTTACAAACAAATTAAACTAATTCAATCTTTATCCTCCACCACCTTCTATCAATTAAAAAAAAAAAACCATGGTCGCCTGGGACGTAAGCAAACACTCCTGAATAATACAATCTCAAGTTAATGCATACATTTAAACATTATTCAGTACAGAAGAGTTCACGCAACCCAACCTTCCTAATAAAGTAAGCCTTGTTTTATTCTAATCGCCTCTGTTGTTTGTCCAATAAACAAAAGTCTGATCACAATTCTCCATTAGACACAGGAACTTCATCTGCTTAGCTAATACTTTCCTCCAAAGAGATCTCTGGTGATCTTTGCAAGAACCGCATAGAGAAATCGGACGGTCAGAAGAGACTTAAAGAACATCATCTTTCTTTGCCACAAAATAATTCATAATGTAATATACAACATACATCCTACCCAGAACTTCAAGTTACACTATTTACATATCCCAATCTAATCCTCTGAGACTGCTATCAGCTTAATATTGATACCCTTATTAGGATCAAGGGGAGCGCCATTTCTTGCTGTGTCCTCCCTTAGCTTTCCCCATTATGTGGTTCTAAGGTTATTATAAGAGGCTGCTTCTCGAGGGCGAGCAACCCAAAGTGAGCTGAGGGCTCGAAGGCGTTGACAGTAATCCCCCAGGGCAAGCAGGCCGCGTGCTGCTTGCCGGGTCGTAAGAATCTTGTACATCTGCTGCAGAGCCTGCTGCCGAAGGTGGTCAGCCTATCGATCACACACATAACAGGGGTCAATAACATGAACAAGGATAAAGATACTGCTACAAAGAACTAAATCCTCTCGATGTCAAAGACACGAATGGATTAATTCACTTAGGTAACTATCAACTGCAAAAGTTCATCATCTGCGAGTTATGATCCCAAGTACACTTCACAATGTTGACCCACATTAGAGCCAATGATAACGGGGCTCATAAAACGAGTCATCCATGTTGAAAGAGTAGTGTTATTCATCCCTCCAAAGCGTCCCTCAAAACCATCCCTCCTTATGTGGGTACCTGACGTGGCATGTTAAATAGCATTATGT
Source organism: Iris macrosiphon (assembly GCA_036927795.1). NCBI lineage: Eukaryota > Viridiplantae > Streptophyta > Magnoliopsida > Asparagales > Iridaceae > Iris > Iris macrosiphon. The sequence continues at coordinate 166,571,006 of JAYESA010000012.1, forward strand.
GACATCTAACATGACAGCTGACATGGCAAATTTTAAACCAAAAAAATTAATCACACAAAAATATTTTAATGTTAATATTAATGTTAAATTTAATGTTAATTTTAATTTTGAAATTTGCCACGTCAGCCGCCACAGGCGGCCGCGTCAGCTGCCACATAAGGATGGATGGTTTGGAGGGGCATTTTGGAGGGATGAATAGCATTATTCATGTTGAAATGCATAGCCAGTATAGAAGAGAAGCTTCGTAACAAATTTCATACAGGGGAGTTGGGACTGAATTTCACCTGGTGTACAAAGCCTACTAGAGCCTCCAATTTTCCCATTGCATTTGCCATCTGCCCCATATAGTTTGCCACACCAGAAGTTCCCGATGGATCAGCTGTTATAGTCTCTGCAAGAGTTTGTTGAAGCAAATCCATACCCTCAGAAAGAGCACCTTCAGCTTGCTGACATGACTGTTGGAGGCTGTATACAGCCACTAGTTGTTGCTCCGTCATAGGGTCCAACTGTGGGCAGAGAACCTGTAGCCAAATAGCAGTAAGATCATTGCACCATTTGATAATGCACTCAGGTCCTTAATTATGTGAAACTTTTGTACTGAGAACTCAGAGACGAATTAAAAAAAAAAAATTGGTACACTAGGAGTCGATACAATGGGGAAGTACATAAAGAAACAAAGCTGCTAATACAGTTCTATGGACAGACTCTTGGGGCAAGAATTTAACGAACTTGAAATCAAAAGGTGCACGGGGCTTCCATGGCCTTGACAAAAGGAGTCTACAACCCAACAAAGAACTTATCCTAAATTTTTTGAGGGTTGCTACTATATTTCATATAGAATTCAGCAAATTTTTATACTGGCTTACAGCTACCTTACACAACCTTCATCCTCTATCTGGGCTTGGGATGGGCAGTTGAAATAAATAAATCAAGATCAACACAATCGGAGCTACATCTCTAATTCTTACCATGCACCCATTTGGTGGGAAATAAGCCGAATCAATAATCATATAATTTGATATAGTTAGTTAATCCTCAACAGTGTAATTGTCAACTTCACAACCTCTAAAAAGATGCTATTTACTCCTTATTGTGCCACTAGTGAATTCACGTCCCTTGGGAAGTCCTCATATCTTACAGTTCTATCTTTTCATCTAAACTCCTATGTCTATGGAATCTTGAAGGTCGCACTCTTCCCTCATACGGCATGACCAAGAAGAGTAAGCCTATCTACAGTCAACCGTCTTTCAGATTTTATGCAGGTCCCTCTCTAGCTCAGAGCTGCTTAACTAAGAAGTTGGCACTGATTTGCAGAGGATTGATGTAGGCACAATTGGTTCTAAATCTCGTAATGTAAAATCTTATGTAGAGTTTCCTACATGCTGAATTGTGCTAAACAGCCCCATTGTTATGCACAAGCACTTGGATGGTGAAGATGGTGAATGGTTTTATCGTCATGGTTTGTGTTTGACATCTGAGGTGTCAATGGAGTGAAATCAAGTTTCCAAGAGCAGACTAATCAAGCAACCAGAAAAAGTTTCCAGAAGAATGGCCAAGACAAGGGAATAAAGCCATTGGCTAACTTTCAATCACCAAAACCCAACTTCTTCAGGACTCTGGAGGAAACTGGTAGTCTAAACTTACATCAAGGATAAGTCAAGATCAGATGGCAGGAAGGACATGCTGTGATGCTGTTGAAAGGAGGGGCTTCAAAGAACCTACCTCATGAAAGAGTAAGTAATGGCACCATTAACCTTGATGATTGTGATGACTGGAAAAAAAAACCAAGGAAACAAAGCACGTGTGCTTCCTGATATTAAATTGTAGTTTAAAAGGAAAAAGAATCTGGGCTATTCATTGTCCGAAAAGATCATTGAAAGAGCACAAAACAAGAAAAGATACTGGTTTCAATATGTTAATTAACAGAATAAAGAATACATAATTTCTCCTAGTTACTTCATAACTAAATGGTATATGTATCAAACGCCTAACAGGCATATTAGCAGACAGACCAATTGCATAAACAAGCAGAAAAGACAGATAAATTGCATAAACAAGAAAGAAACTAGTATTTCGTAGTAGTATGGAATATTGAAAGTGATAACTCAAAATTTCCACCTTTAATAGCTCTGAAGGCCGAAATCCTCCAATCCAGAGGAAAAAGCGCTCGGCGGCTGTTTTCCACATGCCAGACATAAGATAGAAGACATCGGACTTTGCAGCAATTGCTTTTATACGGAATAGATCATCATAGTGTCCCATCCCACTTTCTACAAGCATGCAAAGCTCTATATCAGACACATTTGCTTGTAGAGCGGCTCTTAGTTCACCAATTTGCCTATTCTGCTCATCAATCCAATGTGTGTATTCCATGTCAAAAGTAGCAACCCCTACAAGAAGAACTGGCATTAGGACAATATGTGGTGATGGATAAAACTATGGTTAAAGACTGTTACACGTTTCAGGAAGAACAGATGTAAGCTTAGCAACACTGAAAACATCAAGTTGTGGCTGAGCAACTTTTTCAGATTTCGCCTATTAATAGTTCGAAAGACACCTTTGTAGAACTGTTATAACCAGAAATAATGGAAGCAATCTTTGTTGTTGAAAAAGGGAAGAGCTAGGGGGCGTGCTGAAACCCACCCCCCCCACCCCACCACCACCCCCCCACCCCCCACCCCCCCAACACCCACCCACCCGCGCGCACACACAAATTCCCCGACAACCCAAAACAAACTTACCTGAACTTTCTAAAGTAGGGTCTCAAAATGACAAGATAAAACCTTTTCCCCCCTCCTTTTGGGCCGCCAAAAGTTTTTTCCGCCCTCACAAAGTTTTGACCTACAAATTTAATGGGTAAGTGGGCTTAAGCCTTCATTGGGCCTTTCCACTAAAAACATAACCCAATTCCTCGAAACTCTCTCCTTAGTTTTCTCCCTCCTCCCTGACTCCTTCAGTAGTAGAACTATAGAAGGGAAGGGACCTATGCTCTCTAGTTTCCAGCAGCTGACATTTACGATCTCAACAGCATCTCAGACCTCTCTGGCATTAGTCCCTAAATGTTATTGCAGGTTCCCAAGTTTGTACTCGTAACTTGAGAAGTGCTTCTAAGAAGTGCTAGCAACCACAGATATGATCCCAAAATAAATTTAGTAGATTTTTGTTACCTGAATTAACAGTTCCTGACAAACCAATATTAGAATCTCCCGACTGTCCAGAAATATGCACACCCTGAAATGTACCAAAACTTTCTTAATAAGATGGTGCACTGATATCAAATGACTACAGCAACAAAAAATTATCAATCCATACCTGCTGTCTTGTCCGCTCAAGCTCCTGCTCTATTTGGGCAAGTTTTACACGACTTGATTCTAGTTGTTGAACATAAGCCTACAAAAATTACTATTAGAAGTTTGATACACTGATGAGTAACACAAATGCTATCAAAATGTGCTTTTACTGTGAAAATACCTTTTTCCGTAACCGACTTTTTCGTGCAGCCTCTCGATTTTGTGCAAGACGTCTTAATACCTACATAAGAAGGTATGGATTTAAAAAAACTTTCAAACTTCTACGTTGTGTACGACAATTTCTCTATATAAGATCACCTCGCACATAATTATTTTGCAAGAAAGGCTAGTAAACACTAGGCCAGATAAACAGTTGTGTGAATTCAATCCTCCTCCTCCTCATCATCATCATCCAAGCCTTCTCCCATCCGAATGGGGTCGGCTATGGAGCTTAAGAAAGCTTCATACAAGATATGACAAAGTTTTATGACCGGTTGTCGACATGACGTCAACCCTCAATGTTGGTGGCTAATTCCAAGTCAAGGTAGCTATGAGCATGATAGGAACATGCCATAAAACCTATAATATATAATATCGCTAATTGGTTGATACCAAAACATTATTATTTTCATTATACCCTTCTCAATTAGATATTAGGTATATTCTCCTATGATTTGTTTGTTCCAAAGCCCCATCCCTTCAGGAATCCATGCTCCATTATCTTCCAGGTCCTATAGTATAAACAAAAATAAAACCAAAACAACACCTATTGTATGATAATGCCCAAGAATTGACAGGGATGCTACGGAATTAAAGACAAACTATACTGTAGTCATATTGCATTATAAAACTTGATTATATTAAACACAAGCAAGTTTTTTACGCTTCACTGTACTAAAATGAATAAATATTCTTATGGAAATCCTCCTGGTTGCAACTGAATTCCATATCAACTTCCTTTTAAAAAGGGCGTTCAGTTAGCAACATGTATGTTGCTTCCTCAAAGAATAAAGTTTACAATACACAAATTTAAACATTCACGTACCAGGAAGCAAGGGTAAACGTAATTATTGGTCTTGTTTATTAGCAATAACATCAACCTACTGCAATTTGCCTTTTGCTGTTCTTGGCACCAAAAATCACTATTCCTTGGAAGAATCCAATACATGATTCTTTTCCTGCCAAAAACATTCCTGACCCTTCATCTCTAGTTACTGAGTTTCATGGATATATTACCCACTAGTGTATACAAAGATTAGTTGTAAGGACATTCTTCATCATGTTTAAGCAAAAAGGAAAGCAAGCAAGCAAAACACCATTGATAAGCCACGCAATCATTTAGTTGTTAGCAACGCTGGAATTAAGAATGGCCTAAATGTAGGTCCATCATTAGTCAAAATTTGGATATTATTCCTTTTAGAAATCATATTAAGCAAAATAGAAATACTCCAAATAACACCATTTTGCTTACCTTCTCCTCAGGCTTGCATGCTTCTTGATCATCTCTCGTTGATGTTCCTAGTGTATCATGTGGAATATCTTCTAACTACAATTTTTTGGAATTATAATATTAATAACCATCCAAATAGATAATATAAGTAAGTACCCGAATGACATTGAATCCAACAATCTTAATATCTCACCCTGTTATCAAGTTTGGCATCAGCTTCCACTATTGTAGATGCACCTGTATTCTGACTGCTCTCTGCTTTAAATGAGTTTGCCCACATGCTATTTTGGTGATTTTCATAAATACCCAAATTTCTAGAGGTAGCAAACTGAGTCGATGCAGAGCTCATACTGTTTGGAATGAGAGAGAAACACTTGCAGATAAGAGCAAGCAGGAAACAAGTACAACCAGGAAATCAAGTTATAATATCAACAAAGCAAGAAAAATAGAATAATTGAAAAAAAAAAAAATCATATGTGATCATGGTCCGATTGGAAATAAACCATATTTTTTTTTTCTTTGTAACATCTAATAGCATAGTTTGCAGTGTCAGCCGATACCGATACAATTTGGCTTGTCCCAATACGATACCGACCACTACCGATACCGACGTCGGGATCTCTTTCTAGTCAATCCGGTAGAGAAAATTGATTGAAAAAGACCAATCAACAAAGGTGTAAATGCATAATAAGATTGTAAAAGCATGTAAATGTAGAAATTTATTTATCGCAGTAAAACAATCAGCAAGGATGGGTATTATTTCATTCAATTTCAAAACAACTAAGAAACAACATAGAACATACTTAAAATTATGTCTAAATGTATAACATATTTTTTAAATTTTTTAATAATTATTTGCTTTCCGATACCAAAAAAATAGATATTCTGATCCTAAACCGCCAATACCGTTGATAATCTCTAATCCCGATACTCATAGGAAAGGTCTGATAGATCCTGCGAACCTTGACTTTTACAACCATACTATGATTTTATACTCTTGTCGATTGGTTTTGTTTATTCAATTTTCTTCGTCAAATTGACGGAAAAAGAGACCCCAAATGTCAATATCGGTCCGTATCGGTATCGGACCGAGACATGCCAAACTGTATCGGTATTGGCCGTATCGGATCGGTATCGGCCGATACTGCAAACTATGTGTAATAGTCCAACAAAGGCTATATTTTACAGAAGCAAGTAAAATAATAGCCTAAGTTCATCACTAATGTTCTGTTTCATGAGAGAGTTTCAAAAGTTGCACCCATACATTATGTAGACTATTCCTGCCTGTATGACTTCCTTTTTATGACAAGCCAATCAAATATCTTGCCTCTCTAGAGCCGGTCTAAATCACAATAAGAGCTGCTGTCAAAGACAACAAAAACAATCAGTTCAAACTTCACAGAGTAATGACAAAATTGGGTGGCAAATTGTCATCGAAATATTTTACATATTTGAAACATCAAATCCTTTTGACATAAAAAACCGAAGTTTGATCCCGGAAGTTACAGAAAAAGGATCGTGGGCAAAGAAAGCTGACTCCAGAGACTAGCTGCTCAAGTGAATAGGAACAGTACCTATTTGCCTGGACCACTAATAAGGCTGAACATCTGATATCAGACGCCTGTCTCTCGAATACAGATACGATGAATTTATGAGCAGATGTTTACTTAAAGCTAATGCTGTCAAAGTAAGATTCTAAAGGGTATTTGCCCTTAATGAGATGCATTCTCTAAATGGTCTTCGATAGGTATTCAACTCTTCCGACCTACAAATAGAGGTAAAACTCAAATTGCAAAAGCGGTTTTTTAAGCAACTTGTATTCATTTCAAGGTTATCTCCGAAACATTGAGGCCAAACTCTTGGACAACCCGCTTGCATCGCTTCTTCAAGACTAATGTACTTTTTTACCCTAGACGATGTAGCTAAGCAGTATTTTCACCGCCTCTTTCACTGTTTGAACCCTCACTTCATGAATACTAAGCCAGTTTTTACTCACAATAGCATCCTTTTCCACTTAATCCTTTCTTTCTCTGCTGGCATGGGTGTGGATAGGAATTTATATGGGACAGGTTCTAACTTGAAGTTTTATTCTTAAGATTTCAGGCTCAAGTCAGGAACCCTCTACTAAAATTTTCTTCTCCATGAACAGGATCAACAATTAATATCTGAAGATAGAATATAAAGTTTGATACCTTTCAAGTTTCAAGGGAACCAATCATTCATGAATACTTTATAGATAATCTATCAGGTCTGCTAGATTATAACTCTCATGTGCAAGCTAACTTTTATGATTTTATCTTCTATTTCAAAGATTCATTTAGCTTCAATAATCCCAAAAATGAATTTTATAATAGCTTCTCTTCTTTAATATAACCCATATGGAGCCACTCATTTGGATTTTCAAGCCAAAAGGAGATTTCTCTAGAGCTGACATAAGCTGGGTTTTGTACCGCCTATCTTGTATGGACATGGCTTCGACATGACATGTTTAAGACACGGTGACACAGATCGACACCTATTTTTGTGTGACCTAGTGTATTTTGAAGTGTATGCGCGTATTCAATACGTATCCAACACCGCACGGACATGGCATGAATTTTGGATTGTCCATTCTTCTTAGGCAACAAATGCTTCTTAGGTTACAGTCGATATTCTAAACGGAGGTAGGTGGGTGCGCGGCGGAAATGGTCCGCCTACCACCTAGGACGCCTAGGCGCCGCCTAGACGTTTGATACATTTTTGATATTTTTTTTACTATTTACCACTGTTTTTGCATAATATGCATAGCTAAGTTGTAGAACAAATGTTTATAAAGTTTAAGTCATGTAAAAGTGAATCATAGGTCCATAATGCTTGCAAAACTATTTTGCCAAAATATCTAGTCAGGTATTGCTCCGTCTAGGTGTTCATCTACACCGACGCCTAACTCATTCTACTACAGAATTTGAATTAAAGTACACCATGCGTCACGTACTCATCTCCGCCTATGCCGCCAAACCTCCGCTGATCGTCTACTCCATCGCCAAGGGGCCAACGACAAAAGCGGCGCGGAGAGCGCCCGCCTACCGCCTAGGCGGGCACCATTTAGAACACTAGTTACAGTTTATCTGGACTGCTTTTGCTTCTTTATTTTTTTCATTTTGAAAAGCAACAGCAAAAACTGTTTGGTAACACAAACTTCTGCTTATTTTTTTAATAAGCTATCAATCTTTTGGGCAACTTTTGAAATCAAGGGATGCTGCCTTTGCTTATTGTTTTTGAGAAGAAGTAGCAATATCACCGGCCTTAGCACTGGTTTGGCATATTGGTGTTGCTTTTCGAAAAAGCAGGCATAAACATATTTTTGGAAGTACCTATCTGTAGTGCCCCGCTCCGCGTTGGCACTATGTACAAGAGATATCGGTTTGCTGACTCAAAAAGGAAACATTCTTGAAGAGCTCCTTGTTGAACCAGAAGATGACTGATCTAGGTGAGTGGGCAGAACTTCATTTTCTGATTCTTGCACGTCTTAATAATGAATCTGAGTTTTTGATATACTTGTTTGCTTAATAAGATAATGTTCGCATTGAGAATGGTAGAACGAGGACCTGCTTGCATAAAAAGAGAGAGAACCATTGCCATGCTAAGTATAAAAATGAATGTTGCATGCTAGTTACACTGACACCGCAATTGAACGAACCTTGCCATGCTAAAATACTAATAGTATGCCCTGAGGGTATGGCTATTAGATGGGAGGCGGTGCTTCTGTTGGGAAGAGTTTGAGTTAGAGAAGTTAGCTTGTTCATGGAGATGGCTGCATTTCAGGTAGTTAGGACGCATGCTAGGCTAGCCTTCTTGCATACCCAACTGTTTGATGCAGAGACGGACAGAAAAGAGAACCTTGTTTATATATGCAAATTGTTGCTAACTTGTATGTCTGCTGCAGGAATAACCATACGGCAAGGGGTAAGAATCACTAAATAAGTAATATATCGTTTTGCTTATTGTTTTGCGCTGCTCAGAGATGGAAGAGTGTATATATATATATATATATATATATATATATATATATATATATATATATATATAGCCTGCTTGTTCATGATCATTTGCATCATAGAGTTTATCTGATAGTGTTTCATGATTTGCATCGGTCGGACAATGGTTATTAGTGCAGAGCTGAACCTTGATCTCGGCTGCTATTTTGAGCGTATTTTAGTGAAGAGCAACCATAGTCACACCTGCTAATAGCATCAGATAAATGAGTCATTAGTTAGCTGGATTACCGCTACTGATCCTGAGTTTCTCAGGGACCGATGCAAATGCATGAAACACTATCAGATAAACTCTGCCATGCACAAAGACATTATGCGGCCAGCTCTGCCATGCGCCAAGACCTTCATGCGCGTCCTGCATGCGCAGAGACCATTATGCGCATAAGGCATTATGCGGCCAGCTCTACCATGCGCCAAGACCTTCGATGGGCCAAGATCCGCCATCTGCCAAGTCTTGCCAAGCGTAGAGTCCGGTCATGCGCCAATCTTTACCATGCGCCAAGACTTGTTTATGCGCCAAGAGTCTGCCATGCGGCAAGTCTTGTTATGCGCATAATCTGCAATCTTTGTAATCTTTCTTCTATCTAGAATGCGCGTCCTACAAACGCTATCTCCTCCATCCTAGAAAATGGTAGGTTCCGACAACTTTTTTTTAACATTTGACAAAGGACTCATTCTCTCATCCAAATGTTCGAAGTAAATCCTATCAATCTTCTCAAATTTGTGAAAACTTGTTGCCGAGAAGATTTGAATGGATGTTCTTCACCTTTCTTCGGATCTTGCTTTGAGATTGTTAGTCCCAGGACGGATCAAAGATGGTAGAACACGGGCCATTAGCAGAGCTCCAAGCGTGACCCGAAAGTCCGCTCTACTAGAACCCAAGTTGTCTTCGAGATCAGAGATTCATACAAGAATTTCTCATATGATATTCTCGATTCCAATGAAACACGAACCAATACAGGTTATAAACAGACTTCGAAGAAAATGAAGATTACAACTAGCAACAAGAAAAACCGTTCTTCTCTTTACGTTCGTAGACGCTACAATGAGAAAGAACAAAGCTAAGGAAAAACTAAAAAAAGCTCCTTGTTGGGGTGGTCAAAACCACCGTTGCTCAAATCAAGATTCGCCGTACAGACGATCTGCCCCCAGGAACCAGCAAACTCATAAATGAACTTCTGGAACGCTCTTGGTCACCTTCAGATCACTCGAAAATCCAATATGTGGGAGAGGTGCTCGATTGGCCGCATAGGCTCTGGTGCTCTCAATTTTTTTCAACGCCCCCAAATGAAAGAAAAGCTCCTCTATATATAGAGAAAAACAGCACATATGCGGTCTGAGAAAGCTCAGGCCGCATATGACCAGACACCAAGTCGCATGCGTCGTCGGAGCCGCCGCCGGTCACGCTGTTCAGGACAGCGCCGCCAAGCGCCGAAAGCAGCAACCACTGTGCATAGACACTCCCGCGCCACATGCGCCGCATAATCCAGATGACATGGATAACCATGAGCCGCATGCGCCGCCAACAGCAGACCATGTCCCCTCCATATGCGACTCGCTCTTACAAACTCGCTGGCCGCATAGCGTCATGACTCATAGCCCTAGACGCATAGCGCCACGAAGCATGCGCCCGACCAGAAAAAGAGCGCATAAGCGCCATGCGACGATGCTAAGTGCAAAGTGCGCCACTTTGCGCCCTTGAGTCCGAGTCGCTTTGGGGCTTAGCTCATTAGGAAAACTTCCCAAAGGTGGTGACAAAACAAAGATTGTCATAAAGGAGTTCACACTTAATCCCTCTAGGAAAGTCAACCCACATGGGCCACCACCCCATGTGCATATGCCAATACTAAGCATAGCTATATATTGAGATATACACATCGGTGGTTTTCCAATGTGGGACTAAAACTCCCAAAGCTAAGTGGAAAACACCAACACTCTTCAATCCCACTCCCTTGCTTCTGTACTTTCGTCGAGATGCCACAAATCTACTAAACTTCTACTTCCAAATTCCTTTTATAGCATATACTAATATCATTAGATGAATAAAAGTAACAAAAATACAATTCAAAACACTGGTAAACCCAACAAGCATGTCGGACTTACTATCAAAAAAAAAAAGTTTCCTCTACAATTCAAATACTATAATTACATCAACCATTGTAACTTGGAGGAATAAACTGATACATTTTTTTTACTGAATCAAAATCGATACGAGGAAATTCTTCGAAAATGTAATAATTCAAACTAGTAACGAAAGTTCATAAAATTATACAAGTATACCCACCATAATTAATAAACGAATATCGAAAAGAAGAAGACATAATTTCCTTTGAAATCCAAAAAAATGGAAAAAGAAAAATCGTACTTCTTCAAAGCCAAAATCAAAAAGGAAAGTCTTCGAGAACGAATAAGAATTCAAACAAAATCCACGCTAACTCCATAAATGAAAAAGTTCTCTCTTTTCCAAAAGGGATAAGAATTCGAACCTCGGAATCAGCCTCAGTGGCACCGGAAATCCAGCAACGAGCTCTTTCGGGCCGCCGATTCCGTCGGAAACCCCAACCCCGAGCTCCGAAACCCTAACCTTAGCTCGCGACAAACCCTAATTCCCATCCGCGAAGAATTGGAGGAGAGTAGAGAGCGAATAAAAGAAGAGGAAGGAAGGAAGGAACCAATAAGAAGAGAAGAAGAAAATTGTGGTCTTTTGGAAATTACAGCTCCTCTCCTTTTCTTTCTTTTGATTTCTTTGATTTTATTACTTTATTGCCATTATTTTATTCTATTTGATTTTATATTCCTTGTTTTTATTCGGTGGTGTTTGGAGTAAATTCAGTCAACGGCTAACGCCGTCACTCTTCCTCTACGCGGGAAAATATATGTAAAGCATGGTGGGGCCCGAGGATGGGTGTGCTGATCCTTCCGGGTGTCTCTGCCAAACGGTTCCACTGACGCCGGCTTTGACGTCAGCAGATGCTTGAGGTTAAATTACACTAATGACATTCTAACTTATAGAGTTCCGATATTTTTGACAACTTATCTTTAAAACACCTTTCGTCAATTATGAAATACATCGAAACCAATTCAAAGTATATATTTTGTAATACAAAAGCACAATTTATATACATACATTGCCAGATATTCAGATTATTTGTATAAGGGTATCAGATATATGATCTAATTAGACTTTGGGTATTGGATTTGTTCGTTTTAAACTTTGGGTACTCAAATTTTTAGTTACACATTTTAGTGACGACTATTCGTCACTAAAAGACTGATTTCGTCACTCAAAGTCCAATTTTGTCACTAAAATATGTCACTAAAAAAGTTCGAGTACCCAAAGTCTAAAACGACAAACACAGTACCCAAAATCTAATTAGGTCCTAAATTTGGTATCATTGTACAAAATAATCCTAGATATTCTTTTGAAGTGGTCCCAATATGCTTCAGAATTGACAAAACAGAAAATTTACTGTACCGATAATAAATTTATATTAATTAAATATACTAATAGAAGTTTGAGAAATTTTAAAATTTTGATAGATATCACCAACTGGGTTGGCGAAATTTTGGAGAACTTGATTTTCGCCAACCCAGTTGGCGAAAATTCGACCAAGAATCTGACGTGTTACACATTTGGACGGGAGAAGGAGAATTTTCGCCAACTCAGTTGGCGAAAATATTTGTTTTTGGTTTTTTTTTTGGTTTTTTTTTTAGGGTTTATTTGGTTTGTTTTTTGTTTTGTTTTATTTGTGTTATTTTTTGTGTGTTTTTTTTGTGGTTTTTTTTGTTTTTTTGTTTTTGTAGGTTTATTTTCTAGGTATGTTAATAGTAACTCTGTCATAGCAATGTTCATATTGTAACGTTCATATTTTAACGTACAAATTTTTACAACGGCTAATTTTTTTATTTCTATAAATTCCTTCTGCTATTCATTTCTCACTCAATCCACTTACTCTTTCAAACACAATCTACTTATACTTTCAAACAGAAGCTCAATCACTCTGTATTTAGAAGCTCATTCTCATGTGATGGATCAAAGTTTAACAATATTATGTTCGGTTGGAGGTGTGCTTAATGGGTTAGTTTATGAAGGAGGTTTAACTGAATTTTTTTTAATTGATCAAAATATTTTATTTGATAGTTTACGTAATCAAATTGTTGAGCAATGTTCTATTGATTATGAATTTATATTGGTTCATGTTTATTTAACTAATTGTATAAAGTTAGTTAGTGAACAAGCATGAAAGTTTATTCTAGAAGTTAATGTACAAGCAACGTACATTAATATTTATGTAACTTCACCACCACCTAGAAATAATATTGTAAGTAGTATACGTGCTTCTAATGAAGTTAATACTGCTCCTAGTTCTTTTCATCAAGTTATTTCATTTACTGAACAAGAACATATAGTAGATGATGGTAATAACGACGATGAAAACATTGATGATTTAATTGAAAATTTAGATGATGAATTTGATGGCAATGTTGATAGTGTTAGCATTTCAGGATTAATCATTGGAAGAAAATTTGATAATCGTTCTGAATTTAGATATTTTATTAGTGATATAGCAATTGCACATAATTTTACTTATCATGCTACTTTAAACAATGCTAGTGGGATTATATATAAATGTAACGATTCAAGTTGTAATTGGAGAGTATACGCTAAAGCAAGTGGTAAAGGTGAAAGTTTTGTTATAACAATGCTAGAAAACGTACATTCTTGTTTAGGGGGACTTATAATAGGTTCTCATCCATTAGCTACTACTGTATGGGTTAAAAATAAGATTATTGATAGAATTCGAGATAATCAGTCGTATAGTCCATCGCATATTGTAAATGATATATTTAGAGAACACAGAATATATATTTAATATTGTAAAGCTTGGAAAGCTAGGAAACTTGCTCTATCCGAAATAAATGGTAGTTATATTGATGCATATAGTAGTCTTGAAGAGTATGGTTTTAGAATTATTGAGACAAATCCAGGTAGCCAATATTTTATACAGACTGCAGAAGACAATAGATTTAAAAAAAATTTATTTGTTTGAAGGCATGCATTGATGGATTTTTAAGGGGGTGTTTATCTGTGATTAGTACTGATGCTACTTCTCTTTCTTCTAGATATCAAGGTATTTTATTTATTGCTTGTGCTCAAGATCCAAATTATCAATTATATCCAATTGCTTATGCTGTTGCTGAGAGTGAAAATACTGATTCTTGGACTTGGTTTTTAAAAGGTTTGAGAACATCTTTTAAAAAATATTTTGATGCATGGAATATAATTTCTTTTATATCAGATAAAAAAAAAGGATTGATAAGGGCTATGCATGATATATTTTCAGAATCGCCTCATTTTTTGTATTTAACATTTTAAACAAAATTTGAAAAAACTCCTCAGATTTTACATTTTTAACATAGTTTAGACTATCTTGCTAGATGCTATAATGAAACAGATGCGAACTATTGTTTGAAAAAAATAAAATCTGAAAACATAGATGTTTACAACTGGCTCGTTGGAGTAAATGATAAAACTCATATTTTTTCACACTGGATAACAGCGTATTCTCCTTGTCCCAGATTAGGTATTCACACGTCGAATCTTGCTGAATGCTTCAATAACTGGGTAAAAAATTTACGTGATAAACCAATAACGACACTACTTGATTGAATTCGAGCCAAAATTAAAATACTTCAGGACAAGAACAGGCAAAAGGCTAAAAATCTTCAAACTAATTTTTGTCCTAAGATGTTACAAACTATGGCTCTTATCATAAAAGAAAAACATCGGCTGCAAACGTTGAATATATTTAGATATTTGTTTGAAATATTAGATTGTAAAATAAATAGAACATATGTTGTAGACTTAGATGAAAAATCTTGTTCGCGTTTAAAGTGGTATCGTACTTTGCCTCCATGTGTACATGCATGTTATGTGTGTAAGTCGAAAAATATTAGCATCGAGAGTTTTTATCCAGGTATTTTCTCTAAGCAAGCATTAAGAAGCATATATGAGCTGCACTTGGAGCCAATTCCAGTCCCCTACAACCTCTAAAATATATTGGTTATAGGACACATTGGAGTACCAGATGTACGACGCAAGGCGGGAAGACCAAGAAAAACCGGATCAAAGTGAATGATCAAGCTTCAAGAGATCTTCGATGTAGTAACTGCAATGGTTTAGGACACAATAGAAGGAGATGTACAAACCAACCAAGAGAATAAAGACATTGCCGATAGTTTCAAATAGTTTTATTTTATGAGAACAATATGTAATTTCATTAAAATAAAACAAAGTTACATTCAAATAAAGTTCGTACTGATATAACAATTTCATCGACCTCTCTTGGCTAATTTTCGATAGTTTGGACGATCAATCTCTCTTATATTGAGTCGATCCCTCATTTCTCGTGTATTCTCTGGGGCCGCATCATCACCACCTCCTTGACTGTCCTCCACTTGAGATGGCATCGGTGCTGATGGAGTTGTCAAGATATGTGAATAGGTGGTAACGCCGGGGGCGAATAGGCTATCCCACTAAGAATCTCTCTCAGGGGCCCATTGAGAATCTCCCTCGGGGGCCCACTGAGAAGTGCCCGCACCGGCCGTCGCCTGAGAAGTGCCCTACTCAGGCCAATGAGAAGTGCCCTACTCAGGCCAATGAGAAGTGCCCGCACTAGCCCACTGAGAAGTACCCACACCATCCCACTGAGTAGTGCTCGCACCGGCCGTCGCCTGAGAAGTACCTCAGTCAGGCCAATGAGTAGTGCCCGTACCAGCCCACTGAGAAGTGCCCGCACTATCCCACTGATAAGTGCTCCTACCGGCCGTCGCCTGAGAAGGGACATCGTCATCTTGCAGTAGCAGACTATCATCTTGATACCAAACTGAGGTTGTAAACCCCCTCGACCGGATTCCAGCATTTTAGGATTATTTTTAATAATTTAGGATTTATGGCAATATTTTAATTTATTTTGCTTACATATCCTATTGACTTGTGCACCTGTCCATCACCGAATTATTTGGAGCTTTACCTTAACTGTTACCCCCGAACAAAGTTCACATACCTCTCCTAGACATGCCAGTCTATTTTCCTGCACTTTGTACAACTCCCAGATACTCTGTTATGAGCCTCGTATTAGACGCACAAATATCGTTACAAACGTACGTATTTAAATTCCTAGATATGTACCCATCCATGTTCCAACAGACATTAGAGGCCCAACATGCACCTGTTTTGCCCAAACAAAAATACGTTAATATTCTACACTGAGTATACTACATTTAGTATATTGACACCGTACTAAAATTATGGCCCTACCTGCCTCTAAATAATTAGAGAAGACCGTGCACAGTATTTATTAATTAATTAATACGGTGGCCCGTATCACCCAAGAAAACCAGGCCCAGTCCCTGCCCAGACTCACCCCCATCCCCCCAGGGCCCTCACATAGCAATTTTCCTCAGTTCTGTGCATTTTAGAATTTTCAGGAATCAGGTGTTTTTCCCAGACAATTTCGTAAATTGTGCAATTTTCCAAAATAGGACCTTTACGCAATTTAGGAAATTACATGGACTTTTCTGCAAAATTTGCAGTGCGAGGTGTCACCCCCTCATTGGCCGGTGAACCTGCACCGTCCATTTGGAAGCGGGACCCACCTGAAAAATATCCTACATGTGAAATTACTATTTTACCCTTATTTATTTTTCTATAAAAAGAATTAAAAAGAAAAATCCAAAAGAAAACCCTAACCCTAACCCTAGCCCGCGGCCACCCCCCCCCCCCCGCCGCTGAGTTCCGCCGCCCTCTCCCAGCCACCCCAAGCCCTTCTCCCCCGAGTTCTCTTTCCCCTCCACCACCTCCACCATCTCACCATCGCCTCCCCATGGCCGTGCCGACCCCTCGACCTCCTCCGCCCTTCCTCTTCCCCCCCCCCCCCCCGTCGGTTACCACCACCACTGCCACTCCCCGAGCTCCCTTTCCTCTCCGCCAGCATCGCCCCCCCGACCTCCGCCTCCCCCACGGTGCGGCAGCTCCTCCTCCTCCACTCTGCCCTAGCCACCCTCCCTCCTTCCTGACCTCCTCCCTGAGCTCGTCACTCACTTCCCGACAACCCCCCCAGCCGACCCCTAGACCTCCCCAGCTCCTCCTCCTCCTCTTCTCCTCCCCCCCCGAGCCCCTTTCCCCGACCCCCTCGACCTCCACCTCCTCGGCCACTCCCCGTCCGGCCAGCGCCCAGCCGCCCTCCGCCTGACGACTCCCCAGCTCCACCCGACCTCCTCCCTGACTTCCTCCCCCACGATCCCGAGCAACGCCCGACCGGAGCCGATCTCCCCCCCTACTGGAGCAGCTTCGTCTCCCCCCCCCCGCGGCGAGCCAACTCCCTCCTCCGCCGACCCGGCTGTACTCTACACCCCCGGCCGAGACTCCCCGGCTCGACCCTGTGCAGCCCCACTCCGGTTCAGCTTCTCCCTCGTCCGGCCGGCTGACCCGCAGAGGCTCCGGACCACCCCGCAGCAACCCTGACTTGAGCAGTACCAGACACGACGCAGTACAGGACACGACAGCAGCTGGACACAGCCCGAACACAGCAACCAGGACACAACACAGTGACCGGACACGGGAAGTTCAGTTTCCACGGAGCCCTGTTCAGGTAACCCGTTCTATCTCCTCGTAGTTCTGTTTTTAATTCCGTCAGTTGTGACACGTAGGCTATGTAACCCTCTCGATGCCCGTACAACCCGCTCGGAGCATCGCGTCCTGTGGCGATCGTGAACCGCGATCCAAAAACAGGAAAAATAATGACCCGATTTACCCCAAAACTGAGTACGCCCCGCCAAACGGGACGACTTGGTCGCACGCGGTCTTTACCGAAATGTGCACGCCGTTGATACGAACGTGCGGGATTTCGCAGAAGTTGATTTGGATGTACGTGCACACCGGAATCAACGCGTATCCGCCGACAACGTCCCGTATCCGCGTGTTCTGGAATACGCTGTAACTTTGTGTACACACGTCGGATCAAAATAAAACTTGTGCCATCGGACTCGTAGCAATATGCTGGTCCTGTGATCCAAGTTTGGTTCGATTCTGAGAACGTTGACAAAATCCCGTATCGTGGGCCTCACAGGCTCTACTTGACGGGCGATTTTGTGATCGGCTCATCGGAATCCAGTTCTGGACATTCCGTTGGGTTCGTATCGACGTTCTGGACTTGTTAACACTAAGTTTGGCGGATTTGGAGACCTTTGACCCTGACACATTTTTCGGTGCAAAGTGGCCCACATGTGGACCCTACTTTGACCGAAAACTGTCATTTTTGCCCTTGTGTCCAAATTGGACTTAAAGACAGGCGTTTCTAGCTATTTGATATTTTCTGAGACTGTTAGTGATGTTTATTTCAGCATCCGGAGACGTTCATTCTGAGGCCATAGTTTCTGACACTTGGTATTTGATATCTGGACGTTATATTTTGTAGCTCTCTTGCCAGACAAGTATACCTTGCCTTGTTGTACTGTTTAATTTCAGTTATTGATAGTTACATGTTTATTTATCATATAAATGTGCGCGTCCGAGAAAACTCGGGTGCAGTCAACGAAGGCGTTGACGTTAGGATTTGTATCTGACCTAGTGTCTAGTGGACCTACCTAAAGTTGTGGAGTTATTGGTATAACTCCCCAGGCCTTGACACGTATCAGTACACGTCACAGAGTGAGTTCATGTAGGGACACGTGTCTCATGCGCAACTGGCCATCAGTGTGAGCAACACGTGTAACGGTATGTAGCCTAGTTGTTTATTTTATTGAGACTTGCATCATAGTAGGAGGTGTCCACGTCGTTTTCACGACTTGTACATCTATATTGGGCGGGAAAGATACTAGTAGACGTATGGGACACCCCCCTCCTTGTATGTTTTTATCCTTCGTACCATGCTCCTCGGAGATGGTCGATTGCAGAGTGCCCTTGAGTCAGGGGGCATATGACACATATACTAGCATGTCATGACGATTGGTGAATTACGTCAGCATATGTCTAGCCTACACATTCCCATGCGTACTATGAGGTCTTTAAATTGCATTCACTTAGATGGTTAGCACATCCCATTTATTCATTCAGTATTTACATTATGGCATGCTTCTATGTATCTTGTTATGTCCCTCCGAGGACCTGGTCCCTTTCCAGGTATAGATGTTCATGAGTATTCGCGGGAGTGCAGATCCGGACAGGCTACTTATATTCCGAGGGGGTCTTCTCTTCGAGCCTCGTGATTGTCAGATGTTGTTCTTATATGGTGTGTATCTGGTTCATTTTATATTCTATTTCGGCAGTTGATTTGTTTCCATCCGACTGTCATTCTTTAGATACTTATTATTGAGATCTAGTTACCTGGTTATTGGTTATTCATGTACATATGATTTCTGTGGATGAGATTTAGATATTACCCTGTAATTTGTGATTAATTATACCACTGGTGAATTATTGTTCATTATACAGCGCACGCTTGTATTATGGTTTCCATATATTGGAGTTGCCATATATACAGGCGGCTGGCATGCTTACGTGTCCTAGTCCTACGTATTTTGGGACTGGGGCGTGACAGAGGTATACTTCCTAGGGGGGCATGCTTATCGTTGTGCAACAAGACCCTGAGAATAATCTCCTGGAATAAGTAAGGGAGGGTTCGGAGGAGTCAGTCCTCGTTGCATAGAAGCCAAAAATTTGCCAACCGCTGTGCGCAACGGGTCCCCCACTGGATGATTTTGGTATGCGATATTTAAATCTGGAAGCTAAAATATTAAATAGAATTCAATAGAGGACATAAATAAGTATACGGAGATAGACATTTTTATATAAAAATAATGTACCATCCCTTCTACATAATCATAATAGCAGCGGAGACTATAATCATCTATGGCTCGATGTTGGAATCGAAACTCTTGGAATTGGTAGGCTCTGTTGCTGATAAGAGGAGCTCCCCACCAAGATCTATATTCATCATCATCGTAGACTGCACCATTACAAATTATGACCATATGATTTTTTATAATTTTTGAATTAAATTTTGTTAAACTTTTGGAACAACTTACCATCATCAATAGAGGACATCATTTGAGACAAATGTCCCACCTTATGTGTCTCAAATCTAGAATTCCACCCAAGAATCAATCTGCGTGCTCTGGTAGTTGTATTGCCTTTACCACGATTGAAACATGGTGGCTCATCAGGAATGTGTTGTATCATCCAGAACTGTCGCATAATACGATCAGCTGGATGATACATAATGTTATCGTGGAATATTATGAAAAATCTATGTAGACTCAATCCAAAGGCCGTTGTTTGTAACTCAAGAGGATTCTGCCCAAGCCGGTACGGTAAAAAAAAAAACCTATTTCATGTCAACAATATTGTAAGATACTACAAAATTGTAAAACATATTGACTGTATGAAATACAAAAAATTATATAAGACACTATAAAAAATTCATCTCGTTAAACCTAATCGGATCGAATTGGCCCCGATATACTGTGATATCCTTGTGAGCACATCGATTTAGATCAGCTGCAGCCGTCATCCAGTGTAAAGCTGATGGGAAGACACCATCTTCGGTATCAATACGGGAGACTGGCCTCCCGATACTGAAGTGCTCGTAGGACCAAACCTAGAAAATATATATCATGTAAGTGTATATATTTCTTTAGTAAATGAATTTATATGAAAATTTTATACCTGTAATAATGTCATACATCCATTCAAATTTTTCTGTCTTTTATCAGCTGAAGTAAAATGCACAAAATTTGACATGGAGTTGTACATATATGCCAACACAGAAGCTCCCCATGCATGACGGGTAGATTCTGTTAGATTTTCCAGAAAAAGGTAAAAACGTAAATTTGTCCTAAATTCGGAGTTTGGAAATAAAATTCTGTTGATTAGACCTAGTAAGTAGGCCATGGTGCAAGCAGTAACCTGAACATATAATAAAAAAGGTATATCAGTTAAACTAAATAAAAATATATATTACATAAATAATAACATTAAATGTTATACGTACTCGTTCCGCATCTACTAAGATTTCTTCCTCACCAATACGATCTAGGTGCATAAAGTTGTGGCGGAGCCACGAAAGCGTCACAAAACTTTTACCATATATGGTAGGCGACTCCACGCCTAAATACTTTCTTATCACAGTTTTGGCGCAAAATGTTTCATCATTTTCAAATATTATAGTTTCACCCGTAATAGGTAATCCTAAGATATTTGTCATATCTACTAGCAAAATTATCATTTCTCCGAACGGTAACTGAAAGGTATTTCTTTCTGGCCACCACCGTTCAACTAAACTGAAGATCAAGTCTCGGTCGTGACGTAAAAAATGTATAAGATTAATATGATCAAAACAAATACGTTCACCATACCATGTTGTTCTTCAGTCAACATCCACTACCCAACGTTGTCCTCATAACGCCATGCGACATGCTCTCATACTCGAAACGTATCAGGATAATCGTATTGCTATATATGACATATATAAACGATGTTATTATTAGACATGTAAAAAATATAAATTATATTTACTAAAATAATTTAATTTTAATATACCTGTCCAGAAAATACTAGACTAGAAATGTGTGATTCACGAAGCTGGATAATCGTATATGTGGTAGGCCCTCCTGGAATACGTCCATCGTTTTGGGTACCCATCTGCAATATTTTTTACTTAGTGTTAAAATATGTAATCAAATATTTAGTGTTAGTATGACTACTATCACGAACATTACAATTATAATAGTTAAAATAGTAACTACAATTACATAATTATAATTAAAAATTACAAACCTGTTCTCCTTATGTTTTCTTCTCTTCTCTTCTCTTCTTCTCCGCTTACTTCCTCCTTCTCTTCTCTGCTCTTCTCTTCTCTTCTCTGCTTCCTCATACTATTCTCTTCTGTGCTCTTGCTGCAACGATTATTTCCTCCCTCCCACTCCTTATAAAACATAACTCCCACCAACACCCACCTAAATATTTTACCAACTAACATCATTTAAACCCTACTAACCCACCCACCCTGTCACAGTTCCAAATATAAGGAACTGAGCCACGTGGCAATGGCCAGCGGGTATACTTCGACGGACATCCCAATCTAATGGACCTGACGGAGTGCACCTAAGCTGTAAAGTACAATGATAAAACCCAGCACATGACACAAAGACAGTGAAACTAAATCTCATCCACAGACAACAGATATGTAGAGCACATAGAGAAAATCATAACTACTAATGTGCAGAAAAAAAATAACACGGAAAATGTATCATAGTACAAATACTAGAAGAGTCACACGGGAACAAACCCGCTAGTACAAATACTGAAATAAAGGAAAACAGTAAGATAACTAGGAACGGTATCTGAAAGCTAGATAGTAATACCGTCCCAGGGTGAAGTCACTACCAGAGATCAAACAAAGTCCTCGGGAATGATCTCATCCTCTACAACCGGTCCTGCTCCTGGATATGCACCTGGTTCGTACTCCTCCGGGTAATCCTCCTCGCCTAAGCCTGGAAGGGAACCAGGTCCACAGAGGGACGTAACAAGGTACAAAAATACAGTATGTCATAGTATAACAGAAAGACCAAGTGTAACGCCGGTGTAATCTAGCATAACCACCTAAGTGAGACACAGTTTGAAAATAATATTCGACGCATGGGCTGTCCAAAATAAAATCGTAGCTCCGGACATAAAAATACACGGGACGTACCGCAGCTCCGGACAAAGAGTCACACGGGTGATACTACTAATCCGGATACAGGAATACTATAAAAATAGAATATATACATATATATAGCGTGTGCAGAGGAGCCCAAATGTCTAGTAACTGTCTTCTCCTCCCAAAGTGGTCAACGAGTGTGCGCTGAACCTAAACCTCTATCTAGCAGTCTCGTCATACTGAAGTAATTATCAACAATCACGATAGTCGTCCCAGTTTTCGGTCATGCTGACAGTATCAGGATACAGGAAATCTGGCACGATGACAGTATCTGAATGTGTCCTAGGATTATGATATAACCAAGTGTGTACATCAACGTGTTGCGAATCATCTATCACTCGTTACTAGACGTTACCGACGAACGTCTGCACCCAGTTATGACCCGGACGCGAAGTAACGATTCTAATCTCGGAGTAGGTGGGGTAGCCGCGGTGGTCGACCGGAGCTCATGGAGAAGGCAAGAGATGATCATGGTGATGGTGGTGCTGGCGGATGGCCGAGGGTGGTGGAGTCGAGTTCTCGGCCGGAGGAGGACAATGAAGGTGGAGCTGCTCGGGTTGGCCGGAGGAGCAGTTGGCCGGGGGGGGTTCAGGTACAGTGGGGTGACAGTAGTGGTCGTGAAGGTGGTGGTAGTGGTGCTGGTGATAGTGGGTGGCGAGGGAAGGTGGTCGTGGTGGTTTGTGGAGGTGTGGGTAGTTCTGGTGCGAGGTGAACGGGTGGTGAAGGTGGCGGTGGCTGCTGAAGGTGGTGGTGGCCGAAGCTCGGCCGTGAGCGTGGAGGTGGTAGTCGAGGGAGGCTCGAGGTGGTGGTTCGTGCAGTCGTGTGGGTGTCAGTCGGAGTGGAGGGAGGCGGCTACAGCAAAGTGGAGGTGATGGTGGATCGAGGTGGCGAAGCTGCGAGTGGAGGTTGCTGGCGGTTGTTGGCAGCGAAAATGGAGGTGGAGGCGCGGTGAAGGCCGATGTAGCAGTAGAGATGGAGGAGGGAGCTCAGTGGTGGCCGGAGTAGCAGAGGTTGCTGCTCGGCCGAGGGTGGTGGAGCGGGTGACTCGGGTTGAAGAAGGAGAAGAAGAAGAAGAGAAGAAGAAGAAGAAGAAGAGAAGGAGAGGAGGGATTCGGCTGTATAGTGAAGTAGAAAGAGGGAGGGAAGAGAGAGAGAGAGAGGGGGGGAGGGGTTTTCAATGTCCCTAGGGATTAGGGCCGGCATGGGAAAAATTGGAGTGATGGAGTGATTATATAGGTGAGTGTGTGGTGAGGATGAGTTTAAATTTTGAATGGATGGTCCAGATTTCACATGGAGAAGTGTACATCAAAAGAAGAAGAGAGGGATTGATTTGACCGGTCAAGAGATGAGGGAGAGGGTTTCTTCATGTGCCTTAGCCAATAGGGTGGTGACACCTACCACTACATTTGCAAATAAGCCCCTTAACTTTTGGATATTTGTACAAGTATGTAAAATAATGGGGATTTGGTGGGCAAAGTGGTGTTTGGTATTTTGTAGGGTAAGGTGGTATTTTGTGTTTTGTATGGGCTTAATGAATGAGGTATTGGGTTAAATTGGGGTTAAGTTGGGATTAGTCAAAGTTGGTATCCCCAATTTAATTAAAATAAAATATCATGTGCTCTTAAATTAAATGGGGGCACATGGGGTCTCAATTAGGAGTGACACAAAGGTCATGAAAGGTGTAGGCTTGGTGTCAGTATTGGACCCTTTAATTGGTCCAACTAAACGGGTTGAGTTTGTGTCCCAAAATGGATGGCAACGACAAAGGTATACGACACAGGATTAAAGAATGAATTTTGGGACCGAAAAGTTGTGCAATTAAATTAGAGCACAAGGGATTGTGATTTTGAGTGACGGAAAAGTCCAGCGCCTAGGTTGGCTTGTCAAGTCAAGAGTGCAACAATTAGTTAGAATTTATGGGCTATTGTTGGGTTCCGAATATTGCAACAACGGTAGGGTGCACCAAGGGTTAAAATAAAGAATCAGAAACGGCAACACAAATTCTAAACCTCAAATACCCTGACGCTACAACAATATTTTTAACCATATCTAGTCTACCTAAAATATTAATTGAGGGGGTTTACACACCCGAACCCATCATTTAAATCCACACCTACATATTCAAACCAACCAACCAACCCTACCAACCAACCCCACCCGAACCCATCAACCAGACCGGCCAAGCAACCCGAACCGAACCGAGAAGCCCTATTTTCGCTAACTGGGTTGGCAAAAAATTGGCTTTCCGATAAAAAAAAGTCAAAATTTCGTCAATTGGGTTGGCGAAAATCAAGTTCTCCAAATTTTTGCCAACCCAGTAGGCGATATGTATCAGAATTTAAAATTTTCTAAACTTCTATCGGTATATTTAATTAATATAAATTTATTATCGGTACAGTAAATTTTTTGTTGACAAAATATGTTTAAAAAAATTAATTTATAAAGTTTAGATGTAAAAATCGACCTGGAAAAAATTAAGATGCAAAAAATGTCATAACGCTATAATTTGTATGCCATTGGAATAATTTAATTGATGCTTGATGTTACCCATCTTACTGTGACCACTGACACCGTCCCTCTTCCTATAATTCTGCCTATTATTTTAAAAACAATATCAAAGGCTATTTTTTATTGGAAGACTAGTCTCCAATTGTGAGACTCTGTCTTACAATATCAATATTGGTATATGGATACGTATTTTATACTGCATGTTTTGTTTTCTGGATTTTTGTGGGATTCTAAAACTTGGCATTTTGAAAATTTTCTCCCTAACTGGACTACCTCCGGCATGTCGCGGCACACTGACAGAAAATTCGATCGTAAGATATTACTTTTGCTTTTGAGATATTTTGGTAAATAGTGTTTAGATATTTCTGTGAATAGTGTTGACTCACCCTATTACCCAATGGGTTCTTGGTTTTGTTTTGAAAAACCGAGATTGATTTGAATCGTTACATGGATCGCTGACGTGGTAGATCCAACGATCACGATTAATTTCCATCCTCTATATATACAACTTGATTTTCTCTCTTCTCTCTCTTTTCTTTCACTCTTCCTTCTTTATTTCCTCTCCATATTTTCTACGAAATCTTGGAGCTTGGTCTTGAGGCCTAGGAGTATGGTTTTTGAACCCCTCTTGGTGGTAGAGTTGAAGAGTTAGGCTAGAAGCTCGACCTTAGGAAAGTACATCTTGCCGAAAACTAGGAACGACTTTATTTATTATAATTTTTGCTTTTCTTGATTTTATATGCTTAGAATTTCATGATACTTGCTTTGTTAATAATGTTTCTCGCATGATTTTCAAACATGTGCATCTTTCAAAAATTGGTTTAAGCTTGCTTTTGACGTCCTTTTTGGTAGAAATCCTGATATTTACTGCTTAGGAAACTCGGTGTCGAAAATAATTACCGGAGTAATTTCTATGAGACTTAGTGTATATGTTATGTGATATAGTGCCCTGCTCCGCGTTGGCACTGTCATGACCCAATTCCGTAGAATCAATTGAGGCATCCCCCGAGTCGTGATCGCCGTGCGGGCCTGGGGTTGCGCCCGCACAAGGCTTTAATGATTTGCATAACAAGCACATATTCAGAGTACGCAGATAAATTGAAACACAGATTTGAAACATGGAAAAGTTCTCTTTATTGATAATGAACATCTATTACAAACTCCTGAACGAGTCAGCTAATATGCCGCACGGGCTTACAAAAGTGTTGACTCAAAATGAGATAGCAGTCCTGTACATTACATCCCTTTATAAACTTCAAAATGATAAAGACCTCCGGGCTGGAGGACGGCCTTGCCACGGAGCTGCATTTGTGTATGAAGAGTTGCAAGCTCCTGGTTCCAAAAGGCTTCAAGGGCGGCGCGATCAGGATGCGTCAACAGCCAGACTGGATCGGGAAGACGACTTCGCTCCTCGCTCGGTTCGCCTTGGTGCGGAGAACCTGTTTCAACGAGGGTCAGTGTGTCGAAACATACTGGTGAAGGCGAGCTAACCGAACTATACCAATCAACACGTTGTTTTAATGAAGCATGCATATTTTTGTGGGTTTCTATCTTGCCTTAGTTCATTTACAAATAAGCAGCATAATGAATAATACTGTAATGAACTTGCCACCGCTCGGTGGATTTTACCTGCCCGTCTGAACTACCTGCACAATACTTACCTTGCCTTCCCTGCCACGAAGACACAAGTTAGTTTGCAACAGGTTTAAATATACACGTTGGGATCACTGGCTAGAAGCCATAATGGACCGTTTAGTGTTTGAACGAGGCTGGTGTACAACGAAGCACGTGAGGCGCTGCACGCCATCCCGTTCGCACGTGAGACTATCGTGAAGTTCCGCCCGGACCGGATCGGTGCCAGTGCCCCAGCAACCGTCCGCGGAACCCGTTGACCTTGTGCACAAGTTGTCCATGATCAATCGTTCGTGGCACGTTAACGTGGATGCAGTTGAGGCAACATGAACATGAGACAAGCAATATTGCATGATTCATTTTTGCATAGTCTTCCTGATAGTTTATTTCATAACAGTGTATTTCCATATTTAGCATAATTTATGGAAGAGATGCATTCTAAGTAAACTTGAAGCATATTATGAACATTTCCAAACGAACAAGCATGCAATCAAGTATCCGTTCATGAAGTTTGATTGACAAGCAGTATTAACCAAGTCTATTCTCTTTTATCTTAGTATCTTTTATTATTACTTGGTATCGTTTGATCGAGGCAAAGAATAGTTTAAGCTTTTAGGGTGTGAAGCTTGGAAGCATGGCTAGCTAATCGGGATGGTAGTCACTCACTTAGATTTTTGGAAGGGAGAAGGAAAGAGGCGCTTCACGACTCCGCTCGCAAGCCGCCTACTGCTCGTTCACCTGCATTACGAACAGCTCGATCAATACCTCTTCCACTTTTCCAATCTCGGAATTGAAGTGCAGTTCAATGAACGAAAATAATGAAAACCATCGAAACCGTTCAAGGAAAACAAGCAAATTCCAAAACCAACTCAAAGCACGAAAGCAACAAGCGATATTGAAATCCGAGGCAATAAAAGATAGCAGCGGAGAGGTCCCTCCTGACTCTGCCGCTAAGTCGATCCCGGGGGCACGGTCCACTGAATATGGGAATCGATTCCGAAGAAACAAATCCATAATGTCACCCCCACTTTTTGGTTCAGGGGTATTTTCGTCTTTTTGTAATTAATGAGTAAATAATTACCTGATAATCAATTTTCTTTAAATTACGGTGATCGTTAATTGATGACTTTGTCCCACGTAAATATCCAGCCCTTTGTACTTCTAATTAATTGTAGAACCGCCTTGCATTTAATTTCAATTAAGCCAACAATAACCTATTTCACGCAAATTACTATCCTTGGCACGGTTATGTGAAAGAGCATTAAGTATACACCTGTTTGACACGACACGTATGATAAACCCATTTTACCCCTTCGTGTATATTTTTCCATAATTTTGGGACTGAGAAAGTGCAACATAAATCTCTATTAAACCATGGCCTCCAAACCTTAGACCAATGAAATTCTCAAAATTTCATTAAATCCATTCGAAATCTAGCCCATTGGAATATCTCCAAAACAAGCCAAGGCCTTTACCTAGTGTGGACCAAGTTAATATAATTAGGTCAACCCAAGTCTACACATATATATATATATATAGTATCCCTTCCCCTTTTATTTCTTTCCATCTAACCTAGCTACAGCCAACAGTCCCTTCCCCCTTGTTTTCCTGCCGAACCTAGCCGAACTTCATCCCCTTCCACGTCTCATCTTCCCGTCGACAGGAGGACAGCCGTACCCGCTGTCCCTGAGTGCCAGACGACGCCACACCGAGCGCTGCACTACCCGAGCGCCGGACCCGCTGCACCGCTGAGCGCCGGACCCGCTGTACCCGTTGCCGAGCGCTGTACCCGTTGCCGGACCCGCTGTAACTGTTGCCCGAGCACTGCACTCGCTGCCGACTGAGCCGTCGGATCCCGCGACAACGCCGCACGCCGCTGACCTCGCTGTACCCGACTGGAGCAGCCCTTCGACTCGACGACGCCGCGACACGCACGTCTCTATTCCGCACGCAGGTTCGAGTTCCTTCTTGCTTATACGTGTACGCATGCATATAATTCCCTTGGAGACCTTCGCACTTGCTACGTTGAATACCGGTATATAGACATATATAAACTTGATGCGTACGTAAGTACGTATGAGTATTTGGTATACGTATATAGTTACTCTGTGTACCTTGATATATATGTATAAACCATAACGTATGCGAACCTAATTAGTATATACGTAGAGTACATGCATTAAAATAAGATTTAAAATGTGATGTTAGATGTATTGTGTATATCTCCATAGTACCTGGTTAATATGGTGCAAGATATAAATTTTATTAAAGTATATGTATATACAATATCTAATATAATGGTAACTAATAGACAATTATGTATGTTAGATCATATTATAGATGACTTGAATATAATCAAGGATACCCTGCAGTTACATCGACTGTGACCCTGTAGCATGATAACAGACTGCCAAATGTACACTGACGTACTGGCAAGACCATACTATTGACTGTCTGTTATGCACAATAACGACAGACGTGACCACTCCTAGTGTAGCCTGTTGTGATTATTATGTTGATTGTGTGCTAGAATAAAGTCTGATGTAGTATTATATTATATGGCATGTCTATAGGACTGTGGGATCATCCAGACGACACCTTGGAACCCGGATATTGGTATTGCCAGCTAAGGACCACAGGCGAGTACATTCTCTGACAGTTTCCATTATGTTGATTATCTCTATAATTCTTATTGTATAGCGTACATGACTCTGACGCTGTCTTTTACACAAGTTGGCATCATTGGGACCTGTCACGAGGAGTCGTGATTGGAATCCGTCGTGCTAGCTGGAGAAACGGGGAAATATTAGTAGTTATGTGATCATACCCCTTACATGCAGCATTAGCTCACCCACATTTCACGTCGGTGCAGCCTTACCCTTACATGCCTCATCGCTGTTACATTCTGGTTAGCCTGACCTGTTGGGGATGATCGCTAATCCATGTAATGAGTCATATAGCCCAAGTCGATCACATGATATACTGATATTTCACACACTTAGTTAGATGATTCTTGGCATGTATCTTGATAGATTGATCCTGTATTTCCACATGTTCTAGTTGCTATTCTTATATGCACTTACATACCAGTTCTTTGTACTTGCGTACACTTGTAGTTCTATTCCTTGTCAGATGCTATTGATGATGATGTTCCAGTACTTTATTCCAGCATTTCCTTATTCCAGTATTTCTTATTGCCAGTTAGTTCATATCTGTCTTGTATTTCTTTACACTATTTTATAGTTTTTGTCAATATATGTGGAACTGCTGTTAGAGGTGTATTTTCGTTCAATCCTGACTGGATATTTTTTCCAGAAAATCTTGAGGATTTATGTACCACGTATTACAGACCAGGTATAGAAGCAGACTATGCACCAGAGATCCCAGAAGAGACTATGCTTCTAGATGAGACTTTGCCTACAGCTATTTAGATAATAATTATTTATGCCTGAGTCTTATGGAGGTTATTTCAGTTTATGTTAGACTTATGCTAAGTTTAATTGGAGACTTGTGTTGGACAGCTAGACTGTGAGTTATCCTTATGGTTGAGACATGGTGTTTAACTATGTCATTTCTTTTATCTTTTATCGTGCCTTATAGTTGTTGTGATTGAGTTATATTGTGAGATCATGGAGATGTATGTCATTGACAGGTGTTTAGTTATTTAGTATTACTGTGACCTAGACAGCGTTCTACCGCCGATGCTGCGGCGTAGGCTGGACGTACCCACGCTCTCGTGCCCCTATACTGGGTGCGGGTCGTGACACGTTTTTAGTGGTGGCCCATGCAGGTCATGTTTCGCAAGTTATGCGATATCGTGGTAGTGCGACAACTTAGTTGTACTACTGCGAGCCTGTGCTAAGATATAGGAAATAAGGATCTAGGATCAGAGTATGCTCAATCACACTAGGAAATTCTGAACTTCTTATTGCTATTCTAATGGATTGCTTCCCTTAGCACTTTAGTATCTTCCTTGATAATGTCACGTCTATCACCTTAATTGATTCTTTGATCTGTATTCAGGATGTCGCCGAATACTAGATCTATGAGAATGGGAGCAGCCAATTCAGAGAGGACTGCCACCTCTCAACCTGACAAACAGATACCTGGAGATTCTCCTACATCTCCTGTTCGTGTGGGAGTGTCTGCAACTAACGGGATTCCTCCTCCACCTATACAGAGGATTGCCCCAACTATGACGGACAACCTTCCACCACCACCGACACCGATTTCCGGAGGAGTGCCCGCTGACGGGGCACAGATGTTCGTATTAATGCAGGGCATGCTAGAGGCCCAGAGAGTAACAGCAGAAGCTCAGCGTATTCAAGCTGAGGCTCAGAGAATACAAGCAGAAGCACACCAGACGCAGACCGAACTGATGAGAGAGAGCATGGAGAATGCTAATCAGATGACTCTCCAGGCTATGGAGAGAGTAGTACGACAACCGCAACATCAAGGTCAGCAACAACAGAGGCCCGGTACCATAGTGGACTTTAAGAGGATAATGCCTCGAGAGTTCAAAGGCACAGAAGGAATACTATATGCTGACGAATGGTTAGAAGACATAGAAAGGAATTTGCGCTTATCACAGATTCAAGAGATTCTTCAGATAGAGGCCACTGGCAGCCAAATGTTTGATATCGCACTGACGTGGTATCGTACAGAGCCGAGACTCGCCGCTGAAGGACTTACTTGGGAGAACTTTAAAGAACTCTTCAAAGAGAAATTCTTTCCTGACGTAGCCTTGGGAGCATTAGAAAGTCAGTTCCATGACTTAGTCCAAGGAGGCATGTCAGTCGACGAATATGCTGCAGAGTTTTGCCGATTAAGTCGATTTGTGCCATCGATGATTCGAGACCCAGGAGACAGAGCTCGGAAATTCAGGAATGGACTAAACCGGGAGATCAAGTCTCGTACTTCGGGATGACGCACTGCTACATTTGAGGGTATTCTGATGGATGCCCAGATTGCCGAAGACGACTTGGACCTCAGGCCCAAGAGAGGACGCGATATATTTGGAGCAACAGGAGGTAACATAGGACCAGCCAAGCGCCCACACTTTCAACAACAACATAGGCCGTACCAGCAGCAACACCAGCAACAATACCAGCAACAGGCACCGGTTCGAGGATATGCTCAACAACAGCAACCACAGAGGCATAATCAACTCGCTACCCCATGTTCGTATTGCGGAAAGATGGGACATACAAGAGACATCTGCAGAAAAAGGTTGGGCACTTGCTTATCATGTGGATCAGCAGCACATCAGCTGAGGGACTGCCCGACTATTCAGAATCGCCAAGGAGGAGGAGCTGCTCAGAGAGGACCAGCCAGAGCACCTATCGTACCAGGAGGCCAGCAGAGAGGACCTCCACTTCCATCATAGCAGGAGAGGTTTGCGCAGCAGCAGCAGCAACAGAGAGGAGCACCACAAGGACGAGCTTACGCTATGACCACTGAGGAGGCCGAGCCAGCTGGAGACGTGATTTCAGGTTCAGTTTTACTCGATTCTATTCCAGCACTTGCATTATTTGATTCTGGCGCTTCCCATAGTTTCGTATCTGTATCTTATGCCCTCGAGCATCATTTAGAAACGGAACCATTAGATAGGAATTACAAGATCACGACAGGAGGAGGCATTATCCTAGTCCGTGATTGTTGCAAGGATCGGAGAGTGTCATTGGAAGGCCGAGAGTTGAGTGTGAGTTTACTCGTCATGCCACTTCCGGAATACGATATTGTACTCGGAATGGACTGGTTAAGTAAACACTATGCTTCTATAGATTGTCATGAAGGAAGAGTAGTATTTCGACCACCAGGAGAGCCAGAGTTCGAGATTGCCAGAGGAGCAGAGGAGCGGAGCAGAGCCACTTTTTGCGGAGCCAGGGCGGAAGAAGAAGAGTTACCGCATCCACTTATAGCGGAATACCTGGATGTATTTCCAGAGGAGTTGCCAGGTTTGCCGCCAGACAGAGACGTTGAGTTTTCTATAGACTTGATACCAGGAGCGGAGCCTGTTTCGCAACATGTCTATAGAGTTAACAACAACGAATTGGTAGAGCTAAAGAAACAAGTTGAGGAGCTACAAGACAAAGGTTTTATTAGATCCAGTTCATCGCCATGGGGAGCACCGGTATTATTTGTACCAAAGAAGGATGGCACGGTACGTATGTGTATCGATTATAGAGCTTTGAATAACCTCACTATTAAAAATAAATACCCGCTGCCGAGGATAGATGATCTTTTCGATCAATTGAACGGAGCGAAGGTATTTTCAAAAATAGACTTGAGGTCAGGCTATCACCAGGTGAAAGTGAAGAAAGAAGACATACCGAAGACCGCCTTTCGAACCAGATATGGCCAGTTTGAATTTACAGTAATGTCGTTTGGTTTAACCAATGCACCAACAGTATTTATGAACTTGATGAACAAGGTGTTCCACCAGTACCTTGACAAGTTCGTAGTGGTGTTTATTGACGACATTCTAGTATATTCAAAAACCCCAGAAGAGCATGAATAGCACCTGAGAATAGTCTTAGAAACTCTCAGGAGAGAGAAATTATACGGGAAGCTTTCAAAGTGTGAGTTCTTTCTTGAAAAGGTTGAATTTCTTGGACACATGGTGATGGGTGACGGAATTTTAGTTAACCCAAAGAAGATAGAGGCAGTGAAGTCATGGGCTACCCCCAGTACGGTAGCTGAAATCAGGAGCTTTCTCGGACTAGCAGGGTACTACAGAAGATTTGTACAAGACTTCTCCAAGATTGCAGAGCCAATGACTAGGCTGACCAAGAAGGATGTGGAATTTGTCTGGACCGAAGAATGTCAAGACGCATTCGATGAGCTGAAGAGGAGACTGACAACAGCGCCAGTTTTGACGTTGCCATCAGGGACAGGTGGATTCACTATCTACAGTGATGCTTCAGGAAAAAGATTGGGATGCGTTCTTCAACAACACGGGAAAGTAATTGCCTATGCTTCAAGACAATTACGCCCTCATGAAAAAAACTACCCCACTCACGATCTGGAGTTAGCAGCAGTTATCTTTGCCCTAAAGCTGTGGAAGCACTATCTGTACGGAGAGCGTGTGGAGATCTTCACAGACCACAAAAGCTTAAAGTACGTGTTTATACAGAAGGAGCTGAATATGAGACAGAGAAGGTGGTTTGAATTGATGAAAGACTTTGATATCTCATTACAGTATCATCCAGGGAAAGCCAACGTAGTCGCGGATGCCTTTAGCAGGTACCCAATGGCTATGTGTTTGACTTCGGATAGACACTTATTAGCCGATCTTGAAAGCTTGGAAATTGAGGTATTAGTTCCAGGAGCTAAGATTCAGATGTGGGGACTGCAGATTCAATTAGATCTGATAGACAGAATTAGAGCTGCGCAGTATGATGATGAGACTCTAAGGAATATTAGAGCACAAGTTCAGGCAGGATTGATAGACGATTTTACTATTGCGGATGATGGATCCTTACGACATGGCACGAGGATGTGTGTGCCAAGTGGAGAGCTGCACGAATAAGTTTTACAGGAGGCACACCGCTCTCAGTACTCGATGCATCCCGGAGCCAACAAGATGTATCGAGATTTGAGGAAGCATGTATGGTGGTATGGTATGAAGCGCGAAGTAGCACGCTTCGTATCCCGATGTTTAGTATGCCAACAGGTGAAAGCAGATCGACAGAGGCCAGGAGGATTGTTTCAACCTTTACCCATTCCAGAATGGAAGTGGGAGCACGTGAATATGGACTTCATTTCAGGACTTCCTCGTTCTCCAGGAGGGAAGGACGCAATTTGGGTCATCGTGGATAGGTTGACCAAATCAGCCCACTTCTTACCTTTTAAAGTGGGTACTTCGACGAAAAAGCTAGCAGAGATGTACGTACAGCAGATTGTCAGATTACATGGAGTTCCTGTGAGTATTGTCTTAGATCGGGATAGTCGTTTCACTTCCCATTTCTGGAGGAGCCTGCAGTCTAGCTTGGGCACTCAGCTCAAGTTCAGTACCGCATATTACCCTCAGATAGACGGGCAGTCTGAAAGGACTATTCAGACTCTAGAAGATATGTTACGCACTTGCGTATTGGATCTTGGAGGTTCTTGGGAGGATCATCTACACTTGGTAGAGTTTGCCTACAACAACAGCTACCAGGCCAGCATTGAGATGTCACCATTCGAGGCTTTATATGGACGGAGGTGTCGCACACCTTTATCTTGGGATGATGTTGGAGAAAGAGCCTTGTTAGGACCAGAAATGATCGTGGATGCAGCAGAAAAGGTGAAACTTATCAGAGATAGACTGCGGGTGGCGCAGGACAGACAACGGCATTGGGCCGATAGCCACCATAGACCCCTAGAGTTTCAGGTATTGTTTGATTGTTTTGTTTGTTTAGATTGTTTTGTTTAGATTGCGTGTTAAGATCGTTGTTCTAGGTTGGCGATTTGGTGTTCTTACGGATTTCTCCGACACGGGGCACGATTCGTTTCGGCAGAGGAGGAAAGCTTAGTCCATGATACATCGGGCCCTTCAGTATTCTTGTAAGGGTCGGTGCAGTGGCCTACAGACTCGACTTGCCGCCTGCTCTAGATGGAGTGCATAACGTGTTCCACGTGTCGCAGCTGAGACGGTACGTGGCAGATCCTAGTCACGTATTAGATCACTCAGAGATCGAAGTTGGACCGAGACTCAGCTATCCTGAATAACCGGTGGAGATCTTGGATCATAGAGAGAAGATATTGCGTAACCAGACTATTCCCTTGGTTCGTGTTGCATGGAGAAATCACTCTCCAAGAGAATCAACTTGGGAGAGAGAGGACGAAATGGACGAGCGATATCCATATCTCTTCGAGACTTGAGGTATAATTCATTAATAGATTGCTTGTTCTTATGATAGTTAATTTAAAATTTCGAGGACGAAATTCTTTTAAGGAGGGTAGACTTGAAACCCCCACTTTTTGGTTCAGGGGTATTTTCGTCTTTTTGTAATTAATGAGTAAATAATTACCTGATAATCAATTTTCTTTAAATTACGATGATCGTTAATTGATGACTTTGTCCCACGTAAATATCCAGCCCTTTTTACTTCTAATTAATTGTAGAACCGCCTTGCATTTAATTTCAATTAAGCTAACAATAACCTATTTCACGCAAATTACGATCCTTGGCACGGTTATGTGAAAGAGCATTAAGTATACACCTGTTTGACACGACACGTATGATAAACCCATTTTACCCCTTCGTGTATATTTTTCCATAATTTTGGGACTGAGAAAGTGCAACATAAATCTCTATTAAACCATGGCCTCCAAACCTTAGACCAATGAAATTCTCACAATTTCATTAAACCCATTCGAAACCTAGCCCATTGGAATATCTCCAAAATAAGCCAAGGCCTTTACCTAGTGTGGACCAAGTCAATATAATTAGGTCAACCCAAGTCTACACACACACACACACACACATATATATATATATATATATATATATATATATATATATATATATATATATATATATATATATATATATATATATATATATATATAATCCTTTTCCCTTTTATTTCTTCCCATCTAACCTAGCTACAGCCGACAGTCCCTTCCCCCTTGTTTTCCCGCCGAACCTAGCCGAACTTCATCCCCTTCCACGTCTCATCTTCCCGTCGACAGGAGGACAGCCGTACCCGCTGTCCCTGAGTGCCAAACGACGCCACACCGAGCGCTGCACTGCCCGAGCGCCGGACCCGCTGCACCGCCGAGCGCCGGACCATCTGTACCCATTGCCGAGCGCTGTACCCGTTGCCAGACCCGCTGTACCTGTTGCCCGAGCACTGCACCCGCTGCCGACCGAGCCGTCGGATCCCGCCGACAACGCCGCACGCCGCTGACCTCGCTGTACCCGACCGGAGCAGCCCTTCGACTCGACGATGTCGCGACACGCACGTCTCTATTCCGCACGCAGGTTCGAGTTCCTTCTTGCTTATACGTGTACGCATGCATATAATTCCCTTGGAGACCTTCGCACTTGCTACGTTGAATACCGGTATATAGACATATATAAACTTGATGCGTACGTAAGTACGTATGAGTATTTGGTATACGTATATAGTTACTCTGTGTACCTTGATATATATGTATAAACCATAACGTATGCGAACCTAATTAGTATATACGTAGAGTACATGCATTAAAATAAGATTTAAAATGTGATGTTAGATGTATTGTGTATATCTCCATAGTACCTGGTTAATATGGTGCAAGATATAAATTTTATTAAAGTATATATATATACAATATCTAATATAATGGTAACTAATAGACAATTATGTATGTTAGATCATATTATAGATGACTTGAATGTAATCAAGGATACCCTGCAGTTACATCGACTGTGACCCTGTAGCATGATAACAGACTGCCAAATGTACACTGACGTACTGGCAAGACCATACTATTGACTGTCTGTTATGCACAACAACGACAGACGTGACCACCCCTAGTGTAGCATGTTGTGATCATTATGTTGATTGTGTGCTAGAATAAAGTCTGATGTAGTATAGTATTATATGGCATGTCTATAGGACTGTGGGATCATCCAGACGACACCTTGGAACCCGGATATTGGTATTGCCAGCTAAGGACCACAGGCGAGTACATTCTCTGACAGTTTCCATTATGTTGATTATCTCTATAATTCTTGTTGTATAGCGTACATGACTCTGACGCTGTCTTTTACACGAGTTGGCATCATTGGGACCTGTCACGAGGAGTCGTGATTGGAATCCGTCGTGCTAGCTGGGAAAACGGGGAAATATTAGTAGTTATGTGATCATACCCCTTACATGCAGCATTAGCTCACCCACATTTCACGTCGGTGCAGCCTTACCCTTACATGCCTCATCGCTGTTACATTCTGGTTAGCCTGACCTGTTGGGGATGATCGCTAATCCATGTAATGAGTCATATAGCCCAAGCCGATCACATGATATACTGATATTTCACACACTTAGTTAGATGATTCTTGACATGTATCTTGATAGATTGATCCTGTATTTCCACATGTTCTAGTTGCTATTCTTATATGCACTTACATACCAGTTCTTTGTACTTGCGTACACTTGTAGTTCTATTCCTTGTCAGATACTATTGATGATGATGTTCCAGTACTTTATTCCAGCATTTCCTTATTCCAGTATTTCTTATTGCCAGTTAGTTCATATCGTACTTGTATTTCTTTACACTGTTTTATAATTTTTGTCAATATATGTGGAACTACTGTTAGAGGTGTATTTTCATTCAATCCTGACTGGATATTTTTTCCAGAGAATCTTGAGGATTTCTGTACCACGCATTACGGACCAGGTATAGAAGCAGACTATGCACCAGAGATCCCAGAAGAGACTATG
The DNA here is from genome assembly GCA_036927795.1 of Iris macrosiphon. Taxonomy (NCBI): domain Eukaryota; kingdom Viridiplantae; phylum Streptophyta; class Magnoliopsida; order Asparagales; family Iridaceae; genus Iris; species Iris macrosiphon. The sequence goes on from JAYESA010000012.1 coordinate 166,609,097, forward strand.
CTTCTAGATGAGACTTTGCCTACAGCTATTTAGATAATAATTATTTATGCCTGAGTCTTATGGAGGTTATTTCAGTTTATGTTAGACTTATGCTAAGTTTAAATGGAGACTTGTGTTGGACAGCTAGACTGTGAGTTATCCTTATGGTTGAGACATGGTGTTTAACTATGTCATTTCTTTTATCTTTTATCGTGCCTTATAGTTGTTGTGATTAAGTTATATTGTGAGATCATGGAGATGTATGTCATTGACAGGTGTTTAGTTATTTAGTATTACTGTGACCTAGACAGCGTTCTACCGCCGATGCTGCGGCGTAGGCTGGACGTACCCACGCTCTCGTGCCCCTATACTGGGTGCGGGTCGTGATACATAACGAGGACGAGTTCTTAATTCAATCTATCCCGATCGAACGATACCGTCTTGTGTTTCTTAGCCGCGCTCTCCGCACCGGGAGAACGGGGCGCTACAGGCACTATGTACAACTGATATCACTTTGTTGGCTCGAGGGGAAGCCTTCTCGAATAGTTTTTCGATCGAAATACAAGACGATTGATTTGAGTGAGTGGGAAGAACTTCATTCTCTGATTCTTGCATGCTTTAATAATAAATCTGAGTTTTTGAAATGCTTATTTGCTAAGTAGAGAATGTTCGCATTGAGAATGATAGAACGGGAACCTGCATGCTTAACTAAAGAACTTGTATTGCTTGCTATCGAAAATAACCCTTGGCATGCTTAGTAAAAGAATAGAATATTGCATGCTAGGTTACACTGACACGGCTATCGAATGAACCATTGCCATGCTAATAAAAAGAGTAAAGAAAATTGTTTGAACAAGTCTCTATGTCATATGCTAAGGAAATAGTAGAACTACAAGTTAATTTCAAGATATAAATAGTATTGACATCCTACTTGTTTAAATAGAGATTGCTTGCATGTTTTTTTTATCGTTTAAGTAAAGATAGAACCATGCCATGCTTGCTTAATTAGAGATCATTTATATGTTTGCTTGTCATTGATGCAAAAGATAGTATTGTATGAATACCTCGTGATATGCTAAAGATGATTGATTTGAATGAGAAGAAACAAATAGTGCGCCCTGAGGTACGGTCCTTGTGATCTAATGGGGTGTGCTATTAATTTTATATGAGAAGATTGAACCTATCGCTCGTTTTAATAAGAAGAGAAAATAGAAGTTTGCTTGATCATTGCTTTCGTGCATTATAAATTATCGGATAGATGTTTCATGTCATGCATTGATCTCGGACAACTTGTGCACAAGGTTCATCTCTCGAGCGGTTCCTGGGGCACTGGGGATCTGTCGGTCCAGAATTTTTTTTGTTTCACCATGAGGTATACGGTCCTTGTGATCTAGTGGGGTATTTTGTCTATTAGTGAAGACCGAAACCATGATGTCACAGCTACTAGTATTCGTGTGTGTTGGTGAAGAGCTGAACCTTGAGTCACAGCTACTAACATACGCGCGTGCTAGTGCAGAGCTGAACCTTGAGTCACCGTTGCTAATCATGGTGCAACCCATGGACCATCATGTAGTTAGGGTGCATGCTAGGTTAGCCTTCTTGTATACCTAACGTTTGCTGCATAGACGAACATGGAATTAGAACCTTTATGTATATACAAATTATTGCTAACTTGTTTGTCTGTTGTAGGGATAATCGTTCGACGAAGGGTAAGAATCACTGAATATGTGATGTAATAATTTCTGAATATGCTTAAATTGTGTATTGTCCCTAAACTTGCATGTTTTACTTGATTTCGCTACTGCCCCTTAGAAATGAATTGATTTTTTTCTCAGTGGATAAATATGTAGTGTCCCGCTCCACGTTGACACTATGTACAAGTGATATCGCTTTGCTAGCTCGAGCGGAAGCCTTCTCGAAGAGTTTCTCAATCGAAACACAATACGATTAAACTGAGTGAGTGGGCAGAACTTCATTCTATGATTCTTGCACGCCTTAATAATGAATCTGAGTTTTTAAAATGCTTGTTTGCTAAGTAGAGAATGTTAGCATTGGGAATGATAAAACGAGAAACTGCATGCTTAACTAAAGAACTTTTATTGCTTGCTATCGAAAAGAACCCTTGCCATGCTTAGTAAAAGAATAGAATATTGTATGCTAGGTTACACTGACACGACTATCGAACCAACCCTTGCCATGCTAATAAAAAGAGTAAAGGAAATTGCTTGAACAAGTCTCTATGTCATATGTTAAGGAAAGAGTAGAACTGCAAGTTAATTTCAAGAGATAAATAATATTGACATCCTACTTGTTTAAATAGAGATTGCTTGCATATTTTCCTTATCGTTTTTGTAAAGATAGAACCGTGCCATGCTTGCATAATTAGAGATCATTTATATATTTTCTTGTCATATATAGTACTGTATGAATACCTCATGATATGCTAAAGATGATTGATTCAAATGAGAAAAGACTAATAGTGCGCCCTGAGGTACGGTCCTTGTGATCTAGTGGGGTGTGCTATTAGTTTTGTATAAGAAGATTGAACCTATCGCTCATTTTGATAGGAAGAAAAGATAAAAGTTTGCTTGATCATTGCTTGCTTGCATTATAAATTATCTGATAGATGTTTCATCATGCATTGGTCTCGGACAACTTGTGCACAAGGTTCATCTCTCGAGCGATTCCTGGGACACTGAGGATCGGTCGGTCCGGAAAAGATTTTGTTGCACCCTGAGGTATACGGTCCTTGTGATCTCGTAGGATATTTTGTCTATTAGTGAAGAGCGGAACCATGATATCACAGCTGCTAGTATTCATGTGTGTTGGTGAAGAGCTGAATCTTGGGTCACAGCTGCTGATATACGCACGTGCTAGTGCAGAGCTGAACCTTGAGTCACCGCTGCTAATCATGGGACAACCCATGGACCATAATGTAATTAGGGCGCATGATAGGTTAGCCTTCTTACATACCTAATGTTTGATGCAAAGACGGACATGGAATTAGAACCTTTATGTATATGCAAATTATTGCTAACTTATATGTCTATTGTAGGGATAACCATTCGGTGAAGGGTAAGAATCACTGAATAAGTGATGTATTAATTTCTGAATAAGCTTAAATTGTGTATTGTCCCTAAACTTGCATGTTTCACTTGATTTTGCCGCTGCCCCTTAGAAATGAATTGAATAAATTCACGAGATGCACTTGTCTTGTACTGAGATGAATAATCCACTAGAGATAACTTGTGTTTCTACAGAGTTAGTAAGTAAGGTGCACGATACATGTTGCGCACTACACGATAGAACACTGCCCCTATTGTATGCTTGATTATATCGAATATGCAAAATATTTTTAAATATATATTTTCGAAAGAAGTAATCTGACTTAAATCCTGTGAAACATGAAATAAACCTAGGTAAAAAGTAGCACGATCACTAGTAATGTAATATTTTGCCATATGCTTACTTATTGTTGGTTTTAGATAGTGTTACTTCTGTTCATTGATTTTATACTCACGGGTACATTCCCCAAAGTGTTGACCCCCACCAATTTGCTTGTTCGTAGGTACTGGATCGTCCGTAGAAGCGATAGCCGAGCCTCATCCCCAGGCCTGAAAATCTGGAGTCGATGCCTTGAGCCGTATCGAGATATTTTGAGATACTTTTGTATAAAGTGATGTAATATATGGAATGATGTCATTAAAATAGAGAGAAATCTTGAGTGAATTATAATCTCGGCCAAACGTCGCTTGTAACACTTCTTGAATATCAATAAAGAGATCGTTTTCTTATGCCATTGTGTTCTTTACTTTTTTGCAATATTGTTCCGCTACTTCCATCTTGAATAGCTTACTTGCCCTTATTCAAAGCTTTGGCCTTGTGCAAGTGTAACTCAGGCTTGCACGATATCACGTCCATGCGAGGACGATCGGTCCCGGAAGGCACTAAGCGAGGACGATCGGTCCTTGAGGGAATCAGGACATGACATAATGGTATCAAAGTAATTTGATTCTGTGGCCATTCCGTTGCTTCGCTTTGACTCAGAGATATCCTAGATATTATGCTACAATGAGTGTTCCATACGATAAGTCCATAAATATTCTCAAAGATGTGCACAAAAGTTCTCTTGTTTATTTTCTTGTTGATTGGAGTTTTAATTTCGTGATTCTTGTATTGCTTGTGTGTTTTTGATTGAGGATGGTGAGGGATAAGGAATATCTCTGCTCTAGATATTGTAAGTTTCTCCTTGAAGTTTTGAAGACAATTTTTTCTTGGTGGCTAAGTATGAAGTGCCCCGCTCCGCGTTGGCACTATGCACAAGTGATATCGCTTTGTTGGCTCGAGCAAAAGCCTTCTCGAAGAGTTTTTTTGATCGAAATACAAGACGATTGATCTGAGTGAGTGGACAGAACTTCATTCTATGATTCTTGCACGCCTTAATAATGAATCTGAGTTTTTGAAATGCTTGTTTGGTAAGTAGAGAATGTTCGCATTGGGAATGATGGAATGAGAACCTGCATGATTAACTAAAGAACTTGTATTGCTTGCTATAAAAAAGAACCCTTGCCATGCTTAGTAAAAGAATAGAATATTGCATGCTAGGTTACACTGACACGACTATAGAACGAACCCTTGCCATGCTAATAAAAAGAGTAAAGAAAATTGTTTGAACAACTCTCTATGTCATATGTTAAGGAAAGAGTAGAACTGCATGTTAATTTCAAGAGATAAATAGTATTGACATCCTACTTGTTTAAATAGAGATTGCTTGCATATTTTTCTTATCGTTTCTGTAAAGATAGACTTTTGCTGATGAAGATAGGTTTGGGGGAGGATTCGTCGTCAGATTGACTTGTACGACTTCGTCCTCGGTAGGAGGTTCTCGTTGTTCGAACCTTATCTCCCATTGTGCGTCTAGGCATTGCGATCATGGTTCTACTTCAAGGAGTTCCTGTAGATCTTCGTCGTCTTCCTCAGGATCAGCTAACACCATGTTGGCAGACAATGTTTGCCTGAGCATCTCCCCAATACTGACGTCGGAGTCCCAAGCGGAAGATTGCTAAAAGTGGAAGTGAACCTAATCTTCTTTATCTAAACTTTTGGGGGTTGTTAGAGGCGTTACGTACCCTAAGCCATGCTGGGAATGGTAGTAATCCTCAGACTTGCCTGCGGGAGCAGGTAGACGCAGGGGCAGCCGTCGGCTCTTGCCGTAGTTTAAACCTCGATTATTTTTAAGGTCATAACCCATATTCTGGATGATATATTTGGCTTGACCGCTGAACTGGTAGAGTTGTATTTTTTGGTGTCGGGTTCTGTCTCTTGTTCCTCCGGGGTGAAGCGACGGGGGCATTCCACCCTGCTGAAGATGATAGGTTTATTTTTTCTCCTTCTTGCTAGAACCGTGAAGTAGAAACCTTGACTAGGGAGGATCTAGTTTACTGCGTAGGTGGTAGTCACCCGTGTTTGTAGGTCTAAGCCTAGACCATGCTCCATAGAGTACAATGTGTTGATATGTGTACTCACAGAATAATTCAAAGATAACCCTTTATTGATAAAATAAGGTATCTCTTCTGGAGGAATTATATCATCGAGGGAAGGGATATTGGCCTGAGTGGCCACATATTCTTCCAATTCATCATCCTCATAGGCTACCCCCGGCGCGGTTACAAACATTGGTAGCTTCCTGTGCAGTTTTACAACCAGAGGCTCGGAGGATGCAACCGTGGCCTGGTCTTATTTTGGCGGTCTGCAAAGACGAACGACCATAGGTTCTGAAGGAGCAGATGGTGTAGGATCCTTATTCTATGGTTGATTTGGCCTATGAAGGTGAACAACCAGAGGTTCGGAAGGAGCAGATGGTACGGGATCCTTCTTCTGCGGTCGATATAGCCTATGAAAGCGAACGACCAGAGGTTTAGAAGGAGCAGATGGTGTATAATCCTTCTTCTAGGTCGATTTGGCTTATGAAAACGAATGACCAGAGGTTCGAAAGGAGCAGATGGTGCGTGATCCTTCTTCTGTGGTCAATTTGGCCTATGAAGGCGAACGAACAGAGGTTCAAACATTGTGGAAGGTGCCAGAGATTCAAGTACCTTCCTGTGCAACTTGACGATGAGGGGAGTGGCTGCGTCGGGAGTGTAAGCCTTGAGACGGGTTCTCATGGGCTACTCCGGTGTTGTCATAACCTCGGCCTCATCATCGGCCTCATTGCCACCTTTGTCTTGGTGGATTTGCTTGTAGAGGATGGCGCCGGTGTAGTATGTCTCGACTCCCTTAAATGGGTCGATGTCTGCGAACTCCGTTCTGATAATGCCATGATCGTTGACGTACTTCAAGCATTGGTGCAGGGTTGATGACACGATCATATATTAGTGTATCTCGGGGGGTCCGAGCAAGAAGTTGTAGGATACATCTACGTCAATGACGTAACAAGTGACCTATGTTTTCAGGTCACCGATTTGGCACTTCAGGCGAATCTTCCCCAAAGGGTAGCTTCTTCCTGTGTTGAAGCCACTAATGATAGTATTGATAGCTGCCAGGCGGTGCATCGGGATGCCCAAGGTTTGGAGCAGACTCCTCGGGATGATGCTGATTGATGAACCGGGGTCAATATGCATCCGGTCCACCTTTATAACACCAATATACCCCGTATAGTACAGGGGATGATCATTCTTGTTATTCTTAAGCAACATTTCAATCCATGATTTGTTTCCTTACGCAATGGCTTGTCGAAGCGTCCCTCTTTTTGTTTGAACTTGTCCACTGGTGGGGGTTGATATGGATCCGGATCAGACGCGACTGGTGCAGTAGTTGGAGGTGCATTGATGTCGGAAGCTTCTTAATCTCACTGGTAAGCAAGGCCCGACCTCGTTGGCCTTGCCCAGGTCTCCTCAGCGGTGGGAGAAACCATGCGGCATGACTTGGTTTTTTGTGTTTTAGGCTTCACGGCAGAATGTGCTGCTTGCTGCGTCAAGTCTGGGTCCAGATCTGGGTGGACCGACATGATCTTGCCCCGAGGGGTACTAAGAGGTGTCAGCCCAGCTGCTTGGTCGCGAGCTGGGGGAAGATTGACTACCTCTATTGTTGCCCTTGGGATCGGTGTGACTTCGTCCTGGGCTTCCGTCGGTGAAAAGTTGTCGAACTAAAGGGACACCATGTTAGCGGCAACCGTTACATCGTTGAAATTCGGGGAGAGAGCCTTGGTATTGATCAGTCGTTGGATGTACCACTTTAAGGTATAGCACTCCTGCGTCGGGTAGTGAATGTACCGGTGGAAGTGATAGTACTTTGGGTTATTCTTCTCCTCCGCTTCAGGCTGACGTTTGACGTCGGGGAGGCAAATTTTACCTCCTTGCATCATCATATCGAAGATGGGCTTGACATCACCGTCTTCGAAAGAATATGTCTCCTTTGATTTTAGAGCCTCTGCCTATTTTTGCTCAGGTTTCTTGGTCACATTAGCGTCCATGGCTTGCTTTCCTTTCGCATCGCGGTTGCTGTTACCGCTATTATTGTTGTTGTTGTTGTTGCTGGAGTGCTTGCCCTTTTCCTGAGTAGCAGGGATATGGATTCCCAAGTGCTGGATGTCTTTAAGATTATTTTCAGTGTTGACAATGCTTATAATGAATGTTGCCCAGTCTTTGAACTGGCTATCTGTAAAACTCCTGATTCTGAAAATCGTATTAATTATTTATTTATAGTAAATATGAGCTAAATAGAGAAAATGAATTTTTATTTAATTTTTGTTTAAGGTATTGGTGCAATTAGGGGATTTATGGAGCCATTATAATTTTTTTCTAATTTATTCCATGTAGGAGACCTTTGGACAGTTGCTAGCTTAATGGTATGCACCAATATAATTTTCAAAATTTTCTATGTATAAATGTGTATATATATATATATATATATATATAGATATAATTAATAAGAAAAAAGAATTAGAAAAAGAAAAGAATAGAAAATAGAATTTCTATTGGATCTAACACTTAGCCCCAAACCCGTTTAGCCCCACTGCGTAAAAGAAGAAAGAAATCAGCAGCAGCTCACCCCGCATATACTATTCTTATCACCCGTGCGTATAACTCATTTCTGCCGCCTCTTATATATATATATATATATACGCTCACCCCAAACCTAAACCCGCAACCTATTAACCACCTCCGCGTAAACTTTACTTTTTTTTTCGCACGTAAATATCAACAGCAGCATCTCACCCCGCGTAAACCTTGCTTTTTCCCCTCCGCGTAAACAAATAGCAGCAGCAGTAGCAAACCCAACTGTACGTGTGAGCCTCCTATTCCACCACTCCTTAGCCCTAATATTACTAATCTCTCCTTGACCGAAACCTAAACCAATAAAAGGAAGCAACAGCAACAGCAGTAGTTTTCTTAAACACTAAGTTTCCCCACCGCCTCTCTCCTTCTATATATATTACAACTCTCCTAAAAATCTAATTCTACTTCTGACACCAAAGCTTAAACACTGTTGTGGACGGTTGTACTATACAGAACCTTTGCTCGGCAAGTATACCTTGCCATTGTACTAAGTTTTTATATTCCATATGATGCATGATTCTGTTTTATTTATGTACTTGCATTGGACCTTGTTTATGAGACCACCCCAGTATTATGGAGCATCATTAGGTTCATTGGCTATGACACAGTTGTTACACGAGTTGTGAGTCTCATATAGATCCCGGACTACGTATTGGGTTGGCCACCTGTACGTATGAGCCGTGCGTTATGGATGACTGCTGATAGAAACTTTGTATGCTAGTAGACCTGGCAGTTATTAGAGGTTTATCGTGTCATAGATATGACATGCTTAGAGCATGGGGTGGGGAGAACAATAAGTAAGGCATTTGGGCTCCTTTGTACTTTTCTTCTGTACGTCCGGATTCTCCACCGGAGAAACGGGTGATGATGACCACTATATATTTACAGGCTGCCTCTGTAGTTCAAAAGACGACATGCTTTTAGGCCCCCTGATTCTCCGAGAGAGTCATGCCAATCCCATAGCCAGATAGCCCACGTGTTGGAAAGTTGTTCTCAAACTGCATTCACTTAGACGGTTAGGCGACCCATTGGATGTTTACTTTTCAGTACTTATTGACATATTTATATGTATCTTGTTACGTCCCTCTGAGGACCTGGTCCCTTTCCAGATATGGACGAGCAGGAGTATCCACAGGAGTACGGACCTGGACCTGACTCTATGTACCTGATTGAGGAGATCTTACCCTCAGAGTATCTGTGATTTTATTATCACTATTTAGTGATTTTATTACCCGCAACCCGTTAACCACCTCCGCGTAAACTTTACTTTTTTTTTCGCACGTAAATATCAACAGCAGCAGCTCACCCCGCGTAAACCTTGCTTTTTCCCCTCCGCGTAAACAAATAGCAGCAGCAGTAGCAAACCCAACTGTACGTGTGAGCCTCCTATTCCACCGCTCCTTAGCCCTAATATTACTAATCTCTCCTTGACCGAAACCTAAATCAATAAAAGGAAGCAACAGCAACAACAGTAGTTTTTTTAAACACTAAGTTTCCCCACCGCCTCTCTCCTTCTATATATAGTACAACTCTCCTAAAAATCTAATTCCACTTCTGACACCAAAGCTTAAATACTGTTGTGGACGGTTGCACTATACAGAACCTTTGCTCGGCAAGTATACCTTGCATTGTACTAAGTTTTCACATTCCATATGATGCATAATTCTGTTTTATTTATGTATTTGCATTGGACCTTGTTTATGAGACCACCCCAGTATTATGGAGCATCATTAGGTTCATTGGCCGTGACACAGTTGTTACACGAGTTGTGAGTCTCATATAGATCCCGGACTACGTATTGGGTTGGCCACCTGCACGTATGAGCCGTGCGTTATGGATGACTGCTGATAGAAACTTTGTATGCTAGTAGACCTGGCAGTTATTAGAGGTTTATCGTGTCATAGATATGACATGCTTAGAGCATGGGGTGGGGAGAACAATAAGTAAGGCATTTGGGCTCCTTTGCACTTTTCTTCTGTACGTCCGGATTCTCCACCGGAGAAACGGGTGATGATGACCACTATATATTTACAGGCTGCCTCTGCAGTTCAAAAGACGACATGCTTTTAGGCCCCTGATTCTCCGAGAGAGTCATGCCCATCCCATGGCCAGATAGCCCACGTGTTGGAAAGTTGTTCTTAAACTGCATTCACTTAGACGGTTAGGCGACCCATTGGATGTTTACTTTTTAGTACTTATTGACATATTTATATGTATCTTGTTACATCCCTCTGAGGATCTGGTCCCTTTCCAGATATGGACGAGCAGGAGTATCCACATGAGTACGGACCTGGATCTGACTCTACGTACCTGACTGAGGAGACCTTACCCTCAGAGTATCTGTGATTTTATTACCACTGTTTAGAGATTTTGTTGCTACTTCAGTATAGTCGTTTTGTAGTGGATTTGTTTCCACCCGACTATCAGACCTGATACTCATCTTAGATATTCAGTTATTATTCAGCTCTTTATTCCTACTGATTATTTGTGCTATGGATGAGATATAGATTCTGTGTGACTTGTTATGACAGTATATTACCACTGGTGGATTGAATATTCATGTACAGCGTACGTGTATATATGGTTTCCAAATATTGGAGTTCGTATACATACGGCTGGACGTGTTACGTATTTCTAGTCCTACGTATTTTGGGACTGGGGCGTGACACTATCGCGCATCCAGAGGCTGATTGCCGAAAGCATGTTTTTTCGGCACATCTTTGTTAGTGTGGCCTCAGCATTGCCAGAAGGCAACCTTAGCGGTGTTTGTCAGAACCGCTCGATGTAATTTTATGTCAGTTTCCTTTCTCCCTGGGAAACATTCATTAGAGAGGATATCGTCATATTATTTTTTGCCTCATAGAATCTGTTGAGGAACAGATGCTTGGGGTCATCGAATGATGAGATGCAATTATCTTCGAGGCTGCAGAACCAGTCAAAAGCTACCCCCGCTAATGCCCCGACGAAGAGTATGGTGAGGATAGCATCGCTGTGGGTAGGTGTCCTGTTGTAATCTCGAAGCAACTGATGAACCGAGATGGGAGGTGTAAACACCCTAATTTTTTTCAGAATATTTTTATATTAATTTTCCTAAATATTCGGTATTTTCTGGAATTTGAAACTAAGGAATTTATGATTTAGTGATTTTTAATGGATGATAAGTAATATTAAAATATTATGGAAATAATATTTTATGGTGTAAAATGGAAAAACGGACATAGGGTATTTTTCTGTGAATTTATTGGACTCCGGAATCAGTTTTAAAACCCTAGAAACTAAGTTGCAATTATTTAATTAAGGTGCCCTCACCCTATTGGCCATGACCCAACAGAGAGCCTACCTGGTGCTGACCGTAGTCAACATTTTCCTCCCCTCCAATGCATGAAGAAGTCCAACTTTTCCTTCACCAGAATTTTCCATAATTTTTGGGATGTACAGCGCGCACATCATCCCCCATCTAAATTCTATCCTTGCATTTAATTAATGCGAATTCTAGCCCTCCCAAACACCCTCATGTGAGCCCAAGGCCCAATCCCAGGGAGGGTTGACCAAGCCCTAATCCTAGGTCAACCCCCAAACCTAAAAATCCTACATGTATAAATAAACAATTTAATTCTTTACTTTTTCTAGGTGAAACCAATAATTCCCAAAACCTAATAGAGTTCAGCCGACTCATATTTTCTTCCCTGGCCGCTCTCTCTCTCTCTCTCTCATGGAGACCATCATCTACAACTACACAGCGGCCCTTCCTTCTCTCCTCCTCTTCCTCCTGCTTCCTCGCTCGAAACCCTGACTCCGGAAACCCTATCGAAATCCCCACTCCAGTGAGTCCCAAGGACCGACCTCTGCGGCGATCTCGGTCCTGCCGACATCGGCCGACGCGTCCAGCTCTGCGGCTGGGTCGCGTTCCACCGCGTCCATGGCGGCCTCACCTTTATCAACCTCAGGGACCACTCCGGACTCGTTCAGGTTACGACGCTTCCGGAGGAGTTTCCGGAGGCGTACGCGACTGCAAACAGGGTGAGGCTCGAGTACGTCATCGCGGTGGAGGGGACGGTCCGTGCCAGGCCGGGCGAGTCGCTGAATAAGAAGATGAAGACTGGGAATATAGAGGGTGCTGCGGAGAATGTTGTAGTCTTAAATTATGTAAATCGTGCACTGCCTTTTCCTGTTACAATTTCAAATAACGTAAAGGAGATTATTACTGAGGAGATTCGTTTAATATATCGGTACCTTGATCTACGTCGGCCACAAATGCAGTCCAACCTGAGGTTGCGACATAAGGTGGTGAAGCTCATCCGACGTTATTTGGAGGATATACATGACTTTGTAGAGATTGAGACTCCAATGTTATCAAAGTCTACACCAGAAGGTGCACGAGATTTTCTTGTACCTTCACGTGTTCAGCCAGGAACGTTTTATGCTTTACCTCAAAGCCCACAGTTGTTCAAGCAAACGTTGATGGTTTCTGGATTCGAGAGATATTACCAGATAGCAATATGCTTTCGAGATGAGGATCTTAGGGTTGATAGGCAGCCTGAGTTTACACAGTTGGATATTGAATTGGCTTTTACACCACTCGAAGACATTCTACGACTGAACAAGGACCTGATGAGACATATCTTTCATGAGATAATGGGGATAGCACTTCCAAATCCCTTCCCCAGGATCACATATGCTGAAGCAATAAAAGCTGGAGCAAAGGGGATTGCCTTTCCTCAAGGTCTTGGATAATGGGGATCTTGATGGTGTTCCTGCTTTGGCATCGTGTCTGAGACCTGAAAGAAAGAAGCAATTACTAAGGCTTTGCTCTGCAAAGGCAGGTGATCTTCACTTATTTGCTGTGGGCCATCATACAATGGTGAACAAGATTCTTGACAGAGTCAGACTCTTTGTAGCTCATCAAATGGGAATGATTGACCAGCTTTTGGAGTAGTACCTACCGGATCCACCGATACCAGGACGACAGTTGATATTCAACATCAGGCAAGTGTACCTTGCCAAACTCTGCAGCTTAGTTATTTATTTTTCTTGCTTTATATATAGTGATGTGCATGCTCAACCTAGGACCGTGTGACGTACTTAGCATCCGATTATCAGTCGGGTGCCGACACTGTACGCAGTGTTGGGTACGGTCATCTAGAGATGGATATCCGTGACATTTTATATTCTCGTACTTGTCTTATCAAGTACCATATGACCCAGGACACTTGACACTATTCATGAGACAGGATTTTTTCCGAGATATTCGTGGTGATTCTGTATAGGATGCAGGACATATAGAGATACTATATTCTAGATACATTATGACTTATGCATTAGTAATGACCCCGCTGACATGGACGTGAGACGTTATGTTCATGATTTGTGTGGTTACATTGGGTGGGGAGAGACACACAGACTACAGGCCGATCATATATATACACCCCTATTATTGTGAGGCACAAGACTCTATAGCCGAGCTTGGCCCATTACTCATTACTACTGCTACTACCGGCTCCCCTACACAGAGCTTGTAGTATGCTTCAGCCTGAGATCTAGTGCTGCTCTCATCTTGCATATCACTTAGCTGGTTATTTTAGTATTCCCTTATTGTTCCATCTATTGCTGGAGATACCCACAGGCTACAGGTTGATTATGGTATGCCGGCTACTCAGTCTCCCGCTGAGCTAGACCACCTCTTGACACCCCTGCTACCGGCTCCCCTTCACAGAGCTTGTAGTAGTTCCAACCTGAGTACTGTTGATATTCTCTCTTGCATTTTATACAGATGTTACATACTTACCCTGCTTACTTCATCATTTGCTGCACTGTATTTATTTTGGCATGAGCTTTCTTGTACCTTGCTATGTCCCCTGAGGACCTGGATATGGATTTTGTCCCCAGATTTTGCAGACCAGGTTTACCCCGAGGTTTACGGGACCGCAGCAGGAGGAGCCGATCCAGGAGCCGTACCACCATCTGAGGGCGAGGTCTTAGCTGAAGACTTCTCTTGAGCATCCATGTTCATGCTCATATTTATTATTTATTTCAGTCTTTTACTTTCTAGTCTGTTGAACCATTGTACTAGATATTTATCGGGTTGTTCCCCGAAGTACTTTGTGAGACTTGCTGATGATTTACATTCCTTATTTATTCTGTGGATCATATTTTATATCTTGTGTGGATGAGATTAGTTGTGCCATGATTGTCGTAGACTTGTTTTACAGCTTAAGTATGCCCTGATGGATCCATTATATTGAGTTGGTCCATCGGTGCGTACTGCTGGCCATTGCCACGTGTCTAGTCCCACGGTATTTTGGGACTGGGGTGTGACATAGTTTTTGTGGTGGCCCATGCAGGTCTACGACAAAATAGTTCGGTTTCAACTTAGGGACCGAACAAGCCTGCACCTAGGACTAGAGTATAGGATCTCATCCACATTGACTATTATTCATCTTCCTCCTATCTGTTCTATTTGAACAATTGCATCATGCTTGATTCATGTGCTTCCCTAATAGTTTTTAAGTATAGCCTTCTCCTAGAATATAGAAGTTCCTGTTGTTAGATGATAATTAGAGTAGCACACCTATTTAGAATACAACGAGATTATAGATACACCACTAAGTTTAGAATATCTAGCGAACCCTAGAATCCCTTATCCCTATAATTGGTTGACCATTACCCGGATGTATTATGAGGACTTAAGAGTAGTATAGACACTACTAGAGTTAGTTAGAAGGTTACCATAATGTTTGCCCCTAGCATTGAGGAACCCATAGGAAAAAAAAAAAAAACTTAATGTTTGGACTGAACCTAACCTTCATAGTTAGATGATATTGGAACTATAAACTTATATCATTGTCTTGTTATTAGTAGACAGCACCCTAGGAAGCCTAGAGGAATGTAATCAACACTTCTCTCTTGATCATACCCCGAACATAGCAACCAACACCCCACTCCCCTTCGAGAACCATGATGCTATCTAGAGCCCTCTATCTTTATTTTATATTGTTTTCCTGCGACCATAGCGCTCGCTATTTGCGACGGTTAATTACGTTTCTTCTCTTCATCTTTCAACTCGTGCCATCTGACACTTCGGATAGTAGACCAAGTAAATTTATTCTTTGTTAAGGGCTCATAGCTTGCTAGGCTTATAGTTGTAGCCTTGAGTGTGAAATCTTTATGCTTGGTAGTTAGAACTTGATAAGTTTAAGTTGTTTTGTAGATTGTGACCAATGATTAACCCTTAATTTTTAAATCATGTAATTTGTGCCCTCACCCCGATACAAGTTAGACCCTTCCTCCTTAACGGCTAGTAACTCTTCTATCCCTACGATTGACACATGTTCTACGAGCACTATGATTAAGACTTAAGGTGACCCGTACCTATATAATGCAATAAGAGACCCTAAAAAGTTCCAAGATCTTTCCTCATATACCCTAATAAGAGTTTCTGTTTTATTTACATGTGCAAGGTTATTTTGTAGGATCCTCTTAAAACTGTCACAGTATTAGTTTAATTCATATAAGTTGGGTAGTATGCCTCACAACCAAGTACCCCATAGTCCACTTGACCCATCGAGGCGGTATAACTGAATGGCATTAATGACATGCTAGCAAAAGATGACAGTGTTTATTCAGACAATAGAATTTAGAGGTCCCTGCCCCTATTTGGTCGACTAGCGACTTAGACAAGGAGATTGAATGATAACTGTAGAGATTGTAGAGTCTTTTATTAATGTTGCTTATTTGTTGTTGTTTTGTGAACTTGAATAATTTATACCTTCTTCCATCATGATCTAGCGCATTTATATTTCACAACTACTTTGACTTATGCTGCTATTTATAGCCTAGTTTTGCAAGCTTTTTCTTTATCGAGCTTGTTCATGACATATGTATTATTGGGGAGGCCCACAATAATATATTTCAGAATCAGTGTATTAAGGTCTAGCTAACCTTAGTGTGCTTGATTCGCCCTTCGTAACGCTACTTTACGTGGATTAAGATATGTAGTTGACTAGTATACCTACCTCTACACATATCAGAGCATACCGTATCGGTTGCATAACTGTGCTAATACGAGCAGGCGAACAACGGATTACCACAATAGGATTTCAATCCACAACCGCCTTGACAATTCCCATTTGAATTCTTAAAACGCCTTGATTCCGATACTTCAAATCTATTACCTCGCCCTTGAACTCTTTATTATTGGTCTCCGTCTTCCCTTATTTCGGAAAGACGAAACCTCGTGCTCGGCATAAAGTTTGATACACAGAGAATACTAGATATACCTCATAGGCCGATCACATACTGGAGGATTATTCTTTCGAAATTAAGGACATATCATATGTGATATGATCGACGTTGAAGTTTCGAGGATTGAATGACATGAGTAAACATATTAAGGAATATTTTCTTAAGGTATATAGCCTTATGTGATGGATGGGTAAATTCTAAGTTGGGTAGCAGTGCATTTTCAACTCGAGAGGAAATTATGATAGTTAGATATCGTGAGGTAAAATATGCATGCTTATTTAAATCTTGGAGATGTTATGTGGAGATGGATAATTTGAAATAAGGGAGAAGGGATAACCATAGGTTGAATTTAGATTGGAGCAGTGGTCATCTTAACCTAGAAGTGATTGCAATGGCTATGATTAGGATTTTAGTTATCGCAAGAAGATTGCGACTGACTTGCCTAGTGTACATGAGGGATTAACAGAGTATGCCTTGTTTTAATTTAGAGGACGACAATGTTTTAAGTTGGCAGGATTGTGAAACCCCCTCACCTAAGAATCTGACCTACTTGGCTTAGATAGTGAGACTGAGGCTAGCTCGAATCCACTTAGAAATAGAGCACGACATTTTCATTTAGTTTTACAACATGGTATCCCTTGACGCGCCTTACCATTGCTTCAATAATTGGAGCACTTCACTAGTCACTGGCCTTCCAACAAATTCCACACCTTGTCATAGACATGCCCATCCTCCAATTCCCATTCTTGTGCAACGTTTCAATGGTTGGGCATTTTATGCCAAAAGAGCATTTAGGTGTCCACATCATTGACATGACACCTGAAGAAACCGATTTTTCGCTCATAAGGACTTTTTCATGATTTTCGAAATATGCAACGCGCACCATCGCCCACACCGTTAAACCTAGCCACGCATCTTAACCAATGCAAATCTTATACCATCCTTGACTTCTACCATGGCTTAATTTTAATTTCGAGGACGAAATTTTTATAAGTTGGGTAGATTGTAAACACCCTAATTTTTTTCAGAATATTTTTATATTAATTTTCCTAAATATTCGGTATTTTTTGGAATTTGAAACTAAGGAATTTGTGATTTAGTGATTTTTAATGGATGATAAGTAATATTAAAATATTATGAAAATAATATTTTATGGTGTAAAATAGAAAAACGGACATAGGGTATTTTTCTGTGAATTTATTGGACTCCGGAATCAGTTTTAAAACCCTAGAAACTAAGTTGCAATTATTTAATTAAGGTGCCCTCACCCTATTGGCCATGACCCAACAGAGAGCCTACCTGGTGCTGACCGTAGTCAACATTTTCCTCCCCTCCAATGCATGAAGAAGTCCAACTTTTCCTTCACCAGAATTTTCCATAATTTTTGGGATGTACAGCGCGCACATCGTCCCCCATCTAAATTCTATCCTTGCATTTAATTAATGCGAATTCTAGCCCTCCCAAACACCCTCATGTGAGCCCAAGGCCCAATCCCAGGGAGGGTTGACCAAGCCCTAATCCTAGGTCAACCCCCAAACCTAAAAATCCTACATGTATAAATAAACAATTTAATTCTTTACTTTTTCTAGGTGAAACCAATAATTCCCAAAACCTAATAGAGTTCAGCCGACTCATATTTTCTTCCCTGGCCGCTCTCTCTCTCTCTCTCTCTCTCATGGAGACCATCATCTACAACTACACAGCGGCCCTTCCTTCTCTCCTCCTCTTCCTCCTGCTTCCTCGCTCGAAACCCTGACTCCGGAAACCCTATCGAAATCCCCACTCCAGTGAGTCCCAAGGACCGACCTCTGCGGCGATCTCGGTCCCGCCGACGTCGGCCGACGCGTCCGGCTCTGCGGCTGGGTCGCGTTCCACCGCGTCCATGGCGGCCTCACCTTTATCAACCTCAGGGACCACTCCGGACTCGTTCAGGTTACGACGCTTCCGGAGGAGTTTCCGGAGGCGTACGCGACTGCAAACAGGGTGAGGCTCGAGTACGTCATCGCGGTGGAGGGGACGGTCCGTGCCAGGCCGGGCGAGTCGCTGAATAAGAAGATGAAGACTGGGAATATAGAGGGTGCTGCGGAGAATGTTGTAGTCTTAAATTATGTAAATCGTGCACTGCCTTTTCCTGTTACAATTTCAAATGACGTAAAGGAGATTATTACTGAGGAGATTCGTTTAATATATCGGTACCTTGATCTACGTCGGCCACAAATGCAGTCCAACCTGAGGTTGCGACATAAGGTGGTGAAGCTCATCCGACGTTATTTGGAGGATATACATGACTTTGTAGAGATTGAGACTCTAATGTTATCAAAGTCTACACCAGAAGGTGCACGAGATTTTCTTGTACCTTCACGTGTTCAGCCAGGAACGTTTTATGCTTTACCTCAAAGCCTACAGTTGTTCAAGCAAACGTTGATGGTTTCTGGATTCGAGAGATATTACCAGATAGCAATGTGCTTTCGAGATGAGGATCTTAGGGCTGATAGGCAGCCTGAGTTTACACAGTTGGATATTGAATTGGCTTTTACACCACTCGAAGACATTCTACGACTGAACAAGGACCTGATAAGACATATCTTTCATGAGATAATGGGGAGAGCACTTCCAAATCCCTTCCCCAGGATCACATATGCTGAAGCAATAAAAGCTGGAGCAAAGGGGATTGCCTTTCCTCAAGGTCTTAGATAATGGGGATCTTGATGGTGTTCCTGCTTTGGCATCGTGTCTGAGACCTGAAAGAAAGAAGCAATTACTAAGGCTTTGCTCTGCAAAGGCAGGTGATCTTCACTTGTTTGCTGTGGGCCATCATACAATGGTGAACAAGATTCTTGACAGAGTCAGACTCTTTGTAGCTCATCAAATGGGAATGATTGACCAGCTTTTGGAGTAGTACCTACCGGATCCACCGATACCAGGACGACAGTTGATATTCAACATCAGGCAAGTGTACCTTGCCAAACTCTGCAGCTTAGTTATTTATTTTCCTTGCTTTATATATAGTGATGTGCATGCTCAACCTAGGACCGTGTGACGTACTTAGCGTCCGATTATCAGTCGGGTGCCGACACTGTACGCAGTGTTGGGTACGGTCATCTAGAGATGGATATCCGTGATATTTTATATTCTCGTACTTGTCTTATCAAGTACCATATGACCCAGGACACTTGACACTATTCATGAGACAGGATTTTTCCCGAGATATTCGTGGTGATTCTGTATAGGATGCAGGACATATAGAGATACTATATTCTAGATACATTATGACTTGTGCATTAGTAATGACCCCGCTGACATGGACGTGAGACGTTATGTTCATGATTTGTGTGGTTACATTGGGTGGGGAGAGACACACAGACTACAGGCTGATCATATATATACACCCCTATTATTGTGAGGCACAAGACTCTATAGCCGAGCTTGGCCCATTACTCATTACTACTGCTACTACCGGCTCCCCTACACAGAGCTTGTAGTATGCTTCAGCCTGAGATCTAGTGCTGCTCTCATCTTGCATATCACTTAGCTGGTTATTTTAGTATTCCCTTATTGTTCCATCTATTGCTGGAGATACCCACAGGCTACAGGTTGATTATGGTATGCCGGCTACTCAGTCTTCCGCTGAGCTAGACCACCTCTTGACACCCCTGCTACCGGCTCCCCTTCACAGAGCTTGTAGTAGTTCCAACCTGAGTACTGTTGATATTCTCTCTTGCATTTTATACAGATGTTACATACTTACCCTGCTTACTTCATCATTTGCTGCACTGTATTTATTTTGGCATGAGCTTTCTTGTACCTTGCTATGTCCCCTGAGGACCTGGATATGGATTTTGTCCCCAGATTTTGCAGACCAGGTTTACCCCGAGGTTTACGGGACCGCAGCAGAAGGAGCCGATCCAGGAGCCGTACCACCATCTGAGGGCGAGGTCTTAGCTGAAGACTTCTCTTGAGCATCCATGTTCATGCTCATATTTATTATTTATTTCAGTCTTTTACTTTCTGGTCTGTTGAACCATTGTACTAGATATTTATTGGGTTGTTCCCCGAAGTACTTTGTGAGACTTGCTGATGATTTACATTCCTTATTTATTTTGTGGATCATATTTTATATCTTGTGTGGATGAGATTAGTTATGCCATGATTGTCGTAGACTTGTTTTACAGCTTAAGTATGCCCTGATGGATCCATTATATTGAGTTGGTCCATCGGTGCGTACTGCTGGCCATTGCCACGTGTCTAGTCCCACGGTATTTTGGGACTGGGGCGTGACAGGAGGACTTGCCATTAAATGTGTTAATGTTGAAGGGATTGTATTTGGGCGGATATGATACATCCCTCTATTCTATCGGGTATGGTTGTCGCACCCCGAGATCGCATAGTGAGTCCCAATCTCCCATGGAGTTTAGGCAAGCCCGGAGTTCCTAGAACTCCTTCATTGCTTTCTTAGCCTCATATCCTGCAGAAGGTGCGATGAGACAGGCAGGTGAGGATTACTACCCACAGGTAGGGCATTTGTATTTGAATCCCCGTTGGTCCCAGGGTCCAAGTTTGCTTGTCCAGGGGTTCTTGTTTGCTGAGAAATCATATTTGCTTTAATTTCCAGCATTGTCTGGGTTAAGACTTTCATTGATGCACCCATCGTCTGCATCATGGCCTCGAGGATCTCGAGGTACTGGCGGTCGCTGGGGCCTTCATGGTCATCCCCGGCCATGTATACCGTCCTCACGTGGGGAGAGATGGATGGGACAGTGGATGCCGCACTTTCCGTCTCAAACCCCTGGCGAGGGTAGTCATCAGGGAAAGCTGGCAGTGTCGTCTCCTCCTCGGACTCGGAAGGAATACTACCCCCAGCGTAGGAGGCTACATCAACCTAGCGAGGTGAGCTACCCCCAGGGATCTTGGAGTCTGTTCCTTGGGAATCGTTGTCTTCTTGAAATATCAGGTTGTTGCATAAGTCGAGGGAAATACTATCCTCAGCTTGGGCCACCCCCAGGGGTTTTGAGGAAGAACTATCCCCAGTAGCTGACAGTTTCTTCCTTGAGCGGGTACCCAGGAAAATGCCTTCCGTAGGTCCCTTGGTTAACCCTCCTGGTAGTTGCCTTTGCAATGCACTGAAAGAGAGTGACGGACTGGAGGTACTCGACTTCTTTCCTTCCTTGGTGGCGGGAAGCTTTTGAGTCGAGTAGCACAAGGTGGAGGGTCGCTCCTCCTCCTCTGGTATTTGCACATGATCTCCGGGTTGTTTTCAGATAGGTACTTTCTGGTGGAGTCGCTGGAAGGCTTACTGCCTGCTTGTGGGTGTTGCCACTTTGTTGCAGCAACAATTAATAATGACCTTGGCACCATAATGACCTGGAGAGGACATTTTACTGGCCACAGTTGTTTCCCTCGCCTTGCGCTTGTGATTGATCACATTACGCAAGTCAAGCAAGGGTTGTTTCACCTTTGTACCCTTTTTGTGGGTCTGGAGGGACCGAGCGCATAGGTGCGTAGGTGTTGTATTTGCTCCATGATCCGGGGTTCATACAAGAACTTCCCTCGAATCGTCAGAGAAAGACTTTTGAGACCAATACTGTCTATTTGCCACTGCGGGCTGGACGCACGAGGTGGTAGCTTCCTATCAGGGGCCCGTTTAATGGTTAACGGTGCCTGCTGACGATCAGCTAACTGGACAGTTGCTTGAGCCTGATAAGCTTATACTACCCTAGGCATCTTTGACTTAGCACCTGCAAATACGTAGTACAAAGAGTCCATATTTGGGTTTTTTCCATTCTCAGCGAGCTGCATAGGATCTGCGCCGTAGAAGATACGATCGAAAATAGATGTTCTGTTGCTGTTGGGGCCGCATGTGGCCGTCTGCCTGTGGCTGTGAGCTAGTGCCACATGGCCAGTCTTATGCGGCCTCCTTCTTGGTCGCATGGAAGCTGCCTCATCCCCAGAACGTCTGGCATCGTAGTGCTTTCCTCTGCCAGAGTTTGGGTACCGAGCAGTTTCTGCGTCAGACGGGGCTGCCGCGTGGACGTGGACGTCCTGGGTGTTCACCTGATGACCATCATCAGCAACAGAGCGAGAGGCAGGAAGTGTGTGCTCCACAGTTAGGTGAGACACAGCGTCCCTTGCTAACCACGTCTTGCGGATCTTCTTGGACTTGGTTAGCCTCGGCGAAGGACTAACACTTCCTTCCGAGGGCATTTCCTCGAATGCTTGCTGGTCGAAGCGAACTACCAGCATCTTTTGTGTTGAGTCGAGCTTGGCCCCATTGGACTGCGTCACCAACTTCTCATCAGAGGAGAAGGTAGTCCCCAGCAGAATCGCCATCTTGTTTGTCATTAAATGCGAAAGTTTGAAAAAAAAACTTGATTTAATTGAACAAACTAAATATAGTACAAAGAGGAGTCCTAAACAGACAGTCTACGTATAAATTTTGTGTTCTGGGGGTGATGATGGAGGGTTAGGAGTGTAGCAACTCTCTTTACTCCATGGACGATCCGATGAGAAAGCTTTTCTCTCTTGCTCGAGTATAGATTCGCAGATATCCCATCATGAATATATATCATCCAATCCAAGTTCTGACTCGGTCTCAATTGCGCCTTAGCGCAAAATATATATCGCTTAACGTGGGGTACGTTATAATCCATCATGAATAACGATCTAAGACTAAGGCAAACTTATACAAGTCGTTGTACTTGTCCATACGGGTCTAACATTTTCACTTGCACTAGCATTCGAGATCAGTATATCGCGAGGCTGGATCATGCACATATTCAAAGTGTCCCTCAAACATATGCATGTTAACCAACTTAGCGATAGCGAAGTCTTAGCACTCGAGTTTCACATATCATTGAGTCTTGGATCGTGCACATGTTCAAGGCATCCCTCAAACATATGCATTCAACCAAACTTAGAGATAGTGAAATCGAACAAGCTATTTGCAAAAATCTCAAGGGTTCTTATCTTAAAAATCAAAAGGATACTTCCGACAGGGTCAATCAAATTCCAAGTTATTTTCATTCCAACTTAATTAAGTATTTGCACTACCGTTAAGCACGATCTATCTGATTCAACCGACTAGCGTTCATCCGTTTCGGTCAAACACAACAAACACTTACCGTTCCAAGTCTAACACTAAGTATTGCTGCCCCAGTTCTATGGCTTCGTTCAAACAATATGCTAAAGTCGGTCTCACATGTTCTTTCACTCGGCACATGGTCGTCTGCCTAATTACTAGGTCATCTCACAAGGTTATAGGTACAAGTTCGAGCACACGATTTATCGTACAATTTTGTCGCACGATGTTCGCCCCAATTCTTATGGTTAAACTATTGCTCATTTATACGGGGTATTCTACCCAAGCTTGTTTCACTCAGATTTCTAAACATCGAGCACGTATCATCCTACTCTCATTAACACGTTCGTTTGTACAGGGTTCGGGTCCGTTCAGTAAAATCAATGATACATCCAAGTTGCAGGGCGAGCCTAGCAATTCACATAGTCTATCTCCTTAACATGTTTAGATAGAATTTATATATTCATTTCTAAATCTAGACCACCAAGACAAGATCTAATTCTAAACCTTTGTTTATAACTCCAAGTCGTCCAATAAGATTTATGTATCCGTTCACGAAACCATCAAGCGTAATTTACTCCAAGTTCTAGGCTAACTTATCCAAGAAATATTTCAGATTCACTTGTATTCCCAAATTCGTCTTATCGTATCGAACCAAAAGTCAAGACGATCCATTAGTTGTCATGCTTCGGTCTCCCGCAAGTTCGATCACCCTCGTTGGACGTGAGATCACCACGATAATGCTCCTGCTGGATAATCGTCCTAATCCGGATGTGATGCATGTACGAGTATAGAGTTACGCTCATACAAGACAAGAACGTCGAACAATATGGTTATCTTCGGCATGATCGAGACACCTTATCATTTCACTTTTGCTCCATCCAAGTTATATATAAAATCCATCAAGTCATGTCCGTTCATGCAGTGATTATAATTCGTCTAACAAAATCATCCAACTTCAATGTTACCGTTCGGTAAATCCATAGTCTACTTCTAACAATCCTCAAACAACTATATTTTAATTATCCAAGCCAAAGTCTATCCACTTTTGATACATTCTATTCATCAAGTTTGTTTGGAATAATCACCGAACATGTTCCCGTAAGTTCGATCATCCCCGCCGTACGTGAAATCACCATGCCAGCACTCCCACAGGATAATCTTTCTCGTTGGGACTGATTTTAAATGTTATCTTTTTGAACTAGATTTCAATATCGTTCTTCCAAACTCCAAGTCAAATTCGTTATCGCTTACCTCTTTCATCGACCCACAATATTTATTCTTGGGCTAACTTCTATTCGAGCGATATTTTATTCAAGTTCAATCCGTTTGTTTTAATCCGAAATCGCTCGCACGATCCTCCAAGTTTCCACCAAGTTCCCTTAACTAAGATATCGATTTCAATTTCTACGAATCCCAATTTGATATAAGCCTTATCATTTATTCAAGATATTCTCCAATCATTTAATTCGACTATCGCACGAGACCTATGAATTCGTTTGGATATTTCTAAATGATCCATATACCACTCAAAATTGAGTCACCCAATTAAATTCTCAATCGGTGTTTGCATCAATCGCTAACATTTTTACCAAGTCGTCTCTTAGTATTCCGGCACGATACTTAGGTATCGCCTAGTAACGTCTTAGTCCCATATATATATTCCGTTTATAGTCATCCAATTAAACCATATTCTATTTGTATCTTCCGACAAGAAATACCGTTCGAGCTATTTTCCAAAATCCAAGTACGATCCTCTATATTCGTTTAAGCGATAAATCTGATAATGTTTCTATCGATTGTCATTCTAAGTCTGATTTATCCCTTATCTGAATGATATTCCAATCTCGTTTGCAACTTGCTAGCACCAAAGGGTCTTGGCGTGCGGTACTCAACACAACTTAGCCGAAAGATTGTGTGCATAGCTAACTATTCGGACGATATTCTATTTCGTATACTAACTAGTTGGGTAATCACGTATAGGTATTCGAGTTTGTACACAAATTACAAATTTAAAGCACGATTCTATTCCCATAAGGTCTAACACAAGTCGGCACAAAGGCCTTTGCATCACAATTTCGTACAAGCAATCATATCATTTATATGCACTTTTGAAAGTATTTAGACTTATTGTTTGGAACATTCCGATGGGACATTGAGAGAGAGCGTATGCACATAACCCACGAACGAGCTTTCAAAACTGAGAAAATCAAAACGAAGTCCAAAGACGTAAAGCCATGCTCTGATACCATTATGTCATGCCCCGATCTCCCGCAGGCAACGCTAGGCGCGAATCACCGCGCCAGCCCTCCCGCGGGACGATCGTTTGACCCATCTGGGGGTGATGTCGCACAAGCGTAAGCAGAGCCCGTGCAAGGCCGTGATATAAACAGGCAGTAAGAGGTCTAAGCCACAGAGTCGCACAGATTGTCCGAGTACATCAAAATAATAAACGCACAGACGATTGGTAAAGAGTTCACAGAGTCGTCAATAGCGGAAGCAATGAATAACAAAAGTATTGAAGTAAAGAAAACTCTTTATTGATATTGAACAAGTGTTACAAGAGGCGCTAGACCGAGATTACAAGTCGCTCAAGTCTCTCTCTCTCTAAAACAGTAAAAGCGTGCCAAGTGACTACATTTGTGGAATGATACATAAGCGATGTTCCAACATTATGTCTTGTATATGTGCTTCAGTTTCGGACGCAATGATCTAAGGCTCCAGAGTGAACTCCATGCCTTAGCACGCACGAAGGAGGCATCCTTACCGAACAAGGTTCTCCTGCACCCTGCAAACAATTTGGTGGGTTATCAGTACATGAATGCATGGGTAGGGAGACTTCTCGCCCGTGCATTCATGTACAGATAATCCACCAGATTGCTTGCAGGGTACGGGAGAACCTCGTTCGGTGCGGATGCCTCCTTTGTGCGTGCTAAGGCGTGAAGTTCACTCTGGAGCCTTGGAGCGTTGCGTCCGGAACTGAAGCACATATACAAGACATAATGTTGAAACATCGCCTATGTATCATTCCACAAATGTAGTCACTTGGCACACTTTTACTGTTTCAGAGAGAGAGGCTTGAGCGACTTGTAATCTCGGCCTAGCGCCGCTTGTAACACTTGTTCAATATCAATAAAGAGTTTGCTTTACTTCAATACTTGTGTTATTCAATGCTTCCGCTATTGACGACTCTATGAACTTGTTACCAATCGTCTATGCGTTTATTATTCCACTGCACTCGGACAATCTATGCGACTCTGTGGCTTAGACCTCTTATCGCATGTTCATATCACGGCCTTGCACAGGCGCGGCTTACGCTCGTGCGGCATCACGCTAAGATGGGTCAAGCGATCGTCTCGCGGGAGCGCTGGCGCGGTGATTTGCGCCTAGCGGGGACGGCCGATTTGCCTACGGGAGATCGGGGCGTGACAACGCATGGGCCAGAGCCGCATGTAATCTTTTGTCTTGTTGTACAGGTGGTGAGACTTCTGTCTTTTAGTGAGGTTTCATCTTTCGAGGCGTTCAGAGAATCCTTCCTGTCAGGATTATGTGTCAGACTTGATCTGGTCGTCAGGACGTCATGTCAGGTCCATCTGCGGCCAATGTTTACTTCGGCTGTTTGGACCGCATGAATGTAGCTTTTCTGAACCGCATGGTGACTATGCGATCCAATTTCTGCTGAGCTTTGTTGTGGGGCGCATGGTTGCTGGCCGCATGGATCCGTATTTTTTATGCTTCTACAGTAGCTGGCTGTTGTTTGCCCCCGCTCTCCAGTATTCTGGGTCCGGGACCTGACACCAATGTTATCCAAAATTAAACTAATTTTTAGTTGATATGGCATTATGTAATTCCTAAACCTAGTTTTATAGGGTCAAATAGAAGAATCGGAGTTATGTTAAATCCAAGTCTATGTTAGGTACTTTTGGGTCGTATCTCATGTCCGGAGCGATCAAGATTCTGAAGTTATATAACAATATAAGTTGTTGTACATAAAATTTAGTCTCACGTCAAATAGAAAAAGAAAAGAATGAGCTACAAGATTAGCTCTACACATTTTTTTTCCTTTTAAATTGTACATTCAAAATCTAATATCATATCTTATGAATCAACTCTTGATTCAATCTATTCATACAAAAAAAAGTAAGTATAATAAAATATTTTACTATCTCACTGTGGTTTATATATATTCTAGACGTGTATCACACGAAATTATCATATGGTTTATTAATAAGTAGGCTTCTTGGTAGGAATTTAAATTATATATAAATAGTTTATTAAATAAAATTTGAATATATTTTAATTAAAAATTATTATAGATATATTTTTAGAATTTTGAATATATATTTAGTTGGATAATATCATATTAGTTAGTTTAAATATTATTTTAATTAAAATTTGTCCTAGATATATTTTTAGTTGGATAATAACAAAAAAAAATTATTAGTTAGATAATAGTAGACTTTTAATTTTTTAATTACTAGTTATTATATACATACCACTTAGATGATTTATTTTGAAGATGATTCATTTTGAACATTTTGGAAGTCTCTTTACATTAGTAAAGATAACTAAAAAAATATTAAGATCCATGTACATTATTTATAAAAGTTTGCGTGGAATTAGAATCGGATCCAAGTCATGAAGGATTTGTATGAAAATACGAACCCTACCTAATTTTGAAAGTCTTGAGTCTTCTTTTATATCCTTAGCCTAATCATTAATCAATATAAAGTGTTGGGTAATAAGCAGAGATGACGTGAGTGAAAGAAAAAGAAAAAGAAAACTTTGCCCTCCTTTCTTATTCTGATTATACTTGCAGAGATCATGGTCATTGATAAAAACGGGCATGATTAGAAATATAATGGTAGATTAGTGAGAGGATTAAATTACATTATCATGTGCGAATAATGCCGGTGATGACAGTGATACCAGTTTCACAGGTCAGCACGTACATCAGCAATGAGAGAACACTAATTAAAAAATAAAATAAAAAATGATGTCCTTGGGGTATTGTATTTTGTTAAACGAGTGGTCACGAGAATAGTGGGCTCGGATCAAAGGCGCGCCCAAGTTTGTTGGAGCAGAGTTAATTGGGGTCCATTATGTTCTCCAGTAAGGGTGCAGCCTAATGTCATTGTAGGTGACACTATAGTCACTCCTGGCTCTCACAGGCTAGGAAGCGAGCACTTCATCAAAATTAAAATGATGAACCACCTAAACTAATATATATATATAAACTAATATATATATATATATATATATATATATATATATATATATATATATATATATATATATTATAGTTTAGAATATATATATAGTGGGGATTAGATAACATATATAATTTGATATTAAAAAAATATGCAATCTTAGCCGTATATCATTTGAAATGAATGGTTCAAATTTAAATGTTTACTAAATTTACATCTATGGATGTCAAATTTGTCATGCATGCTAATTAACAGTAGATTGTATTAATTAGTAGAATATTCAATTTGACATGCATGCTAGGGACGTGTTTGGTAACCGAAATTTGGAGTCGAATTTGAGAAGAAATCCAACACTTCCTCCGTTTGATTCACCACCGAATTTGGTGTGGGACCGTCCTCCCAAATCCTCACTTTCTCCCACCGGATTTGGTTTTAATTTTTTTTTAAAAAATACCTATCTCAACAAATAATAATAGTATAATAATAATGATAATAACAATAAAAGGAAATTTAATAATAATAATAAATAATAATAATAAATTAAATTTTAATAATAATAATAATAATAATAATAATAATAATAATAATAATAATATTTTATAATAAAAATGACTCTAATTATTATTATTATTTAACTAAAATAATTATCATAATTTTTATTATTATAACATATTATTTTACTTTCCACTCTTATTTCATATCTCAACCAAACACCTTTGTATGGAATATCCGAATTTCCAAATCCAACTTTTTCTTCAAAATTTAAATCTTCAAAATTCAAATCAAACTTTTTCTACGTTTACCAAACGGACCCCTAATTAATACAAATTACTCTATTAAATATGAACCATTAATTTCAAATGGCGTGGGCTGAAATTGTGTACTTTTTTAGATGTCAAATTTTCACACATCAGGAGGCTCGAGCCCCCAACCTCCTGGATAATATGCATCGGTCTTAACCACAAAACTAGACATCATTTGCTATATATATATATATAGAGAGAGAGAGAATAAGGGAGGTGAGATGGCACCTCACTCTCAAAATAAGGGTGGCGGTGACGTGGCACAATTCCAACCACACATTTCATAATTGACAAATTGCACTTAACCCCTCCCCTCGTTTGTGTGGTTGGGATTGTGCCACATCACCGCCACCCTTGTTTTGAGAGTGAGGTGCCACCTCACCTCCCTTATTGAGAGGAGGGGGTTAAGTGCAATTTGCCAATTATGAAATGTGTGGTTGGAATTGTGCCACGTCACCGCCACCCTTATTTTGAGAGTGAGATGCCATCTCACCTCCCTTATTTTCTCTCTCTCTCTCTCTCTATATATATATATATATGATATTTTTTAAAATTTTGGGTCCTGAAGGATTGTCCGTTCTGTTCTGGGACAGGATTGGTCGTGATCGTGTCACATATATGTCCAAACAGCATATTTTCTACATGGATTTGTAGACTTAAGGACAATTTGATGGATTGCCTCTTGGACATTGAATCCATGCATCTCTCCCATATAAGGGACTGTTGGATGTATGAAAGTGAAGATGGACGTGCTTTCCTATTCGATTTAGGCGTTCCGGGTGATCTTAATGTCCATGGATCGACGGAGACTGCCAAGGAAAGGGCGGAGACGGACGAAGACTTTCCTCTAGGAGATGGCGATGGGCCTTATGCGGACCATGAATGGACAACAATGCAGTGGCTGCCAACAGAGGTGGCCTCTCCTTGGTCAATAAGCGAAGGGGAAGAGGCACAGGTTCATATCTAAAGTGAGTCCTCCCATGGGGCCAGCAAGAGCAATGAGCAAGGTTGCTAAAGGTCAAAGGAGCATGCACTATTAAGGCTCGAGGCCTTCTTCTGAACATTCAACCATATGGTGGTCATCTGCGGTGTCACATTTGTTTTCGGATTTCGTATTTCTAAATTTTCGGTATATAATTTTTTTTCCTATACTGGCCTTATACTTGTTTTGTGTGTTTCACGTATATTTTTTATCGTATTTTTTATTTGTTTTGATGTGGAAGACTATCCTACATCCCTATATTATCCTTTGGTATTATCATAGACCTGTGCTATAACCCATACGTAGAACGGAACCCTTAATTATTTTTGAAAAAGAATTCGGTAGTCAGACTGATATATCGTCGATATACCCGCGATATACCACCAATATATCGTCGGACTGAGGGCGACTCACCCCTTGGACAAAATCAAGTCATTATCTTGTCGAGTGGACAATTGGTTTTGTTTGGATGACTGAGATTGCTTAATGGAGGGCATGGATCAGTGACGTGACGGATCCTATGGCTAAGATTCATTCCCTCCATCTATATAGACCCATTTTCTCTCTCTTATTTTTTCCTTCTCTCTCTTCTCTCTCTTCATTTCTTTCACCACTTTTTGCGCTTGGAGCTTGGCCTTGAGATCTTGGATGTGATTTATGAATCATCATTGGTGGTGGAGTAGAAGAATAGACTTGAAGCTTGACCTAGACAAGTACATCTTGCTCTAAGTGAATAAACCATATTTTTATTATATTTTGTTCTTCCTAGTGTTTGTTGCTTAGTTTATCCAAAAATAAGTTTCTCTAAAATGTTACCATCATTTACTTGTGAATTTGTTGATTTTGTGTGAGGTTTTAATATAGTTTTCATTTTTTGGATGTATCGTGTGATATGACATTGTGATCTTGGTATCAGTTGCGATATTTAAGTTTTCTTGCTAAACTTAGTTATATATGCTATAGATGACTTGTCCCTAGTACCGTATCTTGTTAATTTCGAGTTTGGGAGAAACATGATCTGATTTGGTTTTCGATAACCCAGTTTTTTAACCTTTCTTGCTACCGTATAGCGCAAGAGGCATACCGTCGATATACCGTTCGATGCCATTTTTGATGTGTTGAACCTGCTGTCTTTATAGATGGTATATCGTCGGTATACTGTAGTATATCGTCAGTACACCGACCTGATACCCTTTTTTGTATTGTTCCTAATTTTGTATAGTTGTTTTGAATCCATATGCTGATTTTGGAATTTTATTTAGTTTTAGGAAATATATTTCCCATATGCAATGACACGAGTTCTTGTTCTTCACCAACACCATGGTATTAAACTATTTTGTGGTTAACCAATTGCACCTTCACAATGGCCAATCAAGTGTGAGCATTATCCAGTGTATCGTATTTTGTGGAATACGAGAACGTTCACCAGTAATAACTCGCGAATAAGCTGTGCCTAGTACATGTCATTCTAGGGCGATAAACCTTGTAGCATAATAATTGATTAGTTGAATTCATATAGTACATTGGGAATGAAAGATGTTCGCGCTACTGACATCTCTGATCGCTAAGGGCTCATGAGGCATGGACAACCCTAATTGGCGTAGGCTTCATGACCTACCAAGTTCGTGCGCTGCGGCACTTTCTGATTTCATGTTTCATATGCTATGTTTCATATGCTTTGTGTTACAAGAGCGTACTTGACCCTTGGCGATACGGGTACCTTATGTGCAGGTGGTAGCAAAATTTCTCGACTTGCATTCTTAGTAATTAAGTTTTGTGATAACCCTATCTAGTTAATGAGTATCAAACTATAAAAAATATTTGGTCGTGCTCTTTTGGTTGTGCATTATCTTTTCTACTCGTGTTTTAGTTATATTTGCCGGTGCATGATAAGAGGCTAAGTTCTGCTCGGGAAATGGTATGCAACTCTAGTCCTTGTTTGGTTTACGGTTTGTAGTCCGGCTCTAGAGTAGTTCTTATGCGCTCTCTCGTCGCATCATCCTGTTATATAGCTAGTTCCTGTTTAGCTATTCATTTTAGTTTTCTCTATTTTGTCTCAGGATGAGTTCGTTGGTACTGCACAAGTTTAGGACCCGCATTTATTTACTTTTGTCCTTATTATTGTTGTTATGTTGTTGATTGGTTTTGTGAAATTTTGTCATTCATCTCGGACCTCCTTTGTGGTACTTGTTGCTTGGGGTTTTGACCCTACCAATTTTATTTGACCAGATTTGGCTGAGGACCCTGGGGACACTACCAGAATAAGTTAAATTAGCGACGTCTAGAAACGTCGCTAAATGGCATAAAAACGTCGCTAATAATATTTAGCGACGTTCCAATGAAGTCGCCTTTAAGCTAGTCGCTAACTGGAAAAATGTCGCAAAATATCGTTATAGTGACGTTTTCTAGCGATGTATCCGCGTCCCTATATTAGCAACGTTTAGCGACGCAACGCCGCTAAATTAACGAAGTATTGTGTGTCGCTCTATGTCGCTAATTTTTTTTATTTAGCGATATTTTGCAACACATTTAGCGACGTTATATTGACCTGGCAAATACTGCCATGTCAGCAATTTAACGACATTCATCGACGTATTTAGCGACAATCAGCGACGTACTTAGCGACGTATTTAGTGACGTATATAAACGTCGCTAAACCTCGCTAAAGTTTCAGTGAAAAAATAAGACGTATTTAGCGAAAATCAGCGACGTACTTAGCGACGTATTTAGCGACGTATATAAACGTCGCTAAACCTCGCTAAAGTTTCATTGAAAAAATGAATATAAATAGTTTTTAAACCAATCTTCCTACAGTTTATGAATTCATAATTTATATAAATAGATCCGGAGAAACCATCCGTTGAATTTTTTGGGTTCGCCGACCCCTTCGGTTGAACACTCAACACCGATAAATTAACATACATTTAATATGAATAATATAGTAAAATTTGAAGAAAACGAAACATTGAGATTATAAACCGAGTCTGGAGAAAATTTTATCGTAAAGAATACAATAAATATCCACACAACTGAGTACAAGAAATAAAGTCTAAAAGCCTCAAAAATAAAGAATATTCACAAATGACCAAATACCATAGGTCAAAACACAGACAACCAGTAAACTATCCTAACTAGGATTATTGCGGATCTGAAGGAGGATGACCACCGGCGCGCATCAGGGATAAGAATAAATCATACTACTCCCGTGAAATCGACACCGATATCGATGGAGAAGGCAGTGACGTCGGTGGAGTCTGTGTTGATGAAGGCGTACCAGGAGGACGTATCTGCTCCAACTCTGCTAGTCGATGGTTGTATGAATCCATGGTAGATAACAGCCTCGTACTGCTATGAACCATTGTATCATGCATCATCGTCAGCCTCTCGCCCATGGACAGCTGTGATGCCTACAGCTCCGTCACGCTACGCTCTGTCGACGCTCTAAGATCAGCTGTCATATCCCAGAGCTCCATAATGCTGCGCTCGAGCGTATCAAATCGTGAGATGAGCGTCGCATCGTCTGCCTGCGGCTGGGATAGGGGATGCTCCTCCATCCTTCGCAACAACTCGTCATGGAGAGACACAATCTGACGGTCAATGGTCTCCTGGACTCGGACCGACGCCTGCGAGGGCTGTGGGAAATGCGCACTTGTCATGGAGGCCCTAGATAACTGCGTCGCAAAAAGGGCGCCATAGGATCCCGTACCGTAGTACGTACCCCTCTGGAGACCACCAGCGACGGTCACCCACAGCTCGTCTGCCGACGGAGCTGGAGAGGGCTGCGAGGAAGTACCAGCCTCTCCCGCTGTAGGTGCACTAGCAGTCGCCCGCTCACGCAGCTTAAGATACTCAGCCTAGAAAAGTTTGGATACTCGATAATTGTTAATGTATCTAAGGTACTTATTACTAACTACATGGATATTTATTTTCATATTTCCTAAGTTATATTAAAATTAACACAAAGTAAAGTAATACTTACATAGGTTTGCGAGGCCCTCTCATCAATGAGATTTTTGTCCTTTCGATGGGTGGCCAGGAAGACGGTTACCATGTTGGCATCCTCACCCCTCTGTACCTATTAGAAATATATTATTTAGTACTAAAATTAAATATTTTATCCTACTACCATTTTATCGTACTTGCATTAAAATAATATATCTGAAATAAAAAAAATACCAAACGACGAAAATATTCCGTCATCAGAATCGAGCCACCACACCACTTTGCTGCCTTCTGCCTAGCCGCCTTGGCCTTCTCAGACCTTTATTTGTACCTCAGATCGTCGAATCTAACCCTCATCGCAGTCTACTGCTCAGGCGTGATCCAACCTTGGATCGGTTTTTCTTCGCGATCACGAGCCTTCTGGTTATCCAGAGCATCACGGATCAGTTTGGCGGCAACGACAGGAAACATCTGCTCGATCAACTCGGCCCGGTACGGTGGATAGAAATACGTTTGCTACAAGAAGTAATTTAGTAAGTTATATAATATGCATAAATTAGATGATTGATATAATATACTTTTACCTTGAAGTGCGTAAACCAGAACACCTTCCTCTCATCCGGAGCATCTGTGAGCACCCTAGTTTTTATATAGGATTAGTTCGGTAATTAATAATTATTTTTTTATATTAAATATTTATTCAATAATTTAATTAAACTTTGAAAACCAACACCATGGTTTTAAGATCTTGAGTGCAACACTAGCCTTTCCCTTCCAACCAACCTAGCATGCTCGACTTAGATGAGTCAAATTAGGCTCCTGCCATGACTTTCACTCACAAATTCGCAATCCCAGGCTTTATTTTGGTCGCACAACTTACGCGACACAATTACGAGAAAATGATGATTAATTAACCCTTTTGTCGTGGCGTACGATTTTAACACGCCACCCCAACCCATTGCTTCCAACTAAATTCATACTATGAGCCTAACTGGTCCTATTACGTACATGACACTCGAGTTGCGTTATTCGAATCTCCTGCATGCTTCCAATATAATATTAAGTGAAAATAAAATTTATAAATTTATTTAATTAATTTAATATTTATTTATATTTAGTAAATATTTTTTTAATTAATATAATTTGGTTGTAAATTAATTGTTGGAGGAAATATAATTTCCTAGAATTTTTTCTAAGTGCCTAACTATTTTTGAATTTTTTTTACATATAATTATGAATAAAAAAAACAAAAAAAGAAAAGAAAAAAGAAAATAAACTAAACCCGAAACCCAAACCCACTAACCTAACCCAACACAACCCGTGTAAGCTTTCCTCCCCCCCACCCCCCTTATATATATATATATATATATATATATATATATAAACCCTAAACCATACCACCTCCACCATTACCCACGCCTCCACCCTCCACCATCACCCCGCCGGAGCCGCCGACCGCCTTGAGCGCCTCCCGCACCGCCTCCCGCACCGCCTCCCGCAGCGCCTTCGCGCGCGAGAAGCAGCAACGCGGCCGACCGCGCGCACACGCACAACAGCAGCAACCATGCGGCCCCCCTTCGCATGGAGTTTTTGCCATCCTCGCTCGTCCGTTTTGCGTTTCATCTTTGCTGGTATGTTCACAACCTAACCCCTAGGATTTCCTTCAAATGGAACGAATTTAGGCACCAGGGTTTGATCAAAAAATTGACCGAAAATTGGCCGAAAAACTGTTCAAAAACAGTTCAAAAATTCAGTCCAAGTACCCCTGTTTATGTCCAATTTTCTACCAACTCGTTAATTATTTTCAAAATATAATTAAAAATACTTCTTATAACCAAAATTTTTACTGTTCTTTTAGTTTTTATTAGTTTGCTTTAATGGTTAAATTATTCTGATTCCAAAACGATAAAAATCTTGTTTTTAAAACACAAAAAATCTCCGATATGGGGTACGTCCCACCAAACGAGGCCACGTCATCACGTACGGATTGAATCAAATGGTGCGTAACGTAAACGCGGATATGTGAGATTTTACGAAACTTGATTTGGACGTGTGTGCACGCCGGAATCAACGCGTATCCGCCAAAAAATATCGTATCGGCCTATTCTGACACCTCGTCATAACTTCGTGTGTACTCATCGATTTGCAACGAAACTTGTGCCATTGGATTCGCAGCATTACGCTGGCCCTGTGACCCAAGTTTGGTTCGATTCTGAGAATGTTGACGAAATATCGTTTCGTGGTCCCCACAGTTCCATATGACGGGCGATTTCGTGATCGGCTTATCAGAATCCAGTTCTGGATATTCCGTTGGGTTCGTATCATCGTTCTGGTCTCGTAGAAACTAAGTTTAACAAATTTGGAGAATTTTGTCTTCGGTATATTTTTCGGTACGAAGTGGGCCACACGTGGACCCCACTTTGACCCAAAACTGTCAATTTTACTCCTGTATTCAAATTGGACTTATGGATAGTCAATTCTAGCTATTTTAAGTATTTTAAGAATATTGGTGATGTTTGTTTCAGCATCCGGAGGTGTACGTGCAGATTCCACTTTTCCAGGAGCAGTTGACGGAGTTCAGAGCCCAGGCAAGTGTACCTTGCCAACATTGCAGTAGATCCTGTTATATATTTTGCTTGTAGTTCTTTATATATATATATATATATATATATATATATTCTTGTGATGTGTCTGCTCAATCTAGGACCGTGAGACGTTGCTTAGCGTCCGAACAAGATTCGGGTGTCGACGCCGTACGCGGAGTCGTGTAACGTCACTTAGAGAGTTGATTCCATGATCCTATATTTTTACGTACTTGCTTTACCAAGTACGCCATACCGTAGGAGACTTGACACTATTTTATGTGACATAATCTTTCTGGAGTTATTTATGGTGATTCTGTATAGGCTTACAGGATTCATGATATGAGACTTGCATATTATATGGATATCATTATGACTCGTTGTACTAGCTAGAGGTCATAATCTTGCGTGTTATGGATATGAGGCATTGTGGATATGAGACGTGAGGTTACATTGGGTTGGGAGAGACACACAGGCTACAGGCTGATTATTTATATATATACTTTATTACTGGAGGTGCCTTAGACCTTGTCTCAGATCTTTGGCACATATACTGGAGTCGTGATATTACTTGCTGCTATGGGCTCCCCGACACAGATCATGTAGTGGTCTCAGCCTGAGTACTAGTCATGCTATCATTTGTATTTTACTTAGCTGGTTACATAGCTTGCCCTGAGGATCTGTTTATATTTACTTGCTGCATTTTATTTGGCTTGAGTGTTTATTGTACCTTGCTATGTCCCCTGAGGACCTGGATCTGGATTATGTCCCCAGATGTAGACGAGGAGAGCTATCCCGAGGTTTACGGGGCAGGTGCTACTATTGGAGACGTACAGGTTACAGAGGACGAAGTTGTTCTGGGGGACTTCTCTTGAGCACACAGTATTCTCACCATTCATTTATTATGCTTAGTGTCACACCCCAGTCCCAAAATGTAAGGAACTAGGCCACGTGTCATTGGCCAGCTGACACGTCACTAAGGGTTTAATCCATTTTAATGGACCCAAAGGAACGTGCTACGCTGTCCTAAAATACTACAAGTCTAATACAGGTAAATCTATCTCATCCACAACAAAATATCAGGAAATAAGTGCTCCAATATATATAAAGCTGAGTCTGATAAAGTCATAGTACATAACTGGTGGAAACAAGTCCACTACAAAAACTAATAATAGCGCAGAAAAATAAGATAGACTAAGTAGCGTCTATCTGGGAACAACTCTATCTCCAGGTGATCCAGCTTCTGGGTTCAGGCAAACTCTGAGGGTGTCTCCTCTAACTCCTCCTCGGTAGCACACCTAGTCTCCTGATCAGGTCCGTATACCGTGGGGTAGAAAGCCTCGTCTAAATCTGGCAGGGAACCAGGTCCTCAGTGGGACATAACAAGATACAGAAAAATGACATGCCATGTATGTAAATACTGAATAAATAAATAAATAAACATAGGGTGCTAACCATCTAAGTGAAATACAAATAAAGATCTTGTAGTACGCATGGGAATGTGTCGGCTAGACATATGCTGACTTAATTCACCAATCGTGGTGACTGGCTAGTATATGTGTCATATGCCCCCTGACTCAAGGGCACTCTGCAATCGACCATCATGGTACGAAGGTATAACAATATAAGGAGGAGGTGTCCCATACGTCTACTAGTTATCTTTCCCACCCAATGTAACTAAATGTCAAGTCATACTTTTCCTGATTTTATGCTAAGCCGTGATGCAGGTCATACGTACTGGTAGCTAATCAAATACGCAGCGCGCATCCCAATATGTAATGCAACCTTGTTGCGTGTTCCCGTGACAGGGTCTAGGAGAATATTAAGATACCCTCACAGTTGTTGGTAAGTCTGTAGAGACTAAGTTAATTATACTAAGTGTCAACGTATCTGTTGACTGTACCCGAGGTAGTCTCAGGTACGCATAGTCATATGAAATTCAGGAACAAGAACATATAATAATATTTGAATTTAAACAGTAAACTTGGCAAGGTATACTTGCCTACTCCCTGATAGTATTGGAAACTTGATCTCACAGTCAAGTTTGAGGGGGCTTGTGACAGGGGGTCACTGGCTGTGCTGGAGATATTTTCTGTTAAAATATACAGGGTTCGTGAATATCATGGATATAATATAAAAGTATATATATACTTATGTATATATATGACAATATATATAGTATATGATACACATATATATATAGAGTATATATATATACATATAGATATAGTATATATAGTAGTATCTATATTTATATAGCATATATATATAATAATGAAAAGACAGTGCAGAATGTAAATATATATATATATATATGTACTGTATTATACAGTACTATATTATATAGTATATATTATATATAGATAAATATAATTCTAAAAAGGAAAGACAGTGCAGAAATGGAAATATGTATATAATATACTGTATTATCCAGTATAATATTAGATATATATAATATTATATTATATATAGATAATATATATATACATAGATATATATATATATATATATATATATATATATATATATATATACATATATATATATAAAAAGAAATGACAAGTGCAGAATATAAATATACATATATATATACGCTGTATTATCCAGCACTATATTATATAGTATATATTATATGTAGATAATATATATATATATAGATATACACACACACACACACACACACACACACACACACACATATATATATATATATATATATATATATATATATATATATATATATATATATATATATATATATATATATATATATGAATTGAAAGACAGTGCAGGAAATAAATACATATATAAATACTGTATTATCCAGTATATATAGTATATAAATAAATGAAATAAATGCATAGTATATAATAATTATATATATATACTGCATATATATATTGACTGTAAATATAATATAATACATAATATACATATAGAATATATATATAAATATATGTATACATATATTTATATTTATATTTATATTTATTATATATATATATATATATATATATATATATATATATATATATATATATATATATAATAACAGAAATAAAGATGCATATGTACATATATATACATATATATATATATATACTATAAATATAATAATTATTACATAATATATATATAACATATACCTAATATGTTATATATAGATATATATATATAAATATACATAGTTATATATGTATATACATAAAATATACATATATACATAATATATATGATAATAATATATATATATACAGTATAGATATACTGTATATATACAGTACATAATAATATATATTATTTATTATAAGATATATAATCATATATATATATATAAATATACATATATATACATATATATATACATATATTCATACATATATACATACATATACAATATTATAAGTATATACGTATAGAGAGGGTCAGGGGGTATACCTATCTGACAGGTGGGGGCCTTGGCTCGTCGCCGGCGGGAGGACGACGGCGGAGGTGGCGGTGGCTGGCCGAAGGAGCAGCAACAGCAACTGTTGCTGTTAGCAACAGCAGCAACTTGCAGCAGTTGCAGCGGCGGCTGCAGCGGCGGAGACGGCGGTGCAGAGTGGGGGATCGACGGAGGGGAGGGTGGCGGTGAGGTTGGTGATGGTGGTGGGGGTCTACGGTGACGGTGGTGGTGGCTGGAGGTGATCGGAGTGGAGGGGGTTGCTTTTAGGGTTAGGGGTTGGGAGGTGCTGCGGGGGTGAGGGCGACCGGAGGGGTGGTCGTGGGGCGGTGAGAGGGTGGTGGTCCGGTAGAGGGGGTCGGGGCGAGTCGAGTGGTGGTGGTGGTGGTGGTGCACGGTGGCCGGAGGCGGTGGTGGGGGTGGTTCGGGTGGTGGTGGCTGCTGTTGGGGTTAGGTCGGGGTGGGGTCTGTGGCAGCTGCCCACGGCGGAGCAGGCGGCCGGAGGTGGTGGGGCTTGGTCGAAGGGAAGGTGGGGTAGGGGCGAGGGCTTCGCCGGAGTTGGGTCGGAGGCGGTGGCCGGAGGTGGTGGCTGTGAGGGTTGAAAGGGGGAGGGGTCGGGTTTATATAGGTTTTAGGGGATGGCATTTATGTAAATAGGTAGAAGTTTAGGGGCAATTAGGTAATTTAGGTTTTTAAGATATTTTTAACTGATATTTCAGGATATTTAGGGCCATATGTAGGGGTTAGGGTTAATAGCCAATGGGGTTATGCCCCCTCACATGAATTTTGCATAAAAACCCTTGAAATTCCATAATTTGCATAAAAGTCCTAAAAATTGGTATTTTGCGTAATTTTGCAATTTCTCTGATTTAAAACACGGATTCCTAGAAATACTGAATTATACAGAATTGAGGGGGAAAGCTGGGGGAGTGCCTTGGGGAGTGTGGGGGTGAGCCTGGGCAGGGGTTGGGCCTGGTTTCTGGGTGATACGGGTCATCGTATTTATTAATTAATAAATACTGCGCACGGTGTTCACTAATTATTTAGGGGCAGGTAGGATCATAATTTTTCTACAGTGTCAATACACTAATTTTAGTATATTCAAAGTAGAATATTATCGTATTTTTCTTTGGGCAAAACTGGTGCAGGTTGGCCTCAAATCTCTAGGGGTACAGAGATGGGTAAAGAGCAGAAAATTAAATAGGAAATAAATACGGACTTTTGTAACGATATTTGTGCGTCTCAAACGAGGCTCAAAATAAAGCATCTGTGA
This sequence comes from Iris macrosiphon, assembly GCA_036927795.1. NCBI lineage: Eukaryota > Viridiplantae > Streptophyta > Magnoliopsida > Asparagales > Iridaceae > Iris > Iris macrosiphon. The sequence goes on from JAYESA010000012.1 coordinate 166,650,683, forward strand.
GTTGCACAAAATTCAAAAAAATAGTCTAACATGACTATGATAGGTATGTGAACTTGTTTGGGTTGAACAGCTAGTGCAGTGTTCTAATTAAATGTGTAAAGGACAGGTGTACAAGTCAATAGGATATGTAAGCAAAATAAAATTTAAAAAGTTGCAATAATTCTAATTAGCTAAAATAATTCTAAATTACTGAAATCTGGTCGAGGGAGTTTACAATCTACCCTCCTTAGAATATTTCGTCCTCGAAATAAAAACAGACATATAATGAAAATGAAAGATTGAGATATAATGAGAACTGAAGGTTGATTAGAAATATCAGGACATATAATAATTAAGAAAGATTGAGTTTGCAATATTTGGACATACCCTGGTTTGGAAATAGATGGGGATAACGCTGTCGAATATCCTCTTCTCGTTCTCAGGTTGATTCACCGGGTGCATGATGTCTCCATGCAACACGAACTAGAGGGATAGTCTGGCCTCGCAACACTTTCTCGCTTCGGTCCAGGATCTCTACAGGCTCCTCCTGGTACGATAAGCTCGGGCCGATGGTGATCTCTGAATAGTCCAGCACATGACTCGGGTCTGGAATGTACCTCCTCAGCTGAGATACGTGGAAGACATCATGTACTCCTTCCAAGGTCTGAGGTAGAGCTAGCCTGTAAGCAACTTCTCCGACGCGATCCAACACATCGAAGGGTCCGATGTACCTCGGACTCAGCTTTCCTCTTCCTCCAAATCTGATAGTTCCTCTGGTTGGTGAGATCTTCAAGAACACATGCTCTCCTACTTGGAACTCTAGAGGTCGTCGATGAATGTTGGCCCAGTGTTTCTGTCTGTCTTGTGCAGCTCGTAGGTGTCCTTGGATCTTCTTTACTTTCTCCACCGTCCGAACAATCAATTCTGGTCCCAAGATCTGTCTCTCGCCTACATCACTCCAGCATACTGGGGAACGATATTTCCTTCCATACAAAGCTTCAAAGGGAGCCATTTGAATGCTCGCTTGATAGCTGTTGTTGTAGAAAAATTCCACCAGGTGTAGATGATCTTCCCATGATCCGCTGAAATCAAGCATGCAGGCTCTCAGCATATCTTCTAGGGTCTGGATGGTGCGCTCTGACTGGCCATCTGTCTACGGATGATACGAGGTACTGAACTTGAGGCGGGTACCAAGACTTTCTTGCATACTTCGCCAAAAGTAAGAGGTAAACCTCGTATCCCTGTCAGATATTATGCTGACTGGTACTCCGTGCAGACGCACTATCTCCTTTATGTACATGTCTGCCAAGACTTCTGTAGATTGTCCGACTCTGAAAGGTAGGAAATGAGCAGCCTTGGTGAGTCTATCTACGATCACCCATACAGCATTACGACCACTGGGACTTCTTGGGAAGCCCGTAACAAAGTCCATCGTAATGTGTTTCCATTTCCACTCGGGTATTGGGAGGGGTTGAAGTAGACCGGCAGATCTCTGATGCTCAGCCTTAACTTGCTGACACACCAGGCACTTGGCCACAAAGCGTGCTATCTCTCGCTTCATTCCATGCCACCAGTAGTATTGTCGTAGATCTCTGTACATCTTTGTGCCTCCAGGATGTATAGAGTACGTTGAGCTATGAGCCTCTGACATCAGCTCCTTACGAAGTTCTCCATTTGGAACATAAAGACGATCACCACATCTTAGAGTCCCATCTTCGTGTATGCGACATCCTGTCTGGATTTCAGCCTCTGTTCTTTGTCGAAGCCTCTGAAATCTTGCATCTGTTGGTAGAGCAGCTTTGATTCTTTCAACCAATGTTGATTGCAGCTGGTAGTTTGATAATTGGCCATCAGTTCCTGGCATAATGACCTTTATTCCCAACTTTTCTAGATCTCTCAATAGACCTGGTTGGGTGATCATAAAGAATGCCGAGGGTCTTCTGCTTAGAGCATCGGCTACTACATTAGCCTTCCCAGGATGGTACTGCAGATCGATCTCGAAATCCGTCATCACTTTGAGCCATCGTCTTTGTCTCAGGTTTAAGTCTTTCTGAGTGTAGACATATTTCAAGCTTTTGTGATCGGTGAAAATCTCCACTCGTTCGCTGTATAGATAGTGTCTCCATAGCTTCAGGGCGAAGATGACTGCGGCAAGCTCCAGGTCGTGAGTGGGATAATTCTTCTCATGAGTCCTCAGTTGTCTTGAGGCATAAGCTACAACCTTCCCATGTTGCATTAAGACACAACCAAATTCTTTTCCGGATGCATCGTTAAAGATTACGAAACCTCCGGATCCAGATGGTATAGTCAAGATGGGGGCAGTAGTCAGACGCTTCTTCAATTCATCAAAAGCTGTCTGGCATTCCACAGACCATATGAACTCCTGCTCCTTGCGGGTAAGACGGGTAATCGGCTCCGCGATTCTTGCAAAGTTTTCTACGAACCTCCGGTAATATCCGGCAAGTCTTAGAAAGCTTCTCACCTCTGAGACGTTGGTCGGAGTTGGCCATGTCTCTACAGATGAAATCTTTGCTGGGTCCACCGAGATGCCGTCTCTTGTGATAACGTGTCCAAGGAAAGCGACACGATCAAGGAAGAACTCGCATTTGCTCATCTTAGCATAAAGGCTCTCCCGTCTTAGCATCTCTAGCACCAGTCTCAAGTGCTCTTCATGCTCCTCGTGGCTCTTTGAATACACCAGAATGTCGTCGATGAAGACTACCACAAACTGGTCCAGATATTGGTGGAAGACTCTGTTCATCAGGTTCATGAATACGGCAGGTGCATTAGTCAGTCCAAACGGCATCACCAGGAACTCGTAGTGACCATAACGAGTCCTGAATGCTGTCTTTGGAATATCTTCTCTCCGTACCTTGATCTGATGATAGCCTGATCTCAAGTCTATCTTTGAAAATACCACGGCTCCTGTCAGTTGATCGAACATGTCATCAATCCGCGGCAAGGGGTATTTGTTTTTTATTGTCAAAGCGTTGAGGGCTCTGTAATCAATACACATTCGATATGTCCCGTCCTTCTTTGGTACAAACAGCACTGGTGCTCCCCAGGGTGATGCACTAGGACGAACAAATCCCTTGATCTGTAGTTCCTCCAGTTGAAGCTTCAGCTCGTCAAGCTCCTTCTTCGCCAGTCGGTACACATTTGAGGATACCGGTGCAGCTCCGGGTATCAGCTCAATAATGAACTATACTTCTCTGTCAGGCGGTAGGCCTGGTAATTCCTCTGGGAATACGTCTTCGAACTCTGCTACAATTGATGGGAGTGCTGTCTCCATCGCCATGTAAGCTCTAGGAGTCTGGCCTACTCCTTGCTCGATGGTGCCTCGTACGTATTCGAACTCCGGGTGACCTGGGGGTTTAAAAATAATACTTCCCTTTCGACAGTCTAGGATAGCATTGTTCTGGCTTAGCCAGTCCATGCCTAAGACAACGTCGAAATTTGGCATTGGGAGGACCAAAAATCGCGCTCTTAGCCCTTTACTACAAACGACTACCGGGCATGCTTTAATAATGTTGGTAACTGGAATAATGCCTCCTCCAGTAAGTATCTTCCAATACTTAGGCAGTGGGGAAGTGGCTAGTTTGTGCATGGCTACGAAATTACTAGATATGAAAGACAGTGTAGCCCCAGAATCGAATAATGCGGTTGCATGTAATGATGCAACTAAAATGGTACCTGCGATGGTTTCACCTTCTGGCTCTTCTGCAACTGCTGCTAAAGCAAAGGCCTGCCCGTGCCTTTGCCCTCCAGATTGTTGTTTGGCCTTGTTGAACTGGGCCTCCTGTGTGGCCAAGGGTGCTCCCCTCGGATATCCTCCAGATGTTGAGGGTAGCATCTTCTGGGCTTGTGCTCCTGGCTTCTGCCCGTGCTGAGGTGCTGCATCTTTGCGTTGTGGACAGTCTCTGGCCATATGCTGGCTGGCTCCACATACTAGGCATAATCCTAGCTTCTTTCTGCAGTCATTGGCAAAATGCCCCTTCTTGCCACAAAAGTGACAAGTCGGAAGCTCCTTCTTCTGGTAGGGTCCCGTCGTCTGCTGCGTCTGATTTTGTGGACGGCGGATAGGTCCTCCTGCTCCTTGCTGATTTTTGGCCGGGAAGGTTGGATTCGGGCGTCTTGTTCCTCGGCCAATTGCTTCTTGCACCCTTGCTTCTGTAAGAACCTCATCATAGGAGATCCTTGACTGCGCCGTCGTATATCTCTAGAGCTCTAGGGTGAGGCCGTGGTGGAATCTCTTGGCCTTCTCCAGCTCGTTCGGTATCAGCATGGCACCGAATCAACTCAGTCTACTGAACTCTGCGTCGTAGGCATCGACGGACATATTCCCTTGTTCCAGGTGCAGGAACTGGGAATATAGGGCATCTCGAACTGTTACGGGGAAGTACTTGGCATTGAAGTGCTCCAAGAATTGTTCCCAAGTCTGGTCTTTGCCGACGCTACGCTCTATAGATTCCCACCAGTGATGGGCGTTGCCGAGGAGTTGGGCCCTCACGGCGGTCATCCATAAGTCGGGGGTAAGTTGCGAACCTTCCAACAATATTTCTGTGTTGGAGATCCAGTCTGAGATCTCCTCTGGGGTTTCGCTGCCTTTAAAGGTCCTCGGGCTCATCTGGCGGAAGCCTCGGACTGTGCCCACTGGTTGGACAGGTGCTGGTGCCGGGGCAGTGGTTCTCTCCAAAGCCGTCATCAAGGTCTGCCTCAAGGCTTCAGTCTGTTGCCACTGAGATTGTCTCAGGGCTTCAGTCTGTTGCCATTGAGTCTGCAACATAGTTTGGAGGAACCGGAACATTTGAGACTGTCCCTCAGGTTGTGGCATCAGGGCAGGAAGGGCTGGAGGTGGAGGCAAAGGTGTCTCCGCCTGTGGTGTCGGTGTTGTCTCCTGGTTAGAGTTCTGGTGATTGTATGGGGTTCCTTGGACACTTGGTGAGGGGTCTGTTGCTTGGTCAGCCCCATCGATTGCATATCCCCCGGGTATGTCCATATTTCTGAAGAAAATAGAATAATTAGAAAAACACGAAGGAGATAATAAATGATAATCAAGCAGGATGCAAATAAAAAATATTTAAGGATGGTGTCAGTGTGGATGAGACCTAGTATTCCTATCCTATTGCAGGCTTGCTGGGCATGTCATCATACCACTAGCAATAAATTAGAGAGACCTGCATGGGCCACCACTAAAACCATGTCACACCCCAGTCCCAAAATGTAAGGAACTAGGCCACGTGTCATTGGCCAGCTGACACGTCACTAAGGATTTAATCCATTTTAATGGACCCAAAGGAACGTGCTACGCTGTCCTAAAATACTACAAGTCTAATACATGTAAATCTATCTCATCCACAACAAAATATCAGAAAATAAGTGCTCCAATATATATAAAGCTGAGTCTGATAAAGTCATAGTACATAACTGGTGGAAACAAGTCCACTACAAAAACTGATAATAGCGTAGAAAAATAAGATAGACTAAGTAGCGTCTATCTGGGAACAGCTCTATCTCCAGGTGATCCAGCTTCTGGGTTCAGGCAAACTCTGAGGGTGTCTCCTCTAACTCCTCCTCGGTAGCACACCTAGTCTCCTGATTAGGTCCGTATACCGTGGGGTAGAAAGCCTCGTCTAAATCTGGCAGGCAACCAGGTCCTCAGTGGGACATAACAAGATACAGAAAAATGACATGCCATGTATGTAAATACTGAATAAATAAATAAATAAATAAATAAACACAGGGTGCTAATCATCTAAGTAAAATGCAAATAAAGACCTTGTAGTACGCATGGGAATGTGTCGGCTAGACATATGCTGACTTAATTCACCAATCGTGGTGACTGGCTAGTATATGTGTCATATGCCCCCTGACTCAAGGGCACTCTGCAATCGACCATCATGGTACGAAGGTATAACAATATAAGGAGGAGGTGTCCCATACGTCTACTAGTTATCTTTTCCACCCAATGTAACTAAATGTCAAGTCGTACTTTTCCTGATTTTATGCTAAGCCGTGATGCAGGTCATACGTACTGGTAGCTAATCAAATACGCAGCGCGCATCCCAATATGTAATGCAACCTTGTTGCGTGTTCCCGTGACAGGGTCTAGGAGAATATTAAGATACCCTCACAGTTGTTGGTAAGTCTGTAGAGACTAAGTTAATTATACTAAGTGTCAACGTATCTGTTGACTGTACTCGAGGTAGTGTCAGGTACGCATAGTCATATGAAATTCAGGAACAAGAACATATAACAATATTTGAATTTAAACAGTAAACTTGGCAAGGTATACTTGCCTACTCCCTGATAGTATTGGAAACTTGATCTCACAGTCAAGTTTGAGGGGGCTTGTGACAGGGGGTCACTGGCTGTGCTGGAGATATTTTCTGTTAAAATATACAGGGTTCATGAATATCATGGGTATAATATAAAAGTATATATATACTTATGTATATATATGTCAATATATATAGTATAGGATACACATATATATATATAGAGTATATATATATATATATATACATATAGATACAGTATATATAGTAGTATATATATTTATATAGCATATATATATAATAATAAAAAGACAGTGCAGAATGTAAATATATATATATATATATATATATATGTACTGTATTATATAGTACTATATTATATAGTATATATTATATATAGATAAATATAATTCTAAAAAGGAAAGACAGTGCAGAAATGGAAATATGTATATAATATACTGCATTATCCAGTATAATATTAGATATATAATATAATATTATATATAGATAATATATATATATACATAGATATATATATATATATATATACATATATATATATAAAAAGAAATGACAAGTGCAGAATGTAAATATACATATATATATATATATATATATATATATATGAATTGAAAGACAGTGCAGAAAATAAATACATATATAAATACTGTATTATCCAGTATATATAGTATATAAATAAATGAAATAAATGCATAGTATATAATAATTATATATATACTGCATATATATATTGACTGTAAATATAATATAATACATAATATACATATAGAATATATATATAAATATATGTATACATATATTTATCTTTATTACACATATATATATATATATATATATATATATATATATATATATATATATATATATATATATATATATATATATATATATATAATAACAGAAATAAAGATGCATATGTACATATATATATATATATATATACTATAAATATAATAATTATTACATAATATATATATAACATATACCTAATATGTTATATATAGATATATATGTATAAATATACATAGTTATATATGTATATACATAAAATATACATATATACATAATATATATGATAATAATATATATATATATACAGTATAGTTATACTGTATATATACAGTACATAATAATATATATTATTTATTATAAGATATATAATCATATATATATATATATATATATATATATATATATATATATATATATATATATATATATATATATATATATATAAATATACATATATATACATATATATATACATATATTCATACATATATACATACATATACAATATTATAAGTATATACGTATAGAGAGGGTCAGGGGGTATACCTATCTGACAGGTGGGGGCCTTGGCTCGTCGCCGGCGGGAGGACGACGGCGGAGGTGGCGGTGGCTGGCCGGAGGAGCAGCAACAGCAACTGTTGCTGTTAGCAACAGCAGCAGCAGCAGCAACTTGCAGCAGTTGCAGCGACGGCTGCGGCGACGGAGACGGCGGTGCAGGCTGGGGGATCGATGGAGGGGAGGGTGGCGGTGAGGTTGGTGGTGGTGGCTGGAGGTGATCGGAGTGGAGGGGGTAGCTTTTAGGGTTAGGGGTTGGGAGGTGCTGCGGGGGTGAGGACGGCCGGAGAGGTGGTTGTGGGGCGGTGAGAGGGTGGTGGTCCGGTAGAGGGGGTCGGGGCGAGTCGAGTGGTGGTGGTGGTGGTGGTGCACGGTGGCCGGAGGCGGTGGTGGGGGTGGTTCGGGTGGTGGTGGCTGCTGTTGGGGTTAGGTCGGGGTGGGGTCTGTGGCAGCTGCCCACGGCGGAGCAGGCGGCCGGAGGTGGTGGGGCTTGGTCGGAGGGAAGGTGGGGTAGGGGCGAGGGCTTCGCCGGAGTTGGGTCGGAGGCGGTGGCCGAAGGTGGTGGCTGTGAGGGTTGAAAGGGGGAGGGGTCGGGTTTATATAGGTTTTAGGGGATGGCATTTATGTAAATAGGTGGAAGTTTAGGGGCAATTAGGTAATTTGGGTTTTAAAGATATTTTTAACTGATATTTCAGGATATTTAGGGCCACATGTAGGGGTTAGGGTTAATAGCCAATGAGGTTATGCCACCTCACATAAATTTTGCATAAAAACCCTTGAAATTCCATAATTTGCTTAAAAGTCCTAAAAATTGGTATTTTGCGTAATTTCGCAATTTCTCTGATTTAAAACACGAATTCCTAGAAATACTGAATTGTACAGAATTGAGGGAGAAAGCTGGGGGAGTGCCTTGGGGAGTGTGGGGGTGAGCCTGGGCAGGGGTTGGGCCTGGTTTCTGGGTGATACGGGTCATCGTATTTATTAATTAATAAATACTGCGCACGGTGTTCACTAATTATTTAGGGGCAGGTAGGATCATAATTTTTCTACGGTGTCAATACACTAATTTTAGTATATTCAAAGTAGAATATTATCGTATTTTTCTTTGGGCAAAACTGGTGCAGGTTGGCCTCAAATCTCTAGGGGTACAAAGATGGGTAAAGAGCAAAAAATTAAATAGGAAATAAATACGGACTTTTGTAACGATATTTGTGCGTCTCAAACGAGGCTCAAAATAAAGCATCTGTGAGTTGCACAAAATTCAGAAAAATAGTCTAACATGACTAGGACAGGTATGTGAACTTGTTTGGGTTGAACAGCTAGTGCAGTGTTCTAATTAAATGTGTAAAGGACAGGTGTACAAGTCAATAGGATATGTAAGCAAAATAAAATTTAAAAAGTTGCAATAATTCTAATTAGCTAAAATAATTCTAAATTACTGAAATCTGGTCGAGGGAGTTTACACTTAGTGTTCTTAAATATTTGATCTTGTAGTGACTTCTGGATATTGTACTTGGAGTTATTTTCTTTCTATTTTGATGACGGGTTATTTTTCCGTGACATTATTTATATTGCTTTGGTTGGACAGATTATTTTATATTATTGTGACTGGACTTGTCTCTTTGTGATTTTATTACTTATTGTGGATGAGATTAGATATATAGACCGTGACAGGTATTTGTAGACCATTTTATATGTATTACGGCTTAATTATACTCTAACGGATCCATTAAATTGGGTTTGTCCATTGGAGTTGTGCTGCTGGCCATTGCCACGTGGCTAGTCCATAGTATTTTGGGACTGGGACGTGACAGCATCAGAGTAGTTGATCCAAGGGCCACCATAGTTGTACCTCAGAAAGTGGCCCAGGCGTCTCTGTACCGACGAGGGACGATATCTATACGGAGATACTTATTTTTATCGAAAAAGTGTATGTGTATGTGTCGTGTCAGTGACATATCGTGTCAGTGTACGTGTCTGTGTCATGTCCTGTGTCGTATGCCGTATCAGTGTCCTGTATCGGTGTGTGTGTGTCGTATCTGTGTCAGTGTCATATCGTGTCTACATCTGTGTGTGTGTGTGAGAGAGAGATAGGGTTAGGGTCTACCTAGAGGAGGAGGAGGAGGAGAAGCCCGAGGTCGTCGGAGGGGAGGAGCCACGCCGGAAGGGAGGAGCCGTACGGGAGGGGGGCGCTCGGGGGGTGGGGAGCCAGAGTAGTGGGGCTGTGGGGGAGCCGGTGGGGGGTGGGGGGGGTGGGTGGGGTAGGGATAGGGGAAGGAGGAGGACGCTGGAGGGGGGTGCTTCGCCGAAAGGGGGAGGGAGAGGGGGGGGTTCGAAATTTTTGGGAGGAGTTCGACATAATGGGAAAAAAATGAAATCTTGAACCCTATATTAAAAATTCTAGCGACGTCATCAATAGACGTCGCTAAACGTCGCTAATTAAAAAAATTAGCGACGTCATAAATAGACGTCACTAATTAAAAAGTTTGCGACGTCGCTAAAAATGTCGCTAAAAATCGAAAAAAGCAACGTCGGTAAATAAGTCGCTAAATCAAAAAATTCAGCGACGTTTAACGACCTTAAAGAAGCTTATAGCGACTATTGTTTTAAAAAACTGAAGTACAATCGCTAAACGTCGCTATGTGTCGCCAACAACGACGTATAGCGACGTTTATTTTTGGAGTCGCTCAAATCTTTAATATTAGCGACGTTTTATGATGACGTCGCTAAAAACGTCGCTATTTTATCATATTTTGGTAGTGGGATCTGTCGCAACTTCAACTTGATGGTCCACACTCTTAGATTAGCGGTCCCAGCACACGAGTGGGTTCCTTTTCTGTACCACTCGTAGTTCATATTCTTTTGCGGAGTTAGCCATGTAATGTGTTTGTCATGTTCTTTTGGAGCATGTTCCCTTTGACTTTGGTCGCAATTATTGTATATATTAGACCTATGCTAGTATATATACTCTGCTAGTGTAACATTTTGCCCTACTAGCTTCATGGTCATATATGATATATATTTTGGGATGTCTCTTTACTTTCATGTATGATATACTCTTATTATTGGTTGTTGTTGGATCGAGAGCTAAGATTTTCAGTGTTAGGACCGACGTCGTTACATGTTAGAGTCCTCCCACTCGTCATCTAGACATCTGTGATCACTGTACGACATTCTGATAACTTGTACGAAATAGCTAGCCTAGTCTGCTTCGTATTTCTTAGTATTCTGGAAGTGGGACGTGACAAGGTTCAAGTGGCGGCCCATACAAGTCTATTTTTCAGACTCGTGGGGGATTCATCGAGTTAGAAATCTCAATACTAAGTATTCCCTTGATCTCCCTTTGCCCATTACTATTTATGATTCCTTGGAACTGTAAAACATGCTTGATATATTTGCTCCATTCTTATCCGTTATTGATATCTTGTATCCTTATCTTTTTTGGACACACCATCCTCTCAGAGGCTTATATTGCCTGCTACCATCAGTAGTTCATGTTGTAGGCCAGTACAAGTTACTCCACCGTCGCAGAGTCGGGAGCTAGCCGTACCCCAGTATCAGTCCGCAGTGTAGTCTGATCCAGTCCTGCCAGCTCAACCAACTCCTCTAGTACAACCAGCACGGATGGACCAACATGCCATATTTGAGATGATCAGGGACATGATGGATACGCAGCAACAACAACTTCAGATTCATCAGCATATGATTCATCTATACCAATAGTTGCAGCAGGGTCAGGAGAAAACCAACACCACTATATACTAGGGAGTATCTTTAGAGACGAACGTGCGCTACGGTCACAACTCAGCATCAAACTTCAATCGTTTGCACCCATTCAAGGGCATAATGTATGTCTGTTGCCAAAGAAGTCAAGACTATAGCATCTTAAGGGACAGCTTCAATGCTGGAAATGGAGAAGGATAGCCAGCAGATTCCTGCGCCCCAATCTGGAGTGGCAACATTGATGGTTGAGCACACACAACTGTTGTTGTATATAGCGGGTGGCTCATATAGAGAGGACGGAATAAAAGTCGATATTTAGGGATAATAAGGGTATAGCTCTCCACAGTCCGTGAGTGGACTAGTGGAGGAATGGGTACTTTAGATGGTTAGCACCAGAACCAACTAAGGACGTGATTTTTTGTATTTTGGTGCTTGTACAGTTTCAAAAAAATACTACAATATATATATATATATATATATATATATATATATATATATATATATATGGTAAACGAGATATGAGTCATAGGCTCATATTTCTATATGAGTCATGCACATGTGGACCAATAGAAATGGATTTCTATATCTCATGTGCACTCATGTGCATTAGTACACTCCATTTCTATTGGTCCACATGTGCATGGGCTCATGTAAGAATATGAACATATGGCTAATATCTTTTTTTTCCATATATATATATATATATATAGAGAGAGAGAGAGAGAGAATAAGTGAGGTGAGATGGCACCTCACCCTAAAAACAAAGGTGGCGGTGACGTGGTACAATCTCAACCACACAAACGAGGGGAGGGGGTTAAGTGCAAATTGCCAATTATGAAATGTGTGATTGAGATTGTGCCACGTCACCGTCACCCTTGTTTTTAGAGTGAGGTGTCATCTCACATCCCTTATTCTCTCTCTCTCTATATATATATGGGTAAACGGGATATGAGCCATAGGCTCATATTCTTATATGAGCCATGTACATGTGGACCAATAGGAATGGATTCCTACATTCCATGTGCACTAGTACACTCAATTTCTATTGGTCCACATGTGCATTGGCTCATGTAGAAATATGAGCATATGGCTCATATCCCTTTTTTCCTATATATATATATATATATATATATATATATATATTCTATTTGACTGTTTCCTCAACTGCCCAGAGTTGCAACCATTTCTTATTTTGTCTAGTTAACAGCAGCAAGTTCTCTCGATTTTGCCTATAAAAAATCGGCTGGTCCTCCGAGACCCCATCTCCTCTCTTGAGGCTTCTGCCTCACTCTTAGGGAGGGTAATCTAGGGCTCTGACTCCACACTCCCCTTCCGAAGATGGGCTTTTGGAAATGGACGCATTGGTATTTGCAGCTGGGGTAAACACACCGCCACTCAGGAGCGCACGCAGAAATTTATGAGAGGAGGGTCAACCTCAATTGTAAAAAAAAATCAAAATTTTGTTAAATAAAGTTGACTATCTTAAAAAAAAATTGTTCCTTCATTATGACTTTTCTTTCTGTATCGAATTATCAAAACATAGGTCTGATCGAAAAAAAAAGAATCAGGAAAAACATGGTATAAATTGAAAATACACGAATTTTGCACTTGAAGAAGAACCGATTAATGTAGTTCAAAAAAAGGAAAAAAAAATGGTTGTATTCTAAGTTTTCCCACAATATCGAGAGAGAAAGTTCACTGAAAGATATATTATAAACCTAACTAGATTTTAGAGACTTAGATTTGAAAATATTTTAGAGAAATTGAATATTTTGACACACTAGAGAGTTTTTTTTAACAAAATATTAGTTGGAAATATTTTTTATTAAGCAATTAGATATTTTTTCAAGTTTAGCAAAAAATTAGAAGGAACCAAATAAACTATGATTTAAATATGTATACAGAAATTAAAATTTAAAAAATTTAGAGATCACAAAATATAAAATTAATTAAAAAAATTAGAAATTCAGTGGAAGAAACTGCCCCCACTTGTCTCCATGTAAGTCCGTCCATGCCGCTACTTGCATAACACTCATGGGACTAGTCTACAAACCCTTGCCCTCCTTAGACAATTTTTTTCCCCCTAGCCGTCCATCAAGCATCCATTGCCCCTCTCGAAGAATCTTGGTCAGATCTACCTCTAGAAACAAAGAAGAACTCATTCTCCCTATAAAACACCTCCACTTAGCCCGTCGGCGACTAGGCACGTCGCACAAACACTACAATAGTATGGTAAGAAGTAGTGGTGTAGCCAAGATTTTCATCTGGGAGGTGCGATATAAATATGTCAGCTTGCGATGAATCGCGGGCCTACGAAATAGTGATTTGATCAAAGATTTCAGAACTAGACGAAACTTATGTCGTAGGCAAGTTCGATGTTACGCATACAATGAAACACGTTTCGTCGCGATCAGAAGAGCGCACGAGAAATAATTATAATTTTTTGAAGAAAAAAAATACCGATATGGTAGAATTCGACATATACGGACCAAATTCGTCGTGCACAGTCGACGAATTCAAGTTCCGTCAATTTTCTCACGCAGATAATGATCGTATGCGTCTTTCGACGTAATCAGTTCGTGTCGGGATGATAATCAACCCATGATTTTTAATTAAAATATAAATGTTCAAGTAGCTCACTTCGACCTTCAGGATGACTAATTAAATTTTGACGTGAAGCGAGAAAAGTTTACCAAGATCGAAGAATATACATACTTGACAATCCAGCTTTATATACAAGAATTTTGCTTCAAATTAATGAGTCAAAATAAACATGTTTGACAATCCAAATCCGTCTTCACCCACATAGTATAAATACATATTATCTGATGATTTACTTCGCTGCCATTCTACCATTTTAAATCAAATACATCCAAGAAAAAACATTCAATCTACTATTTATTCCACTAAATTAAAACACAAAATAATTTATTGTAATGGACAAATGATAGTATTTATTCATAATATACCGATCCAAATAACTTGGCCACGGAAAGAATACTATTTCGCTTCCTTAAAATTGTCATTTGGGACCAGGGTTATATTTTTTCTATAAAATAAATATAATTTTTTTTTTAATTTTCAGGGGTGCAGCCGCTGTCCCTTGGAACAAACTGGCTACGCCTAGGGGTGAACATCGGTTTGATTCAGTTCAAAACCGAACCGAATAAGAAAAATTAAATTCGACCGAAAATCGAATAAATAAAATCGAAATTGAACCGAATTAGATCAAAACTGAACCAAACCGAACCACATTAAATCGGTTTGATTTTCGGTTTATTCAGTTTTTCGATTTTTCTGTTTATTTGTAATTTTTTAATATATATATATATATATATATATATATATATATATATATATATATATATATATATATATATATATATATATATATGGGAGCGGATCAAAAAATTCGCTCCCAGAGTTCCGTCGAAGTCCACCCCCTCTGCACCAACGGATCGGGAGCCACGCGCGGGGCTTCTGTGATCCAACGTTTGGGAGCGGCAGGACTTCCGCGGGACTCCGGATCCACTATATATATATATATATATATATATATATATATATATATATATATATATATATATATGATTTTCGGTTTTGGATCGAAATCGAAATCGAAACCGAATAAGAAAATTTAGTATTTTTAAAACCGAAATCGAATCGATTTTTTTTAAAACCGAATTGAATCTCTTATTCGATTCGATTCGGTTTAATTTTGGACCAAAATCGAATAATGCTCAACCCTAGCTACGCCCCTTGGTAAGAAGGACGAACTCCTACCGCATAGAGAAAAATCGTCCGATGCCACTCCGCCATGAAGATTGATACTGCCTCTGCCAGGATGTCCTCCACGTGCTCTCCATCGATAAAAGCTTGGGCCTTAAAGAACATGGTCGATCCATTCTTCATGGTTGCAGGAGACTTATAGAACATGCTCGAGCCTTATAGAACATATGGATCAAATTTTTATGGGACCTATAAACGGACTTACGGACAAGGGGAGCTAAAATTAGTCCGGACCCAATAGAGAATACGAACCGGATCGGACAAGACTGGAAATCAAACGTAGTCCGAATCCGTTATAGTAGTGGAACAAACTGGATCAGTCAGTTGATCGGACCGATCCGATCCAACCGAGGTTTGACCGTGCCGAATTTCGAGACGTCCGGTCCAATAAACACACGGTTTGGTGCGAAGTTGTAGATATGGTTTTGTGGAAGCTAGGGGGAAAAAAAGGAAAGGAAAACCAAAGTGATTTGTGCCCAAACTTGATGCGCCGTTGACATATGCTACTCTTCATACCAAGGTATAGTAGCAACAAATATATGCTAGGGGACTAGAAGGATCGAAGAATGTATCACTTCTTCGACATTCTCCATTCTTATTAAAGGAAAACCGTTCGGGTTCATCAAAGCAATAGGGAACTTCGGCAAGGTGATCCTCTACCCCCATATCTTTTTACCTTTGTGATGGAACATTTCTCTTGCCTCATGGACAGAGCTGTGCGCGCTAGGCGGATTAGGCCGTTCTTCGATAGAATCCGATCCGTGGTCTCTCATCTTATCTATGCAGACGACCTGTTAGTTTTCACTAAACCAAACGTGACGAACGCATTGGGTCTCCTCCGTTTACTGGCCGAGTACGGGAGGCTCTCTGGCCTGGAGCTCGACAAGGATAAGAGTAGGATCTATTTCAATCGTCCGTGCAACACCAAATCCCTCCATCTGAACATTATCCACATCGAGGAAGGGACCCTCCCGGTCAGATATCTTGGGCTCCCCCTCTCTATCACCTATTCCAAAGCGATGGAGAGCTCGGGACTGCTTAGGACTATCGAAGCTCGGCTCGATGGCTGGCAAGCTCACACCCTGTCCTTTGGATGACGTATCGAATTGGTCCGTACGGTGATTATGGCTCTCTTGCTATTATGGATGCAAGCTATCATCATCTCCCCAAACACACTTAGGAAAATAGAGAGGAAATGTGCCAATTTCATATGGCTCGGAGGTATCACACGATCTCGTGGAAAGACTTGTGCAGATCCAAGAGGGAAGGTGGAGTTGGACTTGGCTCCCTGGAGTCGCTGACGGAGTGCATGATACTCAAATGGACCTGGCGGATCCCAGAGGGCTCTGGGAAGACTCTGTAGGCTAACTGGTTGGGAAGAAAATACACCTCTAAAGTAAATTTCAGAGGGCTATCTATTTCTATTGATGACAATTTCTTTGTGTTTTTCAAGGCTATGCTGCGACAACGTAGTACTATAAAACCTTTTTCTCTCCCGTGCCATTTGGGATGGGAAGAACACGGAACCCATGGTTGGGTCACAAGTCCATAATAGAGCTTCTTGGAGACCATGTTCCTGACCAAGTAGCAAGAAAAGATAGGGTCGCTGTCTTGATGCAAGAGGGGAGTTGGAACCTAAGCACTAGGGCCGTGGGGAGGGTGCTGAAGGACCAAGTCATTAAAGTAAGAAAATGGTAAAAGACCACTGTGTTCTATGTGGTATGGAAGAGGAATCTCATTCCCATCTCCTCCTCAAATGTAACTTCTCCTATGAGATTTGGACTGCAGAGCAGCCTCAACTTACTCGTCTTGAACCAAGTCTTTCCACTGTTTCTCTGGTTGTGGGATAATCGGGCTTCAGAGTCCTCCTTCCTAGCAACATATTCTAGTGTCAAAAAGCATTGAGAAGAAAAACGAACCATCGGTAGAATATCATTTCTAAGCAATACCAATCCATTTAAACGGATCAGAGAGCTAACGTGTAGTATCATGGAATACCCATCTTGACAAGAGATTATCCATATGTTAAGATATCTATGACAAGGAGAGGGACGCTATCGCCCTAAGCAGCAAGCGCTGAATCAACGCTTAAAAAAGAATGAAGCTGAAGACCAAAGAAAAGAGTTTGCATTCCGAATTCTGATCCAGAAGGACTTGCCTCTGACTTTGGACTGAGATATCCTGAGAGCCGCTCTAGCTGCTATAGAAAGTAAGTAAACTCGCGCCATTTCCTCATGGGTGATCACTCGCTCTTTATCTAGTAATCCTATATTATATGGAATGACTAGACTAATTGATAGTCTGCATGGACTCGACACCGCCTCTCCACGGGTCGCTGTGACTAATCCACTCAGGCCAAGCTATCAATTCCGCCCTCTCCCTCTGGAACATACTACCAAGGAAGCAAGCCGCCTATGTCTTTTAGCATGACCTCTCTGTTAAAGAGCCTATCTAGTCGACGGGAATCCCCACCAACTTTGTATATTGTTAAAGGCTACCCATCCCATACAACTAAATGAAGTCAGTGATTGAATTGAAGTGGGAGAGTGGGCTTGGAGTTTGGCCAATTGCTCTCGGAGACCAGCTAGGCGAGATTCCGCTTTGGTTGCTTCCTCTCTGACTTCTTTAGCTGCTGCTGCTGCTTTCTCTTGTTGTTTTCTTCTTGTTCTTTGCCATAAGACGCCCGCCACCGCCACAACTTGGTTCCACGTCAGAATAGGAAGATTTTACCCGAAGCCTGGGAATGGAGTAGAAGCGAGACTCTGGCTTAGAAAAAATTACCCACGGCCTAATCCGCCCTGAACCACTTAAAACATCAACATGACCCTCAGCTTTTTCGCGGGCCAGAATTCGCAATTGCCCACGTACTGCTGATTCCAGCTGATCAATCAAAGTAGAAGTCCTCACTAACGGGAAGTAAGACAGTTGAATAACAAACCTAGTACATGAATTATGATAGCTTCTATCGTATACTGACCTAATAGCAAGAGCAAGCGCTTTCTCTAGATCGGGACATCACTTCGCTCGCCTTCTTTCTTTCCCGTTAGCTGAACATCATTTCTCGTTAGAAAAACCGCCTGGAAGTCCGAGGACCTTTAGTACCGTACCCTACCCCAGAATCAGCAGCCTTCGCGCCAAGCGACGACCGCCCTTGTCCCTTTCCTTTTTCCATTCAGCCTACTTCTTTGTTCCGTCAGTCTAAGGCGCTGAATGCCCTTAAGCGGTTCGCCTACCTTACCCTGAAAGGGAACGAGACGCTTCGGGCTTAGCCGATCTTATAACTAAATAGTCAATATCAATAATTAAAATTTGACCTGATTTTTTTATTTCTTCTGGAACAATCACAAAAACTTTTTTTTATTTTCCGATGGATTTACATGGTTTCATTAATGGAAATTGTTTGATGTAGTGAGTAATAGGCTCTTTCACCGTTCAAGAATTCTTGTTTAGGCAGTTCATATCATCCATACACACACCTACAGCGCCTACGTTCCGCTTGCAGTCCTTCCTTCGGGCTATTACCTCCCTAACGGTCGCCTCACTTCGATTATTCAGCTCACTCCGCTCGCCTTCACTTCCCACGACCTTCTGGAAAAAAGAATCTCCTTCGCTTCCCCCCGACGATTAAGGAGATTTTGAGCATGCCTAGAGTAGATGTCACTATTCCATCGTTGAGGTCGACTTTAGATGGGCTTAGCGGGTCCCTTTTTTTCAGCTCTGATCGCTCGATAATTTCCACAAGCACAAATTCCACTTTTTATGGGTCCAGAGATTCTTTCACCAAACAATCCATCTTTTTCCGATTTATTGGTTTTATAATGAAAAGTATAAGGTTTTGTCACCTCTCCTACTATTTCTCCCTTGGGTAAGATTTTGTTAGTCCAAGCCTTTATTTGATGAGGAGACATCGGTCCAATTCGAAATTGTTGATGTTTATACCGGTCGATATTTGCTTCTCCAGCGATCGCTCAGATCGAGCGTATGGTACATCTGGAGGGGGAGAGGAACAATCGTGTTTTCGAAAAACTTGAATGTGGTACCCGGGGATTATTGATAGCATTGAGCACGACGTGCAAATACTGGTCTGATTCCTGTTGAGAGGTTTTGTCTTTTGTTATTCGTGTGGTAGCGGTGGGAGGAGGTGAGGCCCAGGGTCTGCTTAGTGACCCGACTCCTGGCCGATGTATGTGTGTTTTGTCTCCATTCTTTCATTTATACAAGTTTAAACCGCTTCATATATATATATATATATATATATATATATATATATATATATATACACACATGAGATTCATCTCCTCTTTTGTCTATTTTATTATTATTTTAATTTTATCCGTTGAATTAGATTTAAACAACGACTCAAATTAAATCTCCATGAACAAGATACAGATAAAAACTAAAAAATTCTCTATATATAAATAAGAGATAGTAACGAAAAAGAAACAAAATTATTTTTTTCTAAATTTCTTCTTATACGGGAGAGTATTTATGGAAAAGTTACGGTACTATTTCTTCCAAATTTCTTTCTCTTTACAAAAAAATAAATCTCTACATAAAAAAAAAAATCCATCTCTATTTTAAAACAAATCAAAATAGAGATATATTTATTTTTATTAAAAATTGCTATTTATCAATTTATTAATTTTAACTTTAATTTTAATTTTTTTAGTGTTATTTTTAATGTTAATGTTAATGTTAATATTAATTTTAAAATTAATGTTAATTTTAATGCTAATATTAAAACTAAAACAAAAAATAACATTAAAATCAATACTAAAATTAAAATTAAGATTAAGATTAAAATTAATATTAAATTAATATCAAAATTAAAAATAACATTAAAATTAGCATTAATTTTAATTTTAATTTTAATTTTAATTTTAATATTAAAATAAAATAAAATAAAATAAAATAAAAAAGAATTAAAATTAAAATTAACATTAATATTAATATTTAAAATAAAAATAATATTAATATTAATATTAATATTAATTTTTTTAAATATATATATATATATATATATATATATATATATATATATATATATATATATATATATTTGTTTTTAATGATAGATATATTTTTAAAGATAGAATTTTTTTAGATTTACTTTTAAAAAATAAATAATGCTCTCTATATTTTAAAGAATAAAAAATAAACCTATATATCTTTATTAAAAAAAATATCTCTATCTAAAAAAAGTATAATCGGTGGATATAATTTTTTAAAAGATTGAGATAGATTTATTTTTTAAAATGAGAGATTCAAATTTGTTTTTTAAATGAAGATAACTAAAAAAATTAAAACGAATTTTTTTTTGAAAGAGAAACATATGTATGCTCCATGTTCCGGTAAGTTTCACGCAGAAGGTTTGTTGTTTCTCGTTACTATGTCTTATTCATAGATATTTAATCTGAGTCGTTGTTTAAATCTAATTTTAACGGGTAAGATTGGAATGATAATGGAATGGATAAAAGATGGGATAAATCTGATCCCTCCCATATATATATATATATATATATATATATATATATATATATATATATATATTGTTGAGTTATGAGGACTTATTTAGTCCCACATCGGATAGAAAATAAGGAGGAGGCCGTCCTCCTCCTATATATATGTACCCCCTCTCTTAGAAGTAAATCAATCAATTATTTTTTCTCTACATGGTATCAAAGCTAAAGCTCTAAATACTTTTTCAAAAAAAATAATAATAAGGAGAATTTTCTTTCCCCCTGTCTCTCACCAGATCCCCCCCTCCCGTCTTCCTTTGGGGGTGGAAGCCCCCCCTCCCCCACCCTCGAGTGTCGTCGACGTTCCCTGCGGGTATCGTCAAACCCGTCGTTGGATCGTGGATAATCAGAGAGGAACTCTTGTATGATCATCTGATTTCGATTTCAACGTGGGTTCTGAGATTAGAGAGCATACTTCCGTAAAAAATTTGCACAAATCTCTATTTCTAGCCTTTGTTCCGGCAAGTTCTATCCATCGTGCATTTCTCATGCCGCATGAGTTTGGGGGTGTACAAATAGATGGAGAAACTCGTGATCGCATGTAGGCGCACGACACGTGTTTGAGTTGCGTTTGACCTCGTCCCTGTGTGCAACTGTGGAGATGGGAACACCTGTGACTAGTAAGGAGTTGAAAGAGATACGGGAGGGGGTGACCAGGGTGTTTCAGGCCAAATTAGAGGAGACCTCATCCAGTAGGACAGTCATGCCCGTACCAGAACCGCCGCAGGTGATAAAGAAGATAGAGTTGCTGCCCAATAAAGTCAAACTTGAGGGGACGAGAAACTAACTAAGTTGGTCTAGGAGGGCGCTGCTGAACCTTCGGACCAAGGGGCTTGAAAAATATGTGAAGGGAGAGTGCACTGAGACAAAGGATAAGACGAGTTCTGAGTGGAACACATAGAGTCACCTTAATTCTCTGGTGGTTTCTTGGTTCCTGACTTCTATGTCTCCATGCATAGCTGGGATGGTGGAGTCGATCTACAATGTAACTGATGTTAGGACGACATTGGCTGGGACATACTCTGGAGTTGGGAGTGTTATGATGATAATGGAAGTTGAGGAGAAGATTGATGATACCACACATGGTGAGAAGATAGTACTCCAGTATGCAGCGGAGCTACGTCGCTTATGGGCAAACTTGGACTGCTATGATCCGCTATCATTGTAAAATTCGGCAGATGTTCTCCTTGGAAAACAGTACCTTGAGCGTAGGCGTGTGGCTCATTTTCTCAAGGGTCTGAACCCGCAGTTTGAGGCTAGGAGGACAGCAATGCGTCATCAGCCATCTTTTTCGTCCCTGGATAAGATTGTTACATCGATGGAGCAAGAGGAGATTCGACAGAAGGTGATGAAAGGCGAGACCTCACTAGCTGTCCGTTCTGCATTGGTGGTTCCTAGTGCTCCCAGCAGCGATGACATGGAGTGCTACAATTACGGGAAGAAATGGTACCTCATCTACAACTGCCCTCAACCCCACAATTTTGGTCGTGGCCGAGAAGGCAGAGGACAGAGAGGTGGACGAGCAGGTCAAGGAGGCAGGGGACACGGAGGCCGGGGAGTTGCTCACCTAGCTGTCACGCCCTAGTCCCAAAATATCGAGGGACTAGACACGTGGCAATGGCCAGCAGCACACACCGATGGACAACCCAATTTAATGGATCCATCAGGATGTACTTAAGCTGTAGTACAATAATAAGGGTCTAAATATACTAATCTCATCCTCAGATATGAATACAATAATATCAGAATCATAAAGCAAGATATATCTCAATAAAACAATAACTCGGGAAATAACCCGATAATGAGTCTGATACAACTGTCAAGATACAAGAATAAAGATAACCACAACAAATACTGAGTATGGATAAAGCATATACTCAGAAGATATCCTCGGTGATCACTCGTCTACTGGATCTGGTACTGCTCCAATGCCTGCTCCTGCTAATGCTCCTGTCCTGTATACCTCGGGGTCGATCTCGTCTGCTAATCCTGGGGACATAATCTGGATCCAGTTCCTCAGGGGACATAGCAAGGTACAAAATAACTCAAGCCATAAATAATGCAGTGCAGAAAATAAATGAATAAATAGGGTAATACTATATGACCAGCTAAGTGATATGCAAGATGAGAGCATCACTAGAACTCAGACTGAAAATACTACAAGCTCTGTGTCGAGGAGCCGGTAGTAGTGATATCATGTGGTTTGTCTAGTCTCAGAGAGAGACTATGACGCCGTCATAATATAATCAACCTTTAGCCTGTGTGTCTCTCCCCACCCAATGTAATTATACGTCTCATGTCCACGACGTCTCATGTTCATGTCACGCAGGATCATAACTAATGCATCAAGTCATAAATATCTAAGCAAAAGAATATGTCATGAAACTTGTAACCTATACAGAATCATCACGAATATCTCAGGAAGATTCTGTCTCATGAATAGTGTCAAGTGTCATGGGTTATAACGTACTTGATAATGCAAGCACGAGAAGTATAGGGTCTCGATATCCATGTCTAGATGACGTTACACAACTCCGCGTACGGTGTTGGCACCCGACTATTAATTGGACGCTAAGTAAGTCACACGATCCTAGGTCAAGCATGTACAAAATATAAATAAGCGAAGAAAATATGTAACAAGAACTGCAATATTTGGCAAGGTACACTTGCCTGGGGTTTTGGCTCCAACTGTAGCTCTGGTCTCAGTAGAAATTGCAGGTACTGCTCCGGTTGCTGAAATAAACATTGTAGAAGCATGAAAAATACGTTGGGAAGAGCTACACATCCTCTTGATACAGAGCAGCGTAAGCAGAGGCCTTCAGAGCCATCAGGCGTACAACAGAGTTTTCTCCGCTAAAATACAGCGTGAAGAATAAAGCTCAAAGGACCATCCGCATAAGTGCAGTACGTCAAGGCCGCTCCAGCGTGAAACAGAGTTCTTCATCGCCTCCATGGCGTAAAACTCAACCGCTCGCAAAGCAGCGTGATAGCGTATGAGGAACGCTTCATCTTCCCCGAAATGAACCTGTCAAGTCACGCAGTGAATCTGACCTCTGACTCCTGACAAAAGGTGATGCACGGCTACCCAGACGACGGCTGGAAATGATGGCAGACCTCTCGGGACGCATCCCACAGTATGATGGCGGATCTCACCATTTAATGCAGAGGATTTGGTAAAACATCACCAAACCGTCGTTTACTGGAGTTCCCTCAGCATAAACCGCTCTTTTGCGTACAAGGGAATACGCCGTCCTGTTTTACACAGGCAAACATGAGCTATTTTACGCTCCGCAGCAGACAAACCGCCTGCCACGTCAAAAGCTGTACTTCATACGGGATTCGAGGCACGTCTCCACGTCTAATTGCACAGAGCGGTGACAGTTTCTCTCAAGACACGTCTCTGCGACGGGTGCACAGAAGGCCTGCAGACCTTCGAAACACGCCTCCATATTTAATGCATAAGGTGATGGCAAATCTCTGCAAGAGATTTAGTTATATCTTCAAAAGCCGTAATTCCGGCTAAAGGCGTCCACATCAGCACGGTATGCAGCGGCTTCTACGCCCATTCAGGATCTGTGCTCAAGCAGCTTCTACGCCCATTCTGACACGATATGCAGCGGCCTCTACGCCCATTCAGGATCTGTGCTCAAGCGGCTTCTACGCCCATTCTGGCACGATATGCAGCGGCTTCTACGCCCATTCAGGATATGTGCTCATACGGCTTCCACGCCCACTCAGTCTCTACGACTACTCGGCTTCCACGCCTACTCGGCTTCTATGCCTGTTCGGCTTCTGTGCTTGTTCGGCTTCCACGCCTACTCGGCTCCTATGCCTGTTCGGCTTCTACGCCTGCTCAGCTTCCACGCCTACTCGGCTTCTATGCCTGTTCGGCTTCTATGCCTACTTGGCTTCTATGCCATGGTGACGGACATTTGGCTTCTACGCCAACCTCTTCTACACAATGGATACCTACCCGCGTGGCTTTTACGTCGTGATCTTAGTAGCAACCGTACGTGTTGTGTCCCCTTAGTTGGACCCACGTCACCCGCTCAGTCAAAAGATCATCTATACGTAGGCATTGGTTACTTTAACCGTTGTGTAAAAGGGTGCTGTACTTTCCACTCCTCGGTTGCTATACCAACGGAGTGGTCACTGTCACCAAAGACTCTATAAATAGAGGCCCCTGTCAATGGGGAACAAGGTCGGGAAAATTGGTCAAGAAACCGATATCAGATCCCAGGTCAGAAAATTCGGTCAAGAGTACCAATATCAGATCCAAGGTCGACAATCGGAGAAGATCGAACAAGGAGGAGGGAGAGAGAGAGAGAGAGAGAGAGAGAGAGAGAGAGAGATCCCGGAGCTCAGGCAAAGAGCGGGGATCGACGACTTCGGCATCGTGCATCCACCCTCTCCTACAACCTTCGAAGCTGCTACCTGTCTTCCATGGCACTTCTTCAACATCGCGTGGTCCAAGGGCTAAAGTGATCGACCGCAGATTAGACACCTATAGCAATTTATACCCAGATTAAATAAATTGTACTCCCATATCCTCGTATAGGATTATATTGTACAAGTTTGTTTGTAAACCAAAGGGCGCGGGTTTCGCACAAACCCCGTCATTGAAATACACTTTCATTCTTTCGTTTAATACCACAAACAAGATGGCGACTCTGTTGGGACGTCTTTCTCTTCTGACGAGGAAGTAATTGCTCAACGCGATACGGTATCTATAGGAACCGTGAAGAAGACGCTGGTCGTTTATTTCGACCAGTCTGCTTACGAAGACATGCTTCGAACCGGGGGTAGCTCTCACTCTCTCTCCGTCCAAGACAACAGGAAGCTGCGCAAAGTGTGGATGCCCAAGACGTCCTCAACCATTCTTGTGGACTCTCCGATCTCTCCGACCAATGAGGTGGTAGCATCGCTCCCTCCGTGCCCTGCACGTAAAATTCAGTCTCCCGCTACGCGCGGTACAGACAAAACTTCGGGCAAGGCCTCTGCGCTAACCCAG
The DNA here is from genome assembly GCA_036927795.1 of Iris macrosiphon. Taxonomy (NCBI): domain Eukaryota; kingdom Viridiplantae; phylum Streptophyta; class Magnoliopsida; order Asparagales; family Iridaceae; genus Iris; species Iris macrosiphon. The sequence goes on from JAYESA010000012.1 coordinate 166,676,350, forward strand.
AAGTATCCACTGCGCTTTACGCGTAGGAACCAGTCTCCCGCTACGCGCGGTACAGACAAAACTTCGGGCAAGGCCTCTGCGCTAACCCAGAAGTATCCACTGCGCTCTACGCGTAGGAATCAGTCTCCCGCTACGCGCGATACAGACAAAACTTCCGATGGTGCCTCAACGCCAAATCGGAAGAACAGATCATGCTCCACGCGCAAAACAACATCTGACTTCTACGGTAAAACAGATGAGCGCGGTGATCTCCGCGAGGGGAAGCAAGCAGGCGAATATTCAACCTCTCGGCCTTTACGCCAGCAAGAGAACAATCTGCCTACCCTCCGGATTACGCGAGAAGCCGATGGCCGACTGAGGACCTCTTCAGCTTTACGCCAGTCTGAGCGAATCTCCAAATTACGCCAGGCGAAGTCCCGCGGCGTAAAGCAAGCTCCGGTTGCTACTCCTGACCTACGCGAATGCCTAGTCCAGAAGCGTAAGGAGAGGGGATCTTCCAACATGTCTATTACGCCCCCTAGAGAGCAATGTTGTAATAGTCATAAGATTGTGATTGACTGCTGCTGTTCTAAAGCAAAACGGTCGGTCTTCGACCGATTGAGCTACTCTCAGTCTTTTCCGGAAGAAGAGCACACGTATGTGTCACTACCACATTTTAGGAAAAAGGGTATTTTAGTAATTTCCTATTTAAATAAATATTATGCATGGTAAATAATTTTTGTTGTATTATTTAATTATTGTTGGATGTTATTTAATTATTTTGGACTTATTTTAGTGGACCCAACTAGTGTAGTTTGGACCCATGGACCAACATGAATTAAATAGTTAGACTTGGCCCATTTAGAAAGCCCATAGTTAAGGAGATGGATTAAATTAATTAAGTGATTAGACTAGAAGCTTCCTTCCTTAATTATTTCTTCATGAGAGGCCCCAAGGGTACATTGGACATTTTATAATTGCTTGGGAGAGGGGCAAGGCCGGCCTATTAAAAGAGGAGAAAATTTCTCTCTCCTCTCATTCTCATTCCAAATCTAGATCTAGAATTTCCCACTCCCAAATTCCTTCCATTCCCATTCCAATTCCCCACCAAATTTATCCCAAATTCTTCCCAATTCACCATTAGAGAAGGAGGAAGCAAGGATCTAGAAGAAGGAAGCAAGGATCTACAAAGAGGAGCAAGGATCTACAATTTGGAAGCAAGTTTATCTCAATTGGAGGTTTCATTGGGAATCCATCTCCCAATAGGTATAATTCAGATTTTTTTATTTAAATAGCTTCTAAATCTGAGATTTAATCATGTAAAATCAACCTATATGTATGTACTACCCATAGGACTTTGTTTTGTGTTCATAGGAGACCCATGGAGAAAGTTATGGTACTTTTTGTGTTAATTTTGTTGGAATTCCGAATTTACATTTTGTTGTGTGTATCAATTGATCCTATAGATCAATTGGACATGAGCTTATGTGTTTGGGGCTAGTGTCGTGTCCATAATTTGGTACATGTGGTTCGTATCTCAACTATTTGGTGATACGTGTCATTTTGGGGATTTTCCCTCCGACACGGGGCTTTGAACATGTCGTATTTTGACACGGACACATAGATCTACTTTTGACACTTTAATTTGTTCATAAATATTATTTGTGATTTGTTTGTATCCTTCGGGGTGCAATTGGTTGTGTGTTGGACTCGTGTCACATGCGTATCCTAGATCTAGTGGGATACGGTGTGATACTCTCCAATTGTGTGGATTTTTGAATAGATCTAATTATGTATGGTTTAAATTCTTCAATTATAATTAGTAAATATATATAGATATTATATATTTATTTTGTGTATTTATTATAATAATTATTGTAGCATAGATCTATATATTTTTGTGTGTGCTAATATGATGTACAAATATAATATGTAGCTTTCTTGCATGTAATTATATATGTACTTATGTTAATAGTATAAATTATAATAAATATTTTATAAAATATATTTATGTGTTTAATTGTGTAATTATATTATTTATAATTATTATGTAATTATTTGTATATTAATGTATATATTTTAGGTGTGCTTCTAGCCATGTAAATATGAACATTAATATGTGCATGTGTTGTAACTATTGGTATTTAATTATAAGTTTATATGTGCATATATATATATAAGTATATAATTATTTATTTATATATATGTATTGTGATTATTATTGCATATATATATTTATATATATATATATTTCTGTGTTTTAGTGACAGTGGATTTGTGACAGTGAAACTGTCGCTAAATAGGCGGGTCAGCAGCAGCCGCTGTAGCCCACTGTGCATTAATGACAGTTCTGTCATTAATGCTGCGGGCGGGATCTTAGCAGCAGTGGCGACAGTTTTCGATGACAGTTGATTAACTGTCACCAATGCAGCAGCAGTGGATTTTATTACACAGTGGCTTTTGCGACGTTTTTCTGTGACAGTTGAGACTGTCACTATAAGCTGTTTTAATTAAATTGTATTTTTAACTCCCTGTTTTCAGTGACGCTTTGACAGTTTTAAATTATATTTTATATATTATTATTGTATATATATATATATGTGTATATATATGTATTTTGTGAGGTATAATATTTGTAATAATATATTATGTTATTTGTATACATATTGGTTGTATATATATTATTTTAGGATATATATTATTTGTATTAGTAGTATACTTTGTGTGAGTATGATTTGGGATCTAATTTTTATTCCTAAATTGTTGTATTTTATTTCTATATTATTTTATATAGTTTTCTTGTGAGGTTGACCTTGGTTTGACCATGTTTGACTTTAGACTTGACCATAGTTGACTTTTGACTTAGAATTTATTTATTGACCTAGGAGTTGACTAGTTTGACTTGTTCTCTTTCCGGGACCTTGTATTAATGTGATATTCCATATCTAGGTCTTCGAGGCACCGAGTCAGACATCTGTGAGACTTTTTCATTGGACTTCAGGCGAGTACATTCTCTGATAGTTTCTCATTTATGATATCCTCTATGTTCGTTGTATCTAGTGTAGATTTACATGTTTCTCTCGACACTATGGTTACACGGATTGGTATATCCGGATCTCGTCATGAGATGTTATTCCTTGGTATATGGTGTATATGGTGCAAGTATTGTTTCATTGGTTATCTTGTACATGTACAGACACCGATTCTCGGGGAGACTAGCTATCTTCTTGGGGAATCTAGTGCCATAGCATACCGTGGTTGGATCTATTATACCAGTTGGGGGTGGGGAGTATTAGTATAGATATGTGATCAAATCCCTATTGAATAAAGTATTGGTAAGCGAATAGTGTTGATCATGCACCGCACGTATGATTAGCCAGGCCGCATTGTATCTTGCCCAAGCCGATCACATGTTAAGCTAGTACTCACACACTTAGTCATTAGTATTATTGTTTTATTGGCATATTGTTCATTATTGTATTTCTTTCCAGTATTTCCTTATTGTCTATATATCTCTTGTATCTATTTTGTGCATCTTGTTTATCCACAGCTATTTACTGTTACATAGTTTTTATCATGGATTAGAACTGCTGTTAGAGATGTACTCTGCTCCTTTCCTGACTGGATATATTTTTCCAGATGACACTGAGGAGTACCCTACCTATTATGGACCCCAGGATGTTGTGGGTTTAGATTCGGAGACCCTGGCTCAAGAGGGACTTATCCCAACTGAGACAGTTGACCCTGGAGTGTAGCTTATAGTATGATAGTATTCTTTTGTACTGGATTTGTCTCCAGCTTATTTTTGTTACTCTTCAGACTCATTGATGTATTATTTTAAACTCATGAGTTGATGACTATTCTATTCTTATCTGATCCGTGTTCATTCTATCTTAGTTCTGTGATTGAGTATACTATCTTTTGGTGGTTCATTATATTAGATAGACTTTCTAGACAGCGTTCTACCGCCGATTCTGTGGCGTAGGCTGGGCGTTGTTTCCGACTAGTACCCTTACCCCGGGTGCGGGTCGTGACACGTTTTTGGTGGTGGCCCATGCAGGTCTAGCTTCACAAGTATGTGATGTCGTGGTAGTGCGACAACTTAGTTGTACTACTGCGAGCCTGCAATAGGATATAGGATATAGGCTGAGATACTCAATCACATCTAGGAAAATTCTTTTGATTCAACTATTCTCCTTTGATATTGATACTTGATCTCTTAAACTGTCCTTTCCTTGATGTCTTACATCTTGTGCCATATCGATTCTTTCTTTCGCTTTGTCTCAGGATGCCACCTAAGACTAGATCACAGCAGGGGAGAGCAGCTTCTGAGAGGTCTGCGATATCCCGAGGGCCTGCACCAGTCACTTCTCCGGTGATTGGAGTGTCAGCTGCTTTCGGAGGTCCACCACCTACTCAGAGGACTGTGCCAGCTGTATCTGAGGGGCTTCCACCTCCACCTCCTGTGCCAGCAGAGGCGTCACAGATGTTTACACTGTTTCGTGAGATGCTCGAGGCACAGAGGGCTCAGTCAGAGGCACATCAGAGGCAGACCGACGTTCTACGGCAGGGCATCGAGAGTGCTCATCAGCTTGCTTGTGCTGTAGTTGAGAGAGGAGTTCCGATCCAGCAGCAGGTTGTTCCTCAAGTTGCTCAGCTTCGGCCAGGCAACATTCAGGACTTCAAGAAACTGGAGCCTAGGATTTTCAAAGGGACGGAGGGCATCGTCTATGCTGATGATTGGCTCGAGGACATTGAGCGTCTTATGAGGGTGTCCCGTCTTTCTGAAGATCTGAAGGTTGAGGCGGTTGGACTTCAACTGTTCGACGGCGCTCGCACTTGGTTCAGGAATGAGCCGGTTCTAGTTGACGCAGGACAATCTTGGGAGGTATTCAAGGACCTTTTCAAGAAGAAGTTTTTCGCTCAGATAGACAGGCTTGACTTGGGGAGACAATTTGAGAGTCTCATTCAGGGAAGCATGTCTGTGGAGGAATACGCTGCGGAGTTCGGTAGGTTGAGCCGATTTGCAGAGTACTTGGTGAGGGAGCCGGAGGTTCGAGCTATTCGTTTCCGAGAGGGTCTAAACTGGGAGGTGAAGATTCTCATTCCGTCTTTTTATGAGACATACTCGGAGATACTTACGGAGGCACGCAAGGTTGAGCGGGATCTGGGTTTGAAGACCAAGAGAGACCGTGATTCTTTTCTGGGGGCCAACGGCAGTGCAGTATCTGCCAAACGTCCTTATTTCCAGTCCAGACCTTTCCAGCAGCCACAGCAGAACCAGACTCCAGCTAGAGCGCCTTTTCACCAGGCACCTCAGCAGCAGAGGCAGTTACAGCAGGCCCCATGCAACTTCTGCAAGAAGCCCGGCTACATCTGGGAAGTTTGCAGGAGGAGGCTAGGAGTTTGTTTGTATTGTGGTACTGAAGGGCATCAATCGAGGGAGTGTCCTCGTCGTGTAGTTCAAGGAGCAGCTCCAGCTCCGAGGACACAGACGAGACCACCTGCAGCACAGCCGAGGGGACCGCTTCCGACACAGCAGCAGCGTTTTGTCCAGCATCAACAGCAGGAAGGTGCTCGGCAGGGACGAGCGTTTGCTATGACCGTCGAAGAGGAGGAACCCACCGGAGATGTCATCGCAGGTTCTATTCTTCTTGATTCTATTCCAGCTTTAGCTTTGTTTGATAGTGGTGCTTCCCATAGTTTTGTATCTGTTTCTTTTGCTCTGAAGCATGGTTTGGTAGCTGAGTCTTTGCTTAGGACTTGCAAGATCATGACCGGGGGAGGCATTATCCTGGTTAATGATATTTGCAAGGATCGGAGAGTTACTCTGGGAGGCCGGGAGTTGAGTGCGTGTCTACTTGTAATGCCACTTCCAAGCTATGACATTGTACTTGGGATGGATTGGTTGAGTAGGCACCATGCTAGCATAGACTGTAGAGGAGGTAGAGTTTTGTTTGGTCCGCCAAGAGAGCCAGAGTTCGAGTTTACTAGAGGAGCTGCGGAGCAGGGAGAAGGCATTATTTGTGGAGCTATGGTAGAAGACAAGGAGTTGCCGCATCCGTTGATAGCAGAATTTTTGGATTTGTTTCCTGAGGAATTGCCAGGATTGCCGCCAGATCGAGATGTTGAATTTTTTATAGACTTGGTGCCAGGTGCAGAACCAATTTCGCAGCATGTCTATAGAGTAAACAACAGCGAGCTGGTCGAGTTGAAGAAGCAGGTGGACGAATTGCAGGATAAGGGGTTTATCAGATCGAGTTCTTCACCATGGGGAGCCCCGGTATTGTTTGTACCGAAGAAGGATAGATCGGTGCGCATGTGCATTGATTACAGGGCTTTGAATAATCTCACTATCAAGAATAAGTATCCTTTGCCACGGATTGATGATCTGTTTGATCAGTTGAGTGGTGCGAAGGTATTTTCTAAGATAGATTTGAGATCAGGCTACCATCAGGTGAAAGTGAAGCCGGAGGACATACCGAAGACTGCTTTTAGAACTCGGTATGGTCAGTTCGAGTTTATGGTGATGCCGTTTGGTTTGACTAATGCACCAGCGGTATTTATGAACTTGATGAACAAGGTGTTCCACCAGTACCTTGACAAGTTCGTGGTGGTGTTCATCGACGACATACTCATATACTCGAGGACACCGGAGGAGCAAGAGGAGCATTTGAGGATTGTGTTGGATGTACTGAGGAAGGAGAAGCTGTATGGGAAGTTGTCTAAATGTGAGTTTTTCTTGGACAAAGTAGAAATTCTTGGGACATGTTGTGACTGGTGATGGTATTTTAGTGAATCCGAAGAAGATTTCAGCAGTGGAATCTTGGAAGACTCCGAGTTCAGTAGCAGAGATCAGGAGTTTCTTGGGATTGGCAGGCTATTACAGGAAGTTTGTGCAAGATTTTTCGAGGATTGCCGAGCCGATGACCAGACTCACAAGGAAGGATGTGGAGTTTGTTTGGACGGAGGATTGTCAGGTTGCTTTTGAGGAGTTGAAAAAGAGGTTGACGTCTGCTCCTATTTTGACGTTGCCATCAGGGTCCGGAGGTTTCACTATTTATAGTGATGCATCGGGGAAGGGTTTAGGTTGTGTTCTTCAGCAGCATGGGAAAGTGATTGCCTATGCATCCAGGCAATTGCGTCCTCATGAAAAGAACTATCCTACCCATGATTTGGAGTTGGCAGCTGTCATATTCGCCCTGAAGTTGTAGAAACATTATTTGTACGGAGAGCGTATGGAGATCTTCACAGACCACAAAAGCTTGAAGTACGTTTTCACGCAGAAGGAGTTGAACATGAGGCAGCGTCGGTGGTTGGAATTGATGAAGGATTTTGATATCTCTTTGCAATATCATCCTGGGAAAGCCAATGTAGTTGCCGATGCTTTGAGCAGGTATCCGGTAGCTATGTTCTTGACGCAGGATCGATATCTGTTGGAGGACTTGGAGAGCTTGGGCATTGAGGTGATTGTTCCTGGGTGTGCTATGCAGATGTGGGGATTGCAGATACACTCAGATTTGATGGACAGGATCAAGGCATCACAGTATGATGATGTATCTTTGAGGAGTATCAGAGCTCAGGTGAGAGCATGATTGGAGGATGATTTCACTATTGCAGAGGATGGATCCTTGAGGCATGGAGTTAGATTGTGTTTGCCTAGTGGGGAGTTGCGCGAGGAGGTTTTGCAGGAAGCGCATCGCTCTCAGTATTCCATACATCCAGGTGCTAACAAGATGTATCGGGATATGCGAGAGAGTGTGTGGTGGTATAGCATGAAGAGGGAAGTGGCACAGTTTGTATCCAGATGCTTAGTGTGCCAGCAGGTGAAAGCCGAGAGGCAGAGGCCAGGAGGTTTACTTTAGCCATTACCCATTCCAGAGTGGAAGTAGAAACACATTACTATGGATTTTGTGTCCGGACTTCCACGATCTCCAGGAGGGAAAGACGCGATTTGGGTCATTGTTGATAGATTGACCAGGTCGGCCCACTTTTTGCCTTTTAAAGTGGGTTTGTCTACGGAGAAGCTGGCAGAGATGTATGTGAGGCAGATTATTAGGATACACGGAGTTCCCGTCAGCATAGTCTCAGATCGAGATAGTCGTTTCACTTCTCATTTCTGGAGGAGTTTGCAGGAGAGTTTGGGCACTCAGCTCAAATTCAGTACTGCATATCATCCCCAGACAGATGGGCAGTCAGAGAGGACTATCCAGACTCTCGAGGATATGTTGCGCACTTGTGTACTAGATTTCGGGGGTTCTTGGGAGGACCATCTCCATTTGGTAGAGTTTGCTTACAACAACAGTTACCAGGCCAGTATAGAGATGTCACCTTTTGAAGCTCTATATGGTCGGAGGTGTCGTACTCCTTTGTCTTGGGACGATGTTGGAGAGAGAATTTTGCTTGGGCCGGAGATGGTTGTGGATGCAGCGGAGAAGGTTCATTTGATCAGAGACAGACTTCGAGTGGCGCAGGACAAACAGCGGTATTGGGCCGATAGCCATCGGAGACCTTTGGAGTTTGAGGTATAGTTTAGATTTTGTTTGTGCTTGTTCTTGTTTGTTATAGATTAAGTTCTTAAGATGGTATTTTGTTCTAGGTGGGTGGTTTGGTATTTCTGAGGATTTCTCCGACACGAGGCACGATTCGCTTCGGTGGAGGCGGAAAGCTTAGTCCGCGATTCATCGGACCTTTCACTATTCTAGAGAGGGTCGGTGCAGTTGCTTATAGACTAAACTTGCCACCTGCATTGGAGGGAGTGCACAACGTGTTTCATGTATCGCAGTTGAGATGATACGTGGCAGATCCTAGTCATGTATTGGATCACTCGGAGATAGAGGTGGGCCCTACCCTTAGCTATCCAGAGCAGCCAGTTGAGATTCTGGATCGGAGAGAGAAGGTGCTAAGAAACCAGACTATTCCTTTGGTGCGCGTCGCATGGAGGCATCACTCTCCGGGGGAGTCTACCTGGGAGAGAGAGGATGACATGCGAGAGCGTTATCCATATTTGTTTGTACCTTGAGGTATGTTATTTCTAATTATGTTTTGTTCATTGTTATGTTCTGTTCATTAGTTAGTTGTGATTCTCTAGTTCTGTTCTGTGTTTTTCTGGGGGTAGTTTTCGTCTTTGAATTTCGAGGACGAAATTATTTTAAGGAGGGTAGACTTGTCACTACCACATTTTAGGAAAAAGGGTATTTTAGTAATTTCCTATTTAAATAAATATTGTGCATGGTAAATAATTTTTGTTGTATTATTTAATTGTTGTTGGATGTTATTTAATTATTTTGGACTTATTTTAGTAGACCCAACTAGTGTAGTTTGGACCCATGGACCAACATGAATTAAATAGTTAGATTTGGCCCATTTAGAAAGCCCATAGTTAAGGAGATGGATTAAATTAATTAAGTGATTAGACTAGAAGCTTCCTTCCTTAATTATTTCTTCATGAGAGGCCCCAAGGGGTACATTGGACATTTTACAATTGCTTGGGAGAGGGGCAAGGCCGGCCTATTAAAAGAGGAGGGAAATATCTCTCTCCTCTCATTCTCATTCCAAATCTAGATCTAGAATTTTCCACTCCCAAATTCCTTCCATTCCCATTCCAATTCCCCACCAAATTCATCCCAAATTCTTCCCAATTCACCATTAGAGAAGAAGGAAGCAAGGATCTAGAAGAAGGAAGCAAGGATCTATAAAGAGGAGCAAGGATCTACAATTTGGAAGCAAGTTCTTCTCAATTGGAGGTTTCATTGGAAATTCATCTCCCAATAGGTATAATTCAGATTTTTCCATTTAAATAGCTTCTAAATCTGAGATTTAATCATGTAAAATCAACCTATATGTATGTACTACCCATAGGACTTTGTTTTGTGTTCATAGGAGACCCATGGAGAAAGTTATGGTACTTTTTGTGTTAATTTTGTTGGAATTCCGAATTTACATTTTGTTGTGTGTATCAATTGATCCTATAGATCAATTGGACACGAGCTTATGTGTTTGGGGCTAGTGTCGTGTCCATAATTTGGTACATGTGGTTCGTATCCCAACTATTTGGTGATACGTATTATTTTGGGGGTTTTCCCTCCGACACGGGGCTTTGAACATGTCGTATTTTGACACGGACACATAGATCTACTTTTGACACTTTGATTTGTTCATAAATTTTATTTGTGATTTGTTTGTATCCTTCGGGGTACAATTGGTTGTGTGTTGGACTCGTGTCACATGCGTATCCTAGATCTAGTGGGATACGGTGTGATACTCTCCAATTGTGTGGATTTTTGAATAGATCTAATTATGTATGGTTTAAATTCTTCAATTATAATTAGTAAATATATATAGATATTATATATTTATTTTGTGTATTTATTATAGTAATTATTGTAGCATAGATCTATATATTTTTGTGTGTGCTAATATGATGTACAAATATAATATGTAGCTTTCTTGCATGTAATTATATATGTACTTATGTTAATAGTATAAATTATACATAAATATTTTATAAAATATATTTATGTGTTTAATTGTGTAATTATATTATTTATAATTATTATGTAATTATTTGTATATTAATGTATATATTTTAGGTGTGCTTCTAGCCATGTAAAATATGAACATTAATATGTGCATGTGTTGTAACTATTGGTATTTAATTATAAGTTTATATGTGCATATATATATATATAAGTATATAATTATTTATTTATATATATGTGTTGTGATTATTATTATTGCATATATATATTTATATATATATATATTTCTGTGTTTTATTGACAGTGGGTTTGTGACAGTGAAACTGTCGCTAAATAGGCGGGTCAGCAGCAGCCGCTGTAGCCCACTGTGCATTAATGACAGTTCTGTCATTAATGCTGCGGGCGGGATCTTAGCAGCAGTGACGACAGTTTTCGATGACAGTTGATTAACTGTCACCAATGCAGCAGCAGTGGGTTTTATTACACAGTGGCTTTTGCGACATTTTTCTGTGACAGTTGAGACTGTCACTATAAGCTGTTTTAATTAAATTGTATTTTTAACTCCCTGTTTTCAGTGACGCTTTGGCAGTTTTAAATTATATTTTATATATTATTATTGTATATATATATGTGTATATATATATGTGTTTTGTGAGGTATAATATTTGTAATAATATATTATGTTATTTGTATACATATTGGTTGTATATATATTATTTTAGGGTATATATTATTTGTATTAGTAGTATACTTTGTGTGAGTATGATTTGGGATCTAATTTTTATTCCTAAATTGTTGTATTTTATTTCTATATTATTTTATATAGTTTTCTTGTGAGGTTGACCTTGGTTTGACCATGTTTGACTTTAGACTTGACCATAGTTGACTTTTGACTTAGAATTTATTTATTGACCTAGGAGTTGACTAGTTTGACTTGTTCTCTTTCCGGGACCTTGTATTAATGTGATATTCCATATCTAGGTCTTTGAGGCACCGAGTCAGACATCTGTGAGACTTTTTCATTGGATTTCAGGCGAGTACATTCTCTGATAGTTTCTCATTTATGATATCCTCTATGTTCGTTGTATCTAGTGTAGATTTACATGTTTCTCTCGACACTATGGTTATACGGATTGGTATATCCGGATCTCGTCATGAGATGTTATTCCTTGGTATATGGTGTATATGGTGCAAGTATTGTTTCATTGGTTATCTTGTACATGTACAGACACCGATTCTCGGGGAGACTAGCTATCTTCTTGGGGAATCTAGTGCCATAGCATACCGTGGTTGGATCTATTATACCAGTTGGGGGTGGGGAGTATTAGTATAGATATGTGATCAAATCCCTATTGAATAAAGTATTGGTAAGCGAATAGTGTTGATCATGCACCGCACGTATGATTAGCCAGGCCACATTGTATCTTGCCCAAGCCGATCACATGTTAAGCTAGTACTCACACACTTAGTCATTAGTATTATTGTTTCATTGGCATATTGTTCATTATTGTATTTCTTTCCAGTATTTCCTTATTGTCTATATATCTCTTGTATCTATTTTGTGCATCTTGTTTATCCACAGCTATTTACTGTTACATAGTTTTTATCATGGATTAGAACTGCTGTTAGAGATGTACTCTACTCCTTTCCTGACTGGATATATTTTTCCAGATGACACTGAGGAGTACCCTACCTATTATGGACCCCAGGATATTGTGGGTTTAGATTCGGAGACCCTGGCTCAAGAGGAACTTATCCCAACTGAGACAGTTGACCCTGGAGTGTAGCTTGTAGTATGATAGTATTCTTTTGTACTGGATTTGTCTCCAGCTTATTTTTGTTACTCTTCAGACTCATTGATGTATTATTTTAAACTCATGAGTTGATGACTATTCTATTCTTATCTGATCCGTGTTCATTCTATCTTAGTTCTGTGATTGAGTACACTATCTTTTGGTGGTTCATTATATTAGATAGACTTTCTAGACAGCGTTCTACCGCCGATTCTGCGGCGTAGGCTGGGCGATGTTTCCGACTAGTACCCTTACCCCGGGTGTGGGTCGTGACAGTATGCGTCCGTGAACATGGCTTCACGCATACCCAAAAGAAGGTCAAGCTCAAGACGTCATCCCTCTGGGCCTCCGAGCCGAAGAAGATTCGAAGACCTCCTCTGGAGCACTGAAGCTGGGGTGTTCCAAAACACCCGGGCAAGGTCACAGCAACCAGCTCTGTACTCGTCTGATTCCGACGCTGGGGGTCGCCAATCTCCCTGAACAGATGCTGAGAGTGTAGAGTCGACTTCTGCGGCGACCTATACTAATCCTTCGATGACGTCCAGGGAAGTGGGAGCTTACGCCATTGAAGACGAACGCGAGGAGGCTTCAGGAAGCGCGGAACAACGCATCACTGTGCTAGAGACATTTCTAAAGCAAATGCAATCCGTAATGGAGAACATGCACCAGATGATGCTAACTCAGCACGCGACTGCCATGGCTCAAGCGTCGGTCCCGCCAACTCAGATACGTGTGGGGGTAGACTTACCACCGTCCGACCCAAGCCAAGAACCTGCTCTAGATCAAGAGTCAGCAGTCCCTCCGCTTCCAACTGAGAATCCAATGCAGACAGTGCGGGAGTTGAAAGCCCAGTTTGACGCCTTGAAGCACAAAGATCAGCTCAAGAAACTGGGAATCAACCAGCCTTACCCGGCTTTCTGGGAAGAAGTCCCTTTTCCTCCGAAGTACAAACCTCAGACTATGGCTCTGTTCGAAGAAAAAATATCACCAAGTCAATACATGAACTATTTCAGTATGATGACGGTGTTGCTACAAGGGAACGATGCCCTCCTCACTCGGGTGTTCAAGGGCTGCCTCTCAGGAGTAGCCTATCAGTGGTACCGTAGCTTGGCGGACAACTGCATTACTTCCTTCGAGGACTTCAAAGCGCTATTCTTCACACGATTCTACGAGGGTGGAATGGACATGTCTATGTCCTCCCTCATTGAAGTCAAGCAAAGGGAAAAGGAAGACGTTCGCCCTTCGTCGAACGTTTTCGTCAGGCCACCTTACAAATGCCTCCAGGAGTTCCATACTCGGCGTTAGTAGACATTTGCAGGAAGAACCTCCTTCCTATAGTCTCGGTGTTCACATGACCATATCAGTTCCATGAGTGGCCCTCGTTCATCGTCTCGGCAGTGGCCGCCGAAGACAACAGTCGCAAGGCGCGCGACAACGGCATCATGATCTCCGCCTCCGATAGAGGCAAAAGGCCATCTCCCAGCAGCGACCATCCTCGCAGCTCCAAGGGAAAAGAAGCTCTGACGGTCAATACGTCCAGACAAAAGGCGACGGCGACCACGCAGACAAAGCCCGGAACTTCCAGGCCCGTCGAGGTCTACTCTTTCGACGACGACGATATCCCTAGTATATTTGAGTGTCTCGTAAAAAGTGGCAAGATCACCCTGCCGGAACTAAGGCGGCCCCAAGAGGTCGGCAGTACCGACGACCCCAAATACTGCATCTTCCACAGATACGTACACCACCCAACAAAGGTATGTTACGTACTGAAGAGGAAGATCCAGGGGTTGATCGATGCTAAGGCCATCACCCTGCACAACACCGAGAAAACGGTCACAGCCAACATGATCTCTCTGCGGTTCGGCGATCTGCCTCCCCAAGAAGTCATGGACGGTATCACGCCCATTTCTCGAGCCACAATGGACATCGTCAATCTCCCTCCGGCTAGGGATCAAAATCATAACCTGGTACCCCTGACCACCCGTCAGGGCGAGATTATGTGGGTTCATCCAGATTTGGTGTCAGAGCTCGAGAAAGAGACTAAAGCTACGTCCAGGAGGAGCTCAAAGTGCAAACCATGCCATATGGTCACAAATTCTTCGCCATCAGACGAAGACGAGGTACTTGCTGCAACCCGGTCAGGGAGAGCCTACCTCAACGACTACGGAGCAAGTCAGGAGGATATATCGGCAGACGTTTCAACTGCCAAACCTGCAGGGCCAAGCCCCATCATACCGGAAGCCAACCCTTCAAAACCGATGCCGGCGGACAAAGGAAAACAAAGAGAAGTGCGCTTCGATAAACCTGTGAAAAATATTCCGAATAAAGGTTTTGAGAAGCCGTATAACTTCGACATCCTAGCCCAACTGGCTAATACACCGGCCAGGCTCTCCATCTTCGAGCTACTCAGGCTCTCCCAAGACACTCGTCTAGCCTTGAGTGAAGCACTGATGCAGGCGTAGGCATGCTTGACCCAGCTCAAATCTCCCGACGAAGAACCAGTGGCGTGCCCTCAATGCCACAGTGTGATGGAGGTGGTCCCAAATATCACCTTCACCCAAGACGACATATTGTTAAAACATAACAGGCATGACAGGCCCCTCTATTACACAGGGTACATCGGTTCCATGGAGGTTGATCGGATTCACATAGATCCGGGATCATCGATCAGCATCATCCCGCACAGTCTGCTCAGACCTTTGAGGATTCCTACCAGCGAACTGGCTTATACCTCCACTACAATCGTGGGATTCAACGCCGGAAGAAGTAAGCCGTTGGGGAAGATTCGCCTGAGGATCCAGATTGGCAACCTCAGATCGGTGGCCACATGTTACGTGATCGATTCAGAGGTATCCTACAACATCTTGCTGGGAAGACCGTGGATCCACGATCACAACATCGTTCCTTCAACTCTACATCAATGTCTTAAATATGTAGACCCCCAAGGAATGGTACAAACGGAGGTGGCCGACCTAAACCAGTTTAAAGGAGTATAGTCCTACTATTCCGACGCCGTGTTGTACTCGCAGGACCACACGGAAGAAGTGGCGGGCAAGACAGAGAAGGAATCCCACCGGGAGCCAGGAGAACCCTCTGCCGCACTACCGTTGTCGATCAGAGTGAAAGGACGAACCACTCGTCCAAAAGCCATAGAGCCCATGGCTATTCACCTGAACAGATCCAGCTCGGGAAAAAGAAGCAATTCTCCAGTGGTTACTCTGAACCAGAAGCCTCCATCTTTGGTCATCAACCTTCAGCGCGACGAGCAGCCGACCGATGTAAACACGACCAGGAACGGAGTTCCAGATGGCAATAAACATCCTCTTTTCTAGTACATTAATACTCAGATTCCAAATCAGGAACCCACTCCCCGTGACGAGGTAGAACCCATAGCACGAAAGTTCTTGGAAGCTATGGACTCCTACCATCCGCATATCTGGGAAGCAGCGTCATCATCCAACGTCATCACAACGTATGGACCGCATGAAGATTCTATCTTCATAATCCCGCCTACCTGCAGCAGTCAGCGTCCAATAGTATTCGGCCGCATGCGCAATCAACCAGCCATCCAGGAAGATCCTTTCGATGACGATACTGGAAAGATGCAGGTTCACCGATACAGCCCTCAAGCGCTGAAGATAATGTAAAACATGGGCTACGACTTGAAGTGAAAGTCGGGCCTCAACTACGGAAGAGGCAGAAGAACGCCGCCACGCGGCGACCCCCGCTACCAACAAACTCGTTTCGGGTTAGGGTACGCCACCTCCCTTACGGCTTCCACGTCGGATAAGGACATCTTTTCCTCCTCCTGGGACGGCTCGTCACCCCCCGACTCACCTGATGCTCTCGAACAAGCACTATCAGCAAATATGGTGATGACAGATCCCTCAGAAGCAGAGGAACGAGATTCTGAGCCGTTTGAGAATGACTATTGGGCTCAACAAATGGATACACAGTGGGAATTCCGCTTCGAACAGAGAGAACCTCCAACCAAAGACGAAGTTATCCAAATCGATGTTGGGGGTGAGCTTTCGCCAAAGCCGATATTTATCAGTGACAATCTTCCACCAGCCGAAAGGAAAGAAATCATACAGCTGATAAAGGAATACTTCGACGTCTTTGCATGGGATTATGGAGACATGTCGGGCCTAGACCCGAAGGTGGCTACTCACAAACTCAACATATTGACTAACTCAAAGCCTGTGAAGCAGCACCAACGCCGGTTCTGACCGGACATGATGGACGCCATTGAAGCTGAAGTCAAAAAGCTGATAGCCTGTGGGTTCATCCGGGAAGAACAACATTCCGACTGGGTCGCCAACGTTGTCCCAGTCATGAAGAAAAATGGGAAGGTACGTATCTGCATCGATTACCGAGATCTGAATGCGGCCTGCCCCAAGGATGAATTTCCTCTTCCCATCACGGACATCATGATCGACAACACCTGCGATTTTGAACGCATGTCTTTCATGAACGGGTTCTCAGGATACAATCAGATCAAGATGCATCCTGAAGACGAGAAGCACATTGCCTTCCGCACCCCGTTGGGAGTGTATTGCTATACGGTCATGCCCTTCGGATTGAAGAACGCCGGGGCTACGTACCAACGGGCTATGAGCGGCATATTCCATGAACATTTATGCAAAACAGTATAGTGTTACGTAGACGACATAGCCGTCAAGAGCCGCCTCAAGGATGATCACATTCAGGACCTAAGGACGGTATTCGAGTTAATGCGCCGACATCAACTCAAGATGAACCCTACGAAGTCCTTCCTGGGCGTATCTAGTGGCAAATTCCTGGGATTTATTATCACCGCCAAAGGCATCCAGGTGGACCCTGACAAAGTCCAGGCCATCGTAGAAATGCGACCGCCCCGCAGTCTGAGGGAACTCCGGAGATTTCAAGGCCGTCTGGCTTATATCCGGAGGTTCATATCCAACCTCTCAGGAAGATGCCAGCCTTTTTCGCACCTCATGAAGAAAGGTGTATCCTTCGTATGGGACGAAACCTGTCAGCAAGCATTCGGGGAGATCAAACGCTACCTCACCAGTCCGCCAGTTCTGGTGCCTCCCATCATGGGGAAACCGTTCTTGCTGTACGTCCGAGCAATGGATCATTCGCTAGGAGCTCTTCTAGCGCAGAAGAACGACGAGGGGCATGAGCAGGCTATCTACTACCTCAGCAGGATGATGGTCGGAGCCGAACACCGGTACAACCCAGTGGAGAAAGAATGTCTGGCTCTGATGTTCGCTATCCAAAAGACGCGACACTACGTCACCGGCCAGACTATTCATATCATCTCCAGGATCAACCCTCTTCGAGTACTGATGAGCAAACCGAGTATTCTTAATTCCCAACTCGCAACCTGGGCGATGCTGTTAACACCATATGATATGGTGTACATCCCGCAGAAGTCCATCAAAGGCCAAGCGCTGGCCGACTTCCTGGCTGCTCATCCGATCCCGGAGGCCTCCAAGTTATACGAAGACATCCCCGACGAAGTTGTAGAATGTAATTCAGCAATGGAAAGTGACACATGGCAACTGTTCTTTGACGGCGCCTCCAGGACTGGCCCGCAGGGAAACGTGGTTTCAGGGGTAGGAATCGTCCTGGTCACTCCTGATAAACTCGTCATCTACCGGGCATACTTTCTTAATGAACCATGCTCCAACAATGTGGCGGAATACAACGCCCTGTTGATCGGGCTCCAAGTCGCTGAAGAGCTGGGGGTCGAATCCCTGGAAGCTTTCGGTGATTCTCTGCTTATCGTCAATCAAGTCAGAGGGATATACGAAGTCCGGAATCCAGACCTCATCCCCTATCACCTAGCGACAATCGAGATAGCCATGACGTTCAAAGGGTTCTTCCTAGAGCATGTACCTCGATCTCAGAATCTGGAAGCTGATGCCCTGGCCAGTCTAGCTGCGGACTTAGCTACCCCTATAAGAAGGCAAGATTCGGTGATCCTTCTTAACAGAGATTTATTCTGCGTGAAGAACAACCTTCACATAGAACGCAGCCACACTGTGAACACAGATCTTCCCGAAAGAGACTGGAGAAGTCCCTTCATAGATTTTGTCGCATACGGAATCTTGCCAGAGGACCCCAAAGAAGCAATATCCGTCAAGAGACGATCATTACGCTTCTATTTCGATGCATCTTCACACTGCCTATATCGTCGAACCTACGACTGACTGGTATTAAGATGTCTCTCAGACGACGAAGCACATTAGATTATCCGAGAAGCTCACGACGGCGTATGCGGAGCTCATCAGCCCGGTCCTAAGCTACATGATCGTATCAAGAGAATGGGCTACTACTGGCCCATTATGATCACAGACGCGATCAGCTATGCAAGACAATGTAGAGCCTGTCAGGTTCATGCAGACTTCATACACCAACTGTCTGAATATCTACATCCTACGGTCGCATCCTGACCCTTCGAAGTATGGGGTATGGATATCGTCGGTCCCATTCACCCGTCTTCCTCCAGAGGCCACCGGTTCATACTGGCCATCACGGATTACTTCTCCAAATGGGCAGAGGCGATCCCTCTGGCTGAGGTAAAAGCGTATGACGTGATCAGCTTCATCAAGCACCACGTCATTTATCGCTTTGGGATTCCTCGAAGGATAATCCATGACAATGGACCTCAGTTCATCAGCCAAGCGTTTCATCGATTTTGCGATAAAAGTCGAATACATAATATTGCCTCTACGGCATATTATCCAGCTGCTAATGGTTTGGCGAAAGCTTTCAACAAAACCATTATCAAACTCCTGAAGAAGTTCGTTTCTTCAAACAAAAGAGACTGGAACGAGAAGCTGGGCGAATGTCTCTGGACATACCGCACAACGGTACGGACACCTACAGGTTGTACCCCCTTTTCACTGGTCTACGGGAGCGATGCAGTTCTTCCCATCGAAATCCAGATCCCGTCGCTCAGATAGTAGTGACTAGTGAGTTAACTCGAGAAAAGAATGACCTGTTAAGGCTCCAAGAGCTTGAAGGATTAGACGAGAAACGCCTACAAGCTCAACAGCGCATCGCGCTTTACCAAGCACGCATTTCCAAAACTTTTAATCATAAAGTGAATGAAAGAGTGTTCAAAGTCGGCGAGCTAGTTCTAGCCGTAAGAAGACCGATGATTCTTACCCACAGAAGTAAAGGCAAATTCCAGCCCAAGTGGGAAGGCCCTTATGTGATCGAAACAACGTTCTCGAACGGCGCCTACAGGATAGCCCAGCCTAATGGAGACCTGTTAATGGCTCCTATCAACGATAAATTCCTGAAAAGGTACTATGCTTAATCTCCCCTGCTCGGGTGGGACATAGCAAGGCTCTCGATTCTGACAAAACTACTTCCAAAACGCAATTAGTAGGGTTACGCTCTATCATGTCCGTATGACCTCTGAATAGATGTGTCCTGCTAAGAAGTTTATCGGGAGTCTATGTCACTACCATATTTTAGGAAAAAGGGTATTTTAGTAATTTCCTATTTAAATAAATATTGTGCATGGTAAATATTTTTTGTTGTATTATTTAATTGTTGTTGGATGTTATTTAATTATTTTGGACTTATTTTAGTAGACCCAACTAGTTTAGTTTGGACCCATGGACCAACATGAATTAAATAGTTAGACTTGGCCCATTTAGAAAGCCCATAGTTAAGGAGATGGATTAAATTAATTAAGTGATTAGACTAGAAGCTTCATTCCTTAATTATTTCTTCATGAGAGGCCCCAAGGGGTACATTGGACATTTTACAATTTCTTGGGGAAGGGGGCATGGCCGGCCTATATTAGAGGGGGAGAATTTCTCTCTCCTCTCATTCTCATTCCAAATCTAGATCTAGAATTTCCCACTCCCAAATTCCCTCCATTCCCATTCCAATTCCCCACCAAATTCATCCTAAATTCTTCCCAATTCACCATTAGAAAGTTGAGAAGCAAGGATCTAGAAGGAGGAAGCAAGGATCTACAAAGAGGAGCAAGGATCTACAATTTGGAAGCAAGTTCATCTCAATTGGAGGTTTCATTGGGAATCCATCTCCCAATAGGTATAATTCAGTTTTTTCCCATTAAAATAGCTTCTAAATCTGAGATTTAATCATGTAAAATCAACCTATATGTATGTACTACCCATAGGAATTTGTTTTGTGTTCATAGGAGACCCATGGAGAAAGTTATGGTGCTTTTTGTGTCAATTTTATTGGAATTCCGAATTTACATTTTGTTGTGTGTGTCAATTGATCCTATAGATCAATTGGGCATGTGCTTATGTGTTTGAGGCTTGTGTCGTGTCCATATTTGGGTACATGTGGTTCGTATCCCAACTATTTGGTGATACGTGTCATTTTGGGGGTTTTTCCTCCGACACGGGGCTTTGAACATGTCGTATTTTGACACGAACACATAGATCTACTTTTGACACTTTGATTTGTTCATAAATAGTATTTGTGACTTGTTTGTGTCCTTCGGGGTGCAATTGGTTGAGTGTTGGACTCGTGTCGCATGCGTATCCTAGATCTAGTGGGATACGGTATGATACTCTCCAATTTGGTGTGTTTATGTGTAGATCTAATTATTTATACTTTAAATTCTTCATTTATAATTAGTAAATATATATAGATATTATATATTATTTTAGTGTATTTATTATGGTATTTATTGTAGCATAGATCTATATATTTCTATGTGTTCTAATGTGATGTATATATATATATATATATATATATGTAGCTTCTTGCATGCAATTATATATGTACTTATGTTAATAAAATAAATTATACATAAAAGTTTTATAAAATATATTTATGTGTAATTATATTATTTATAATTATTATATAATTATTTGTATATTAATGAATGTATTTTTATGTGTGCTTCTAGCCATGTAAAATATGTACATTAATATGTGCATTGTGTTTAGTAATTATTAATATTTAAATGTGTAAGTTTATGTGTATATAAATATAAGTGTATATATTTATATTAATTGTTTTATATATATATAGATATTGTTTTATATATTTATGTTTTTATATATATATATTTATATATATATATAGTTTACTTTTGGTAACAGTGGGTTTAATGATAGTTGAAAACTGTCATTATTCGGTCGGATACAGCAGCCGCTGTAGCTTTTGGGCATTTAATGACAGTTCTGTCATTAAATGCAGCGGCGGGAAACCGCAGCAATTTTTCGTGACAGTTTTCTGCGACAGTTAACTGTCAGCAAATCCGAGGCATCGGTGGTTTATTATTCGGCTTTTCTGTGACAGTTCTTCTGTGACAGTCAGACTGTCACTATAAGTCTATTTTATATATTTTATTTCAGTTCACTGTTTCAGTGATAAATTGGCAGATTTAAATTATATTTTATATATTATAATTGTATATATATATATATATGTATATATATGTGCTTTTGTGTAGTATAATACTAGTAGTGATATATTATTTTATTTGTATAAATATTGGTTTGTATATACATTATTTAGAGTGTGCATTAATTGTATTATTAGTATACTTTGTGTGGGTACCAATTGGGATCTAATTTTGATTCCTAAATTGTTGTATTTTATTTTCTATATTATTTATATAGATTTCTTGTGAGGTTGACCTTGGTTTGACCATGTTTGACTTTAGTTGACTTTAGAGTTGACCATAGTTGACTTTTGATTTAGAATTTATTTATTGACCTAGAAGTTGACTAATTTGACTTGTTCTCTTTCCGGGACCTTGTATTAATGTGGTATTCTATATCTAGGTCTTCGAGGTACCGAGTCAGACATCTGTGAGACTGTTCTTTGGACTTCAGGCGAGTACATTCTCTGATAGTTTCTCATTTATGATATCCTCTATGTTCGTTGTATCTAGTGTAGATATACATGTTTCTCTTGACACTATGGTTACACGGATTGGTATATCCGGATCTCGTCATGAGATGTTATTTCTTGGTATATGGTGTATATGGTGCAAGTATTGTTTCATTGGTTATCTTGTACATGTACAGACACCGATTTTCGGGAGGAGTCGCTCTCTTCTTGGGGAATCTAGTGCCATAGCATACCGTGGTTGGATCTATTATACCAGTTGGGGGTGGGGAGTATTAGTATAGATATGTGATCAAATCCCTATTGAATAAAGTATTGGTAAGCGAATAGTGTTGATCATGCACCGCACGTATGATTAGCCAGGCCGCATTGTATCTTGCCCAAGCCGATCACATGTTAAGCTAGTACTCACACACTTAGACATTAGTATTATTGTTTTATTGGCATATTGTTCATTATTGTATTTCTTTCCAGTATTTCCTTATTGTCTATATATCTCTTGTATCTATTTTGTGCATCTTGTTTATCCACAGCTATTTACTGTTACATAGTTTTTATCATGGATTAGAACTGCTGTTAGAGATGTACTCTGCTCCTTTCCTGACTGGATATATTTTTCCAGATGACACTGAGGAGTACCCTACCTATTATGGACCCCAGGATGTTGTGGGTTTAGATTCGGAGACCCTGGCTCAAGAGGGACTTATCCCAACTGAGACAGTTGACCCTGGAGTGTAGCTTTGTAGTATGATAGTATTCTTTTGTACTGGATTTGTCTCCAGCTTATTTTGTTATTCTTCAGACTCATTGATGTATTATTTTAAACTCATGAGTTGTATGATGACTATTCTATTCTTATCTGATTCGTGCTCATTCTATCTTAGTTCTGTGATTGAGTATTCTATCATTATTGGTGGTTCATTACTTTAGATAGACTATCTAGACAGCGTTCTACCGCCGATTCTGCGGCGTAGGCTCGGCGTTGTTTCCGACTAGTACCCTTACACCGGGTGCGGGTCATGACACGGTTTGGTGGTGGCCCATGCAGGTCTAGCTTCACAAGTATGTGATGTCGTGGTAGTACGACAACTTAGTTGTACTACTGCGAGCCTGCAATAGGATATAGGATATAGGCTGAGATACTCAATCACATCTAGGAAAATTCTTTTGATTCAACTATTCTCCTTTGACATTGATACTTGATCCCTTAAACTGTCATTTCCTTGATGTCTTACATCATGTGCCATATTGATCCTCATTCCGTCTTTTTATGAGACATACTCGGAGATACTTGCGGAGGCACGCAAGGTTGAGCGGGATCTGGGTTTGAAGACCAAGAGAGACCGTAATTCTTTTCTAGGGGCCAACGGTAGTGCAGTATCTGCCAAACGTCCTCATTTCCAGTCCAGACCTTTCCAGCAGCCACAGCAGAACCAGACTCTAGCTAGAGCACCTTTTCACCAGGTACCTCAGCAGCAGAGACAGTTTCAGCAAGCTCCATGCAACTTCTGTAAGAAGCCTGGCCACATCTGGGAAGTTTGCAGGAGGAGGCTAGGAGTTTGTTTGTATTGTGGTACTGAAGGGCATCAATCGAGGGAGTGTCCTCGTCGTGCAGTTCAGGGAGCAGCTCCAGCTCCGAGGACACAGACGAGACCACTTGCAGCACAGCCGAGGGGACCGCTTCCGACACAACAGCAGCATTTTGTCCAGCATCAACAGCAGGGAGGTGCTCGACATGGACGAGCGTTTGCTATGACCGTCGAAGAGGAGGAACCCACCGGAGATGTCATCGCAGGTTCTATTCTTCTTGATTCCATTCCAGCTTTAGCTTTGTTTGATAGTGGTGCTTCCCATAGTTTTGTATCTATTTCTTTTGCTCTGAAGCATGGTTTGGTAGCTGAGTCTTTGCTTAGGACTTGCAAGATCATGACCCGGGGAGGCATTATCCTGGTTAATGATATTTGCAAGGATCGGAGAGTTACTCTGGGAGGCCGGGAGTTGAGTGCGTGTCTACTTATAATGCCACTTTCGAGCTACGATATTGTACTTGGGATTGATTGGTTGAGTAGGCACCGTGCTAGCATAGAATATAGAGGAGGTAGAGTTTTGTTTGGTTCGCCAGGAGAGCCAGAGTTTGAGTTTGCTAGAGGAGCTGCGGAGCAGGAGGAAGGCATTATTTGTGGAGTTATGGTGGAAGACAAGGAGTTGCCGCATCCGTTGATAGCAGAATTCTTGGATGTGTTTTCTGAGGAATTGCCAGGATTGCCACCAGATCGAGATGTTGAATTTTCTATAGACTTGGTGCCAGGTGCAGAACCAATTTTGCAGCATGTCTATAGAGTAAACAACAGCGAGCTGATCGAGTTGAAGAAGCAAGTGGACGAATTGCAGGATAAGGGGTTTATCAGATCGAGTTCTTCACCATGGGGAGCCCCAGTATTGTTTGTACCGAAGAAGGATGGATCGGTGCGTATGTGCATTGATTACAGGGCTTTGAATAATCTCACTATCAAGAATAAGTATCCTTTGCCACGGATTGATGATCTGTTTGATCAGTTGAGTGGTGCGAAGGTATTTTCTAAGATAGATTTGAGATCAGGCTACCATCAGGTGAAGGTGAAGCCGGAGGACATACCGAATACTGCTTTTAGAACTCGGTATGGTCAGTACAAGTTTATGGTGATGCCGTTTGGTTTGACTAATGCACCGGCGGTATTTATGAACTTGATAAACAAAGTATTCCACCAGTACCTTGACAAGTTCGTGGTGGTGTTCATCGACGACATACTCATATACTCGAGGACACCGGAGGAGCATGAGGAGCATTTGAGGATTGTGTTGGATGTGCTGAGGAAGGAGAAGCTTTATGGAAAGTTGTCCAAATGTGAGTTTTTCTTGGACAAGGTAGAATTCTTGGGGCATGTTGTGACTGGTGATGGTATTTCAGTGGATCCGAAGAAGATTTCAGCAGTAGAATCTTGGAAGACTCCGAGTTCGGTAGCAGAGATCAGGAGTTTCTTGGGATTGGCAGGCTATTACAGGAAGTTTGTGCAAGATTTTTCGAGGATTGCCGAGCCGATGACCAGACTCACAAGGAAGGATGTGGTGTTTGTTTGGAGGAAGGATTGCCAGGTTGCTTTTGAGGAGTTGAAGAAGAGGTTGACGTCTGCTCCTATTTTGATGTTGCCATCAGGGTCCGAAGGTTTCACTATTTATAGTGATGCATCGGGGAAGGGTTTAGGTTGTGTTCTTCAGCAACATAGGAAAGTGATTGCCTATGCATCCAGGCAATTGCGTCCTCATGAAAAGAACTATCCTACCCATGATTTGGAGTTGGCAGCTGTCATATTCGCCCTGAAGTTGTGAAAACATTATTTGTATGGAGAGCGTGTGGAGATCTTCACAGACCACAAAAGCTTGAAGTACGTTTTCACGCAAAAGGAGTTGAACATGAGGCAGCGTCGGTGGTTGGAACTGATGAAAGATTTTGATATCTCTTTGCAATATCATCCTAGGAAAGCCAATGTAGTTGCCGATGCTTTGAGCAGGTATCCGGTAGCTATGTTCTTAACGCAGGATCGATATTTGTTGGAGGACTTGGAGAGCTTGGGCATTGAGGTGATTGTTCCTGGTGGTGCTATGCAGATATGGGGACTGCAGATACACTCAGATTTGATGGACAGGATCAAGGCAGCACAGTATGATGACGTATCTTTGAGGAGTATCATAGCTCAAGTGAGAGCAGGATTGGAGGATGATTTCACTATTGCAGAGGATGGATCTTTGAGACATGGAGTTAGATTGTGTGTGTCTAGTGGGGAGTTGCGAGAGGAGGTGTTGCAGGAAGCGCATCGCTCTCAGTATTCCATACATCCAGGTGCTAACAAGATGTATCGGGATATGCGAGAGAGTGTGTGGTGGTATGGCATGAAGAGGGAAGTGACAGTTTGTATCCAGATGCTTAGTGTGCCAGCAGGTGAAAGCCGAGAGGCAGAGGCCAGGAGGTTTACTTCAGCCATTACCCATTCCAGAGTGGAAGTGGGAACACATTACTATGGATTTTGTGTCCGGACTTCCACGATCTCCTGGAGGGAAAGACGCGATTTGGGTCATTGTTGATAGGTTGACCAAGTCGGCCCACTTTTTGCCTTTCAAGGTGGGTTTGTCTACGGAGAAGCTGAAAGAGATGTATGTGAGGCAGATCGTTAGGATACATGGAGTTCCCGTCAGCATAGTCTCAGATCGGGATAGTCGTTTCACTTCTCATTTCTGGAGGAGTTTGCAGGAGAGTTTGGGCACTCAGCTCAAATTCAGTACTGTATATCATCCCCAGACAGATGGGCAGTCTGAGTGGACTATCCAGACTCTCGAGGATATGTTGCGCACTTGTGTACTAGATTTCGGGGGTTCTTGGGAGGACCATCTCCATTTGGTAGAGTTTGCTTACAACAACAGTTACCAGGCCAGTATAGAGATGTCACCTTTTGAAGCTCTATATGGTCGGAGGTGTCGTACTCCTTTGTCTTGGGACGATGTTGGAGAGAGAGTTTTGCTTGGGCCAGAGATGGTTGTGGATGCAGCGGAGAAGGTTCAGTTGATCAGAGACAGACTTCGAGTGGCGCAGGACAGACAGCGACATTGGGCTGATAGCCATCGGAGACCTTTGGAGTTCGAGGTATAGTTTAGATTTTGTTTGTGCTTGTTCTTGTTTGTTATAGATTAAGTTCTTAAGATGGTGTTTTGTTCTAGGTGGGTGGTTTGGTATTTCTGAGGATTTCTCCGATACGAGGCACTATTCGCTTCGGTGGAGGCGGAAAGCTTAGTCCGCGATTCATCGGACCTTTCACTATTCTAGAGAGGGTCGGTGCAGTTGCTTATAGACTAGACTTGCCACCTGCATTGGAGGGAGTGCACAACGTGTTTCATGTGTCGCAGTTGAGATGATACGTGGCAGATCCTAGTTATGTATTGGATCACTCAGAGATAGAGGTGGGCCCTACTCTTAGCTATCCAGAGCAGCCAGTTGAGATTCTGGATCGGAGAGAGAAGGTGCTGAGGAACCAGACTATTCCTTTGGTATGCGTCGCATGGAGGCATCACTCTCCGGGGGAGTCTACCTGGGAGAGAGAGGATGACATGCGAGAGCGTTATCCATATTTGTTTGTACCTTGAGGTATGTTATTTTTCTAGTTATGTTTTGTTCATTAGTTAGTTGTGATTCTTTAGTTCTGTTCTGTGATTTTCTGGGGGTAGTTTTCATCTTTAAATTTCGAGGACGAAATTATTTTAAGGAGGGTAGACTTGTCACTACCACATTTTAGGAAAAATGGTATTTTAGTAATTTTTTATTTAAATAAATATTGTGCATGATAAATAATTTTTGTTGTATTATTTAATGTTTGTTGGATATTATTTAATTATTTTGGACTTATTTTAGTAGACCCAACTAGTTTAGTTTGGACCCATTGACCAACATGAATTAAATAGTTAGACTTGGCCCATTTAGAAAGCCCATAGTTAAGGAGATGGATTAAATTAATTAAGTGATTAGACTAGAAGCTTCCTTAATTATTTCTTCATGAGAGGCCCCAAGGGGTACATTGGACATTTTACAATTTCTTGGGGAAGGGGGCATGGCCGGCCTATATTAGAGGGGGGGAATTTCTCTCTCCTCTCATTCTCATTCCAAATCTAGATCTAGAATTTTCCACTCCCAAATTTCCTCCATTCCCATTCCAATTCTCCACCAAATTCATCCCAAATTCTTCCCAATTCACCATTAGAAAGTTGAGAAGCAAGGATCTAGAAGGAGGAAGCAAGGATCTACAAAGAGGAGCAAGGATCTACAATTTGGAAGCAAGTTCATCTCAATTGGAGGTTTCATTGGGAATCCATCTCCCAATAGGTATAATTCAGTTTTTTCCCATTAAAATAGCTTCTAAATCTGAGATTTAATCATGTAAAATCAACCTATATGTATGTACTACCCATAGGAATTTGTTTTGTGTTCATAGGAGACCCATGGAGAAAGTTATGATGCTTTTTGTGTCAATTTTGTTGGAATTTCGAATTTACATTTTGTTTTGTATGTCAATTGATCCTATAGATCAATTGGGCATGTGCTTATGTGTTTGAGGCTTGTGTTGTGTCCATATTTGGGTACATGTAGTTCGTATCCCAACTATTTGGAGATACGTGTCATTTTGGGGGTTTTTTCCTCCGACACGGGGCTTTGAACATGTCGTATTTTGACACGAACACATAGATCTACTTTTGACACTTTGATTTGTTCATAAATAGTATTTGTGACTTGTTTGTGTCCTTCGGAGTACAATTGGTTGAGTGTTGGACTCGTGTCGCATGCGTATCCTAGATCTAGTGGGATACGGTGTGATACTCTCCAATTTGGTGTGTTTATGTGTAGATCTAATTATTTATACTTTAAATTCTTCATTTATAATTAGTAAATATATATAGATATTATATATTATTTTAGTGTATTTATTATGGTATTTATTGTAGCATAGATCTATATATTTCTATGTGTTCTAATGTGATGTATATATATATATATATATATATATATATATATATATATATATATATATATATATATATATGTAGCTTCTTGCATGCAATTATATATGTACTTATGTTAATAAAATAAATTATACATAAAAGTTTTGTAAAATATATTTATGTGTAATTATATTATTTATAATTATTATATATTTATTTGTATATTAATGAATGTATTTTTATGTGTGCTTCTAGCCATGTAAAATATGTACATTAATATGCGCATTGTGTTTAGTAATTATTAATATTTAAATGTGTAAGTTTATGTGTATATAAATATAAGTGTATATATTTATATTAATTGTTTTATATATATATAGATATTGTTTTATATATTTATGTTTTTATATATATATATTTATATATATATATATAGTTTACTTTTGGTAACAGTGGGTTTAATGATAGTTGAAAACTGTCATTATTCGGTCGGATACAGCAGCCGCTGTAGCTTTTGGGCATTTAATGACAGTTCTGTCATTAAATGCAGCGGCGGAAAACCGCAGCGATTTTTCGTGACAGTTTTCTGCGACAGTTAACTGTCAGCAAATCCGAGGCATCAGTGGTTTATTATTCGGCTTTTCTGTGACAGTTCTTCTGTGACAGTCAGACTGTCACTATAAGTCTATTTTATATATTTGTATTTCAGTTCACTGTTTCAGTGATAAATTGGCAGATTTAAATTATATTTTATATATTATAATTGTATATATATATATGTATATATATGTGCTTTTGTGTAGTATAATACTAGTAGTGATATATTATTTTATTTGTATAAATATTGGTTTGTATATACATTATTTAGAGTGTGCATTAATTGTATTATTAGTATACTTTGTGTGGGTACCAATTAGGATCTAATTTTGATTCCTAAATTGTTGTATTTTATTTTCTATATTATTTATATAGATTTCTTGTGAGGTTGACCTTGGTTTGACCATGTTTGACTTTAGTTGACTTTAGAGTTGACCATAGTTGACTTTTGATTTAGAATTTATTTATTGACCTAGAAGTTGACTAGTTTGACTTGTTCTCTTTTCGGGACCTTGTATTAATGTGGTATTCTATATCTAGGTCTTCGAGGTACTGAGTCAGACATCTGTGAGACTGTTCTTTGGACTTCAGGCGAGTACATTCTCTGATGGTTTCTCATTTATGATATCCTCTATGTTCGTTGTATCTAGTGTAGATATACATGTTTCTCTTGACACTATGGTTACACGGATTGGTATATCCGGATCTCGTCATGAGATGTTATTCCTTGGTATATGGTGTATATGGTGCAAGTATTGTTTCATTGGTTATCTTGTACATGTACAGACACCGATTTTCGGGAGGAGTCGCTCTCTTCTTGGGGAATCTAGTGCCATAGCATACCGTGGTTGGATCTATTATACCAGTTGGGGGTGGGGAGTATTAGTATAGATATGTGATCAAATCCCTATTGAATAAAGTATTGGTAAGCGAATAGTGTTGATCATGCACCGCACGTATGATTAGCCAGGCCGCATTGTATCTTGCCCAAGCCGATCACATGTTAAGCTAGTACTCACACACTTAGACATTAGTATTATTGTTTCATTGGCATATTGTTCATTATTGTATTTCTTTCCAGTATTTCCTTATTGTCTATATATCTCTTGTATCTATTTTGTGCATCTTGTTTATCTACAGCTATTTACTGTTACATAGTTTTTATCATGGATTAGAACTGCTGTTAGAGATGTACTCTGCTCCTTTCCTGACTGGATATATTTTTCCAGATGACACTGAGGAGTACCCTACCTATTATGGACCCCAGGATGTTGTGGGTTTAGATTCGGAGACCCTGGCTCAAGAGGGACTTATCCCAACTGAGACAGTTGACCCT
Organism: Iris macrosiphon; assembly: GCA_036927795.1. Taxonomy (NCBI): domain Eukaryota; kingdom Viridiplantae; phylum Streptophyta; class Magnoliopsida; order Asparagales; family Iridaceae; genus Iris; species Iris macrosiphon. The sequence goes on from JAYESA010000012.1 coordinate 166,706,898, forward strand.
GGAGTGTAGCTTTGTAGTATGATAGTATTCTTTTGTACTGGATTTGTCTCCAGCTTATTTTGTTACTCTTCAGATTCATTGATGTATTATTTTAAACTCATGAGTTGTATGATGACTATTCTATTCTTATCTGATTCGTGCTCATTCTATCTTAGTTCTGTGATTGAGTATTCTATCATTATTGGTGGTTCATTACTTTAGATAGACTATCTAGACAGCGTTCTACCGCCGATTCTGTGGCGTAGGCTGGACGTTGTTTCCGACTAGTACCCTTACACCGGGTGCGGGTCGTGACAGTCTATCATGTCCATGCTACCTCTGATAACACTCTCACCAAAACCGGTCATTTACATTCTGAAATAATGGGTCCACAAAAGTCAGAAAAGAGTCGCCTTTATTTATTCCCGAGAGGGAGGCAGAATTACATCTGGGCAAACAAAAAGGGGAAAGGATACATCATGATGGCGGGTGAGTCAAAATGTGAATCTGCCGCTCCAGCGCAGCTATCCTCTCATTCCTAAGAACCAAGGCGTCGGCATGAGCCTGCTCCAGCCGTGCCTCGGGAGTGTCCGTGAGGGTCAGATCAGCCTTTGCCCGAAGATAGCCCGCGCGAGCAGCTTCTGCACGGTCCAGCTCCCGTCGCGCTGTGCTCAGTCGACCGGATGCTACGTCTAGACCTGCCAGCGACTGAGAAGCCCACTCCTCTGCCCGAGCGAGTTTTTTCTTCAGCTTGGAGACCCTCGCTGCATTCCCTTCATGCTCAGAGCGACACCGCGTCTCAACGACAAGAGCCTCTTCCACGACAACTTTTCTCCTATCCACCTCCAGCTTATGCTTCTGGATAGAGTTGTCTAGGCTTTCCACCTTCGTAGCAAGCCGCGCAGTCATGAGGTCGAACCGAGCCTGAACATCAGCATCGAGACCCCGAGTCAGCTGCAAATGTTCGTTAATAGGTTGCTCTAACCCATTAACCACCGCCTCCAGGGCGTTAGCTACCCCAGGATCGCCGAGCTCCCTGATGACCCCGATCGAAGCAAGAGAAGTCTTCCTCAGGCGCTCAAAATCCAGACTCTTCGCTAACACCATTGACACCATCGTTCTCAAACCGGTGTAGAAAAGGCTGGTATGTTGCTCGGTCAACGCAACTAGATCCGACTGAACGCCGGGAGCGCCCGCAATGTCAGCAAGTCCCTCTTCAGGGATGATTGCAGACGAGGTGGCCACAGCCATCGCATCGACACATGGCGCAATCGAAGAAGGTGCGGTAACGGTGGTCGAAGTCGTCGCCATACTCACAAGCGGCAAGGTCACGACGACGTGTTCATCCTCCTCTCGAGGTGACGAAGCTACTCCAGGCATACTGGCCCCCGAAGCCACTTCCTCATCAAAGACGAACGCCTCCTCGTCAGAAGCCCGAGCGGAACCAGAATGCGCTTCAACGCTATACTCCCCGTGGGCGCTATCCCCTGAGAAGAAAACGAGAAAGTCAATATCAGTATGATGACAATCTTTCTCAAAGGAGACATAAAAACGACATTTACCCGGAGCCAACGGCATATACGACGCATCTGCAGTCGATATAGCTAAACCACGTCTTAATGACGCAATGCGAATCGTCATGCCTGGAGAAGGAGGTGGGCCAAACGATATCGCCGAGAGTTCTGTCAGGCCTCCACCAAGACGTGGTCGAAGTTCATCGGCCGGAATCTCGCCAGACGCGCTCACTGACGCGGCAGTAGTCATGCCCGCTGCTGGCCTCGGGAAAGATTCTCCCATCTGCCTCGGCCACACAGGCAATCTCGCTCCGCTACCTGGAGCAGTAGCCGCCACAGCCACCTCTAACGAGGATTCTCCGGCATCGACGACCGGAACTGTAGGAGGCCCCTCTCTAGAAGGCGAGGAACCTCCAGCCAAGGAATTATCCCCGATGTAGGGAGAGGCAGGCTCACTCCCAGGAGCCGCAATGCCAGGAATGCGAGAGGACGAGCAACCGTCTCCTTCCTCCTCTTGCGAAGAGAAACTTCCTTCAGAGCAGAAGCCCGTCGCTTCCCAGAAGGGACTACCAAAGCCCCCACAGGCAGAGGCACTTCGCACCTCGGCACCGATACCAGAGGCTCGTCCGGAGTACCAGACTCCTCACCTTCGTCCGAAAAAACCGAAGGGACGTCAACTCTTCCCCCAGGCTTGGGAGAAGGCACCCGGAAGCTTCCACGCACGTCGAAATCACGATGGAAGGTGTTAATCGCCACGTAAAACTGGGCGTAAGAATGGAGAATGCGAAGCTCCGTGGAGGTTGTAACGACCGGCACAATGAAGGTTGCCCTCGTACAACCCATGAGGAAATATCGCCACCCTCTAGCTCCATCAATGAGTCCGCCCCTGAACCTAAAGCTGGTAACGGCATTGCCCACATGCAGCTGATCGTACCCAAACTGCCTGGCAAACCGACTAGGCAAGTAGGGCTCAAAGAAGCAGTGATCTTCGCTCCTGTACAGCAGATGGGAGGGTCTAATACAGACCAACCAGTTAAAATCTTCCGGGGAAAGGTCGGTCTTCTCTCCACCTGAATCCTCAAGCCGCACCCCTGATTGATTGCGATGCACGGGGGGAGCAGTACAGAGGAGCTTCCAACCGTGGCTGAGGTTCAACACCAGCCGGCAGTCTAAAACTGTGCTCACATTCCAGGAGGAATCCTTGTAATTCAGCAAGAATATACCCTCCGAGCTGCTACCGGACCCAGGAGACATCACCCGGGGATTGTGGAGAATCAACCATCCCATCAAGTATAGGTATGGTAATTCCACCCTGGGAAAACTCTCACGTCGAGCTTCGTCGACGAGCAACCCGTCAGTTATGGCTCTCAAGCCAGCCTGTATACGGCACACCATGGCAGGAAGCAAGCCCAGTCTTGCCCCAAACACCAGGCACACTGCCGGCCACAGGATGTTTCGGTGAATGCGGTCCGCGGACGCGGTACCTGGCACCACTACTCGGCGTAACCATATGGAGAGGAAACCAGCCAGCTGGGATTCCTTAGACAAAGGCCTGCGACAATGCCTCAAGTAACTACAGGCCTTGGTGCCTTCCGGGTACTTTCCTACCCCCTCGACAAGAATCTGATCCGGAGCTTCAGCCTCCTCCTTAAGAGTCTCCACAACCTGGGCACTAAGCACGCCCAAATAGTTCACGGGCTCATTCTTGCCACCCGAGGCTTTCTCTGACCTGGCGGCCCTGGCTCGGTGGAAGAAGAGGTAGGGCATCCACTTGGTGGTGTGAGCCAAATCAGAAGGCTCGTTATAAAAGGCGGTGCACGCGAAGAATTGACACATCAGCTCCTGATATACTTCCGCCACCCGAGGTCCAAATCCCCCAACTCCCGGTTGGTGGGAACATACTCTTCATATGGAGTATCCCCCATCGGCAGTCTCGAGACAACTGCCATCTCGTGGAGCGCCAACCCCAACTCCCCCAGTGGAGTGGCAAAGGTCCCGGTGAGCGGAATGTACCGCTCCATCAGCGCCAGGAACAAATTGGGGTTCGGAGGCAACCCGACGCTCGTCGCACTCACAGCGGCATATAGTCCAATGCCCTCCAACTCTCTCTGGAAGTGCTTCAAGGCCCAGTCAACTAGGCATCTCCATCGGGAGTTCGTTGGGGCGATCCACCCATTGCACCGAGGATTCTCCTTGGGATATACCCCACCTCGACCCACGAAGTCGTTGCAGAAGGTCGGCAATTGGACCGGCTGGATCACCAAGCTATCTTCACTTGGAACAATGCCCGGGCACAGTCCTCTGAACAACGTTACAACACCGGAGGGGCGACTGACGAATGACCCCTGGTCAGCTCCTTTCAGATGAATAATCTTCCCCGGCTTGCCGTGAAGATCAGGAGTCAGCGTCCACAACATCTTCCTAGGATGCGTCGCGTGGAAGAAGGCCGAGATGGGATAATCCCTCGGCATCGTTGGCAGGTACAAAACCAAATTCCCGGCTGAGAAGACCCAGGGCTCCCTCTTAGGCTTCGTCTGGGACTGTTTGTCGATCATGTCCCCAAAAAGGAAAGCCGGCTTTACGTACGGCTCCCCGTCTACATAAGTCAGAGGCTCCCCGTTGATCATACTCAGCAGCATTCGCTCGCCCTGAGCCGATATTAAGACCCTCCTTCCTTCAGGGTACTGGGGTCCGGAGATAGGGAATGACACGTGGGACAGATCCTCCAGGTAGTTCGAGTGCAGCATCCCAGCAGCGGAGCCCATCACCTCGGCCAGTGGAGACTCACCCAAGTCAACTACAAAAGTGCAAGAAAAATACGTCATCACAAGTCTTGCACGAACATACGGACCGAAAGAAACAAGTCTGTGCTCTACGCAGGATTGCGCAAAACTGGCAATTTTACGCCGGAGGTCCCCCCACAAGCGTAAAATTCAAATTTTACGATATACCCTAATTTTCGGTAGCCAGAGCTTCTATGCTCAGAACTACGAAAATATGGAGTCTTTACGCTGACACATTAGAAATGTGGGCGTAAAAGATGAAAACGCCTTCGTGCATCATCTTCCTCAAGAAGAGGCTATCAGCACAGAAGATGACCTAGCACGGTCACGTTCAACGTGTGCGAAGGATTTTTTTTGTCATTTTTGTCACCCCGAAGGCTTTACCTCTAAGACCGGGTGCACTGCTCGTCGGCAGGATATTTCGCTCAGAAGGAAGTTCGCCTTGACCGACCAAAGACTCCCTCGCTGGGGCGGATGAACGAGAAGAGGAACCTACACCCTTTCCCTTGGCAGAGGAGGTCTGTTTCGACGTCATTTTTCTGAAGACTCGAGATGCTCGGAGAGAGAACGAAGAAAAACTCGAACAGTCGAAAGCTCTCTTTCACAGAAGACGGATAAAAAGTTTCTCTCTCAGAGAACTTGGGATATATATAGAGTTCGGGCCGACTCCTCGAATCCTCAGACGGACTCCTCGAGACCCTAACCAAATCTCGCAAAATTGAATAAAGGGTTATGATTGGATGCCACGTCAGCCCACTAACCTTGAAAGACGGACAGTCAGCAAATTCGAAAAGTTTTTTCGTGCAAAGACGGTTCAGCAGGTCCTACGCTGAAGGAGCTTTCTACGCTCGACAGCAACAGATCTACGGTTTTACGCTCGCAAGCTATAAGTCTATGGTTTTACGCCCGGATGCCTTTGTGCTCAGTAGCTTTTACGCTCGAGAGGCCACAAATCTACGATTTTACGCTCAGCAGATACCAAATCGATGATCTCACGCTCGATGGCGCTCAGTTTACACTCAGAAGCAACAGATCCGCAAGACTTCACGCTCGGAGAAATTTTCTTTTCAAGGGCTACAGATATATATTTCTACGCTAAAGGAGCTTTCTACGCTCGACGACTACGAATCTACAACTTAAAGTTCGACAGCTACAAGTCAGATTTTTGGCCCGGATGCCTTTGTGCTCAGTAGCTTTTATGCTCGAGAGGCCACAAAACCCATGACTTCACGCACATGAACTACAAGTCTACGATTTCACGCTCGACGGTGTTTTACGCCCGGAGGCTACAGACTGATGATTTCTCGCTCCACGACTTTCCGTATATTCGAACGGTCCCCGAGACGGTCAATTACAGGAGTTCACACAGAAGATACTCCTCCTTGGCCTCAACATATCCCAAGTACCCGAAACATACAAGAGTTCAAACATTGAGAAATTACTCTTCTCGGGTCAAATGGAGGTTCATCCAAACTCCAGTCTGAATATCTCGTCTATCAAAAGATGGCAACTCAGTTTTTGACAGCCATTCCTCGACCCTGTTCCAAGGGATTTTCGAGAAGTCACTCTTGAAGGCGAAGACTGAACAAAAATTCTGTTTATCAGAAGTTCAGAGCTCTACGTGGTTCCTCAGTCCCAACAACAGGACAGTTCTAAGATGTTCAAAATGCTCTACAGCGTTCTATGGACTACTCGCTATGCGTAAAGGACAGGACCTAGCACTCTTTCTACAGAGTCGGCGTACAAATTCAGATGTGTTGAAGCTGCACATATTCAGACTTCACAGCAACATATGGCAAGATGATCATATGAAGAAGAAAGAAGATTTTTATTAAAGATCAAAATCATGATTACATATGAGGAAAATCCAATCTACAAGGGTTTTCTTTTTATTTTTATGATTACATCTGAGGGGAACCCCGTCTACAAAGGAGATACCCCCTCGTCGTCTGAAGATCGCCGCCAGAGTCCGTTCTGTAGGGTTCTCGCATCGGTGCAGATCTTCCTCTTCTTCGAAGGAGATGATCACCGGCGGGCACGACAGAGTTGGGGCTTGCATAAAAGTATGCAGATCCCATGCTCCGTGCGCCATGGCAGATTGGGTTGAGGTATTAAACCCAACTCAGTCCGGGGAGACAGCTGCTACAGCTTGTCTTCTCTCTCACCTCCCAGAGGGCATCGAGAGAAGGCGCGACATACCAGCCGCCGTGGTCAAATACGACCCTTCCTCTCTCCTGGGGCAACGCCATACAAAGTTGCTGATTATCCCGAGCAAGGGAGGCTAAGATATCCTTCCATGATCCATCGTTGCAGTGGACACTTGCTCGAAGACGCCGTCTTTTTCGGCTCCTTACACGCTGGAAGAACATGATCTCCTTCTTCCTCAAATCGACCCGGCGAACTCCGGTGATCATCTCTGCGTGGTGATGAAGATATGGGGAGAACAGGCTAACTCCCCCAGCCTTTTATAGGCAAAAGAGATCACAGCGGTCCCCCATAAATCCGCCGTAAAGTCTGCACCGACCGTTTCAACGCTCCACTCAGAAACGTTTCGAGTTACGAGGGGCCATTCATGCTTCGTTCAAAGCGTTTCAAATTCCAAGGAATTTAAAAGCTCTGAAGGGGGTCTTGTAGAAGCATGAAAAATACGCTGGGAAGAGCTACACAGCCTCTTGATACAGAGCAGCGTAAGCAGAGGCCTTCAGAGCCATCAGGCGTACAACAGAGTTTTCTCCGCTAAAATACAGCGTGAAGAATAAAGCTCAAAGGACCATCCGCATAAGTGCAGTACGTCCAGGCCGCTCCAGCGTGAAACAGAGTTCTTCATCGCCTCCATAGCGTAAAACTCAACTGCTCTCAAAGCAGCGTGATAGCGTACGAGGAACGCTTCATCTTTCCCGAAATGAACCTGTCAAGTCACGCAGTGAATCTGACCTCTGACTCCTGACAAAAGGTGATGCACGGCTACCCAGACGACGGCTGGAAATGATAGAAGATCTCTCGGGATGCGTCCCACAGTATGATGGCGGATCTCACCATTTAATGCAGAGGATTTGGTAAAATATCACCAAACCGTCGTTTACTGGAGTCCCCTCAGCATAAACCGCTCTTTTGCGTACAAGGGAATACGCCGCCCTATTTTACACAGGCAAACATGAGCTGTTTTACGCTCCGCAGCAGACAAACCGCCTGCCACGTCAAAAGCTGCACTTTGTACGGGATTCGAGGCACGTCTCCACGTCTAATTGCACAGAGCGGTGACAGTTTCTCTCAAGACACGTCTCTGCGACGGGTGCACAGAAGGCCTGCAGACCTTCGAAACACGCCTCCGCATTTAATGCATAAGGTGATGGCAAATCTCTGCAAGAGATTTGGTTATATCTTCAAAAGACGTAATTTTGGCTAAAGGCGTCCACATCAGCACGGTATGTAGTGGCTTCTACGCCCATTCAGGATCTATGCTCAAGTGGCTTCTACGCCCATTCTGGCACGATATGCAGCGGCCTCTACGCCCATTCAGGATCTGTGCTCAAGCGGCTTTTGCGCCCATTCTGGCACGATATGCAGCGGCTTCTACGCCCATTCAGGATCTGTGCTCATGCGGCTTCCACGCCCACTCAGTCTCTACGACTACTCGGCTTCCACGCCTACTCGGCTTCTATGCCTGTTCGGCTTCTGTGCCTGTTCGGCTTTCACGCCTACTCGGCTCCTATGCCTGTTCAGCTTCTATGCCTGCTCGGCTTCCACGCCTGCTCGGCTTCTATGCCTGTTCGACTTCTATGCCTACTTGGCTTCTATGCCATGGTGACGGACATTTGGCTTCTACGCCAACCTCTTCTACACAATGGATACCTACCCGCGTGGCTTTTACGCCGTGATCTTAGTAGCAACCGTACGTGTTGTGTCCCCTTAGTTGGACCCACGTCACCCGCTCAGTCAAAAGATCATCTATACGTAGGCATTGGTTACTTTAACCGTTGTGTAAAAGGGTGCTGTACTTTCCACTCCTCGGTTGCTATACCAACGGAGTGGTCACTGTCACCAAAGACTCTATAAATAGAGGCCCCTGTCAATGGGGAACAAGGTCGAAAAATTGGTCAAGAAACCGATATCAGATCCCAGGTCAGAAAATTTGGTCAAGAGTACCAATATCAGATCCAAGGTCGACAATCGGAGAAGATCGAACAAGGAGGAGGGAGAGAGAGAGAGAGAGAGAGAGCCCGGAGCTCAGGCAAAGAGCGGAGATCGACGACTTCGGCATCGTGCATCCACCCTCTCCTACAACCTTCGAAGCTGCTACCTGTCTTCCACGGCACTTCTTCAATATCGCGTGGTCCAAGGGCTAAAGTGATCGACCGCAGATCAGACACCTATAGCAATTTATACCCAGATTAAATAAATTGTACTCCCACATCCTCGTATAGGATTACATTGTACAAGTTTGTTTGTAAACCAAAGGGCGCGGGTTTCGCACAAACCTCGTCATTGAAATACACTTTCATTCTTTCGTTTAATACTACAAACAACCATATTCACAAATTACTTTGTCAAATTTGTTGTGCCATTGTTTGGGAGCTTATTTCAAGCCATAGAGAGATTTTACTAGTCTGCAAACTTTCTTTTCTTGACCTTTAGCAATGAAACCTTCAGGTTGGTCCATATAAAGTTCTTCCTCTAGATCTCCATTCAAAAATGCTGTCTTTACATCCATTTGATGGATTAGCATATCATGAATGGATGCTAAGGCCAAGAGAGTTCTAATGGATGTGATCCTAGCCACAGGAGAGTAGGTATCAAAATAATCTAACCCTTTCTTCTGGGTAAAACCCTTAGCAACTAATCTAGCTTTGTATTTCTCTATAGTACCATCGGCTCTGAGTTTCTTCTTAAAAATCTACTTACAACCTATTGGTTTATTCCCTAAAGATAGATCTGTTAGAAACCAAGTGTTATTCTCCATGATGGAGTTGTATTCACTGTTAATGGCTTCTTTCCAGAAGGGAGCATCAGGAGACGACATTGCTTCTTCATAAGTTGAGGGATCACCCTCTATCAAAAATGTGAAGAATCCTTCTCCTAAATTTTTCTCAATCCTATTCCTTTTATTCCGTCTTGGTTCTAAGTCTTGTTCAGATTGAGAGCTAGGTATTTGGACTTGAGAACTAGTAGAGGGTATGGAGGAAGAGATTGAACTTCTATCCTTAAAGGAAAATATGTTTTCAAAGTAAACTGTATCTCTTGCTTCTATAATGGTATTGTTAGAGATTTCATTTACTTCTGAGTGAGTCACTAGAAATCTATTGGCATAGCTGTCTAAGGCATATCCTATGAAAACAGCTTCTACAGTCTTTGGACCAATCTTTCTCTTTTTAGGTTCGGGAATTCCGACTTTAGCACGGCATCCCCAAACTCTAAGGTAATTAATCCTAGGTGCTCTACCTTTCCACAGCTTATAGGGAGTCTTATTTTTGTCTTACTAGGAATCCTATTAAGAATGTAACAGGCAGTTAAAAGATCTTCTCCCCACAAGTTATCAGGAGCACCAGAGCTGAGAAGCATGGCATTCACCATATCTAACAGAGTGCGGTTCTTGCGTTCAGCAACTCCGTTAGACTGAGGTGAATATGGAGCAGTTACCTCATGAATTATTCCATGTTCTTCACAGAAGTTAGTCATTTCGTTTGAGGTATATTCTCCACCACGATCAGATCTAAGGATCTTAATCTTCCTTTCTAATTGATTCTCAGCTTCAGATTTGTAGACCTTAAATCTATCTAGAACTTCATCTTTGATTTTGAGAAGGTAGATATAACAATACTTTGAATAATCATCTATAAATGTAACAAAGTATTTTCTACCGCCTCTGGTCAAAAGCCTATTTGAGTCACATACATCACTATGGATAAGTTCTAGAAGGTCAGAATTTCTTTCTACAGATTTGAAAGATAATCTAGTGTGTTTGGCTTGAACATAAATCTCACATTTGTGTTTGTCATCTATTGGAGTCTTGGAAATAAGATCTAAGGTCATCATTCTTTTAATAGAACCGAGGTTCACATGACCTAGTCTGCCATGCCAAACATTTGAAGATTCTATATTAGAGACAATGAGAGAACAATTAGACATTTTATTCATTGTACTTAAAATGAAAAGACCGTCTTTTACAAAGCCTTTTCCTATAAAAGAGTCATGCTTAGAAAAAACTACTTTATTAGCCTCCATTACAATTTTGTATCCTGAGGCTACAAGAAGGGATCCACTGACTAGGTTTCTCCTGACAGACGGCACATGAAGAACATCATGAAGAGTTAAGATTTTTCCTGATGTCATCTTCAGGTTAACTTTTCATCTTCCAATAATTTGTGCCGTTGAGCCATCTCCTAGGGTCACACCTCCTCCACTTGATTCCTGATAGTTTGAAAAACAGGAGCGATCAAACGAAACGTGAACATTAGCTCCAGAATCCAACCACCAATCATCAGAATGGTAAGAGAGGTTAATAAGGGGTTGAAAGCTTACAGACCTGAAGGAACTCGAAGAACCTTTGTGAAGCATGTTCGCTTCTGGTCTAACTGAGCCTTTTCCTTTGTAGGAGGTCTGGACAGCTTCCTTCTTCCTATGGTAGCAGTTGATGGCCATATGGTTTATTTTACCACACACAAAACAAAATCTCTTTTGATCCTGAGTCTGACTGAAGTTTCTAGGTTTTTGGTTTTGGTGATGATGGTTTTGGTGGTTAGACTGAAAGTTTTTCTTCTTCTTGAAGAAATTCTTTTTGGGTTTATAAGAAAAATTAGACTTGGGTTTTCCTTAGCCTTCTACAAGGTTTACCTTAGCTTTAGATTCAGTCTTAGGCTTAGACCTCAATCTAATTTGTTCTTCAGTTCTAATTTTCTTTAGGACTTGATTGTAGGTAAGATCTCCTTGTGTATGGATAAGATCCTTAGCCATATCAGACCAAGAGGGAGGTAGCTTGTCTATTAGGCATGCTATTTTATGTTCATTGGAGAAAGATGTCCCTTTGGCTTGAATATGTCTAAGGTATTCTTGGAATTCATGGAGCTGGTCATTCATTGGTTTGTTATCTACCATAAAATATCTATTAAAGGTTGAAGAATTAAACCTTTCTATTCCGGCATCATCACAGCCGTATTCATCTTCTAAGGCTTTCCACAGTTCTTTAGCGCTCTTGTATTCAAAAAATATATCATACAAGGATTCAGATAATGCGCTTAAAATTCTATGAAAGCAGTGGAAGTCTATCTCTTTTGGGGTTTTTGGTTTCGACGAGGTGGACACTCCTATGTCAGACTCAGTTTTATCAGAATCATTTGTGATGGGTGTGGACCCATCAATGGCAGAAATAAGTCCTAAGATCGTGAGCCAAAATTTCATTTGGCTCTGCCATCTCTTGAAGTAAGAGCCATCAAACTTAGCAGGTTTTGCAGTAGAGGATTCCTCCTTACCAGTCATGATTGCAGTCTGAAAAATATAAATTTATTTAATCACAATGTCTAAGATAATAGTTTAGGTGGTCTTTGCTAATCAATCTTAAAATCTTTAGTTTTTCAAGTGTTGATCAACTCAGGTTAGCTGTAGGGGCCGGTTCCCAGCTAGCGGTGGTCCGAAGACTCTTAAGTACCGTGTCGCTTAGGGTTGTTTACACCCGGTTGACAGAAGGACCCTTTCGGCTTGTGCCCGAATTTGTCTCTACTTTGAAACTTTAGATTTGAAGATTTTATTTGCAATTTCCTTTCACTAAACTGTTTTCTTTTTGGTCCTAGTTGCTTTCAAAAAACTAAGTGATTAAAAATGAAGCAAATTGTATGTAACAACTGAAAGAAATTTTGTGATCAAAAATTGTAATTTTATCAAATGTGCTAACAATATTTAGAACACTTTAAGCAGATTTACAATTTGACAATATAGTAAGCAATTTGATAAGTAAACAAATAAATCAATTGAGGAATTTGTACTGTTAACTTGAATTTGTTACAGTAACTATCTTTGGTACGAGAAACGAAATAAACTTGTTGAATTTGTAGAAAATTTGCTACAGTAACTAAAAATGGTTAGAGGTGAACTTGTATTTGCTACGAAATCAACTTGTTGAATTTCTAGAAAATAAATTTGCTACAGTAAGTAAGTAACAGTAGCTACTTTGAAATTGTAACAACTCTAACTTACAGTAGCTACTTAGAACAAACTCACAGTAGCTAACAGTAGCTACTTAGAAAATGCTATAGAACAAATTGTGAACAATTTCTAGAAATCAATTATAACAAATAAATTAGTATGTTGCTACAATATGTTTAGAAATCAATTCTTAACAAATAACAAATTGTTAACAAATAGAATAAACTCTTAGATTGTTAGAAATATTTTCTTTTACTTACTGAAAATTTTCAGAATACAAAAAATAAAATTAAACAGATGTTACCGGCCTCTGGGGAAGTCGTGCACGAAGCACTGCCCTAAGAGTTTATTCGGGATCTGTGTGCAGACGTTCCCGAAGCTCATAGTGGTAAAACCCCCGCACTACTAGTATCTCGTTGCCGCACACGACTTGGAGAGAACGACCAGAACTTAGCTCTGCCCAGAGCTTGGAGACGATGAAGATCGAACAAAATATTGACAGAGATTTTTCGTAAAGAATTTTTTCTGAGACGTTTACAAAGAAACACACAGACGAATATATAAGACTGATGTGTAACGGTCTGAATTAATTTCCGATTAATTCAGCCGTTACACAGGAGAATTAAAAGAATGATTCTGGACATAAAAATTGTAACGGTTCAAAACATTTGTAACGTTCAGAAATTAATTATAACGTTCAGAAAAATAAATGAAAGGAGCAAAAAGAATTTTAGGGTCCCAACCCGAAGAGGAAATCGGATCGGCATTCGGCGCCCGCAGATGTGGGCGCGTACCCGCACCCGTTACGCGCGTCGAACCGAACGAACCGAACCGGGCCGGACGGCGGCGGCGGCGCGCGCGTGTGGCCCAAGGGGTTCCCCACACAACAACTTAATAGAGCAAAGGAGAGAAACTAATATATGTACACAAGAAGGCTTTGGTGCATCCGATGTGGGACTAAAGAAAGAAAGAGAAATTTGAACTTTTGCAAGAAAACATAACCAAAACCAACAGTGTAGAATTTAAGAATATAGTTTTGAAACAATCTTTCAAAGACGACTTTAACGATTAGGTCCGAGAAGGTCAACTTTAAATTTTTTATAGAGTAAGCCCGGTCCGACCTGCCTTGGCCCGAAAAGTCCGACTCTTGTGGGCGGACATGGGCTTCATAAATAATAATTAAGCTCGGTCCGACCTGACCCAAATTTTTTTTAGGACCGAAAAAGACTGACCCATACCCAGCCCGTACTTTATGGGCTTGGACTGCACGGCCCAATGTCGATCCCTAATCCCATATGTTATTCGAAATAACGGCATTGGATTATTTTTTTTTTGATCGTTCAAATTAGATCCTTAAACTATTCGTTTTTTATAAGATTTGATCTAATCTGAACGGTCAAAAAAATATTATCCAACGACTGCTATTTCAGAAAACATGCATGAATGTTTGATAACGAGAATCCCAATCCCTTTTTTGTATATACTAGTCACGTCCAAGTACAACAATATAATTTTTTTTAATATTATTAAAAAAGTAGTTAGATATTTAAAATATATTTAAATATAATTTGAAGCACTTTTCAAATTTCTTAAAGATATTTAACTCCTTTTATGAATAAAATCCGTTTGGTATGATCAAATCTATCGAGATAGAATGTGGTGTGTCCACCCGTTGACCACTCGGACCAGGAGATTTCACAGCTTATCATGACGGCTTTCGCTAAACAGTTCCAAAATCTGTTTGGTCCGAAAATAATGCAACTTTTGACAGCATATTTGAGTATGCTGTCAGAAGCTGCTTCTGCTGCGACTTCTTCTTCCTAAACCCAAACAAAAATAAAATTAGGGGCTCTGGAACGGACCTAGGGTTTTGGGTTCTGGAGCTCTGTCGCTGCCAGCGATGACGTCATCCCCGCACCTCCTGCTGCCGGATCCTACCTGGATCCCATCGTCCCCACCCGGTAAGCATTCTCCCTTCCCCCTCCCATTTCGGATCGGTTTCGCTGACCCGAAACCCGATAGCGCGTCGAATAACAGTAGCAGTGGCGTGGTGCAGGAACGCTCGGTCCTCATCCAACCGCATCGCTGCTCAAGAAACCGAAGCCGTCGCCGAACGACGACGAGAGTTTCCTGCCGGTACTGAACTCCTCCGACTACTTCACCTCCCCTTCGGTCACCGAGCTCGCCCTCGCCGAGTCCGTCGACCCCGGCTTCTGCTGCCGCGTCCCGAGCTTCGTCATCGGAAGGCTCGGCTACGGCCACGTCAGGTTCGTCGGCGACACCGACGTTCGGTTCTTGAATCTCGACCGTCTTGTAAAATTCGGCAGACACTCCGTTTCGGTATACGAGGACGAGTCCGTCAAGCCTCCGGTCGGCCGCGGTCTCAACAAGCCCGCCGAGGTGACCCTGCTGGTCCAGCTGGATCCGGAATCGGAACCGGAACGAGTTGCGGACAGGTTGAGGGCGTGCACGGAGAAACAGGGCGCCGAGTTTGTCTCGTACGATCCTTTGAGTAAGGTGTGGAGGTTTGTCGTGCCGCATTTCAGTAGGTTCGGCCTGGGCGACGGGGAGGAGGAGGAGGAAGACGATGCTGTCATGGACGACGTCGCGGCCCGGCTGGATGTATCCCCAGCGGATCCCGACGAGGTTTTGCTCTCCCATTCGCTCCCCGCCCACCTCGGGCTCGACCCCGTGAAGATGCACGAGATGCGGACGCTGATGTTTCCGGCGGGCGAGGAGGACGAGGAGTTTGAGAATTCATTTCCGTCGTCCGACAAGAGGGGAGTATCCGGGAGAGGTCACGTGAGAGCGGATTCCCCAGGCATCAGTGGGAAAAGTGACATGCTTACTTCTCCTATGCAAGGTTTGTCGCAGAAGAAAAGCAGTATGGCCAGTCATTCCCCCTTGAGGAAAGTGCCTGTTCCATTGCTCGAATATAACATGAATAGTTTCGGGTCGAACCCCTGTAGAAGCATTCTTATGACAGGACAAAACACAGGGTTGCCGGTAAGAGCAAAGAAGATTGAAGGCTTTAAACTGGAGGACAAGTACAAGACTCCTTTAAGTGGACATTCTCATAACATAGTCGACGCTGCGTTGTTCATGGGTAGATCTTTTCGTGTCGGCTGGGGACCTAATGGTGTCCTTGTCCACACCGGAACTCCTGTTGGCAAATCCGGAAATGTGTTGTCCTCTGTAATTAATATAGAAAAAGTTGCAATAGACCGCACGGTGAGGGATGAAAACAATAAAGTCAAAGAGGAGCTGGTTGATTTGGGCTTCTCTTCCCCTCTGGATCTGCACAAATCACTGGACAGTGAATCTATAGAAGTCGGTGCAGGCTCCTTCAGAATAAAGCTTCAGAAAGTTATAATTAGTCGTCCCACACTCTCAGAGATCTGCCGGGCTTATATCGGAATTATTGAGAAAAAGCTTGAGGTGCCTAACTTATCTACATCTTCTCGGTTGCTTTTGATGCATCAAGTCACAATCTGGGAATTGATTAAAGTACTGTTCTCAGAGCGGGAAACAGGTGGACACTTGCAGGCTGAATCCGATGATGATGGCGAGGATATGATGCTCGATAAGAGGGATGTACCTGATGATATAGATCCTGAAGCAAGCCCTTTTATCCGCAGAGCCGAGTTCAGCGATTGGTTGCAAGACAGTGTTTGCCACAGGGTACAGGAAGAAGTGAGTTGTTTAAATGATTCGAGTGATTTAGAACACATTCTCATACGTCTCACAGGACGACAACTAGATACTGCTGTAGAACTTGCTGCTTCTAGAGGAGACGTCCGGCTGTCCATTTTGCTGAGTCAGGCTGGTGGGTCAATGGTTAATCGAGAGGACATGGCTCGACAATTAAACCTCTGGAGAGTTAATGGATTGGATTTCAACTATATTGAAAATGATAGGTTGAAGTTGTATGAGTTACTTGCTGGTAACATCCAAGGTGCGCATCAAGACTCTACAGTTGACTGGAAGAGATATTTGGGGCTGGTAATGTGGTACCAATTGCCACCTGATACTTCCCTGCCTTTCATTATTCACACTTACCAACAGCTACTTGGTGAAGGAAGAGCTCCAAATCCAGTCCCAGTGTATGTTGATGAAGGACCAGTGGAAGATACAGTAGACTGGAGGTTAGGAGATCGTTATGATATAGCGTATTATCTCATGCTCCTTCATGCCAACCAAGGCAAGGCCTTCGATCTACTAAAAACCATGTTCAGTGCCTTCTCTTCTACCCATGATCCATTAGACCACCACATGATATGGCATCAATGTGCATTATTGGAAGCTATTGGTGCTTTCAGTTCTGATGATCTTAATGTTCTTCATATGAGTTATGTTTCCCAGTTGCTGTGCCTTGGCCAGTGCCATTGGGCAATATATGTAGTTATGCATATGCCTTATCACGAGGACTTCCCACATATCCACGCTAATCTTATTAGGGATATTTTGTCACAATATTGCGAAATATGGAGTGCGCATGATATACAAAGGCAGTTCATCAAAGATCTTGGCGTACCCTCAGAATGGATGCATGAAGCTTTGGTAAGAATCATTTGTGAGATATTGCTTCCTTCATAAACCTCGATATTAGCTGTTCTAGATCTCAAAGTTGCATTTGACATCCAAAACTTATATATGCATGCATGGAAACATCTATCTACAATTTATGGTTGTTATAGTTGTGTAATTTTTACACTCTGATTTTGTATATTGAATCAATGATTTGACTTAGTCTTGCTGTATTAATGCAGGCAATCTATTCTCAGTACTATGGAAATCTGCCAAAGGCCCTTGAACATTTCCTAGAATGTTCCAATTGGCAAAAAGCTCACTCTATTTTCATGACATCAGTTGCTCATTCATTGTTTCTATCATGTAAGCATGTGATATGGTCCATATGATATCCATTCGTGCAACTTCTTGTTTTGTCGTATCTGTAGTTATGTCTGTTCAGATGTTTTAGCAATGAGCTATGATATTAGTTTATTACTAGGAAAACCTTTTTGAGCAGGGCTAAAATTGGAAGTTAAGTTGACCATAATTAGAATGTTTTAACGTCTTTTTATTCTAAGACTGGGGTGTGAGGGCTAAAAAAAAACAAGAAAAAAGAATCAAATCACACCATCCCTGTAATAGGTAAATGCCTTTTTTTTCTCCTAAAGTTGTTGGAATTATTTGTAAAAAAATATTGGCTACAATTGAAGAGGTCTTATCAATACAATTTTCGTTTATCCGAGATCTAGGCATAATTAGCAATCCATTCTATAATTCTTCTCATTATCCCTCGGGAAAAATGATCCCACAAACAAAGGAATTGTAGTACAAACTAACATAAAAACAGACGACTCATTCTAAAAAAAACAAAACAAAAAACAAAGACGTGGACCTTCTGCTCAAATTGTACGCCTTTTGGACAAAGAGAGAGAGGATACTTTTGAATGAGATTGGATCTCATCCTTCGTAGCATACAAATTAGTGTAGCTATTACTATTTCATCTAAGTTGAATAACCGAGGGCTTTATTTTGATATGGATTCTGATAACTCGAGAAATTTTAATTTGGTTATGCACTCTTATGTATAATGAAGAACAAAAAAATTTGGTTATGAATTCCAACGTGGCGGATAAAATAATATATCGACATAGGCCAATCAATAGTTCTAGTCGCACACTCCCATAATCACCATCTCTTCGGAGAATCCACTTCAACTATTCGTATTAAATAAAAAATACAATACTTGACGTCTCAACAAGAGAATTTCCGGCAAGGTATCTATGAGCATGAGAAGGCCATGCCATAAAACCTAGGAGGACAATTGTCAGGCACGTTGACCTACCTTTTGGATACACAGTTTAAACTCACGTGACTAAGGAGCACCCTCCAAGTTGCCATAGACTATAAATAGTAGACAAATAGGTGATGATACAATTTGTTGTAGGGAATTTGCATTTATCCCTATGAGATACAAATGCACAAGAATATGATGGTCATACACACTTTTACCTTGTACGAACAGACGTGTGAGATATACGCAGATTGTAGGGTTATTTGAAGACTGTTCTCCTTGATTGGTGAAGCTTTAATGCTTTATACATTTAAGAAAGAAGGGGAGCTTTGATTCATTATTTGGAGAAGATATAGAACACTTCGCTTTGTCGATTGTGGTTTTTTGGTCTAACTGTTAAATTGTGCTTTTAGAAAATCATTCATGGCAAAAGGGAAAGTTTCTGACTCTTATTTTAGCTCTTTACTTGTAAGTAGAAATACCTTCCACGCACCGAAGACCCTAGTTGAGAAGTTTAGTGTGTTTTTATAAGTATATATATATTTTTTCCTTTTCCACTTTTTGCTTAAGGACTTCATGTATAGTCTCTGTACAGATCTTTCTAAACCAACTGTCACAATTCCCCTTAACACCGTTTTTACATTTTTCCCTTTGAGGTTTCCTTGGATGTTCTCGCAAATTAAATGCCTAACATCATATTTGATCTATCAGAGAGAAAATGCTATGAGCAAGTTGACCCCTGCCAAGCTTCACTTCTTAATGCTGCATTTATTTATTTATTTATTTATTTCTTCAGGCGGCTTTGGCTGTGTTGTGCTTAAATCAATGTTGACAGGATACTGTCAAACTTTCTTGCTAACTAATGGAGTCTTTTGAACTCAGGTTGATAGTAAACATATCACGTTTAAGCTGAATCTCAGTGTCAGCTTCTTTGCATCATGTAGCTCAAATTTAATCTTGAAGATGGCTTCTTGAAGCTTTCTACAAGACATGTATGCATCTTTGATATTGAGATCCAATTGATAACCGATTCTGACAATAGGATTAATCAGCAGTTAATTGGCCGAGTAGTCTGCTGAATGATTAATCTGAACCTCCAGTTGGTTCATAATAGTGATTAGTTGGTAATCAGACCGGAACTGAGCACATAATGAAATTAGTTAGTAAACTTAGTATAGTTTTGCTGATCAATTTTACTTGATTCTTTTTGAAGTTTCTTATTGATCATCAGCCAATGATCGCTAATTACTTAATAGTCCTATCAGCTTTACCCTAACTAATTATGGATGTGTTAGAAAAGTTTGCAATATAGCTGTATCTACAACACCGTTTTGGTTACTAATCGATGGAAGCAATTATCAGCCAATCTTCGTAATGGTTTGGTAAATCTTAAATACAAATAATACCCATGTCTGATCATATTCACCAGCAATTATCAGCTGTCATATTCAAATTGTTTTTGAATAAATTGAGTGATATGCATCTCATCTCATCTCATTGAAGGCCAGGATGACTGCTTCATATCTGACTTGTTATTACTTATTGTTATCTCACGTATTGTCATCAATCATTTTGTTGATAAATTGGCTTTGGCATGAAAAAGAGCACTTGTAAACTGATTACAAATGCTGCATACTAGTTTAATTGTTGACAATGAAAGCTAATCGTTGTAAATACGATTTACATTTAAGTTAAAAAAATATATGATGCACTTTCTCCCAGCACTTAAGCCTTTGTCGAAGCCATAGTGTAGAACGATACTGCTATACATATAGTGTTTCATATCCCGGTATCCTGATCTCTTTCCAACTATGATTGAATGGTAGAATATTTTCAGTAAAGTTTTAATGTATTTAAAATCAAATTCTAAGCCTTTTTTTATCCTAATGTTTTTGGTCCTCTGCCTTCCCCTGTTTAAAAGATCTTGTTATAATTTGTGATTCTTTGTTCAGTTTAGTGAGGGTTGTCAACGGGTTGGGTTCGGGTCGGTTTTATGTAAAATCCGAACCTGACCCGGAAAGTTTTCGGGTCCCAAATTTGTATCCGACACGCTACCCGAATGCTTTTCAGGTTTTAGTTTTAACATCCAGACCCAATCTGTTCTGAAAATTAAACAAAAAAACCCAGTTCTCCCATCCATATGGCGGAGAAGTGAACCCTGTACCTCACCAATAAATGAGTCCAGTCTTTACCAACCACCCAAAGACTAACTAGTCATATCTAAGAGTATATTTAATAAAAACCGAACCATACCTGGATTTTTTTCAGCTTTCCTATGCTGCACCCGAACCCGACGCAAAGTGCATTCGGATTTTAATTTTACATCCAAAATCCATTTTTTAGTCAAAATTCGGGTCAGGCTATCGGTTACCATTGACCTTAGAAGCCAGAAACTCCTAGGAGGTCAACGAATCTCAGTAAGAACCTTCGATTCGGCGTTTCTTACTTGGGAGCTCGTTTGGAGCTCGTTTCCCCGATGACGGGAGCTTCGTTTTTCCGGGGACGGAAGCTCGTTTCCCCGACGACATGATCGCTTCCCATAATATGACCATAATTTTAGAAGATGACATAAATTTTGTGAGAAAAATTGGAATATTTTCAATACACATTTATCAAAGTACCAAGAAACTAAAGATTTCTTACTTTGACATCATAAAAAATTAACATGCGAAAGATCTCTCTGTAACTTTGAACTGAACTTTATAAATTCTAATAAATTTTAAGATATTTATAAGTTTTGATAACAATAATTAATAAACATCAAAAATTTATTAGCGCACGCTCCCATCACGCTCCCAAATTTAGAATCTTCTAAGTAGTCGCGCTTCCCCGCCCCCGCTTCCGTTCCCGCTCCCGCTTCTGGCTTCTAAGCCATTGACAGGCCTAACTTCAGTCCCACATTGGGTAGAGCTGTACGAGGAAGGTTCTCCTCCTATATCTATCCCAGATCACATGAATGAAGCATGCCACTTGAGTTGAGCTTCTCTCAACTGTTCTGTTTAAGGGCTTCCTATAAATTTGTTTAAACTGCTATACATTTGTGGAAATGTTAACCTATGTTGTTGCTGTTAGTTTTGATTTATATTCTAGGTTAAATTACAACTTGATACCCTCAACTATTCAAGTTTTTCAACTTGATACCCTCAACTTTTATAGTTATCAATTTGATATTAATATATAGTCAATGAAATGGGGGACAGTTGACCCTTTTCTGTTCTGTAAATGTTTCAGGTATGTTGTAAGAATCATATATCATGTTTAGTGCCATGAGGCCACTAGTCATGCATGACATTAGTTTCTTCTTACTTTTCAGCCAAACATTCAGAGATCTGGAGGATCACAACCTTAATGGAGGAATACAAGTCTGAAATTGCCGATTGGGACTTGGGTGCTGGAATCTATTTTGATTTTTATAACATAAAAAGTTTATTGCAAGATGAGGACATCATGGATGATAAGGTTCGGAATCCAATAGCTTATAAAATTACTTGAAGGTTACAAAAGTTTGCTAAAGTGTGATTTTAATTATATATATGTGTGTGCATTATATATAGTACTTGGTCGTTTGTGTGTTAGTATAATACTCAAATTTTCAACCCATCTGAAGTTTTATGCATGTCTCAGTGATGAGCATATTCACATCTAGTGATCATGGACTGTTGCCTACTTTTCTTTTTATACAAGTACATTTCTCATTGTTTCAAGTGTTCTTGGTTCGAAGAGGACAATCTTTTACTTGCACTATGTAATGGTGATCCTAACCAAAATTTGAGTAGCTATAATGATGGAAAATAGGACAAATTTTGCACTGCCTTTCCTGTATAGCAGTGCTTTTGAGTGCTAATTTGTAAGAAACTACTAAGAAGTACATCCTATGTTTCTTCTTTTTCGCCCTACGTCCTTATGCATCAAAACAGCAGTTATTCTCCTCATTGCTAAGGTTATCTTTTGTCACTGCTAGTGTAGTGAAGCAATATCCCTTAACATGCTGAAACTGTTTAAAGTGAGAAACATTTCTCATTTTAAATTTTTTGGCTGCACTTACCACTGAATGACAGAGGGGCCACACCATGGATAATATTCTTTTTTGGATAACTGTGCATATTTTTAATTGACAACTTGCGAGATGTGTCATACATTAAAAGCCTACTTATGAGAACTGTCATTTTCCAAAAAACAAAAAACAAAAAAACAAAAAACAAAAAACAAAACAAACAAACAAAAGGTTGTTTTTGGAGGGCAATATACTACTATTTGTGAACTTCAAAAAATATAGCATCAATTTTATTTTTTTCAAAAGCTTACACGGGGAGTGTGAAGTGGGGCCTCTGCATTCTTCCCCAGGTAGCCAGCCGGTCAGCTGCGATCGTGCCCCTGGGTTTCATTGTTTCAAAAAAAATAAAATAAGTAAACTTTGAGGCATGGCTTTCCTGAGCCCATTTGCGTGACATGGAAACTGAATTTTCAGGATGTTAGGCTTTCAGTAGTATGTATTATGGAAAAATTTATCTAAATTTGCATGGAAAAGTAAGTTCCTGTTTGGAGTGAAAAGAACCGCAGATATTCTTTTGTTCACTGCTAGTGTAATGAAGCAATATCCATTCACATGCTGAAACTGTTTTTAAGTGTGAAACATTTCTCAGTTTAAAATTTGGGCTGCAATTACCACTGAATTACATATAGGGGGATCAACCACAACATAGGTAATATTCTTTTGCTAGTACTGTGTTCATTTTCGATTGTCAATTTGTGAGACAAGTATACATTGAAAGCCTGATAATGATAACTGTGTTCATTTTCACATTGTAGTTTTTCAAGCAAAACTTTGTTCTTTTTTTGTGTGGTGGACATGGCCCCCCATTCTGTCCCTGGAATAACTATGTATGACATGAAATTGAATTTTCAGTAACATATATTATTATCGAAAAATTTCTTGAAGTTTGCTTGGAAAAGGTGGTTCCTGTTTGGAGTGAAAAAGACCACAGGAATACAAACAGACTAAAGTGATGGAGTTCCAACTTGGAATTCTTTGGACACTGCTACTGTAGTGAAGCAATATCCATCCATTCGAATGCTGAAAGTGTTTTGAAGTATCTCAGTGGGGGGATTAATACCCGGATCGAATCAGAGTTCATGCGCCCCGCCCTGGACCGCAGGGAATCTTAGCATGGGGGGTACGTCCTAATCATTTTGCAACTGCAAGGCTGGCTAGTACGCACCAGGAGCAAAAAACTGACGCCTTACCACTCCATGCGGCAGTCTGAGATAGAAAGCCACCTGACCTTGAAACATTTCTCATTTTAACATTTTGGTTTGCAATTACAACTGACATCGTCTCCTGGAATAAATGCATGATAGGGAAACTGAATTTTCAGGATGTTAAGTTTTCAGTCGTTGTCATCATAATCACCCAAGCCTTTTCCCTTCAGAATGGAGTTAGCTATGAAGCATAAGAAAACTTCATACAAGATTTGACAGTTTTATGACCGGATGTCGACCTGATGTCAACCCTTTATGATGATGCCAAATTCCTAACCAATGTGGCTATGAGCATGAGAGGGCCATGCCATAAAACCTAGGTGGTTAGTTGGTAGGTAGATAAACCAACCTTTCATATTGCAGTTTAAGCTCATATAACCAAAAAGCACCCGCCAAGTTTCCTTGGACTATAAAGAGTCTTAGACGAAGAGGTAAGATGATACAATTTGCTTAGGGAATTGCACTCATCTCTATGGCACATTACGCAAAGAGTGAACGATGTTAAGTTTTCAGTAATATATAATGGAAATTTTATATCTAAATTTGCTTGGACCAGTAAGTTCCTGTATGGAGTGAAAAAGACCACAGAAATACAACTAGACAAACTACAGTGATCGAGTACCAACTTGATATTCTTGCAACCCTTAGTCATCCATACCCAATTCTGCTACAATAACATCTGTTTGCATATAGATCATTCACTAGAGTGATCCATTTCTAACCTTAAGAGTACATACGTTTATTAAGGAGGTTTGGTTTGTAAGCATTTTAGCTTTTTGATTTCTTGGTGTATTGACACTTTTCAATCCTAAGATGGAAACTGGATGAACTACTTGCATAACCCAACATTGCATTGATTTAGGCATACTTTTCTACAAATTACATATGGTTGTGAGATAAAACAGTCTTCCGAGATCTTCATAACATTGCCAATATCAGCGGAGTCTAGTGAAGCATGTCTAAGATGTCAAGCGCTTTTACTTGTAGCATGTTGAATACAAGGGAAACAGAATTATGGTGAGCCTATTTTACATGATTGATCTTCCATGCTGTTTATTGTTATCTTGTTGTTACAGGAAGACCTGCTTGAAAAGAAGAACGCAGCATGCAAAGATTTCTTTGTTCGCTTGAATGATTCATTAGCAATATGGGGCAACAAATTTCCTGTTGATGCGAGGTATTACAAATCTGATGTGCGAGCTATCGTGAATCTTGCACCTACTTTCTTATTGGCAGGATGTGTCAGTAATATACATCCTTCATGTAGTGAAGATGTTTGCAACTTTTATGATATTGGTTTTGTTGTCACTAGAAGTGACTATAAACACCACTAGATCTACTATTTTGTGATCATGAAAGGAGATGCCTCTTCTAAGGTAGTTTTTGTCACACCATGGCCTACGACGCACCAGGACATGTTCTGTGCTTGAGCCACATGAGCACTTCACTTGGCCCAATTTGCCAAAATGGTCAACCCAAATTACACTTGAGACCAAAATTTGAAGAATAATTGTTCACTCCCTACGGTCGCCTCGGCTGACTGAGAGAGAATGGGGATTTGCATGCCCCTTCTTTACCTTATGAGTTGGCAGTTTTCCAAGGATCGCATCCCTCGCAGAAAGGAATGTTTAGAAGAACTCAAATATAAACCAATCAAACTCCCGTCTTCTATTTGACATAGAGACTAAATATTGGGGTATCACAATCTCCCCTACTCAAAGATGTGATATCCATGTCGCAGTCCGTGCGAGTGGCCTAGTCTCATCCTAGTGGAAGACGGATCTACTACGTAAACTATGATATCATTTGACACGCTGGCCGCCAGGACGTGACCCATGGATGAACCACATGTTCACATCTCTTGGCCCAACTTGCCAAAATGGTTAACCCGGATGTACACATGAGACCAATCACTCAAATATAAACCAATCAAACTCCTGTCTTCCATCCGGTGAGGGACTAAATATCGTGCTTTCACACTTCAACACTACTTTTGCTTTCTGTATGATTGATTACCAAGTCCGCTTTTTTGCTTTCCTGAAATTTATAGGTGGGCAACTTAGCTTTATGCCAAGTGAATAAGTGCTCCATCCTCGTTTACTGACATCTTTAATTTGTCCCCATAAATCTCGGATGCTGTTTAGGCTTTCATGATATTCAATTGGCATAGAAAAACACAGGATAATGATTTTCTTTTTTGAGCTCAGTTGGCATTCAAGAGAAGAAATTCTCTGTAATGAGAAAAATAAAACTGTAGCTCGAGTTTTTTCCTTGCAACAAGTCTTCAAGGAAACAACTATTTAATCTAGCTTGGAATGAAGGACAGCATAGCAGATTTTTTTCAGGCTCTTGCAATCGAGGACAACATAAGAGCTTTCTTTTAAAATAGGAAACTCTTGAATTTAGCTTGGAATAAAGGACAACAGAGTTTTTGTTAATCTCTTTGAATACTGTTTGGACCGCGTAACCTCACTCATTGTGAGGAAGCTAAATTCAAACACCACCCTTCGCCCCTTACTCTTCACCACCAATACCCAGCTGTATTCACGATCAGATATTTGATAAACTTGCAATGCATATGAAATATTATAATTTTTACAATAGTGTTATGTTGTGTGTATATATCATTTCCATGTTGCTGGGACTGGTTGAAAGTCTTAACATCTTCATTTATTTGCCTCCCCCTTCTTTCTGTTTGGAGCTGGCGGTGTAAGGGTGGGGGTGGGTTTATACTTGGGTGTTTGCGACGGGGAGGGACGGCTACTTCTAACATCAATATTGTGTACTTGGTATCTACCTTGTTCTTCACTCACACAAAGTGGTTACTTCATTTTTGCCTTCTCAGGGTGACTTATTCGAAGATGGCAGAGGAGCTAGGCGCTCTACTCGAGTCCACCCCTGGGGAGTCCTCAACATCATTGGTTCAGATGAACTGCTTCGAGACGATGCTTAGCGCTCCTATCCCGGAAGACCTCCGATCCTGTCGTTTACAGGATGCCCTTTCAGTTTTTACGTATTTGCTCACTGAGCATGCATCCTGAGTTCCTTTCTTGTTATCAGTTCCGCACTATTCTACCTGTAACATTGTAAATGAAATATCACTATGGGGTTTCCCACTTCGATTTTGTATTTTGTCATTTTTGGTTCTATTAATGATCAAGCATTTTCTTACACAGGTCATTAGAGTGAGCTATAATGACCTTTACAATGATACACGGGGTTCATTTGCCTGCAATCTTAGCGTTCAGTAAGCAAATGCTTGATGCTAAGCAACATCATTTGCAAGGTTTGTCAGTCTTCTATGATTCTCTCTCCAAATTATTAGAACATGGTCTGGGTAGTAGGAACAATCGGGCCCTGGTCCTTGCTTAGTTCATGATGAGGAGATGATCCTGAAATTGCAGGTCTTATCTGCCATTGCAGGGCATAATGTATCACACTTCTCTCTTCGCATATCTGAGTCCTCTCTTTTATTCGGCATTTCTGAGTCAAAAGGAGTACAGAAAGTTCAGTTTTAGGGCAGAAATTTTGGTGTGGAGAAACAAAATTTAGGGTGCGTTTGATTGTAGGGTGGAAAATAGATTAATTTTACGAAATTATTTTCCTAGAAAAAAAAAAGATTTTATGGACTTTCGAAAAAATTTCATGGAAAACTTAATTTGATGTTTGATTATCATTATTTTTCACGGAAAATATCATTTTTTCAGAAAATGATATTTTTCAATGGGTTGGAAAAGTTTTATTTTTCACTATTTTAGAGAATTTGAAAAATGATAGTTTTTTGAAAAATAATTTCATGAAAAATATAAGCTATCAAACATTGCAGTTAGTGAAAAATTTGTGATGAAATATTTTTTATAAAAAAAGTCCGATCAAATATAGCCTTAGTTCTCTTCAGAATTTTGGTTGGAGAGTTCAACGTGCCATACAGTCTAGCATTTCGATTGTTTTTATCTTTCTTCAACAACAAACAGATTATATGGTCTGGAGAGTTTACGACAAAAATGCCAAACTATCTGGTGTTTTTATTGACGTTTTGGTTGTTTTTTTATTAGAACAACCAAAACTTTACGTATTTTGGTCTGGTGTTTGGTTCGAAAACTAAAATATGAAAAATACTTCCAAGTATTTTGGCCTCGCCAGTTTAGTCAGAGGAAATTTCAATGCAGATTATTTGTTCAAGTATTTTGGTTTGTAAAAGGTAAAATATTATTTGTATCATCATAAGCTGCCAAAATGTCAAAACTCTTTGGCAAGTTGGTGACAAAAATGGCATACCATCTGACGAGTTAGTGATGAAAACGTTTGTTTGCTGTTTTTGTCATAGACTCGCCAAACCGTCTGACATTTGTATGTGGTTGGTTGTAAAAGAAATATTTTAGCAAATGTACCAATTGAAAATATAGAAACTAGTATATGTCTCTACTATTTTTAAAAATTAAGAGATACATTTGTTTTGTATAAAACAGTCAAAAAAATTGATTAGAATAATGAAAGATATATTTTAATTAAAAATTATTCTGTATAATTTTAAAATAACGAGGGTAAATATATTTTTATATTTTGAATGAGAGAATTTGCTAAACTGTCTCTAAAATGCATTGGAAATGTGATGGTGTGACTAGTTGCACTTCTTCAACAAATTCTTTAGAACTTGGGTATGCTGGAAAGAATTTTACCAAGTTTTGTCTGTTTGCACAAAAAATTCTGTTTTCTGAGGTGCACTTCGCTTCATGGGCTTTCAATTAGAAAGTTGGATTTTGTTTTTAATCTTGGTAACCGAGAATTGGATTTTTGTTTTTTGAACTCTGCTTTATGACCTCTGGGAGCCATTGACCTCCGCTTACGTGGCATCCGTTCATGGAGGTGGAGGGGGAGCGCAGAATTTTTGGAAGATGGGACCCAGTTTAGCAGGGGGGAGGTCTGTTGCTTAGCCACGTAAGCGGGGGCCTGGATCCCGGGGCCAAAGAGTGATTTTGTTTTGGTTCATCATTAATGGAAGTGGAAATCAAGTACAACGAGCAAAATGGAATGTAATTTTGTGTTTATTGCACTTACCATTTAAGGTTCTCAAAGATAGGGAACTAGGCAAATTAAGAAAAGAAGATTTTTTTTTTCTTAAATCATGAGACCATAGGTTAGTTAAATAATTAAAACAAAGATAATTGTTGTTTCCTTTAAATTATTAAGGATATAATTTATTTCTTTTTTGTTTCATATAAGTTTGAAATATAGATTTATATGTATGGGACCTCTTAAATTATAGCGTCTTAGACACAAGTCTAAATTGATAACATAGTAAAGTCGGCTCTGTAATACACTAGTCCTTTCCAATAGAGGAATGGTTGAAAATGATGCTGATTGTCTAAGAATATAGTGTAGTTGGGATTGCGGGGTATATTGGAATCGTCTACGTTAATGGGAGTCATATTTTACCTGTAGATTGGATATAATATGAGTGATGCTATTCTTCCCGTCGATCCCATTCCGTTGTCACGTGACAATTTTTTATTGGCCGGTAGTTATGGAGGTGGATTCCAAACGTATATTCAGACGAATAGGGGTGGGGGGACTTGGCGGTGGGATGGGATTAGAAGAATTTTTAGCATTTTTTGTCCGTATATTGTGAACTATGTTGTTTAGGTCTTTGTTATTGGTGGGATGTGTGCCACTACAGAATTATCATCAAGTTTGATCGTCTGAAACATTATATACAATCCAGAAGCTACACAATTGTATCATATATGTGAAAGTTACAAAGTTATTTCTCATTCAAGCTTTGACAGGATTATAATGTTGAAAGATCGTGACCGTTTATGTTGGATGATTGATTATCATGATAATGCCAATGAGGATAATTATTTCATAAATTTTGGACTATCCGAAGTATAGCCATTTGTTGGTATTAAAGAGAGCTTGTTTGTCATGCATATGAAATATAATTAGTTGGATTTTTTTTTTCCCAATGTATATGGAACAAATAAATTAACAAATTTGACGTGCACGCCGCAGATGTCAAATATAATTTTTGTTCTTTATTCTCTACTTTCTGTCGGTTTGGCTGTATTTGGTGAAAGGAATCTCCTTAGGTCCACCTCAAACATTTCCTTTTTCTTTTCATTTTTTTTTTCCATTACTGTAATACCAAAAGAAAAATTCCCCACAACTGAAAAAAAATTGCAACTAATTTGGGTTTAAACCCTCTATTCTCAAATATGAACCCCCAAATTGTATTGGAGTAAAACTAATTTGGCTTTAAACCCTCTATCTCAAATATGAACCCCCAAATTGTATTTGAGTGAATGCTTAGGGGGTGTTCCTTTTTTTTTTTTTCCACTTATAAGTGAATTTCACTTATCATGCGTGGGACTTCACTTATAAGTGAACGCGTAAAAAAATGTTAAAAAAATTTAAATATAAAATTATTATAAATGATGTCGTTCCTACGAATCAAACTCAAGTAAACCAAAAAAAATATCTTTCAACTTAACCATTTAAGTTAGAATTGTTTAGTTTTAAATAAATAATATTAGGTAGTTAAATAGTGAGTTATTAAAAGAAGAAGTTAATGGAGTATTTACAAACGGTTTAGATGACTCAAATTTGAACCGTTTTCAAGTCTCATTATAAGAGTACAGATTTGGTCCCAATAAGTGCGTTCATTTTTCGCACTTATAAATGATTATCACTTATAAGTTGCTCTAAATTCATAATGAATTTTATTTTATTTTACTTATTGGGTTCTTAAGTACTTATTGCATCCGAAAAGTCTATTATGTCCATGTATAAACTTAAAAAAAAATTCTTCACTTGTCTAAATTCTAATAAAAACTGGTTTTCCTCCATATAAATCTAATCACCACTTTCTTTCCCATTTTTCTTCCCAACAACTAAGAATCTCCTCTCTTTTCTGTTCAAATAGTTCTAAAATTCGTCCCAAAAACAGTCTTATTTTTTCAGCATCTATCGTGACTTTGCGGGACCATATCTCCTAGCTCTGAAGTCCGAATCCCTTCCCATTTTTTGTTATTGGAATTGAAGGTAACCTTTCTGAATATATAATTTAATTAGCAAGATTTGAAATCATTAATTCTGTATTGTCCCGCTCTCAGCAGTCCACTACGTGATACCTGCGGTTTGTTGACTTAGTTGAAAGCTGAGTATTGGAAAAATCTTTCGGCCTATCGATCACGGACGAAATGCAATGAACCTTCCAACTCATGGATTGGCTTCTATTGGAATGAGTCTAAGAGTTTTTCTTGGATGTTTTCGCTACTTGATTTTGATGAATGTGTTTTCTTGTTGCTTTCGATGATTGATTTTCATTGTATTCTTTCATAGCTTTACACATTCATTCCGAATCTTGAGAGGAAGATATCGAAGGATGCTAACCAAGTGTTGGTGTTATTTCAAGACGTATAAGCAAGGAGTGATTGTTGCATGAAGTTCCTCTTTCTCTTGAATAGATTCTTCTCGGTGAGTGGCTTTAGTCCTTCGATGAATCATTTATCTTCACGCCTTAACAAAAGGTCCATCATCTATTCTATTGTTATGTCCCTACACTCAATGATAACACCATAACAAAGATAAAAGTAAAAGAGAGGAATTATATGTTTGAAACATAGAACTATTACTACACTTGTTCAGATGAATGCCTACATGTCCCTTTAGTATATGCTTGCACAAAGAGAAATATATAGAAAAATCTCTTTTGGTTTGAAATCGATCGACATTATAGAAGGTAAAGAGCGATGGCTCTATCGATAGATTGACAGTCACAAACAAATACATGTTGCTCAACTGTTGTAATAGAACTATTTTATCTGATAGAATGCATATCACGCATCGGTCTTGGACAACTTGTGCACAAGGTAAAAGTCTCTCAATCGGTTCCTGGGGCACTGAAAATCGTTCGGCCTGGGAGAGACTGTGACGCCCTGAGACTTGTAATCCTTGTGATTAAGGGGGGTGTCTTGTCTATTAGTGAGACTGGACTTGTAGTCCCAGCTGCTAATCATGGAAAGCAACCCATGGACCATCACGTAGATAAGTCTCATGCATATGATTATATTTATAGCAAGCCTAACAAGTTAATGCAGGGACAGACAGTAAGTTTATACTTATATGCAAATTGTTCTAACTTTTGTCTGCTGCAGGGACAAACAATTGATCGTGGATAAGAATCATTGTATAAGTGATGTTTGCTTTGTTTATGTTTCTTAAAAGGAATTGTTAAAAAGAACCTAGACAAGTAGAAAGATCACTTAATAACCATTGCTAGTCTTACATGTTTACTTGGTGTTGATTTTAGGTGAGTTCGGCCACGACATCTCACCAGTACACGATGAGTACTAACCCACGTTTTGTGGGCATCCCAGATAGCGGGAGTTAGGAGGATAATCTGAGGCATTAGAAGCTCTACCAATCTAGTGGAACCGTGTTCGACGCCTCGAAGATTTTTATTTCAGTTTCGTAGTTTCTTTTCAAGGTGTTTTATCTTTGTTCTAGTAAAGTGATATGATGTATGTGTTAGCCCACTAATATAACAATGTTTTCGAATATGGTTATTTGATTAAGTTTCACTTTTTAATATCACTAATAATCATTCTATCACTACATTATTAGTACTTAAACTTAGCATAGTCCAAATGTGTATTAAATGTACAATACTTGCTACTATGTACATTGCTTTGTTCGTCTAACATGTATCTGCAGAAAAGCAATAAGCAAGATCAAAATGCGGACTTATGCAATGAAGAAATCATGATGGGCCAAAGACGACGTCATCCCAGAAGATTTCTCAGAACCACCTACGACATCTCCGGAGCCACGCACCCAGAGGTTCTGCTGCCTGGTCAGCGGATGGGGGTCGAGTCCCCGAAAGGTATTCAGATTTCACAATCTGGCTATCTCAGGACAACTGCCATCAAGAAAAAAAGCTATCATCTATCAAAGGAAGAAGCCAAGCTATGCTATTATCATTTTCAGACTGAAAAGAAGACTGACCTGCTATAGTCTGTCTAGAGTCTGTAACGAGTCTTAGGAATAATTGTAAACACAAAAAATGGATGGCAAAATCGAAAGCTAGGGTAGAAAATAATCAAGGATCATTTTCGGCTGAAAACCGGCATACTGGCGGTATACCGGAGTATACCGACGGTATACCAATTTTATATAAATGTTGCTCTCTGTCGTTTGGACCGGCATACCGATGATATACTGGTCTATACCGACGGTATACCGATTTATCACAGTTAGCAATCCAAACGATCGGATTTTGTGCATTAAATGATCCCAACGGTCATATTTATAGCCGTTGCTACTGCAGACCGGTATACCGACGATATATTATAGTATACCGACGATATACCGTTCGCGGGCTGAAAGTTGCAATTTTGTTTTTTCTTATAAAGCCTTGAACCCCTGTCACGCCCCGCTCCCAAAATACGGAGATCTGGCACGTGAATACATCTCCAGGCTACGCACCAATACGATGCTCTAGAATTTGTATTTGTGATTGTCGCCTGTAAATTCTAAGATAAAGTACAGAACATCTTGAAAACTTATCATATATTACATACTTTGTATATACTTAAACACATCAGACTTCCAAAGTGCTCAAAATATTTAATTTACATATTCCAGCTACAAAATGAAGTATGCTGACTTCTCCAAAAGATTATCTTCCATCAACCATCTACTTCATCAACGTTATATAAATGCAGTATTTCTTTCGAGTTATCTTCTTCTCCTAGTGAACAAAACTAGGTCGTTAGAACGACAAGCAAGCTCTTATATCAAGAACGGACAATTAAATATCAAAATAAATGTAAAGTTTCAAGAGAGAATTATAACATAAGGTAAATGAATAACTGATATGAAAATTGGAGAAAAAGTTGTTTGAAGATTTAAAGTGTAAACTTGAAATATGAGGTTTTTATTCCTAACAAACATAAAGTACATTCATAATCACAAAATACAGCACATTTTTTTTCTATATGCAAACACAATTTAGAGAACGCCTTTGGACCACAACAACACTTATTGTCTTGACAATAATCCCATATACCTAGGATCAGGTAACTTGCTGGATGGGCGGTGTTTAGATTTCAGTCCCACCAGTTTTATTTCTATTATTTAACAAGTGTCAGATTACTTGAGTCGATGCCCAAGAACCCTATTAAGTGTCGGATTATTTGAGTTGATGCTCAAAAATCCTATCAAGTGTCGGATTGTTTGAGTTGATGCTCAAAAACCCTCAAGTGCAGTGAACTAAGCTTCACCTCGAACCATCGCATGGCCATGCATATGTCGGCAATACTGATCTGTTTTAATCAAGTGTTTATTGCAAGAGTCGACGGTGTGATCCAAATATTCTCTCCCACCCAATATAATTCAACAAATAAACAAACCTATCTAACATTCAAATTAAGTTGAATTACATGTTTGATTTGTATCTTGGCTTGTGTGTCAGAGACTACACATTTGCGAGAATATTTTATCAGCAAATTGTTCCATCTTTGCGGGAACGTTAATCATCTAATAACACATATTCTGTTTCGTGTACTCATGGTATCACACCTAACGGAGCTATTCCAATTGGTAAGAAAATTTTCGAAGACAAGAAAATTATACTCCTCACCTTGGAATATAAATTAAAGCTATCTTTGTTGTTGTCACACCAGTTCCCAGATTTGGTATTTCTTGAATTTGTGATATTAATTTTTTTTCTGTAGATGTATTCATGCTGTATTTAAATGTAGGTTCCTGTTAATTATGTTGTATTTATTTAATTATATTCATGTTTATTGTGGAAGATTGTCTGAGATCAGTAGTGAACATCTTGGCAATTGTCATAGACCCGTGCTAGAACCGGTATATATATAGGATGGATACCATACCCGGTACACTCTTGGAACCACTAAGCCTATTTTGGATGGTTGAGATTGGTTGGAGAGTGTCATGACTTAATCCTAGGGCTAACCTCATTTCTCCACTTAGTATATATATGTGATTTTCTCTCTCCTCTCTCATTCTTTCTCATTTCCACTTCATTTCTTCTTTCTTCTTCCTCATTCCCTCAAGAGCTCCCCTTGGTCTAAGTCTTAGCCCTAGTCCTATACTTGGTTCTAGGAAGAGGTTTGTTAGTCCACCAAGGCAAGTACATCTTGCTCAAAGTGGTGAAGCCATAGATTTTCGGATTTTCATATATATGTTGTTTTAAAAATGTGGTTGATGAAAAATTTTCTCCTTGAGTTGCTGATTATATTTAGTTCTTGGAGTTTTGGATTTTGATGTATAGATTTTTGTAGATCTGAGTTTCAAGATTTAGATTTCTATGTATTTTATGAGTTTTCTTGGTTTTGATCTACTAAAACCTAGTATTTTGAAAACTAGTTGTTCCTTATGTTAGAGCATTTTATTTCGAGAATTTTGGCTTTTGTTTCACTTGATTTGGACTTAAAATAAAAATTTTATGAAGAAAATAATTTTTGAATTTTTGGAACTTTTTTTGCCATGGACGAACTTGTTGTCTGGAGAAGACGAAGTTCTCATGCGGCCAGTGCAATATGCGACCGAGACTTCCATGCGGCATGATCCTTATGCGGCTGGACTCTTTGTCGCATAGCCAACCAGCATGCGTCCATCTTGTTGGACGCATGATTGCTGATTTGCACAACTGTCCTTGAACACCTTGTGTTTTCACTCGCTAAACGAATGAGAAATTCGCTAAATCCAAGAGACCTTTATGCGGCATCGACATTCATGCGATACCTGCCTCATGCGGCAAGCAAGCATATGCGGCAAGCAGAGCATGCGACCACTTTCCTTCAGACGCATGACTGGTTTTTTGGCACATATTTTCATAATTTTTGTCTTTTTCTTTCTGACACTTTATGGCCTGTCACATCCATCACTTCAGTCACTTCACTGACACGCAGTTAATGTACGTTATTTTGGCACTTGTTCTAAGGAGTGGACTTTGTCTTGACGCTATGCGGCACCGACCCCTATGCCTCATGCGGCAAGCAGTCCATGCAGCCTCAACCTGTCTCATGCGGCAAGCAGTCCATGCGGCCTGGAGACATATGCGGTCAGCTCGTCCATGCGGCCAGTGCTCATGCACCTGATTAGTGCATGCGGCCTGACCCATTCGGCAATTCATGCGTGCACTTCTCATACGCGCATGTGATCACATGCGACCCTAGTAATATATGTACACGTTCCATAATTTCTTGAGTTTAATTATTTTATTTGAAATATTTCTTTGTTCTATGTGGCTGGTCTTGACAATTGCTTGTTATTGATCCTTAGAAAGAAATGGACTTAGTAACCAGACTGTGCTAGACCTAGCTATGTGCTAGAACTGACTATGTGCATAGTATGATTATATGTTGTAGTAGGCCATGTGGCAACCCAAAGTGAACTCAGATCAGTAGATTAATTTATCCTTTGTTTGTCGGATAGCGTGAGGGGCGTGATTCTGCTCGGGAGATGATTTGCAATCCCGGTCCTTGTTTGGTTTAAGGATTGTGGATCTGCTCCAGAGTGGTTCGTACTTTTCCCCTTACTCACGTTCGGCGGCAAAGTCATTGATCGATAGTCGGTGTACCTGATTTGAGGAAATTATATTTTGACCAAGTATCCCCTTGTGATAAGACTCATATTACCAACTGTAAGTTTGGTGATTCGACCCAATTTCTTGTATCCGTGCCGATACAATTACTACGTGCTACATGTACATGTATTATAAATGTGCACTGAGGTGCGACATAACTTGCTACGTGATATAAGATTACATGTTTCGGGTTGTTCATCGAGAATGCCTCCTATACTACGCGACATGTGATATTATTATATTAATTTTCTAGCACGGGCATGGCATGTGGGTCAACTACCAAAGCGTGGCTAGGACTTGATTGATTGTTGCATCACGCTGAGGTGAATCCAAATTAAACTGCCAAGTGACAAAGTGGATTCATATCTAGCGCGAACCGTACTACGGTACGATATATAAGGGGAGTAACATGTGTCCACGTCATGTGATTCCAACTAACAGTAGGGTTAACTAGGCAACTAAAATATATAGAGCATTGGGAGGAACATGATCCCGAGATCGTGCATGACGAGCCACCCTCAGATAATTTTTGAGGTGTGAAAGTTTGCCACCATATATATCGTATATCATCTGCACTAGTGGAGTGCAATATCCGACTTTTTATATTTAAACCGAGCCAATATTTTTCTTATTGGAAGGCTGTAACTGTTACTGATCTATCTCAGCAAGGTGGCCCTGCGAGGGACTGATGCATATTCTACTTACTACTTGTTATTATTATTGGTTCGGCTAGCCGTGTTCGCCTGTAGCACGATTTGAGGATCCCTATATTATTGCATTACCGGGATAATCCAGACTCCACGTATCAAGTCGTAGGATTGATTGGCCGATTAAATGAGTATGTGCTGGTAGTCTAGGGACATGAACTATTGTGGTACGACGGTTCAACCCTTGTCCTTGTTTGGTTGTAGGGTTGCACCAATGTGTCACAATAGGTCATGTATCGAAGCTGCATATTATACCTATATATTATCTTGTATTATGGCATGTGTCCTGGATTATATTGATGTATTGTATCTTCATCGTGTTCATAATTGGTTAGTCGTACCCTGTCTCGGAGTAGTGCGACATCTCTTGTCCTTGTTTGGTTGTAAATGTGTCCTACTGCTCCGATGAAAGGTCATACGCTTGCAGTTATGGCACCGATTATCCTATTTTATGTACTTTGTTGGTTTTTGCTTCATTCACTTGTGCTCCTTTGTGGTACTTGCTATCGGGGCCCGACCTCGCTTATTTTATTTGGCCAGGTTTAGTAGCAGAGTCCGATGATCCTGTCATGTATCTGTCCGATAACGCACACCAGGAGGATGTCCGCCGAGGAACTTGAGTGGGTTTCTTCTTCCCTACTATGAGTATCATTATGTTTTACCTTTTGGCGTTTAGCTGACGGCACTTGCCGGTTTATCTGGACATTAGTTCCTCTACATTATTGTATATTATTCAGACCGTGGCTGACTTACAGTCATGTACTCTTGAAAATGCACTAGTGTACCATCCTGTATAACTAGTTTCATGATCATTCTGATAGAGCGTCATGGACGCCTAACTATTTTATCTTACATATTCATTCTTATTGTTTCTTGGTTGATGATTGAGACATAGATGTTCTTGACCCTAGGTGACTTGATTGTAGCATGCACCCCCTTGTCTCTTGACAACCTTAGCACATTGCGGCTTACTTAGGTATTCTGCAAGGTGTGGTTGGCTGAGTCACTCCCCTGCTCTCCAGTATTCTGGTTCTGGGACGTGACAATATTTTAGTGGTGGCCCATAAAGGTCTGTCTTTTCAGACTTGTGATGTGTCTTGTTCTAGGAGTCTCAATCAAAATTGTTTCTTTTGATATCCTGAATTCGTCTTCTTCGATACCGAGCTTGAACTATTAACAATTTGCTTCCTTGTTCTTTCATGTCCTGTCGTTTGTTGTCTTGGTGTCCTTTCCTTCAGGGGCACCTCTTCCCCGCCTGTTAGAGCAGCAGATGTGGTAGAAAAGCTAGCAGAGCAAGATCCTATTGAGCTCCAGCAAGAGGCAGTACTTCCTCAAGATCAGCTTCGAGTAGAGCTAATGGGTGGGCAACACGTACCATAGATCCTAGTACCCCCGGCTGTTCCAGTAACACCAACAACACTTGATACCCCGGTATTTTTAGAAATTATCAGAGGTATGATGGCTACACAACAACATCAGATGGTAATGCAGCAGCACCAGCAGCTTCGACAACAAGAGCAAAATGTACTGTTAAACCAAAGACTGCAAACGGCTCTAGAGGAGAGTGAAGAAGAAGATGATGGAGCATCATACAGATTCTGTTGACTCAACCCGGGCTATTTTGTAGGCACAAAGGATGCTATTACGACGGATGCTTGGCTTCAAGATATTGAGACGATCATGGCAGCAGCTAAGATTCCAGCAAAGGAGCAAGTCAATCAAGTCCAATTACAACTACAAGATCTTGCTCGTGATTGGTGGGCAATGGAGAAAGTCGGCTTGAGGCATCCTATCTCTTGGGATAACTTCAGAACCAGGTTCAGAGCCAAGTATTTCGAAGTAGTGGCACAGTACGAGCTGCAACAAAGATTTATTAATCTCAGGCAATCCGACAGAATAGTGGATGGATATGCAGCAGAGTTCTGTAGGCTGAGCAGGTTTGCTCTAGCTATGGTGACGACAGAGCAAGAAAGGGCTATGAGATTCCAGCAAGGGCTTCATCTCAAGATTCTGCAACTAGTTGAAGGACATGACTACCAGACATTCGATGCCGAATTGATAGCAGCCAGAAGGCATGAGCTTACCATCCAGAAATTAGCTTCAAGGACTGGAGGGCATTAGAGGTCTCATGCCCATAACACAGGTAGGGGACCAGCACCCGACATTCGTATTCGTGATCTGGCACTACGGGGGCCAGTGACATCAGATGAGACAATGACAACTTGGCAACAACAGCCGAGACAACATCAACAATGCCCGCTGAATCTAGTAGGATATACTTATTGTGGCAAAAAAGGGTCACACTCAGGATGTATGCAAGATGGCAAGTAGAAGATGCTTTAGATGTGGGGGTTCCGACCACATGATAGCTACTTGCCCACAAATACATAGGTAGGGAGGATAATTTCCAACGTTGCTAGCTCCAGGAGCAGTTCCGTATCAAGATCCAGTTTTAACAGTTCGGCCGTTAGCCCAACGTCCGACGTTGACGCAAGCACATGTGTTTCACCCTAGGCAACGTCAGTTGGGTCAGCAGAGACATCCTTATGACAGAGTTCCAACAGCCCCGAGATGTGAGCAAGCTGAGTTTGGCATGCTAGAACAGATGTTAGTAGAAGGTGGTCAAGTCGAGGGTGATGTCACGACCCGCACCCGGAAATTCGGGCACGAGTGCGTGGGTATGTCCAGCCTACGCCGCAGAATCGGCGGTAGTACGCTGTCTGGGTCAATCCATTATTACTAACTAGCTCATTCACAACAACATAGGCAAGATAATAATAAGAATGAAACTTTAAGATTTCAACTGAAAATAAATGTGACAACAGATTCAAATGTTTTAGTACAGGAATTCAATATTGAAATCGGGGACAAACCCGATAAATAAGATAAGAATAGAATGAAAGATAGCTACTACTAGCTACTCAGCAGCAGGGGTCTCCTGGGTGGTTTCTGGCTCCTCATAGGTATCATCAGTCCCCTCATAAGGACCATAATAAGTAGGGGTAAGATCCTCATCATCGCCTAAATCAACAGATCCAGTCAGGAAAGGAGCAAAGTACACAGTGCACAACAAGGTTAAACTAAATATTTTATGACAATTAAATATTGGATATCATGTTGAGAAACAGCATTAACAGAACATTATTATCTCAGAGTTAACTGTAAACAGGAATATGAGGAAGAGAAATAAATGAAACAGGAAATGAAACTACAATAGCCAGCAAGAAATATGACATGACCAGAACTATCTGTGTGAGCTTGTGTTTGTTTTTAGAATACATAGTTGGCATGTAGGGGTTTATAAGGCTAATCCGGCCGTCATGAACGGCTATTAAACAGGGGAAATCGAGATCCGGCTGAGGTACAGTCGTGTACCAACAGCT